>CM044317.1:56529729-57154729 GCA_024291935.2 Okapia johnstoni
CATTTAAAATTTTATCTGGGGTCTGCCCTGGATCTGAGGTCATTGTGCGTTTATACTAGACCAACGGTCTTTGTGGGCTTCCCTGGTGGCTCAGACAGTAAAGAATCTGCCTGCAATGCAGGAGACCAGGGTTCGATCCCTGGGTCAGAAAAATCTTCTGGAGAAGGGAATGGCAACCCACTCCAGTATTGTTGCCTGGAGAATCCCATGAACAGAGGAGCCTGGCAGGCTACAGTCCATGGGGTCACGAAGAGTCAAAAATGACAGAGTGACTAACACAGGGGTCTTTGAACCTGACCTCAACCTTCAGGACAAAACCAGTGTGACACCTGGGGTAACCCAGACCAGGTGGGAAAAACAAAATATATGTCCTACTGGGTGACACAGGGTCCTCCTTTGTAACACTGGCCTGTGCAATGTCACCTTGTCCTTTTGCTCACGAGGCAGCTGATCCACAGGAGGACGCTCTGGTGCCCACAGCCTGGGGCCAGATGGAGAATCACCGGGTGAAGGGACATGAAGGGTCCTTCCCCTCCTAAGCGCAGCTCTGTCTTCCTCGCTTCTTTGTCTTTTCCACCCTTGGGTTTTAGGGCTCCTGCCAGGTGATGCTAGCAGTGAATCACCACCTCTTACACTTGCCACTGCCATGTGCCATATGCCACACTTGAGCCCAGGTGTTTGCCAGGCAAGTCCTTAGTTGTTTGCCAGGAGTGGGCTCGTGAGGTTGATGTGCTCCTTGTCCAGGCAAACCCATCCAACCAAGTGTTTTATAAACAACAAAACAAGTTTATTGGGAGTTGTCCACATACAGTAGTACTACACACTCCTTCAGAAAATACAGATGAGAAAGTGGAAAAGTCACCCACTATCCTGTCACCCAGAGATAAGGACAGCCAGCTCTGGATGTGAACCCCACCTGCCCTACAGACACTTATGGAAGGTCCCAGGTGGGATTCATACATTGCCAGAGTCATGGCCCTTCTTCCACCCTCCCCGCCCACCATCCACATCCCTGTTGCTTTGCAGCAGTGTCTACACTGCAGAAGGGGCCAGGTTTTGTGTGTGGATTCTCTGGCTTAGAGGGTAATGGAGAGGACAGCGTGGAGTCAGGCCCCCTTTCTGTCTCAGGGACGGATGGATCTGATGGGGTGCGAGGGGGAAGGAGCCTGCTCCACAGTTCTGAGTAGGATTCAGTGTGTCCCACACAGTGAGGACTCGGAAGTTCAGTTCTGCTCAGGCGAATGAAGGACATCTGTTCTCCGTCATGTATTGAAGCCACTAACCTCCTCTCGGGACACCCCTGTCACGGAGTGGGGGGCCTCAGGTGGGGATACCACCCTCTTGCCAAGTGTCTGCCACTCTGATTCATGGTTCCTCTCCACACCCTTGATGCTGCCTTGGTATTCCCTTTAGATCTCCTAATTTGAAGTCTGTATTTAGTCTTTTCTGCCTTAGCACATGCGTAGTAGTTAAATATGAAATCCAAGACATCATGAACCATCGGCCTCCTGTTTCATATAAAATGCATGAGGAGACATCACCAGCATTCACAGGCTATGATGAATCACCTCAGGTTCTCAACATCTTCCCACCACTCTTTTAAAAAATTTTTTTTATTTTGAATTGGGGGCTTCCCCTGTGGCTCAGTGGCAAAGAATTTGCCTGCAGTGCAGGTGACGCAGGTTTGATCCCTGGGTCAGGAAGATCCCCTTGAGGAGGGCATGACAACACACTCCAATATTCTTGCCTAGAGAATTTCATGGGTAGAGGAGCCTGGCAGGCTACGGTCCATGGGGTTACAACGAGTTGGACACGACTGAAGCGACTTAGCACAAGCATGCACATAGCCAGTTAACAATGTGTCACTCTGAATTCTTCAGATTAAACAGGGAAAGAGCTGGGGAAAGTTGGGCTCTTTTGAGGCCTGCACTGGCCAGCTAGAGCAATCCTCTCTGCTGGCTCAGCCTCTTTGCCGGCAGCCCCTGCTGGCTCATCTGTTTATTCTGCAATTAGCACTAGAAGGAGACTCAAGGGGAAATTTTTGCTTGGGGGCCCAGAATTTATATTTCAGAACGTCTTCCCCTCGTTAGAGCACCAGATTCTGTCAGGAGAGTTTGAAAACAATAGCTCTCAGTGCTGTTCCAAAAATACTCTTGATAATCAGTTCAGTTCAGTTCAGTCGCTCAGTCGTGTCCGACTCTTTGCAACCCCATGAATCGCAGCACGCCAGGCCTTCCTGTCCATCACCAACTCCCGGAGTTTACCCAAACCCATGTCCATCGAGTTGGTGATGCCATCCAACCATCTCATCCTCTGTCATCCCCTTCTCCTCCTGCCCCCAATCCTTCCCAGCATTAGGGTCTTTTCCAATGAGTCAATTCTTCGCATGAGGTGGCCAAAGTATTGGAGTTTCAGCTTCAACATCAGTCCTTCCAATGAATACCCAGGACTGATCTCCTTTAGGATGGACTGGTTGGATCTCCTTGCAGTCCAAGGGACTCTCAAGGGTCTTCTCCAACACCACAGTTCAAAAGCATCAATTCTTTGGCACTCAGCTTTCTTCACCGTCTGACTCTCACCTCCATACATGACCACTGGAAAAACCATAGCCTTGACTAGGCGGACCTTTGTTGGCAAAGTAATGTCTCTGCTTTTAAATATGCTGTCTAAGTTGGTCATAACCTTCCTTCCAAGGAGTAAGCGTATTTTAATTTCATGGCTGCAATCACCATCAGCAGTGATTTTGGAGCCCCCCAAAATAAAGTCTGACACTGTTTCCACTGTTTCCCCATCTATTTCCCATGAAGTGATGGGACCAGATGCCATGATCTTAGTTTTCTGAACATTGAGCTTTAAGCCAACTTTTTCACTCTCCTCTTTCACTTTCATCAAGAGGCTCTTTAGTTCTTCTTCACTTTCTGCCATAAGGGTGGTGTCATCTGCATATCTGAGGTTATTGATATTTCTCCCGGAAATCTTGATTCCAGCTTGTGTTTCTTCCAACCCAGCTTTTCTCATGATGTACTCTGCATATAAGTTAAATAAGCAGGGTGACAATATACAGCCTTGATGTACTCCTTTTCCTGTTTGGAAGCAGTCTGTTGTTCCATGTCCAGTTCTAACTGTTGCTTCCTGACCTGCATACAGGTTTCTCAACAGATAGGTCAGATGGTCTGGTATTCCCATCTCTTTCAGAACTTTCCACAGTTTATTGTGATAATCATTGGTAATTTCAATATCCACAAACATGGTCTTTCTAATACTGTCTCTCAGTTCTTCAACTTCTCCTCGTCCCAGTGATCTTATCCTTTATGGCATCTTTTAAAAATTGTTTATATTTCTATCTCACATAGAGTACTGCTTTCATTCATTGTTCAAAATTTTATTGGTAAATAGTTGATTTACCTTGTAGTTGTTTCAGGTGTACAGCATAATGATTCAGTTTTATATATATGTGTGTATGTGTGTATATATATACACACATATATTCATTCTTCTTCAGATTCTTTTCTCATATAAGTTATTACAGAATATTGAAGAGGGCTCCCTGTGCTATACAGGAGATCCTTATATGGGTTGGTTATCTATTTTATATATTGTAGTGTGTGTATTTTAACCCCAAGCTCATAATTTATCCACCCCACCTCACCCCACTACATTTCCCCTTTAGAAACTGTTTTTGAAATCTGTAAATCTATTTTTGTTTTGTAAATAAGTTCATTTATAAAAATTAGATTCCACATATAAGTGATATCTTGATATTTGTCTTTCTCTGGGTGACTTAGTATGATAATCTCTAGGTCCATACAAATTGCTGCAAATGGCATTCTTTCATGCTTTTTTGCTTAGTCGCTCAGTCACGTTCGACTCTTTGTGACCCTATGAACTGTAGCTGGCCAGGCTCCTCTGTCCATGGAATTTTCCAGGCAAGAATACTGGAGTGGGTTGCCATTGCCTTCTCCAGAGGATCTTCCTAACACAGGGATTGAACCCACGTCTCCCGTGTCTCCTGCATTGCAGGCAGATTCTTTACTCAGTCATCTGGGAAGCCACTAGGAAATGACAGTGACACTCTTTAAGTAGGATTTTCTACCAGTTTCATCAGAATTGACCACATATCTCAAAACCTTAACTGGTTGGTCATCCAGATGGCAGATTTAGGAGAGGGTATGCCTAGGATGGAACAGGACAGAAACTTGGTCTGTTAAGGGAGACAGCGAACCAGCAGCTGAGAGCATGCACCAAGACTGTCAGTGGTGGGTTCAAGTCCCTGCTCTGGAACGTTAATGAGATGACCTAACCTGGGCATCTTGAGAGTTGAGATGATGTGTGGAAAGCACTGGAACAGTATCTGGGACATAGGCACTGTCACATACTCACTGTTACTACTTTTTAAAAAAAACTTAAACATGGCACCAAGAAGTTTTTAAGCACATTCTGGTTTAATCGGCATTTTGACTCTGTAAGGTGGTGTCAGTATCTGTCCTGAGGATGGGAAAGTGGCTCCCTAGGCCGCCTGGCCTGTCCCCAGGAGAGGGGGTAACACAGGCATGTCCGTGGAGGGCATGCAGGTGAGTTACCCAAGGTAGGAGGAAAGACAAGACTCTCCCCTGGCTGCCAGACGGGAGGTGCAGAAGCTCATTCATCCTTCCCTGGGCACGTGGCAGGTCTCCTTAGAAACTGCTGGGGCAGGTCTGGTGGTCAGGGCACTTGGCCAGAGGCCCCAGCATGGGCTGCTCACAGGAGCATGTGACTGAGGGGGGAGTGACAAAGTTGGGATTCTTGCTCCAGGTTATTGACACAGGAGGTGGGAGGGGATGGGGGGACATGGGGAGTTGGTGAAGACATCCCCCTGACTATTCTTTTTTATGGCTGAGTAATATTCCATTGTATATATGTACCACATCTTATTTATCCATTCCTCTGTCAATGGATGTTTAGACTGCCTCCATGACTTGGCTATTGTGAGTGGTGTTGCAATGAACATTGGGTGCATGCATCTTTTCAAATTATAGTTTTCTCCAGATATAAGCCCAGGAGTGGGATTGCTGGATCATCTAGTAGCTCTATTTTTAGTTTTTTAAAGAAACCTCCATAGTGATTATAGCAATTTACATTCCTACCAGCAATGTAGGAGGGTTTCTTTTTCTCCACATCGTTTCCAGTATCTGTTATTTGTAGACTCTTTGATGATGGTCATCATTACCAGTGTGAGGTGACAACTCATTGCAGTTTTGATTTGTATTTCTCTGATAATTAGAGATATTGAGCATCTTTTCACATGCTTCTTGGTCATCTGTATGTCTTCTTTGAAGAAATGTCTATTTATATCTTCTGCCCATTTTTTGTTGGGTTTTTGTTTTTCGATATTGAGCTGCATGAGCTGTTTGTATATTTTGGAGATTAAGCCCTTGTTGTTCAGTTCATTTGCAAATATTTTCTCCTGTTCTGTGGGTTGTCTTTTTGTATTGTTTATGCTTTCCTTTGCTGTGCAAAAGCTTTTAAGTTTAATTAGATCCTGTTTGTTTGTTTCTGCTTTTGTTTTCATCACTCTAGGAGGCGGAGCAAAAAAGACTGCTGCAATTTATGTCAAAGAGCCTTCTGCCTGTTTCCTCTAAGAATTTTACAATGCCTGGCCTTGCATTTAGCTCTTTGATCCATTTTGAGCTTATTTCTGTACATGGTGTTAGAGAATGTTCTAATTTCATTCGTTTACACGCGGTCCAGTTTTGTCAGCACCACTTACTGAAGACACTTTCTCTCCGCTGTATATTCTTGCCTCCTTTGTCATAGCTTAATTGATCACAGGTGTGTGGGTTTATTTGGGGGATTTCTATCCTCTTCCACTGATTCGTTATGGTATTTTGGCCACTCATGCCCCTGGCCATGCCCTTGGCCTTGCCATTACTAACAGTTGTACTCCCTTCGTAATCTCAGTTTCAAATGTTCCACCCTCTCATCATAGTTTTCTCCTTCCAGTTCAGGCTTCTAGTCTATCCAGTAGTTCTTTAACCTCATTGAGATTCACAGTCAATGGATCTATCACCCTTTCACTGTTCCCCACTGCCTCCATGGTCACCCACAAGTCCTCACTGCCCTCCTTACCCACTTAGATTATGTGGTTTCTCATTATCACCCTGGCCGCTAATACATAATCAACCCCCTTCCACCTCTTCCTTCATTGTACCTTCTTGGCAAGACCAGAGGCCTGGCTGAATCTACCTCTGTCCACTGTGTCTGCACCAGCAAGGCTGAGCATACCACTGGCTGTGGCTGAACTTCAGGTGGGACCTTGGTGCTGGCCCGGTGCTTCTATTCCATTTCCGTACACCATTATTCTCCCACTCTGTAAGACAATGATTTCCCATGTTCTCCTCCCTTCTCAAACCCTCAGTCTTCTTCCTCCATGCTCACTCTCAGCTGATGACCTTGCTTCCTAGTTCAGTGGGGTTATAGAACAGTAAACTGACAAGTTCCATGTTCCCACCACCACACCCACCCACCCATCCTCATCAGCGCATATCTGCTCTGCCTTCCCTGCTGGCACTGGGATGAATTTCCCAAGCTTCCATCAGCAGTACTCAAAGTGTGGTCCTTGTTCCTGACTGGCAGCATCATCACCTGGGAGGTGATCAGAAGTACCAATTCTCCAGCCCACTCCAGACCTGCTGAATCAGAATTTGTGGGGTAGAGCCTGGAAACTGTCTCTCCAAGTGATTCTTCAGCACAATGAAATTTAAGAAGCACTTAGCTAGAATCCTTTCTCTCTCACCTGCTCAGGAATATCCCTCCGGGTGGTCCCCTCTCTCTTTTGCATCATCACACTTTTTCCTCTTTTGGATAAATTTCCATTCCATCCTGTATATAGGCTAGATACAAAATACACAACCTCTCTTGATTCCAAATCCCACTTTAGCTATCACCCCATTTCTCTACTTCCTTCTTTCTCTTAATATCCCTTCAATCAGTCTTTTGCTCACACCATCCCCTAAAATGAACTTGCTAAGGCCATTTTGGCAGAAACTGGCTGTTTCTTCTTTCTGGAGACACAACTAACTGACATTTCTCAATATCTGTGCATGGAAATAAGCCCAGATGACTAGTTCTTGGTGTGGGAGTGTGAACCTTCAGGCTGAGGCATTTGAGCTTTGACATGGACTGTCCCTTCCCTTTTCTACAATAATGATCCCCATGTTTATATCTCTAGCTTAGATCCAAGGCTTGCTTATCCAACTGCCTACAAGGCATCTCCACTTGGCATCCACTAGACATCTCCATGGGGCTTCCTAGGTGGTGCTAGTGGCAAAGAACCTACCTGTCAATGCAGGGGACATAAGAGACACAGGTTCAATCCCTGGGTCAGGAAGATCCCCTAGAGGAGGGCATGGCAACCCACTCCAGTATCCTTGCCTGGAGAATCCCAAGGACAGAGGAGCCTGGAGGGGATATGGTCCATAGGGTCGCAAAGAATCAGGCATGACTGAAGTGATTTCACATGCATGCACACGTCCAACTCACCATGTCCCACACCAGACTCCCAACGCCTTTAGTCATGTTTCACCCATCATCTTCTCGTTCTTGATAAAATGTTAACTCTGTCCTCCCAGTTGCTTAAGTCAGAACAATGGACTAATCCTTATTTCCCACATCCCATTATTATCAGTTCCTACAGATCTTACCTTAAAAACATCCCAAGCCTCATCTCACCCTTGCATAGGTGCTGTCTGGGTTCAGCCACCGCTGTCTTCTCTTGCTGACACTCTTGCAATATCCTCCTAATTCTCTTCCTGCTCACAGTCTGCCTGTCTCCATGCTGTTCTCAATAGAACATCTAGGATAATCTTTAGACCCAGAAATCATATTATCTTACTTTTCCAGTCTCGCCCTGCTCCCAGATCACTCAGAATTAAAACCAAAGCCCTTGAAATGGCTCTCAGGCCCCACATGGACTGGCTTCCATCACCTCTTTGACTTCATCTCTTCTGACTCTTTCCTTGGCTGGCTCCCCTCCTGTAACACTATCTTCTTTGCTGTTTGAGGCATATTCTTGCCTGGGATACACTCGCCCAGAGAGTCACAGCCCACTCTCGCACTTCCTCTAAACCTGCAGTCAAATTCACTTTCACAGCTTGGCCTTCCCCGACATAAACTTATGCCCACCCACTCCTGTATTCCCTGTGCCTCTTAGTACTTTCCACCACCTGGCAGACTAGACATAGACTTATTTTTTTGTTTGCCTATTCTTACTGGAATGTAAGGACCATCTTCTTTATTCTGTGTCCCCAGAACATAGAACAATGTTAGGTGCACAGTAGGTGCTCAAAAAAAATATCTAAAATAAATGAAAGAATGAATAGCTAAATGGGCCAGCCTCGCTGGGCCCAGGAGAGGAAGCAAGTCTCACCAGTTGAGTCTTTTTTAATAATTAAATTTATTTCTAATTGAAAGATAATTGCTCTACAATATTGTGTTGGTTTCTGCCAAACATCAACATGACTCACCCACAGGTGTACCTGTGTCCCCTTCTCTTGAACCTCCCACCTCCCTCCCCATCCTACCCCACTAGGTTGTTACCAAGTCCTGGTTTGAATTCCCTGAGTCACCCAGCGAATTCCCACTGGCTGTCTGTTTTACATATGGTACATGTGTGCTTTGTTTCTGGTGAATGAGAGTCCTTTCTTGCTCTCCTTGTGAATTTTGTCACAAGGATCTTGTCTTCAAAGCCTCTTGGGTACCCTGTTTTGAACTGCCTGGGAGACTTGTCTCCTCCTCATGAAGTTGGCCTCGCAGACACACTTGGTGACATCAGACGTGAGTCCCCAGCACAGCCTTTGCTCATGAGGCCCCGGGACCCCATTTGATATGGCAGGGAGGGCCGATTCCCCTACCTGCTCTCCTGCCAGGATCTCATGGAGGTCTGACCAGCAGAGCAGTGGACAGCACCAGGTTCTACTTGTGTAAAAGTGCAGACAAGTCATCATGACAACTTCGAAAGAGAGGAGGGAGGTTTGAAGGCCCTTTCAGTCACAGGATTCTCGAGGTGAGATGAGCAAGTCTGGGCAGGTGGCTTGGAGGTGCCGCTTCCTGGTCCTCCCCACCCTCTGACACTGTCTCTGGGAAAGGTGGTTGGAAGCAGAAAACACACAGCTTTGTTGATGAAAAGCCTGTTTATTCCTAGTACACTGGACACTTTGTTCAAGAATAGTTCATCCATTTGAAAATATTGCCCTTGTAATGGTGCCAAGGTCATTCTCTGCTGGGGTTATCAGCAGAGTACGTGCCAGCTCTGCCTGGCGTATTTTAATAGGTGCATCGTTTCCCTGCCAAAGTGACTAAAGAACATTACATAGTTAATTTGTATTCAGTGCTCTCCCTGCATGCATTCTTAATATTTAGTTTTTACGGGGAATTTAAGAGGAAAAAAAGAGAGAAAGAAATGAATAAATAGGTTAGGATACAATGAATTGCTTTAAAAAAGGAATTTTAAGTGGTTCTGACTCATTTTGGAGTTCTGTACCCGTTTGATAATAACAATATACTTTGCAAAGCATTGGACAGTTTAAAAATTTTTTTTATATTCATTCTCTCCTTTGAGGCTCAAATTTACCCTGAAAGGATAAATTAAATGAGAAAACTGAGGCTCAGGAAAGTGAAATGGCTTGTCTCAAAGTGAAAGAATTAAACAGATCGAATGAGCATTAAGATCCCAGTCTCTTAGTGCCTAGGTCAGAGCTGTCCATGCCAGGGTGGAAAGCTGGGTGGTATAGGCAGGTCCATGGAGGAGGCAGGTCTAGCTAGGTTTGGTCAGAGAAGTCTAGAAGTGAATGCAAATGGAGAGCAACTTTGTCAGTAGCTCTGGCCTTCCTTTTCAGCCAACACAAGATAATAAACACAGTTTCTCACCCTGAAAGCCACGTGGAGATTCTACCTGCAGAGTGTCTGATGAGCACGAAGCAGGTGTAGCAGGACCTGGGGGAGAAAAGCATCCCACTCAGCTGCCCCATGGCCCTCTGGGAAAATCTCCACCCCAGGCTTCAGGAGACCAGAGTTCCAGTGCCAGTTCCACAGGGCATAGGTCTATTGCCTGACCTTGAGCAAACCCCATGTGAGATAGCTTCTATCACCTCTGCTCACCCCTTGGTAGAGACAGTCAGCTTCCATTGGAATGTAGCAATGGATGACACAAAGAAATACAAAGCAGGGCCACAAGCTTGTGATTGCCACAAAGTTGAAAATTGTAGCTAATGATGAATGACAAATCAGTTTTATAGATCTTGAGACTAGTTGGAACATCAGGATGGAACCTCTAAGGTAAATGGACAGAACTCTCCTCAGATTTAACAAAAATTGCATCAGGAGCAACATTCATATTGATTGACATCAGTCCCACTCTTAAAAAGTGAAAGGCACATGTTTGGACTGAAGAAGATTTATGAGTTTTAGTTGACCAGAGGCTCAGTGTGACTGGGGCTGACAAAGACATTAGTACAACCACAGACTCTATTGACAGAGGTGTAGGGCCTAGGAGAACTCACCTTGAGCTTGCATGCACAGTCAAATGAACACAGGCCTCCATAACAATGCTTTTCAAGAGGGTCATTGACAAGCTGGAGGCAGGGTAAGTGGGGAAGAAATCAAGGTCTATGTCAGGGGCCCTGTGGCCTATAAGGGGCTTCCTTGGAGGATCAGATGGTAAAGAATCCACCTGCAGTGCAGGAGACCTGGGTTCCATTCCTGGGTTGCGAAGATCCTCTGGAGAAGGAAATAGCAATCCACTCCAGTATTCTTGCCTGGAGAATACTATACACAGAGGAGACTAGTGGGCTACAGTCCATGGGGTTGCAAAGAGTCGGACATGACTGAGCAACTAACACTTTCATAATGGCCTGTAAAGGAGAATACTCACTGGAGTGACATGATAGTGATTGTCACATAATTAAATGTCACATAAATTAAATTATGCAGAAGTGCATAATCTACATGGAGAGCTGCAGGGCTGGAACTAGGTTAGTGAATGAAAACTGGAGGGGTGCAGAGTTTAGATGTAAAAATGGGGGCGGGAGGCCTTACAAAGTGGTGAGTTCCTGCCCATCAGATGTGCAGCAGCCTGACCTTCTGATGGGGGGTTCCTGCCCCATGTGGAATTGGTGCAAGGGGATGCCTCCAGTGATCTGGGAAATGAGAGAATGCGTGTGATGCAAACTCTACGTGCTCTATGAGTGTAAGTTTGCTCTGCTTGAGGAGCTGGGGTTGCTGCCTGGGCCTTCCTTCATCAATGCTTTCCACTGTCTTGGGCAGGGGTGGAAGCTCTCCTCTAGTTTAGAATCCATCTCTAGACTCTGCCCCTCCTCTGAATAGGCATGGAGACCAGAATGTTGCTTTGCCAAGGTTTTTGAGTGTGTTTTATTTCCATCTCCCACCTGAGGACATTGAAGTAGTAACAAAGACTTCAGGGTAGGGCAGAAATTCTGAGAAAGCTCCAGAAAAGGCTCACCCCTTGGGAGGGAGTCTCTTCTAAGCAAGTCAAATGAGCTGGAAGCTCTGTGAGTCTGGCTTTACTGGGGTAACTTTTTTTTTCTTTTGGATCTACAGAATTAAGGTTGAGGTTTTTCTCTTTTCTTTTTCTTTTTAGAGGTTTCTGGGTTACCTAATAGATCAGCTGAACAAATCTGGAGAAATTTGTCTTTTAAACAGAACTACTATTCAGGTGCTTAGTAATGAACTCTGTATCCATGAAGGTGATTGACAAAATGAAGCTCTTAGGCTTGAGAACACTGTGGAAATGAAGCCCACAGCTTCAGGCATGAAACCAGATGGGATTCTGACTGAAGAACTTTCCTGGAGGGTGACTGCATTTTGCATCTGTGGTATGCACACCTCTGCTGTTTGTTCCTCATATCTGGACGCCCTCTCCTACCCCATGCCCCTTGCTCTAAGAACCACTACAGTCCCTACCCAACCACAGGAGATATTTCCAAACCAAAAGCCCTTGCCCCACCCTGGACCTGGAAGGAACCCCTGTACAGAGTGGGCTGGATTAAGCAAAGACTCTCCTTGAGAGTGGCGTTAGGCTTGGCCAGTCAGGTGGTCAGCAGCTGGCTGGAGCTGGGCCTGAGGTACAGGGGCAGAGTCGAAGCAGCCATTGTCTGACATGTGCTTTCAATCAAACAAAAGCATCCTGTTCAGTTACGATAACTAAGAGAGAGGCTGATGTGGCTGTGGGTGTCTGGCGTCTCCCTCCTTCGCCTCAACAACTGTAATCTCCCTGGGACGAGATTGCTCACAGCAGATCTGTTTTCACAGATTCCACCACTATAAAAACCAGGATGTTCTTGGTATTTATTAGGCTATTTGGGATTAAAAGTAGTGGGTTGTTTTAAGTGCAGAGTAGTGGTCATGAGCAAGGGTTAGACTCTTGACTTGTATAGCATTTGAAACATGCTATTCTCTCAATCTTTTTGAAAAAAAGGTACAAGTAGGCCATGGGCTATGCTTGTAACTGTTTTCACCAGTCTCCCAAAAGTGCCTTTCAGATATTGTAAATGATGGTCATGCTTATAAGGTTGAAACATTATTTTGAATCAAGGACTAAAGCCTTATTACTTTTGTAAAACACTAAAATTCATTCTGAAAGAAAAGCAAAGATCTTTCATAATTTTGATGACAAATGCAATTTTAAAGCAATTGCATTTGGCCTTGACAGATAGAGACTTGAAAAACAAAGACATAACAAATTATAGGCTTTCTTTCTTATGTTAAATAGAAGTTACACAGTGGCATCCAGGGCTTGGTATGATGGCTTCACAGTGCCACGAGGAACTCAGCTTCCTTCCATCTGCCATCTTTAGCATGTGGTTTCCATCCTTGTGGTCATCAGATGGCTGCTGGAGCTCCAGCCATCAGGTCCATATTGGAAGCGGGGAAAAAAGGAAAAGTCCAAGAGCAAAATGTACATACCAGTTGGTTGGGGCCTGTCCAAGACCTTCTACTTATGTCTCATTGGCTAGGTTTAGTTCCATAGTCATCTGGCAAGGGAAATTGGAAAATGAAAATATTGAATCAGGCTCACTAGTGCTTCAGTCAAAAGTAGAGTTTCATTAGTAAGGAAAACACTGGGAGGTGGTCTGTCTAATGGTCTGCGCTCCACAGAAAGGAAAAGTTTCTATAAGACATTCTATTGGCTTAATATTTATAGTCAAAACCTATAGAATTTCATATAAATTTTTCATTAAGAAACCACTTCATATTGTAAGTCTTTGATAGAGTTTCCACAGCTGACCTACCTTCACTTGAAACTAAAGCCACTCACTGAACTCTTACTCATCTCACTCAATTGTCCCTGTGTCTGCTAGTTCCCCAGACCCGAGTCAGAGTTTACTTAGTTGCTGTTTATCCTTCATGTTCAACCAGTCACAAATTTTAGCTGTCTCCTCTCCAGACCACCTCTTAAAGTCTTTCTGTTCCTTTCCACCTGGACCATCAGCTCAATAGAGCATCCCTGAAGTCAGCTGCTCTGCTAGGCTCTGCAAATGCAATGATCATTAAAACATTTGGTCTTATGCCTTCAATCCTGGGTTAGGCACCCCTGCCAGGCTAAGAGCTGATCTTCCTGATTCCTGGTCCACTCATTCCTGCACACACAACCCTTGTTCAGACACTGTCCCATTCCTCCGGCAGAGTGCAGTCAAAATCTGTTTTTCAAAAGCCTTTGAAGCCTTGTACTTGACAGTGCCCTTTGTGACTGTGCTGTGTTTATTGGCCATGTGGAAGGACGGTGGATTCTAGAAAGATCTCTGTTCAGCCATTTCCTGGCATTGTGGGCTTGGACAAAATCTCTGGCTCCAAGTGATGCATGGCAACAGTGGTGTGTAGCAGTGAACACTTGAGTGGGCTTGTCAGAACCAGAAACAGTAAGGAAATCTAAAAGAACCTTCTGTCTTAAAAAGGTACTTGACTCCCTTTGGATCAATTCAAAGAGGCTTCAATGACTCTTAAGAGGATTAGGCCAGAGGACTTCAGTGCAACTTTTGTGCTTTTGTTCCCTAGGTGGAAACTCTTGACAAGTGACACACACAAACAATACTGGGGGTGGAATAAGAGCTTTATAATCGTCTGTATGAGGCCCATAATACAATTCAACATCTCTTAAGAGCTTCAGAGTCTATAAACATTTTCAAAATATTTCATTTAGCCTTCACAATCACTGAAATGCTTGACGAAAAAAAAAACACATTTTAAGATTTCTCTAGCAGAAGCATCACCCACAATCTCAACTTTCATTCAAAAGGATTTAGTCTTCAGACCTATCACCCTCTTACTCTCCCTCATTTATACTACTCTTTTTAGAGCTATTGCCTGGAAAGAGGTGAAGTGGATATCATTAGCTCCGTCTGCAGTTGTGGAAATTGAGAGAGTAGCGAAGTGACTTTTTCAGAATCATAGCAGTAAATGGTAGAATGATGAAGGTCAGTCTGATCATCTGATTCTTGTCCTGTTGAAGAAGTAAGGAGAGAAACAGAAAATGGTGACAATGAAGAAATAGAAACCATCTCCTCCTCCTCCTACTCCTATCTCAACTCTTGCTAAGACTTCAGAGTGATAGGAAGAAGAGAACAAATGAGGAGGGACATGCCAGGGACAAAACAGCTCAGTGTGCTTGTGGAGAGGATGGGTGCCGAGCAGGTGGCAGTGTGAAGAGAGTAGGATCATAATCCAAGAAGCAGGATCATGGAAATAGCCTTGGAGGACCAGAGAAGAAAGACTCTGTTCTTTCAGGTACCTTCAGATGATGTGCATTTAGAGACCGGAATGGCAGGTTCCTTGGAAGGAAGGTTATGGCCAACCTAGATAACATATTTAAAAGCAGAGACATTACTTTGCCAACAAAAGTCTGTCTAGTCAAGGCTATGGTTTTTCCAGTGGTCATGTATGGATGTGAGAGTTGGATGGTGAAGAAAGCTGAGCGCCATAGAATTGATGCTTTTGAACTGTGGTGTTGGAGAAGACTCTTCAGAGTCCCTTGGACTGCAAGGAGATCCAATCAATCCATCCTAAAAGAGATCAATCCTGGGTGTTCATTGGAAGGACTGATGTTGAAGCTGAAACTCCAATACTTTGGCCACCTCATGCGAAAAGTTGACTCATTAGAAAAGACCCTAATGCTGGGTAGGATTGGGGGCAGGAGGAGAAGGGGACGACAGAGGATGAGATGGTTGGATGGCATCACCGACTCAATGGACATGGGTTTGAGTAGACTCCGGGAGTTGGTGATGGACAGAGAGGCCTGGCGTGCTGCAATTCATGGGGTCACAAAGAGTCGGACACGACTGAGTGACTGAACTGAACTGATGGCAGGTAGATATTTGTCCTTTTAGTTGTCAAGCATTTGTTCACTTTTCTCCTGCTAACCACAACCTAAATTCCTACTTGGAAACTACCACTAACCCTGTTCTCAACCTATGGGTCTCTGGAGGAGCTAAATTGACCCCTGACCCAGGAATCAAAAACCTGACCTGGGTCTAAGCTAGTCACTGCACCAGGTTTCCTTAGGCAATGTGATTTGTTTAGGAATGAGCAGCGATCCAGTTAGAGACAATGCAATTTTCCCAATACTCTGGGACAAAGACCCACTTTCTGCTGGGTGTGGACCTGGAAGTGTGTAGTTCTGGGAGTTGCTGACAGTTATCTGATGGACATGAGCCTGTTTCAGAATGGCTTCAACATTCAACAAGAAATGAGCAGAGAGATGGATGTAAAATTTGATCCTGATAAGCTTCATTTGAAATCTTGTTTATAACAACCTTCTTCCTGAAAAGTTCAGTTATAGGAGCCAACACTTTGTTGTTGTTGTTGCATAGCCCAATTGGCATATGTCTTTTCTCAATTGTGGTCAAATGGATCAAGTTTCATAAATAATATTTTAACTTTATATTAACTACTGGCAGAGTCAAGGTTTGTCATATAAACTTCTTCTAAGGAATTTCTTTTTTCATAGAAAATTGGGAAGATTTGCAAAGTGTTTCTGCTTCTGGCTCCAGGGAGTGGCAGATACCAGACTATCCTCCTGTCAAAAACAACCATAAAATCTATACTTAAAAACACTGTTGTCTGACAGCATGGAGAAACATTAAGGCAGACAGGATTTCAGGGGATTATCTGTGAGAGAATGAAATACAAGCCCAGTCAAATGCCCAGATTTTGGTGAAAATCGTCAAACTAATTTTAAAATTTATATGGAAAGGCAGAAGGTCAAGAATAGCAAAAACTATACTGAAGAAGAAAAAAAATTTTTGAACACTACCAAATATGAAGCTTTATATTAAAACTATAGTAATTCAAACAGAACATCTCAACTATAGAAAAATAGATCAAAATGGTGAGTGACTCAGAGAGAGCAAGTACTTAGGCAGAGAAAGCAGTTAGAAATCTGTTTCAGTGATACAGCTGAGAGATGGCAATATTTACCAGGTGTCAGATGTCATTTTAAATGCTATACCTGGATGATGACAAATGGGATGGGAACAGCTATATTACTTTGAGAGCTATTAAGGAGGTAAAATATGGAGTATTTGATGATTTGATAATTTAGGAGTGATGAAAGAGAACTCATGATAACTTCATGTTTGTGGCTTAGTTATAAATGGATAGTGACACCCATCACTGGGTTAAGGTACATGGTTCAGAAGCATGTTTTTTTTTTTTTTTAATAAATTTATTTATTTTATTTGGGGGCTAACTACTTTACAATATTGTAGTGGTTTTTGCCATACATTGACATAAATCAGCCATGGGTTTACATGTGCTCCCCATCCTGAACCCCCCTCCCACCTCCCTCCCCATCCCATCCCTCTGGGTCATCCCATTGCCCCAGCCCCGAGCATTTGTCTCATGCATCGAACCTGGAATGGTGTTCTGTTTCACATATGATAATATACATGTTTCAATGCTATTCTCCCAGAACGTCCCACCCTCACCTTCTCCCTCAGAGTCCATAAGACTGTTCTATGCATCTGTGTCTCTTATTCTGTCTCGCATATAGGGTTATCGTTATCATCTTTCAAATTCCATATATATGCATTACTATACTGTATTGGTGTTTTTCTTTCTGGCTTACTTCACTCTGTATAATGGGCTCCAGTTTCATCCATCTCAATAGAACCGATTCAAACGTATTCTTTTTAATGGCTGAGTAATATTCCATTGTGTATATGTACCACAGCTTCCTTATCCATTTGTCTGCTGATGGACATCTAGGTTGCTTCCATGTCCTGGCTATTGTAAACAGTGCTGCGATGAACATCGGGGTACACGCATCTCTTTCAATTCTGGTTTCCTCGGTGTGTATGCCCAGCAGTGGGATTGCTGGGTCATATGGCAGTTCTAGTCCCAGTTTTTTAAGGAATCTCTGTACTGTTCTCCATAGTGGCTGTACTAGTTTGCATTCCCACCAACAGTGAAAGAGGTTTCCCTTTTCTCCACACCCTCTCCAGCATTTATTGCTTGTAGACTTTTGGATAGCAGCCATTCTGACGGGTGTGTAATGGTACCTCACTGTGGTTTTGATTTGCATTTCTCTAATAATGAGTGATGTTGAGCATCTTTTCATGTGTTTGTTAGCCATCTGTATGTCTTCTTTGGAGAAATGTCTGTTTAGTTCTTTGGCCCATTTTTTGATTGGGTCGTTTATTTTTCTGGAATTGAGCTGCAGGAGTTGCTTGTATATTTTTGAGATTAATTGTTTGTCCATTGCTTTGTTTGCTATTATTTTCTCCCATTCTGAAGGCTGTCTTTTCACCTTGCTTATAGTTTCCTTTGTTGTGCAAAAGCTTTTAATTTTAATTAGGTCCCATTTGTTTATTTTTGCTTTTATTTCCAATATTCTGGGAGGTGGGTCATGGAGGATCCTGCTGTGATTTATGTCGGAGAGTGTTTTGCCTATGTTTTCCTCTAGGAGTTTTATAGTTTCTGGTCTTATGTTTAGATCTTTAATCCATTTTGAGTTTATTTTTGTGTACGGTGTTAGCAAGTGTTCTAGTTTCATTCTTTTACAAGTGGTTGACCAGTTTTCCCAGCACCACTTGTTAAAGAGGTTGTCTTTTCTCCATTGTATAGTCTTGCCTCCTTTGTCGAAGATAAGGTGACCATAGGTGCGTGGATTTATCTCTGGGCTTTCTATTTTGTTCCATTGATCTATATTTCTATCTTTGTGTCAGTACCATACTGTCTTGATGACTGTGGCTTTGTAGTAGAGCCTGAAGTCAGGCAGGTTGATTCCTCCAGTTCCATTCTTCTTTCTCAAGATTGCTTTGGCTATTCAAGGTTTCTTATATTTCCATACAAATTGTGAAATGATTTGTTCTAGTTCTGTGAAAAATACCATTGGTAGCTTGATAGGGATTGCATTGAATCTATAGATTGCTTTGGGTAGTATACTCGTTTTCACTATATTAATTCTTCCAATCCATGAACACGGTATATTTCTCCATCTGTTTGTGTCCTCTTTGATTTCTTTCATCAGTGTTTTATAGTTTTCTATATATAAGTCTTTCGTTTCTTTAGGTAGATATATTCCTAAGTATTTTATTCTTTTTGTTGCAATGGTGAATGGTATTGTTTCCTTAATTTCTCTTTCTGTTTTCTCATTATTGGTGTATAGGAATGCAAGGGATTTCTGTGTGTTAATTTTATGTCCTGCAACTTTACTATATTCATTGATTAGCTCTAGTAATTTTCTGGTAGAATCTTTAGGGTTTTCTATGTAGAGGATCATGTCATCTGCAAACAGTGAGAGTTTTACTTCTTCTTTTCCTATCTGTATTCCTTTTATTTCTTTTTCAACTCTGATTGCTGTGGCCAAAACTTCCAAAACTATGTTGAATAGTAGTGGTGAAAGTGGGCATCTTGCCTTGTTCCTGACTTTAGGGGAAAGGTTTTCAATTTTTCACCATTGAGGATAATGTTTGCTGTGGGTTTGTCATATATAGCTTTTATTATGTTGAGATATGTTCCTTCTATTCCTGCTTTCTGGAGGGCCAGAAGCATGTTTTGGTAGGAGGGGTAAAATAATTAGGATTTGGGCATTTTGGAGTTGTAGGTCTGAGGATGAGGAGAGACATCAAAGGAGATATAGATTTGGGAGCTACCAGATGGATGGGACATGCATATTATGCACCTTCACACATTCTCTTGACACCACTGCCTCTTGGACCCTCAACCAAATGCTCCGAATGGGGTCATCACCAGTTGATTGAATATACTTGCATTTGGGCAATTATGCCAGACCCTCCTCCTTGACTGCCACCTCACTGTCATGTCAAATGGCAACGTATTGTAGATTTTGGCTCCTCCCACCCCTTCCAGACTTGGATGAAATGGCTTACCAGCTCATGGGTCCTGGCATTCTAAATGAAGTGTTGTGTAGGGGAAGCAAAGCAATAGTAATGGGTGAGAGGTTAGTGTGGGTACAGCAAAGGTAACAGTCGTAGGATCAGGGAGAGAGGAAACACTGCATCCTTTCAGAGTAAATGTTAGCAAAAGATACATAATCCTTATGTCAAGGAAGAAAGAAACTGTGGGAGATTTAAGGAAAAAGCCAATATAGGTGAAACCAGGAAGCCCACCCAGCACATGGAAAATTAAACAGGAGGCAAGTTACGTTCTCCTAATGACTCCGGGCTTTATGTTGTATGACTTTATTCAAAAATTTTGTTCTTATGATTTGTGGATATTTGGGGAAATGGAATAATCTTATATTTGCTATTAGTTAATAACTGACATATTTCACTTTTTTTCAATTTAGCTGTCATTACTTACAAAGTACCACAACAACTAACACTACAATTTTGTTTCTGATACTGATAGCTAGTGTTAACAAGCAATTATATGTAAGTCTGTGAATATGGGTGTGATTGTTTGTGATATGTATGAGACAGAGAAAATGAGAATGAGAGACAGAGATAAGAGACAGACCCAATGATGACCAGTGAAACTGTAGTGGATTTAAAACAAATCTTCAAATTCTTTGATACTTCTTCCATTGAGAGGTAGGGTGAATATTCCCTCCCCTTGAATCTGGGCCTTAGTGTTTTGTTAACCAATTGTAGTGACTGGTTGGCCAATAGAATAAGGCCAAGATTACACTGTATGTTTTCTGGTACTAGGTTACAGGGGCAGCATAATATCTGCCTGATTCTCTGCTAATATTTCAATAAAACTGGATATTGATTTTTAAATAATAACAAATCTAAAAACCTTATCATTTGGAGAACTTAAACTCTCCATTTCCTCTTTGATTAAAGAGGAAATTAGAAAGCATAGAAAATCTGCAAAGTAATGGTAACACATATGTGACATATTAGAACCTATGGTATATAGCTAAATACTACTCAGAAAGAAATTCAAAGTCCTAAATATTTATATCATTAAGCAAGAAAGAATAAAAATAAATTAAGAATCAAGTTCTGAAAGTTAGTAAAAGAACAACAAAACCAAGGCAAGCAGATGGAAAGAATACTAAAGATAAAAGCTTAACTTACTACATTAGAAAACAGCAAGATGGCAATACTAAGAAATAAATCAACCCAAGATCTGGTTCTTTAGGGGGGAAATAATAAAATATACATAGATGTTAGGTAATCTAATCAATAAAAGGGGCAAAAACACAAATATACAAAAGGAAATTGAAACACAAATGGCTGCTTTGTTAAATATGCAAATAAATGGCTAAGTGGATCTTTTCTTAGAAAATAAAAATTGCCAAAATTGTCAGAACAGAAAGAAAAATCATAACAGACCAAATTAACATGAAGGAATTAGAAAACATTTTAAAGAACCTAATAGTCAAAGAGCAATGAGCTTATATAGTCTCTCGCGCAAATTTTATGAAAATTTTAAGAAACCAGTAACTTCAATGCTATTTAAACTGTTTCAGAATGAAGGAAAAGAATCAAAGGTGAAGTTCTTTTATAAGTGTAAGATTGATGTCAACCCCCCCCCCAAAAATAGCACCAAAAGTAAATACAATCATAGCCTAAATCTTACCTGCATTTGGCAATGCAAAAGAATGCTCAAACTACTGCACAATTGCACTCATCTCACACGCTAGTAAAGTAATGCTCAAAATCCTCCAAGCCAGGCTTCAACAGTATGTGAACCGTGAACTTCCTGATGTTCAAGCTGGATTTAGAAAAGGCAGAGAAACCAGATATCAAATTGCCAACATCGCTGGATCATCGAAAAAGCAAGAGAGTTTGACTATGCCAAAGCCTTTAACTGTGGGGATCACCACAAACTGTGAAAAATTCTGAAAGAGATGGGAATACCAGACCACCTGACCTGCCTCTTGAGAAATCTGTGTGCAGGTCAGGAAGCAACAGTTAGAACTGGACATGGAACAACAGACTGATTCTAAATAGGAAAAGGAGTACGTCAAGGCTCTATATTGTCACCCTGCTTATTTAACTTCTATGCAGAGTACATCATGAGAAACGTGGGCTGGAGGAAGCACAAGCTGGAATCAAGATTGCCAGGAGAAATATCAATAACCTCAGATATGCAGATGGCACCACCCTTATGGCAGAAAGTGAAGAAGAACTGAAGAGCCTCTTGATGAAAGTGAAAGAGGAGAGTGAAAAAGTTGGCTTAAAGCTCAGCATTCAGAAAACTAAGATCATGGCATTTGGTCCCATCACTTCATGGGAAATAGATGGGGAAACAGTGAAAACAGTGAGAGACTTTATTTTTGGGGGTCCAAAATCACTGCAGGTGGTAACTGCAGCCATGAAATTAAAAGACACTCCTTGGGAGAAAAGTTACGACCAACCTAGAGAGCATATTGAAAAGCAGAGACATTACTTTGCGAATAAAGTTCCGTGTAGTCAAGGCTATGGTTTTCCCAGTAGTCATGTATGGATGTGAGAGTTGGACTATAAAGAAAGCTGAGCGCCAAAGAATTGATGCTTTTGAATTGTGGTGTTGGAGAAGACTCTTGAGAGTCCCTTGGACTGCAAGGAGATCCAACCTGTCCATCCTAAAGGAAATCAGTCCTGAACATTCATTGGAAGGACTGATGCTGAAGCTGAAAGTCCAATACTTTGGCCACCTGATGCAAAGAACTGACTCATATGAAAAGACCCTGATGCTGGGAAAGATTGAAGGCAGGAGAAGAAGGGGATGACAGAGGATGAGATGGTTGAATGGCATCACCGACTCAATGGACATGAGTTTGAGTAAACTCTGGGAGTTGGTGATGGACAGGGAAGCCTGGTGTGCTGCAGTCCATGGGGTCACAAAGAGTCGGACATGACTGAGTGACTGAAGTGACTGACTGAATCTTACCTGTGAATAAGATATAAAAATCCAGAATAAAAGAAATTGATAACAATATGTATGTTACCATTATCATTTCATAATGTATTGGACACACTAGCCAATATAATTAAAGAAAAAAAACAGAGCTATAAAACTTGGAAAGTGAAGTGAAAGTCGCTCAGTCGTGTCAGACTGTTTGCAATCCCATGGAATTCTCCAGGCCAGAATACTGGAGTAGGTAGCCTTTCCCATCTCCAGGGGATCTTCCCAACCCAAGGATCATACCCAGGTCTCCCACATTGCAGGCGGATTCTTTTACCAGCTGAGCCACAGAGGAAATCCAAAAACTTGGAAGTAGGAGGTAAAATTACCATTCTTTTGAAGATAACATTGTTTACGTGAAGAATCCAAGAGATTCAACTCAAAATCTATTATAAATAGTAATAAAATTCATTTAGAAAGTTTGGCATGAAGTTAACATTAGGAAATTAATAATCTAATTATGTAGAAACAATAGTTAAAATGTGATAGAAAAAAAAGACCTCATGTACAAGAGGAACAAAAAAATAAAACTTCAGAATAACTTTAAAAGGAAATTGTGCAAAGACTGAGAAGAGAAAACTTTCAAATGCAAATGAACCCCTTGGAAAAAGGAAAGGCATATTATGTTCTTGGATAGGAATGTTCGGCATTGTAAAGATGTCAATTCTCCCCAAGTTAATCTATAAATGTAAAACAACGACAATAAAAATTGCTATCAGAATGATATTTTAGAATTAGATAAGCTGATTATATAGTTTATTTGAAAAAAATAATTATAAACAGAAGAAAAATCTGAGGGAAAAAAGATATAAGGGATGTATTCATTTTATACTGCCACAAAAAAAATTACCACCAAGTTAATGGCTTAAAGTAACACCTTATGAGCTCAGAGTTCAGTAGGTCAGAAGCCCGGGCACAGCGCGACAGGGTTCTCAGCTTAGGGTCTAGCGGGACTGGAATTCGGAAGTCAGTGAGGCTGTATTCCCTTCTAGAGGATGGACTGGGTAAGAATTTGTTTCCAGTTTATTCAGACTGTGACAGTTTAGTTCCTTTTGGTTGTAGGGTTGAGGACCTCATTTCCTTTCTGGCTGTCAGCCAGGAATTGTTAGCTGCTAGAAGCCTCCCAGAATCTGGGCCATGAAGCCCTCTTCATTGTCAAAGCCTTCCCACGGTAAAGAAGACAGAGAGAGAGGATAGGAGGGTTGCATGATTCCTTCACATTTTGTTGGAAAACTCAGTCATATGACCATGCATATGCCAAAGCCTTTGACTGTGTGGATCACCACAAACTGAAAAATTCTGAAAGAGATGGGAATACCAGACCACCTGACCTGCCTCTTGAGAAATCTGTGTGCAGGTCAGGAAGCAACAGTTAGAGCTGGACATAGAACAACAGACTGGTTCCAAATAGGGAAAGGAGTACGTCAAGGCTGTGTATTGTTACCCTGCTTATTTAACTTATATGCAGAGTACATCATGAGAAATGCTGGGCTGGATGAAACACAAGCTGTAATCAAGATTGCTGGGAGAAATATCAATAACCTCAGATATGCAGATGACACCACCCTTATGCTATGCTATGCTATGCTAAGTCGCTTCAGTCGTGTCCGACTCTGCGTGACCCCATAGACGGCAGCCCACCAGGCTCCGCCGTCCCCGGGATTCTCCAGGCAAGAACACTGGAGTGGGTTGCCATTTCCTTCTCCAGTGCATGAAAGTGAAAAGTGAAAATGAAGTCTCTCAGTCGTGTCCGACTCTTAGTGACCCCATGGACTGTAGCCTACCAGGCTCCTCCATCCATGGGATTTTCCAGGCAAGAGTACTGGAGTGGGGTGCCATTGTCTTCTCCGCCACCCTTATGGCAGAAAGCAAAGAACTAAAGGGTCTCTTGATGAAGGTGAAAGAGGAGAGTGAAAAAGTTGGCTTACAACTCAACATTCAGAAAACTAAGATCATGGCATCTTGTCCCATCACTTCATGGGAAATAGACAGGGAAACAGTGAAAACAGTGGCAGACTTTATTTTGGGGGGCTCCAAAATCACTGCAGATGGTGACTGCAGCCATGAAATTAAAAGACACTTACTCCTTGGAAGAAAAGTTATGACCAACCTAGACAGCATATTAAAAAGCAGAGACATTACTTTGCAAACAAAGGTCCGTCTAGTCAAGGCTATGGTTTTCCCAATAGTCATGTATGGATGTGAGAGTTGTACTATAAAGAAAGCTGAGCACTGAAGAATTGATGCTTTTGAACTATGGTGTTGGAGAAGACTCTTGAGAGTCCCTTGGACAGCAAGGGGATCCAACCAGTCCATCCTAAAGGAAATCAGTCCTGAATATTCATTGGAAGGACTGATACTGAAACTGAAACTCCAAAGGCCACCTGATGCAAAGAACTGACTCACATGAAAAGACCCTGATGCTGGGAAAGATTGAAGGCAGGAGGAGAAGGGGACGACAGAGGATGAGATGGTTGGATGGCACCACCGACTCAATGGACATGAGTTTGAGTAAACTCCGGGAGTTGGTGATGGACAGGGAGGCCTGGTGTGCTGCAGTCCATGGGGTCGCAAAGAGTCGGACATGACTGAGTGACTGAACTGAACTGAACTAAACTCAAGGGAAGAAACAAAGGTAGACTGGTTGTGTCTCAAGAGGAAGAGGAAATGGATTGGGTTAACATTAGCAGTCTCTTCCACGAATCCCTTGTACCTTATACCAAAATTGATTATAAAGGAATGAAAGAATAAAATGTTTAACCAGAGGGAGAAAGGAAAAAGAGAAGGAAAGAATAAGAAATCATGAATGGGAGAATTTTTTTTAAAGATAATTTTCAGGAAAAAATTAACAATTATTTTAAAAAATCTCCGAATGAAGAAGGCCTTTCTAAATGTGACTTAAAGTATAGAAACTATTAAAAAGAAGAGTGACAAATTCAACTAATTTTAAATCTAAAAAATTCCTTCTGACAAAAAAGAAATTCAGCACAAAGGAAAGTAAAGACAAGTCAAATTCTAACTGGGAAAAGTCTAGCAGATTGATATCTCAACCAAAGTGTAATTGCCTAAAGAACTTTAAAAGAGCGATTTTAAAAGAGCAATAGAATAATGAGCAAAGAATGTGAACAGAGAGTTCGCAGAAAAGGAATAAAATGGTCCTTAAAAGTATGAAAGATTTTTTTGCTTCATTTATATAATAAGCGAAATGCAAAGTTACATTTTTAACCTGTCAGACTGGTAAAGATGAAAAGATAGTTAACACATTGTGTTGGCAAGGGCATAAAGTCATGCTGATGGGGTTATAAATTGGTCTAACTTCTATGAAGAACAATTCAACAGTAAAATTGAGCATATCTTTAACCTTGATCCTGTAAGTCCATTTCCAGGAATTTATCTGTAGGAATTTACGTATGGATGTACATAAATGAAAAGACTGTAAGTGTACAACAGTACAATAGTCATAACAAAAGATTGTAAATACTTAGGTGTTCATCAGTGTGGAAATACGGGGAGTACTGTGGCGCCATAACAAGAGTAAGATGTAATATATAAAGTCATGGAATACTAGTCAAGACACACTCTTATGCCACAAAAGTAAGGTAAGAATAGTATATATAGTGTTAAAAGAAACAAAATTCATCTGAGCAAAATTTAAAGGTCCTATTGTCTTTATTCAGTGATTGATGAATCAGGCAGCATCTCATCTAGCAGATAGAAAGGAGCTCTGAGGAGCTGTACAAAATGTAAGATTTTGTAGGCAGAACAGAGTGGGAACAAGGAAGTTATACTAGAAAAAATTAGATTCGTTATTGCAGGTCACTTTCCTTTAGGTAATGGCAGGGGTCTCTCACGTAGATTGCCTAACTAGTACCAGTCAAGTAATTCCTGGTTGACTGGTCTAAGATTCTGTTTCTAGGAAAGGCTGAGACTATAAGTAATTTGGTGTCTCAGTTTGGTGACATGTGGCTTAGCATAAGTGTCACCGTTTTGGGTGTGTTGTTTTCAACAATTACATGGAAGAGCAGAACAGAGATTAACTTCTAGGGAAAAAATAGGAATTTTGGAAGATAAACAGGTGGCTGTAGGAAAAGGATGCAAAAAAAAAAAAAAAACCCCTTCCTTTTCATATATGCCCACCTTTAACATTTTGTCCTTTTTGAATTTTGTACTGTGTATATGTATTGCCCAATGAAAAAGTAAATAGTATATATATTTATAATTTAATCACTTTAAAATCTATCATAAAATACCATTTATAGATTATAATGATTTTTTTTCTTTTAAATTGGAGTATAATTGCTTTGTACGATGCCAAGTTCTTCCCAGGTGGCACAGTCGTAAAGAATCTGCCTGCCAATACAGAAAACAAGAGATGTGGATTTGATCCCTGGGTGGGGAAGATTCCCTGGAGAAGGAAGTGGCAATCCACTCCAGTATTCTTGTCTGGAAAATCCCATGGACAGAGGAGCCTGGTGGACTACAGTCTATGCAGTCACAAAGAGTCTGACACTACTGAGTAACTGAGCACACACACACATACATAATTGCTTTACAATGTTGTGTTCGTTTCTGCTGAACAGCAACATGAATCAGCTATATGTATACATATATCCCCTCCCTCTTAAGCCTCCCTCCCACTGCCCTAGGTCATCACAGAGCACCAAGTTGAGCTCCCTGTGCTATACAGCAGCTTTCACTAGCTATTTTACACATGCTAGTGTGTATATGTCCATGCTATTCTCAGTTCATCCCCTTTCCTTCCCCATCCCACACATCCACAAGTTCATTCTCTACGTCTGCACCTGGAAATAGGTTCATCAGTATTATTTTCCTAGATTCCATATATGCCTTAATACACAATGTGTGTTTATCTGTTTCAGACTTCACTCTGTATGACAGACTCTAGGTCCATCCACATCTCTACAAATGACCCAATTTCATTCCTTTTTATGGCTGAGTAATATTCTATTGTATATATGTACCACATCTTTTTTATGCATTTATCTGTCAGTGACATTTAGGTTGCTTCCATGTCCTGGATATTGTAAATAGGGCTGCAATGAATATGGGGGTAATATGTCCTTTTGAATTATGATTTTCATAGTGTATACGCCCAGGAGTGGGATTGCTGGGTCAAAAGGTAGCTTTATTTTTAGTTTTTTAAAATACTCTATACTGTTTATATCAATATACGTTCCCACCAACAGTGCACAAGGGTTCTCTTTTCTCCACATCCTCTCCAGCATTTATTTTTTGTAGATTTTTTTGATGGCCATTCTGGCCAACGTGAGGTGATACCTCACTGTAGTTTTGATTTGCTTTTCTCTAACAATGAATAATGTTGAGAATCTTTTCATGTGCTTGTGGCCATCTGTACGTCTTCTTTGGAGAAATGTCTGTTTAGGTCTTCCACCAATTTTTTGATTCTGTTGTTAGTTTCTTTGATAGCGCTGCATGAGCTGCTTGTATATTTTGGAGATTAATCTGTTGTCAGTTGCTTCGCTTGCAAATATTTTCTTCCATTCCGAGGGTTGTCTTTTCATCTTGTTTTTGGTTTCCTTTGCTGTGCAAAAAAAAAAAAAAAAAAAAAATATAAATAGTACACTTTTTAAAATTTTGGAAGCAAATGTGTCATTTGAATCCTCTGAGAAACAAACCCACAAGATGAAATCAGACATGCAAGTGACTTACTAGAGAATATGAGGAGGGAGCCAGAGGCAATAGGGAAAGCCCCCAGATGGTGATGAAGGTCTGACCCATGAGAAGAGAGGAAAGGCATGAAGTTCTGACAAGGCCAATGGAAGTCCTTGAGCCAAAACCACCCATGGGAAGTGTCCCGCTTCCCACAGGAATGGGTGTGCCCTAGTGTCCCTGTCCTGCTTAGTCATTGGCTGGGAGCACCACTGGGAATGGCAGCTTCAGAACTGTGGATGAACTCAGAGTGCAACAGGCAGAGCCCTTGATCAGTTGCACTCCTGGCAGCAGATCCAAAATCTATCTGGCCATCCCTTTACTGAAGTTTGCAAATTCTTCTCTTATATGATGATTTATTTTGATTTTGCAATTGTAATGACTTGGACTTTTCTGCTTTTGCATACTAACATTTTTTCTTATTTTAAAAAATTTATTGGGGTATGGTTGCTTAACGTTTTTCTCTTTAATCATTCACTCATTCATTCATTCATCCAGCCAGTGTTTCTTAAATACTTACTAAATGCTATGCATTGAGTTAAGAGCTGAGAATGCAAAGATGAGCAAAACAGTCATGGGGCCCAGACTTGTGGACTCTATGGTCTGCTGAGCAGGCTGATGTGAATCAAATGATCAGACAGCATACAATTTCAAACTCTAGTAAGTGCTGCAGAGAAAAAGTATAGAGTCATGCCTGCATCTAACACCAGTTTGGTAGGTTGGAGAAAGTTCCCCAAGAGAAGTGAAATACTAGAAATATATGCTCTTTGACAAAATAGTAACAGAAGAGTTTAAAGAACAAAACTAAAATCACCTGTAACTCTAAAACGCAGGGATAATCTCAGTTAGCAATTTTCTTCATCTTTTAAAAAAAATGTAATTGCCAAACATAGCATTGCCCAATAGAAATAGAATGTGAGTCATATATGTAATTTTACATTTTCTAGAAGCCGTATTTTAAAAAGTAAAAAGGAACAAGTGAGATTTATTTTAATAATTCAATTTATCTCACCCAGTATGTCTATTATCATCATTCAATATATAATCAATATGAAAATTATCTAGTAGTTTACATTATTTTTTCTTACTGAGTCTTTGAAACCTCGTATGTATTTCACACAGCACACCTCACTTTGGACTAGTCACATTTCAAGTGCTCAGTGGGTACGTGTGGCTAGAGCCTGTTGTGTTAGATAGCACAGGTTATATACACATATATGGGAACATATATATGTACATACATATACATACAACATCACATTTGAGATCTTAATGCATATTCAGTTTTGTGTGCTATTTTTTCAGTTAACATTCCATTATATGAATTTCCCATGATAGAAAATATTGGTAAAAAATTACCTTAATGCACAGCATATTGGTACACAGACCCAATATTCATTGAACCATTTACATATTGTTGTTGTTGTTTAGTTACTAAGTCATGTCTGACCCTTTTGTGACCCCATAGACTGTAGCCCACCGGACTCCACTGTCCATGGAATTTTCCAGGCAAAAATACTGGAGTGTGTTGCCATTTCCTTCTCCAGGGGGTCTTCCCAACCCAGGGATCAAACCCACATCTCCTGCACTGAAGGATTCTTTACCACTGAGTCACCAGGGTAGCCCTATTTACATATTATTAGATACTTAGGTTATTATCAACATCTCAGTGTATATACTGTGCTGGCTACAATGAAATAATTTAATAAATATAATTCTTCATGCACATCACAGTTTTTAACCTTACAAAACATTCTTGTTGAAGTTGCTGGATCAAAGGGAACAAAGTTTTGTCAGGTTCTTGAGAAATTTCGTAAAATTACATTGAGAGAGACTGTACCTATTGCATTGCCAGCAGCCCTGACAGTGTATGTCTCACTGCAACTCTGGCAACAATGACCATTGTAATTTCTTCTAAATTTGCCTATTTGATTTGCCAAATTTGGCATTTCCTTATTTTCACAAACAAGTCTTTGAATTCCAGAGAGGTTGAGCATTCTTTACCTTTCTCTTCATTAACTAATTCATTTCTAGTTTTAAATTACTAATTTTCCTCTGTTAAAAGTGAATCCATGGGGTCTCTTACATTAAATTGGGGAGAATTAGGCCTGACATTTATGTTTATTTTTATAAGCTAACGTGATTGGACTGCAAATTCTACCAACCGTTGTCAAGCTTTACTCACTGGGCAATGTTCGGCTGGCTATTAGAGGAGATACAGTGAGACATCGACGACTCTCATAGGATGCTCAGGATTGTGAAGGAGAAAGGCAGACACATGCGCAGCCTGCTGACCCACCAGGCTGTGTGCACATACGGGATGGAGGTTCACCCATGGGAGCACAGGGTGGGACTGGTTAACTTACTCCAGATGGACCCGGCTTCGTGAAGGAAGTCAGATTTGGGGCAGGCCTTGAAGAATAAGTAGGATGCCATTACGCGGAGTAGGTTGAGAGGGCATCCAGGCTGAGGGATGGACAGACAATGGAGGTGTGGAAACACTCCTGGAATTAGTAGGAGAACTGGGATACGTCTGATAACACATCAGTGATGGGAGATGAAGTGGGAAAGGCTGTTGTGCTCAGGTTCAAGCAGAATTGAAATACCCCGCCAAGGCTTTATTTTGTAGACTTTGAGGATTAATGGTGCCACTAAGCAGTTCTTTGACGTATGAGGAAAGAAAAATCCTAATTCAGAGGTAGCTTTTCAAGGAAAAGGGTCTAAAGAGAGGAAAGATTGCATGTTCTTAGATCTTATGCATTCATTTCCCACATTGGGAGGCATCTCTAAGATCAGTGGAAGACGAAGAATAATAAAGCAATGTGGAATTATAATCCACTAAGGTCTGATTCAGATAGAAATTAACCTGAAATTCTGTTTCTTTACAGCACTTTCACAGCTTCTTTGCAAACTGGTTTCAATCTGTCTCTCCTGTGTCATAAATGAATGTGGTCCACCACTGTTATCTCCACCAGCCCCTCCACCTCCACCCCCTCCACCAGCCCTTCCACCCCACCTACCCCACGGTCTAGTCCTTTGGAGGAACATGAATTTGCCCCCATTTAAAATAGGACAACCACCGGCTACCTCTGTGTGATTCAGGAAAGCCGACTGTAACCCTCAGGACTTCGTTTATCTTCTTATCCTAAGCAGCAGTCTCTGAGCCCTCCTCTCACCTCTGGGGAAGGAAGAGGGGACAGGGCATCTAACCAGGTCTCTAGTCTGAGGAGGAGAAACACCTACAAGCAGGGAGATCCTCCTTCCAGCACAGACAAGGAAGCCCCTTCCTTTCAGAACACAGGTGTTGATGAGATTAAAAAGGTATTATACTTGCTAATTCAAGTGGAACACACAAAACCCACTCCAGTATTGGGTTCTATAGTTTCATTTGAGGCAGATTTTACAAATGCTAATGAATCACTCTACTTGGCATCCCAGGCGGACACAATCCTCAGGCAATTTGACACTTGCAAATGGTTGAAACTTCCTTCAGCTCCATAAACGGTGGGGGCCAAGATGCACAGTGCTGGCTGACTAGAAGCCCACTGGGCCGGCTTCCCCAAAAGGGCCTGGGGCTGGGGTGGTTCTCCACCTGCCTCTGCTCTTGGGTGCAGGGTAAGTGCAGTGGAAGGAAGGTGAGAAGGTGGTACCTTTTCCTGATCGCTCCATTTTCTTCTGAATCCTCCATCTAGAATTTTCTGCACAGGAGATGGGGCAAGAGGATTTCACGCTCACGCAAGTACACACTCCATATCTCTGCTTGTGACTATTCTCTGTCTTGTCAAACAGGCTCTCTGAGGGACCGGGTGAAGGCTGGGGCATACTGGGGGAAGAATGTCTGGCTGCAACCTACTCTTAAAGATTAACCCCAAATCTGTGGGGGTGTGTTGGCAGAGAGCTGGAGGGTGAAACAAAACAGAGAGGATAAAGGTTTGCATCAACATGGTTGCTTTTTTAAAATATGACAATTAAAGAAGTACCACAATTTGCAAGACTTTACTTTCTATAATATTTAGAGTGCAAGGCACTCCTTGTCATTTACAGAGCCGTTCTGTAAGAGGGCTTCAGGACAACTCTGAAACAACTGCCAAGAGCGGGGCATGGCCGGGTTTTCTGACTTGGGCCGGGTGCAGACAGTTTCTCTGGCCATCAGCTCTGCTCCCTCGGCCCTCCGTGTGGGGAGGAGGAGAGGCTGAGCAGTGGGAATGTTAAATCTTAGGAAACGCCAAGGAAAATGCAAAAGAGCCCGATATGGCTGTCTGCCCTCCGGAGGGTTGCGGTCCGGCAATGATGAAGGGAGACTGCCACCTACGGGCCAGGTTCCAGGGAGCCCACATGCGGGTCTCGGCCAGAGAGACTCCACAGGGAAAGGAGGCTTCGTGGAGCTGCTAATCGCCCCACTCTCTGCTCACAGACAAAAAACTCTCAACTTGTTCCCAACAAATTAGCATTTTCCTGATTTAAATGTTTTCCCCTCACAAGAGTATGATCTTGAGAGCTAATTTCTGTGTATAAAGAAGGCAACATGATAGACACATCTGGCCCCACCATCACATTAAACAGCCGTGCACATGTGCGTCATTCGGCCACTGGGTGCCCCAGCAGAGGCCACTCCCATATAAACCTACCATTTTATGGCTTCTTAACAAAAATGAATTGGTGTAACGAATCAGATATGAGCATCGTCTAGCTGTCCCATCTTAGTAAAGAAGCTATGGGATAAGAACAATTGAACAGATATCCAGCACATCACAAGGGGTGCTTGTGAAGGATGAGAGGGATGGGACATGAGAGTGGAATTGGGCACAAAGAAGAAGAAAAAGTGAAATGAAGCTAGCAAGGGGCCTCGCGTGTTGTAGTGGTAACTGAAGAGTATAATTGAATCAACTCTGCTACCAAAGCGAAAAAAGAAAACTGACAGAATTTGAGCTTGTCTGAGAAGGAAATCTATTGTATTATAGTGGTTCCAATGGTATCACATAGTTGTCCTTTGCTATTTGATGTGTTCGTGAACGGCGAATTCTATCCTTCCCGTTCCGTTCTAAAATCAGATCTGCCCTACAATATTTACATAATGTTGGATTTTGACTAATGAAGCAACCTGACTTCTGTTAGAGAAAAAGAAGTGGTATATATGTGTGTGTGTTTCTTTGTGTGTATGAGTTTGGGCACATGTGTGCATAGTGTATATAAATGTGTCTGTGTATGTGTATGTAAGCATGTGTTTATGTATACATGAATGTGTGTGTGTGTGTTTAATGGAGGAACTCAGAAAGGAATATTGTTCTGTGACTCCAAGCCAAATGAGGTTTAAAGGCCCTATGTCCTGCATTGCAGCCCCTAGAGGAAAGTTAGGCCCACCCCATGAAAAGGCACAGGTATAGGGGCTGGGCATGGATCAAAGAGGCAGAGGTGGGCTATAGAACTTTCTACAGAAATCAGCTGGTGAAACTCAGAGTGTCGGGTCTGTGTATCTGGTGAGTGCCAGAGGAAACAACGGAATGATTCCATCTGAAGCAGGAGAGAGATTTCCCAGCACAGACCAGGCTGGGTCAAGGAGAACCACCCAGAACCTGCAGAAGACAACACGAAGCAAAGCCAGAACCAATCTCTTGGCCCCACTGGTAGAGGGTTATTATCATCAGTTCCTGAGGGGAGAGGAACTCGCCATTGATATCAGAACCCTCCAGATATCCTTTAGGACTTCTCTGTGCATAAACCCATAACAGTGCTAAATTCTCATCAGTGGCCTAGTCATTCTTGTTACCTTTGGTGGTGGTGGTGGTTTAGTTGCTCAGTCGTGTCCGACTCTTGCGACCCCATGGACTATAGCCCGCCAAGCTCCTCTGTCCATGGGATTCTCCAGGCAAGAACACTGGAGTGGATTGCCATTTCCTTCTCCACTTTAATGATGTGTAAATTCAAGAACCTCTTAGACACTGTAGTGTTAGAACACCTGGGTTGGGAGATACCCATCTCTCCACCTTAGAGAAGTGAATCATAACCAGGAAGATTTTGGTATCTTTAGTGTAGTATTGGTAAATACTACGCACCAGTGTGTCATTTATGTAAAATTTTATATAAATAGTATTACATATAAATATTTACTTGGGCTCTTTTCAGCTTATCATGATGTATTTTAGGTTTAATGGTGTAGATGATACAGATCTAGTTCACTCAGGTTAACTGCTGTGCAAGGTTGTATTGTACAAATAATTCCCATTTTATTTTCCCATTTTACTCCTGAAAGTCATATAGCTTGTTTCCACTTTTTAACTATTACCTGGAATGCTGAAAAGAGCATTCTTTTTTTGTATTTCTTTGGGCCCATGTATCTCTCAGGAACTTCTAAACATATAAAGGTGAAATTGTTGATCATAGGTTATGCATGGATTAACTTTACCAGGTTTTGCCAGATTGCTTTCTGCAATGCTTAGATCATTTTATATTTCCCCTGGCATGGATGAAAGTTTTTCATTTCTCCATTCTCACAACTGGTATTGTTGGTATTGTCAGAGTTATTGACCATTGAATGCCTTCTTCTATTAATTGCTTCTTCATATTCTATGCCTTTTTGCTGTTTGGTGATTTCTCTTCTTGCTTGCTTATTTTTAGGAACTTATTCTATAATTTGGATAATTATCTTTGGTTGTAAATGTAGGTTGCTAATATTTTCTCTAGATCTGTGTTTGCCTTTTTACTTTGTTATTAATGTCATTTGTCATGGACAAGTGTTTTAAAATTATATAATTCAAAGTATCACTTTTTCATGATGATTTTCATTTTGTGCCCTTCTAGGATGTTATATATAGTTTCCATAGTCTAAATGTATACAGCTTTTCCTTAACATGTCTGAAGTTTACTTTTGTGCAGCCTGTGATATATAAATCTCATTTTCCCTTTGAAAATATTATTAGCAAATAGTTACAGGGCCATTTATTAAATAGTCTTCCTTTTTCCCCTGATTTGTAGAGTCACCTCTGTCATATTCCAGATTCTTTTGTATATGTTAGTGGTTTTGGCTTTAGGAAACCTGTCCCATGGATCTATTTATTTATCCAAAGGATGATATCCTAGTATTTTAATCACCATAGTTCAGTTCAGTTCAGTCACTCAGTCGTGTCTGACTCTTTGCGACTCAATGGACTGCAGCACGCCAGGCTTCCCTGTCCATCACCAACTCCCAGAGCCTACACAAACTCATGTCCATCAAGTCGGTGATGCCATCCAACCATTTCATCCTTTGTCGTCCCCTTCTCCTCCCATCTTCAATCTTTCCCAGCATCAGGGTCTTTTCCAATGAGTCGGTTCTTCGCATCAGGTGGCCAAAGTATTGGAGTTTCAGCTTCAACATCAGTCCTTCCAATGAATATTCAGGACTGATCTCCTTTAGGATGGACTGGTTGGATCCCCTTGCAGTCCAAGGGACTCTCAAGAGTCTTCTCCAACACCACAGTTCAAAAGCATCAATTCTTTGGCACTCAGCTTTCATTATAGTCCAACTCTCACATCCATACATGACTACTGGAAAAACCATGGTTTGACTAGACAGACCTTTGTTGGTAAAGTAATGTCTCTGCTTTTTAATATGCTGTCTAGGTTTGTCATAGCTTTTCTTCCAAGGAGCAAGTGTCTTTTAATTTCATGGCTACATTCACCATCTGCAGTGATTTTGGAGCCCCAAAAAATAAAGTCTCTCACTGTCTCCATTGCTTCCCCATCTATTTGCCATGAAGAGATGAGACCAGGTGCCATGATTTTAGTTTTCTGAATGTTGAGTTTTAAGCCAACTTTTTCACTCTCCTCTTTCACTTTCTTCAAGAGGCTCTTTAGTTCTTCACTTTCTGCCATAAGAGTGGTATCATCTGTGTAATTACCATAACTTTGTGATAAATCTTGATACCATCTGCTAGGGTGCATCCTTTCTCGTTTCAAAATTGTTTTGGCTATTCTTGGTCCTCTATTAATCTGAGTAGATTTTATGATTTGCTTATACAGGTCAATAAAAAATTCCCCCAGAATTGTTAATAGAATTTATTAAGTTTGTGATGTAAATTTAGGAAAACTGCTACTGTTAAGCAGCAGTAGCAGTTGAGTACTGTTAAGAATATGTTGTATCGCCCCGTTTTATTTGTTATTTTTTATGTATTTCATAAAATTTTAGAGTTTTCTCTGTTGAAGTTTTTCACATCTGTTTTTAGACTTACTTCTAGGTATCTCATAGTTTTTTAGACTATTGTAAATGGTATATTTTTTATTTTATCCGCATTCTTGAATGATAGTTTAACTGTGCATAGAATTCTAAATTGATGGTATTTTCTCTCAATATTCTGAACATAATTTCTGTTAGTGAACTAGGAATAGAAGGAAAATCCCTTAACCTGAAAAAGAGTATCTACCATAATCCTAAACAAATATTTTTCTTTATGGTGAAATACTAAGAACATTCCACTTAAAGTCAGGGACAAGACAAGGGAAAATTTCATCCTAATTACCAGGAACAAACAGTCAGAAATGAGATTTAAAGAAACCACCACACACACACACACACACACACACACATACAGCTGGATTTATTTAAATTAAATCTGAGATTCAGTATTTTAACTGGCACATTTACATTATTGTGATTATCTATTGTGATGAATTTATTCTTTAATCTTATGTTATGCTTTCCACTCACCATGTTGTTCTTTTTTCTTTTTTTCTGACTTCTATTGAATTGATCATTTTTTTTTTCTTTCAAGTGATAATATTTCTACTTTATTGTTAAATTTAACAAGCATATTATTCGACAATCTTGTAGGTTAATCAATACACTTCACCATCCTTTCAAACAAAATATTGACCTTAAGATGCTTCATCTCTAGTCATTCTTCCTCTCTTTTCACATATTATTGTTTCTAGTCCTTTAGCTCCATTTTTTAAAAACTTCTGTTAGTGTTTTTGTTACTCTTATTTCAGACATTCAGTGCTTATTTAGATTTACTAAATGTTTACCAAATTTTTTACTCTCCATTTGCTTCTTTTTAAAACATCGTTTATTGAGATACAAATCACATACTATACAGTTCACTCACTTATATGCAGAGTACATCATGAGAAACGCTGGGATGGAAGAAACACAAGCTGGAATCAAGATTGCTGGGAGAAATATCAATAACCTCAGATGTGCAGATGACACTACCCTTATGGCAGAAAGTGAAGAAGAACTAAAGAGCCTCTTGATGAAAGTGAAAGAGGAGAGTGAAAAAGTTGGCTTAAAGCTCAACGTTCAGAAAACTAAGATCATGGCATCTGGTCCCATCACTTCATGGGAAATAGATGGGGAAACAGTGGGAACAGTGTCAGACTTTATTTTTGGGGGCTCCAAAACCACTGCTGATGGTGATTGCAGCCATGAAATTAAAAGATGCTTACTCCTTGGAAGGAAGGTTATGACCAACCTAGATAGCATATTTAAAAGCAGAGACATTACTTTGCCAACAAAAGTCCATCTAGTCAAGGCTATGGTTTTTCCAGTGGTCATGTATGGATGTGAGAGTTGGCTGGTGAAGAAAGCTGAGTGCCACAGAATTGATGCTTTTGAACTGTGGTGTTGGAGAAGACTCTCGAGAGTCCCTTGGACTGCAAGGAGATCCAATCAATCCATCCTAAAAGAGATCAATCCTGGGTGTTCATTGGAAGGACTGATATTGAAGCTGAAACTCCAATACTTTGGCCACCTCATGCGATGAGTTGACTCATTGGAAAAGACCCTAATGCTGGGTAGGATTGAGGGCAGGAGGAGAAGGGGACAACAGAGGATGAGATGGTTGGATGGCATCACTGACTTGATGGACATGGGTTTGGGTAGACTCCGGGAGTTGGTGATGGACAGAGAGGCCTGGCGTGCTGCAATTCATGGGGTCGCAAAGAGTCGGACACGACTGAGGGACTGAATTGAACTGAACAATGGTTTTTATTATATTCACAGAGTTGCACCACCAACAGCAGAATCAACTTTAGAACATTTCATGACCTCCAAAAGCAACCTCATACGCATTAGCAGTCATTCCTCATTTTCCTCCAATCCTCTCAGCCCTAGGCAACCGCTAACCTGCTTTCTATATCCATAGATTTGCCTATTTGGGACATTCTTAGTAACAGAATTATATATGGTCTTTTGTGACTGGCTTCTTTTAACTAATGTTTTCAAGTGGCATCTTGTAATTTTGGTTTGTGTTTTCCTGATGGCTAATGATGTTAGAAATCTTTTCATGTATCTATTGGCCATTTGTACAATCCAAGGTCATGAAAATTTATCCCTGTGTTCCTTCTAGGAATTTTATAGTTTTAGCTTTTACATTTAGGTCTATGATAATTTTGAACTAATTTTTGTGTGTACAGTGAAGAAGAGGTCCAACTTCATTCTTTTACATGTGGCTATCCAGTTACCCAAGATTATTCTTTCCTCATTGAATGTTTTGCATTTTAGCTGACAATCAATTGACTTTAAGTGTAGAGTTAAGTTTTGGACTCATTTCCATTGATCTCTATGTCTATTCTTAATCCAGTATCACACTGTCTTCATTTGTAATAAGTTTTGAGAATATTCTAGAATTAAAAACACAAGTCTTCACATTGAAGAAACATAACAAACATTAAATAACTGTAATTTTGTAATAAGCTTTGAAATCCGGAAGTTTGAGTTCTCCAACTTTATTTTTCTTGTTCATAGATTGCTATTCTGGATGCCTTGGACATACATATGAATTTTAGTACTATCTTCTCAATTTCTAAACAAAAAGCTAACTGAGATTTTGATAAGCATTGCATTAAATCTATAGATGAATATAGAAGTATTGTCATCTTCATATGTGTACCTGTGGCTGATTCATGCTGATGTATGCAAGAAACCAGCATAATATTGTAAAGCAATTATCTTCTAATAAAATTTTTTAAAAACTATTGTTATCTTAATAATACTAAGCCCATGAGCATGGATTGTCTTTCCTTTTATTTAGGAATTCTTTACCTTCCTTTAAGAATATCTTATAGTTTTCAGAGTACAAATTTTTGTAATTTTTTATACTTCTGTTAAATTCATCCCTAAGTAGTTTCTCTTTTTGATGCCAGTATAAATGGAATTATTTCTTAATGTTATATTCAGCCTATTCATTGTAAATTGTTTGCTTCTTGAATCCTTTCTAATTGGTTCATATTTCTTATTCCCATCTTCATGGAGTTTTTTCATAATTTGTGAATGGAAAATTCTCTTAGTCCCTGTGTGAAAATGTCTTTGTTTTCTTTTTTAAGATTTATTTGTTTATTTTTATTTATGGCTATGCTGGGTCTTCATTGTGGCATGCGGGCTTTCTCTGGTTGTGGAGAGTGGGGGCTACTCTTCATTGTGGTGCACCAGCTTCTCACTGCAGTAGCGTCTTTTATGGCTGAGCATGGGCTTTGTTGTGAGTACTTCAGTAGTTGTGGCTCACAGGCTGTAGAGTGCAGGCTCAGTAGTTGTGGTGCATGGGCTTAGCTGCTCTGCAGCATGTGGGATTCTTCCAGAGGGATTGAAGCTGTGTATGCTGTATTGGCAGGTGGATTCCTAACTGCTGGACCACCAGGGAAGCCCTTTATTTTCTTAAGTGATAATTTAACTTGGTATAAAATTACAGGCCAGCAGTTCTTAAGATATATTCCTATTTTATTTTGGCTCAATATTTGCTGCTGAGATGTCAGCTCTCAGCCTAATTATTCCTTGTCAAACAATGTGACTTTCTTTTTTTTATTGATTGTTTTAAATTCTTCTAATGTTTTGAAGTTCCACCATTTCCCCATATCTATCTTCAGTTCATTTCAGTCACTCAGTCATGTCTGACTCATGGACTCCAGCACGCCAGGCTTCCCTGTCCTTCACCAACTCCTGGAGCTTGCTCAAACTCATGTCCGTCAAGTCAGTGATGCCATCCAACCATCTCATCCTCTGTCATCCCCTTCTCCTCCTGCCTTCTATCTTTCCCAGTGTCAGAGTCTTTTCCAGTGAGTCAGTTCTTCGCATCAGGTAGCCAAAGCATGGGACTTTCAGCTTCAGCATCAGTCCTTCCAATGAATATTCAGGACTGATTTCCTTTAGGATGGACAAGTTGTATCTCCTTGCAGTCCAAGAGACTCTCAAGAGTCTTCTCCAACACCACAGTTCAAAAGCATCAGTTCTTTGGTACTCAGCTTTCTTTATAGTCCAACTCTCACATCCATACATGACTACTGGAAAAACCATAGCTTTGACTAGCTAGACCTTTGTTGGCAAAGTAATATCTCTGCTTTTTAATATGCTGTCTAGGTTGGTCATAGCTTTTCTTCCAAGGAGCAAGCATTTTTAAATTTCATGGCTGCAGTCACCGTCCGCAGTGATTTTAGAGCCCCCAAAACTTAAGTCTCTCACTGTTTCCATTGTTTCCTCATCTACTTGCCATGAAGAGATGGGACCAGATGCTATGATCTTAGTTTTCTGAATGTTAAGTTTTAAGCCAACTTTTTCACCGTCCTCTTTACTTCTTCTTCACTTTCTGCCATAAGGGTGGTGTCATCTGCATATCTGAGGTTATTGATATTTCTCCTGGCAATCTTGATTCCACATCCAGCCTGGCATTTCACATGATGTACTCTGCACAGAAGTTAAATAAGCAGGGTGATAATATACAGCCTTGATGTACTCCTTTTCCGATTTGGAACCAGTCCTTTGTTCCATGTCCAGTTGCTTCTTGACCTGCATAACTGTTGCTTCTTGACCTGCATACAGATTTCTCAGGAGGCAGGTAAGGCGGTCTGGTATTCCCATCTCTTGAAGAATTTTCCACAGTTTGTTGTGATCTACACAGTCAAAGGCTTTGGCATAATCAATAAAGCAGAAGTAGATATTTTTCTGGAACTCTCTTACTTTTTCAATGATCCAACAGATGTTGGCAATTTGACCTCTGGATCCTCTGCTTTTACTATCTTAGTGATAATTTATTTTATTTATTCAGTATTTGCTGTGCTTCTTCGATGTTAAGATTTGTGTTTTTTAATTCTAGAATATTCTCAGGTATTACTTATTTACACATTTCATTCTCTTTAATCTCTTTCTAGACCTCTTTAAATATTATATTTTCTCATTTTATTCTCTATTATTTTCATCATAAAGACTCATTCTGAATTGTATTTTGAATACTTCTCAGATCCATATTCCAGTTTTTTTGTTATGATTTTTTATTTACTACAAAGTAAAGGAGTTAACTCTCCTCAAAAAGAATATTAAGTCTTAAAAACTCATCTGGGGGAAATTTTTCCATAAAGAAGATACTATACCTTTTCTAAATATACCCTTTAAATATAGAGAATTGTCCTAAAGTGGCTATAATGTTTTGAATGTAAATATTTTATTAACTTTTTGGATTTATGCTAAGGGAATATCTCTGAAAATGTTGCAGGGAAAAATCACATATTTCATGCTTTTACCTGTTGAATCTGATAGATCAGTAGAATACCAAAGACCATATGCTGGGGGTCAACCAGACTTGAGTTTCAATGCCAGCTCCACCATTAACTAGATATGGGACTTGGACAACTAGTTTTAACCTTGCTGAGTCTCTGAATCTTAATTTCATCATCTATAAAATAAATCCTTCAGCACTGACATGAGGAACAAATGATAAGGTGTATGTGAAGTACCTTATGCAAAGTCTGCCAATGGCAGATGCTTCATAAAGGATTATCATTATTTCTTGCATAAAAATCCTAATTAGAGCTGGTGCCATCATGTGAGTTATCCCCATTCAGTATTTGAGATCTTCTCATTAGGCATGTCTCGTCATAACCACTTTGCTATAACTTTGATCTCCTAAAATACACAGATTAATAATTAACCCAGGTAAGGGATGGAATAATTGCTTGTGGAAATGTCTGATAAGTGGTATTTCATGCACTTCTCTCCTGCAGCAGTCCCCTTGGGCAGCTACTGAAGGCCCAAAATAAAACATTCTGGGGTTCTTTCTTGTAGCAGATGGGAACGCAATGTCTGTCTTGGAGGCACACCCTATAAGTAAGATTTCTAGGACTCTTTAAAGATAAACACTTAGAAAATTGATTTAATCAAATGGAACAGCTATAAACACACTTCCTCTGTGATTTTTCAAACTAGTATATTTAATTCTGTCTGGCAGCATCCTCTAAATTGAATTCACATTAGATAGATGAGTCCAGGGGGTGAATATAATATATTGATGCAGGAATTACGCTGCCTTTGGTGGGGGCATTCAGTGTTTCCAAAACTTGAGGCTGCCTTGCACTCGTGGTGTGATGGCAAATACTGCCTTCACAAGGTGTTCTAATGAATTCTTTCTCTAGCAATAATTATGACAGGAAATGGGATTTTTCCTATAAGCACATTTTAGTGACTAGCACCCCTATATGTGTAGTATATTCAGATCTTTCATGGACCTTGATTGTACAGCCACCAGAATGTAGAATAAATCTCATCTTTATTAAACAACATCAATTGCCCTGTTATCCGTAGCCCCCTGTTATACATATCACTCTGGGCCCAGAGAATGCTTGAACCATTGGCAAAATAGTAATCCTACTGTTAATATCTATTTAAGGTGGGGAAACCTTAAATAATTTAGTGATGTTAATAATTATAATAGTTAATATCTATCATATGGTCTTGTGTGCCTGATGGGGCTTCCCAGGTAGCGCAGTGGTAAAGAATCCACCTGCCAAGCAGGAGATGCAAGAGATTCAGTTTCAATCCCTGGGTCGGGGAGATCCCCCAGAGAAGGAAATGGCAACCTGCCCCAGTATTCTTGCCTGGAAACTTTCATGGACAGAGGAGCCTGGCAGGCTGCAGTCCATGGGGTCAGAAAAAGTCAGATAAGACTGAGCGCGCACATACACACTTGTGTGTCTGATCGTATGCTGAGCTCACATATATATTAATATATATATTTGTGTGTATACATTAAAACAAGACTGGGAGCTGACTGTGGCTCAGTTCATGAACTCCTTATTGCAAAATTCAAACTGAAATTGAAGACAATAGGGAAAACCACTAGACCATTCAGGTAAGAACTAAATCAAGTCCCTTATGATTATACAGTAGGAGTGGCAAATAGATTCAAGGGATCTGATAGAGTGCCTGATGAACTATGGACAGAGGTTCATGACATTGTACAGGAGGCAGTGATCAAGACCATCTCCAAGAAAAAGAAATGTAAAAGGCAAAATGGTTATCTGAGGAGGCCTTACAAATAGCTGAGAAAAGAGAAGTGAAAGACAAAGGAGAAAAGAAAAGATATACCCATCTGAATGCAGAGTTCCAAAGAATAGCAAGGAGAGATAAGAAAGCCTTCCTCAGTGATCAGTGCAAGGAAATAGAGGAAAACAATAGAATAGGAAAAACTAGAAATCATTTCAAGAAAATTAGAGATACCAAGGGAATATTTCATGCAAATATGAGCACAATAAAGGACACAAATAGTATGGACCTAACAGAAGCAGAAGATATAAAGAAGAGGTGGCAACAATACACAGAAGAACTATACAAAAAAGATCTTCATGACTCAGATAACCACGATGGTGTGATCACTCACCTAGAGCCAGACATCTTGGAATACGAAGCAATTCCAGTTGAGCTATTTCAAATTCTAAAAGATGACACTGTGAAAGTGTTGCACTCAATATGCTAGCAAATTTGGAAAACTCAGCAGTGGCCATAGGACTGGAAAAGATCAGTTTTCATTCCAATCCCAAAGAAAGGCAATGCCAAAGAGTGTTCAAACTACCATACAATTGCACTCATCTCACACACTAGCAAAGTAATGCTTAAAATTCTCCAAACCAGGCTTCAACAGTACATGAACTATGAACTTCCAGATGTTCAAGCTGGTTTTAGAAAAGGTAGAGGAACCAGAGATCAAATTGCCAATATCCATTGGATCATTGAAAAAGCAAGAGAGTTCCAGAAAAATATCTACTTCTGCTTTATTGATTATGCCAAAGCCTTTGACTGTGTAGATCACAACAAACTGTGGAAAATTCTTCAAGAGATGGGAATACCAGACCGCCTTACCTGCCTCCTGAGAAATCTGTATGCAGGTCAAGAAGCAACAGTTATGCAGGTCAAGAAGCAACTGGACATGGAACAAAGGACTGGTTCCAAATCGGAAAAGTACATCAAGGCTGTACATTATCACCCTGCTTATTTAACTTCTATGCAGAGTACATCATGTGAAATGCCAGGCTGGATGTGGAATCAAGATTGCCAGGAGAAATATCAATAACCTCAGATATGCAGATGACACCACCCTTATGGCAGAAAGTGAGGAACTAAAGAGCCTCTTGATGAAAGTGAAAGAGGAGAGTGAAAAAGTTGGCTTAAAACTTAACATTCTGAAAACTAAGATCATAGCATCTGGTCCCATCATTTCATGGCAAATAGATGGGGAGAAGCAATGGAAACAGTGAGAGACTTTAGTTTTGGGAGCTCTAAAATCACTGCAGATTGTGACTGCAGCCATGAAATTAAAAGATGCTTGTTCTTTGGAAGAAAAGCTATGACCAACCTAGACAGCATATTAAAAAGCAGAGGCATTATTTTGCCAAGCAAGGTCTAGCTAGTCAAAGCTATGGTTTTTCCAGTAGTCATGTATGGATGTGAGAGTTGGACTATAAAGAAAGCTGAGTACCAAAGAATTGATGCTTTTGAACTGTGGTGTTGGAGAAGACTCTTGAGAGTCCCTTGGAGTGCAAGAAGATCCAACCAGTCCATCCTAAAGGAAATCAGTCCTGAATATTCGTTGGAAGGACTGATGCTGAAGCTGAAAGTCCAATGCTTTGGCCACCTGATGCAAAGAACTGACTCACTGGAAAAGACCCTGATGCTTGGAAAGATAGAAGGCAGGAAGAGAAGGGGACAACAGAGGATGAGATGGTTGGGTGGCATCACCGACTCGATGGACATGAGTTTGAGCAAGCTCCGGGAGTTGGTGATGGACAGGGGAAGCTTGGTGTGCTGCAATCCATGGGGTCGCAAAGAGTCGGACACGACTGAGCAACTGAACTGAACTAAATATATATTATATTTGGTCTTCACCATAATTCTGTGAGGAAGGTAATTTTAGCCCCATTTTACAGTTGAGGAAAATGAAGCCCAAGGAGTTAGGTGCTCAAGCCTGCACAGCTAGGCAGTGGTAGAGTTGCAGCCACCAGGACATGGTGGAACATGAAGGTGCAGGGCTGCCCTCTCTTTGCTCAGTGATTCCTAGAGTCATGCTTCTACCCACCCGTCTATTGTAGAAAACACCTCTAGATATGCCATCAAACGACTGAAATTCAGAAATCTGAGCTCTTGTTTAATTTCAGTTGTATACTTACCTTACATTTTACTTGCCTGAACTTCACTGGCACTTAGGCAATTGTTCTGCTTCCTCTGCCCTTCTTTCCTTCCTATTTATTCATGTTTGCTGAGGGCTTGGGCACAAAAAGAGAAGGAGGAAATGGAGGAGAAGAGATTCTTAGGGAAGCTTGTGTTCTAGGTCAGGAAACAGGCTGCATAAATGTGAAACAACTAGAGAAGGACACAATAGTGTTTGGGAACAAGCTGATGAAGTGCAAGCAGGACATCTCCAACTTCTTCCTCACACTCAGCTAGTCTCTAGCCCACCTCTCTCTGGTGGAGTTAATACACCATGTTCCCATGCTGTGGCCCTCCTATGCCCTTGCCTGACTGTGCCTGTCCCCCAACTTTGTTGCCCATACCTCTTAGGGCCTTTCTGATAGAGCAGAAGCCAAAGGACCCTGACCAGGTTGACATCATAAATTTCAAATCACTTGAGGTAAAATTCCACCTCCTAAGCTAATGGAAGGTACAGTTAGCATGGTAAACTTGCATTAACACATGGACTAATTATTATATTTCTTTAGAGGGGTCTGGAAGCATTGGGTCATAAGTTAGCATTCCAGAAGAACCTTCTTAAATTTTTTTTTAAACTTTCTTAAATTTTGATATCATGATTATAAAATAGATTTCTAGTCTTATCCTCTGTACCAGGTGGCATTAGTCAGTTTGTGCTGCCACAATAGAATGCCATAGACTGGTGTCTTAAACAACAGGAATGTATTTCTCATGGATCTGGAGGCTAGAAGGTCTGAGATCTGGGTGCCAGCATTTTTGGGTTCTGGTAAAAGTCCTCTTCTTGGCTTGGAGATGGCCATCTTCTCACTGTATCCTTGCACAGTGGAAGGAGGAATCTCTGATATCTCTTCTTCTTCCTCTAAGGCCTCTAATTCCATCATGAGGGCTCCACCCTCATAACCTTATCTAAACCTAATCACCTCCCAAAGGCCCCCACCTCCTAATACCATCTCATTGGGGTGATTAGGTCTTCACCAATTGAATCATGGGGGACTCAGTCATTCAGATTATAACCTAGGGGGAGGTCCTTTTAGCTCTTCAGAATGAGAACAACCCCCAGGCTCTCTTTTCTCTGGGTCACCTTCCTTCTCCTCTCCCCGCTTCCCCCTCCTCCATGGGCCGGGCCTTCATACTTCTCCCAAGTGATTCACTATCATGTGGGACATTCATCTTTAAGATCAGAATAACTGATCCTCAAAAAGTGGCTGCCTTCTACCACTAGTTCATAGACCAAAGAAAGTATCTTGTGTAAATTCTTTATTCTATAGAACTTCTGAAGCATCTAGCTCAAACAGATATTTTTCCTTAAAATTGATTTTTGCAATATATGCACAAAACCAAAGAATACAAGGAGGATAACTTTCATTCTTTAAAACACATCAAATGTTATATCCCAAAACAGCTGATGTAAACTAGAAAAAAAAAAACTGTTTATGATATTAAAAGCAAATTACTCTCATTCTTCTCCCCAACCTCCCTATCCCTCCCTGGAGGCTACTGCTGTTAGAGTGGGGTATAGCCTTCCAGAGATATTCCCTACATGCCTTTATGATCTTTAAAAAAAAATCCATTGACAGTATTTTGTCCAGTCTGTTATCCTTGCTTTCATCTCTTAATAACATATTGTGGAGATGATTCCATGTCACTACAGTCAGTACTATCCCATTCTTTTGATCGGCAGCATAGTTTCCCCCATGTGTGGATATAGCATAGTATCCATACCAGTTCTTCTTAAACAACTTTTAGGCTGTTTGCTGTCTTCTGTTACTTTAAACAATGGTTCTATATAAGCATGTCTGAAGAATAAATCCCTGTAAGTAGACTTATTGGATCAAATGGTCTGTACACTTCAAAAGCAGTGAGATAATCTAAATCTACAAAAATATGTAAAGAATAATGTAACTTTTCAGCCAATCTGATCACATGGACCACAGCCTTGTCTAACTCAGTGAAACTAAGCCATGCCGTGTAGGGCCACCCAAGATGGAAGGGTCATGGTGGAGAGTTCTGACAAAATGTGGTCCACTGGAGAAGGGAATGGCAAACCACTTCAGTATTCTTGCCTTGGGAACACCATGAACAGTATGAAAAGGCAAAGAGATAGGAAACTAAAAGACGAATGCAGAGTTCCAAAGAATAGCAAGTAGAGATCAGAGCCTTCCTCAGTGATCAGTGCAAAGAAATAGAGGAAAATAATAGAATGTGAAAGACTAGAGATCTCTTCAAGAAAATTAGAGATACCAGGGAACACTTCATGCAAAATGGGCTCAATAAAGGACAGAAATGATATGGACCTAACAGAAGCAGAAGATATTAAGAAGAGGTGGCATGAATACACAGAAGAACTGTACAAAATAGATCTTCATGACCCAGATATCATGATGGTGTGATCACTCACCTAGAGCCAGACATCCTGGAATGTGAAGTCAAGTGGGCCTTAGGAAGCATCACTACAAACAAAGCTAGTGGAGGTGATGGAATTCCAGTTGAGCTATTTCAAATCCTAAAAGTTGATGCTGTGAAAGTGTTGCACTCAATATGCCAGCAAATTTGGAAAACTCAGCAGTGGGCACGGGACTGGAAAGGGTCAGTTTTCATTCCAATCCCAAAGAAAGGCAATGCCAAAGAGTGTTCAAGCTACCATACAATTGCATTCATTACTTTGCTAGCAAAGTAATACTCAAAATTCTCCAAGCTAGCCTTTAGCAACACGTGAACCATGAACTTCCAGATGTTCAAGCTGGTTTTAGAAAAGGCAGAGGAACCAGAGATCAAATTGCCAACATCTGTTGAATCATCGGAAAAGAGAGAGAGTTCCAGAAAAATATCTATTTCTGCTTTATTGACTATGCCAAAATCTTTGACTTCGTGGATCACAATGAACTGCGGAAAATTCTTCAAGAGATGGGAATACCAGACCAGCTGACCTGCCTCTTGAGAAATCTGTATGCAGGTCAGGAAGCAACAGTTAGAACTGGACATGGAACAACAGACTGGTTCCAAATAGGGAAAGGAGTACATCAAGGGTGTATATTGTCACCCTGCTTATTTAACTTCTATGCAGAGTACATCATGAGAAATGCTGGGCTGGATGAAGTACAAGCTGGAATCAAGATTGCTGGGAGAAATATCAATAACCTCAGATGTGCAGATGACACCACCCTTATGGCAGAAACTGAAGAAGAACTAAAGAGCCTCTTGATGAAAGTGAAAGAGGAGAGTGAAAAAGTTGGCTTAAAGCTCAACATTCAGAAAACTAAGATCATGGCATCTAGTCCCTAACTTCATGGGAAATAGATGGGGAAACAGTGGAAACAGTGTCAGACTTTATTTGGGGGGGCTGCAAAATCACTGCAGATGGTGACTGCAGCCGTGAAAAGACGCTTACTCCTTGGAAGGAAAGTTATGACCAACCTAGGCAGCATGTTAAAAAGCAGAGACATTACTTTGCCAACAAAGGTCCCTCTAGTCAAGGCTATGATTTTTCCAGTGGTCATGTACGGATGTGATAGTTGGACTGTAAAGAAAGCTGAGTGTCAAAGAATTGATGCTTTTGAACTGTGGTGCTGGAGAAGACTCTCGAGAATCCCTTGGACTGCAAGGAGATCCAGCCAGTCCATCCTGAAGGAGATCAGTCCTGAACATTCATTGGAAGGACTGATGTTGAAGCTGAAACTCCAATACTTTGGCCACTTGATGCGAAGAGCTGACCCTTTGGAAAAGACCCTGATGCTGGGAAGGATTGAGGGCAGGAGAAGAAGGGGACGACAGAGGATGAGATGATTGGATGGAATCACCGACTCAATGGACTTGAGTTTGAGTAAACTCCGGGAGTTGGAGATGGACAGGGAAGCCTGGCGTGCTGCCGTCCATGGGGTCACAAAGAGTCGGACATGACTGAGCAACCAAACTGAACTGAACTGAATGTAACTAACTGTGCCCAGTGTTATTACATCTCGGCCAGGAAAATCACATTTCATTTAGGAAACACTGAAGTGTGTGGTCACTAACTCATAGGTTGTGTATTAATGATTTGGACTGAGGAGGTTATCTCATTTTGTTTTATGATCTGGAAGCCTGTATCAAGTGTTGCTAGGATGGTACATGTGTTGCATCTAGTGGCCTCACCAATGTCCAAAGTGGATTGTGTTTCTAACCCATCACCAGTGTGTTGCTTAATATGATTCTTTGGTGTGCTTGACTCTAAACAGCGAGAAGACTGAGGCCTAGTCTGACAAAGCGTGGGGGCTGGTGAGAGACCTGAATTAGCTAAAAAGTGACTGTTTCCCCCACACAGAGTCCACCCCAAGTATCCAGCTGTATGAGTAAATGACTTCATAGGGATTAATTTTATTCTGTATACAGTGGAATGAGCTTTCAATTTTATTCTTATTTTTTGAATTGATTTGGTTTAATTTCTGTGTAAAAGCATATGTGTAGGAATAATTTCCATTACAGTGTATCATAGACCTCATACATTCTTCAGGGATTTTAATAATGCTTTTCTGAATAGGAAGTCAGGGTTCTCTCTGTGCCCCATCCCTTGCTCCCACTGTGTTCACTTTCTTGCATGTTGCACATTTAGGATTAAGATTTTTTAGTTTTCCTTCAAACAATGATTTTGCAGTATTAAACACAACCTCATAACTTTCAGCCTAGTGTTTGTGTAGATGGCTCTCCAGTGCTTTTAAATTTACTTAATTAAAATTCTAGAATGATACAATTCCAGTGGTTTACATTAGACTTACTTTTACCTTCCTCAATCAGTTTTCTCTTATAGTATTTTTCTTTGCAAGAATTATTGGAGATAACTACAGCCCAGCAGACTGCTTAACTATTAACTCACTACTTAAGAAAACACTAAAATAATTTAAAGTATTCGTTGTTAAGCACAAAGATGTTAAACTCAGCTTGATATTGATGCAATGTCTCTCTACTCCAAGGATGTAGCTAACTTATGCTCAAAAACCCTTTGGGGAAAGACTTCAGTTTTCTGAGATTTCCTATCCATCTTTTCTTTCTGTTTTCTTTGAACTGAAATTATTCCATCAGTTAGCCACCGAGTCTGATTTTATAATCTGCTTGCAGTTCAACAGGAGGGAACCAAAGATGTACACATTCTTTTCTCTTTATGCCCAGGACGCAGTAAGGTTAGCAGAACACAGTTCATTGCCTGAGCATGCAAGTATTGCCATGCACAGGACAGACCTCTGGTGCTTCCACTTTTCTCCCCCTCTTAGTGACAGAAAACCCATTGGACTCCTGCAGCAGCTGAGCTCCGGCAGCCATTGGCCCCAGAACTGTACCTTCTGTCTTTCAGTAGGTAGAGGCCAGTTAGGAAGGTGGCCAATCCGGCGGTCTGTATCCAGGAGAACGTGGCACAGTTAGCTATTTAAATCCATCCAGGATGATGTCAGCAAGCGGGGCTGAAAGGGTTAGGAGCAAGGCTAAAGGAGAGGAGGAATCTTGTCAGGCTGCATTATTTACAGAGAGCCAGGCTGAGGCTAAGCAGAGAGGAACACACCCACCACCTGTGCCCCGAGCCAAACTCCTCACGCCTCCAAGCTGCTTCCTCTCAGCCTCAATAAAGGAGGAATGGCTGCAGAAAATAATTTGACACTAAATAAGATGGGGAGAGCTTAATTCTTACATGATTTTTTCCAACTGGAAGAGCAGGTTTATACTTAAATAAAAATGCACAAGCCGGCTCTGGTTTGCACATTGCTGGGGTTTTACCGGAAAGCTGGGCCAACTCGCACCCGCTGATAAGAGAAAAGCGTTTGTTCCCGCCTCTGGAAGTCTGTGGTCCCAATAACCCCGCATGAAACTTGCAAAAATGGTTCTCAGCTTAGACGCCGTTTTGCAGCACGAGCAAAATGTTCAGGCTCAGGAAATGATGCTAAAGGCATTTTGAAAAATGTAAGATGGGCCTGACACAGCGCTGGCACAGGATACATGACGGAAGCGGCATGGTGAGTGGTGATAACGGCCCCTGGGGCCTGGCAGGGAGCTGGTTTCACACTTCAGTTCCAACCCCCCGCAACCCCCCTGCAGCAGGAGCCTCATCAGACTTCAGGGTGAGAGCGGAAATCTGGCCAAGCCCCTGGGGGACTCCAGCAGAGGGACAGGCCATAAGGAAGGAGGGTGAGGCTAGTGAGAGCACCTCTTGTCAGCCAGGACTTGACAATCTACCTGTGCACACATCATGCAGCTAAAAATTGTGTCCGTTTTGGTTGTTCTAAGCCCCGCTCACTCCTGCTTTTCCAAAGCACCTCCTGAAGACAAGAGGCTTGCAGCATTTTCCCTTAGGGTCTCTCAGGGAGAGGCTATGCCATGCCATTTACATAGGTGCTCAGTAAGAATTAGATGGAGAGGACACGCTGATTACTGCTAATAAGGGGGTAAGTTAATAATGGCGAGATGCCTGTTTCCGGGCAAATCTGCCCAGTACTAAGGGACCTGCAGCTGATCTGCTTAAGAGGGTGGCTTTTCTTCCAGATGGCCGTGCCGTTTGTGTCAGGGAAGGGCTTTCCTTCCAAGTCTGGTGCTCCAGAGTTGCAATGCAGATTAGGGATCCGTTTTAACTTGCCACTCTTGAAAAATAAACATTCTGGGCACAAGAAAGGGAGCTTTTCAATCCCAACAGTGTTCTGCATGTTTGAGTACTTGTGGCAAGTACTCTAAGATAATGAGCAAGTGCTCTTAGCACTTGTGCGTTATTCCAGGCTTCCACCCCAGCATTGTTCCGACCGCTCTCCTGTCCTTCATTAGTAACTGTAGAGAGAGGAGGGGAAACCTTGATGATGATATGAATTTTGAGCAATTATATTTGGTTTGTGCTTCTCTTGCAAAACTCTTCCTTTAAGGCGTAAGCAGGGCTGTATTAAAATATCTCTTTGCCATTTTGTTTCCCTAATGTTGTTACTGCTGCTATAATTTTAACAAGTACGAGAAGGGAAACTATATGAAGACTCCTTTAGCCAACAAATTCTGCATGAATTCTGAACAGGTCAGTAAATTTAAATGATAGAGGAGAATCAGTATAGGTAATGAAATGATGGAGATGAAAGAGTATAATTCCATGATATTGCAAAATCCACAGACATTATCTCATCTCCTCCAAGCACGCCCAGGCACAGAGAGAGAAAAATCTTCATCTCTAGATAGACACAATTCCTGCTTCGAGGTACTCAAAATCTGGTGAAGGAAACAGATGTGTATACAAGTAACTGCAAGACAAGGCACATACGTGGCAAAAGTAAAAGTGTAAATAAAATGCAACAAGAAAGCTGAAGAAGCAATGATTCATTCCAGGGGTGAGGCCTCTGAGTGGACCTGAGGAATGAGGAGGATTTCAGTGTGCAGAATGGGGGATACTGCATGTGAAACTCTGCAGCCTTCAAAAAAGAAAACTGAGTCTATATGAAGAAATAGCACAAACTGTCCAATATAGACTACATAAAAAGAGGTCACTCAGCAATGTGCTTAGAATTAGGGTTTAAAATATATATATACATAATATATATGTATATATGTGCATAGTAGTTAAACATTTAAGCTCTAAGAGCAGACTGGATTAAAATCTAAGCTCAGTACTTTCAGTGGATTGTGTTATTGTTAAAAATATTTTCTGTGCCTTCCTGAGGGAAAGTTATTCTTTTCTGCTCATTGATAACAGGCTGATCCTGTGACCTGCTTTGGCCAATGAAATGAGAGCAAAATCGAGGTGTGCATCTTCTGAGTAGATGCTTTAAGAGCCGTCATTGGCTTCTACTGTGTTCTCTTTTCTCTGTATTCTAGCGATCAGCTAAGTACCACTTAGAGGTGCTCCTTTGGCTTCAGCCTGGGTCCTGGAATGAAGACAGCAGGGAGCCGAGCCAACTGTGGCTGACATGGCTCATTAGCATAAGCAAGAAACAAACCTTTGTTAGTGTCAGACACTGAGCTATCAAAGAGGCTGTTACTATAGCCATCACTCAGTCTGGGTTGACTATAGACATCTGACAATCAATGGGATCTTATTTAACTTCTTTAAATCTCAATTTCCTTATCTATGAGATGGGAATAATAATAGTACCTACCTCAGAGGGATGATTATGCGTTTAAAAAGAGTTAACTTTAAATCCCATTGCGTGATGTTCAGTTTATGATATGAAGTTACTGTTAGTTATCTTTAAATACATATAGAAAAATGTCTGGAGGAATATATACCAAACTGTTAGACAACAGTTCTCTCTCAAATGTGAGATTCAAGATGACTTTTATTTTCTATTTAACTTATTTATTTAATCAAGTTGTTTATAATGAGTATACATTATTTTAGTAATCATTAAAACTAGATATTTCTATTTTGGAAAAATGAACCATAGCACTCTGTACGTTTTTTCATCACAGTGATAACTACACCAAACCTGGCTCCTTGGAGGAAAGGGCTATGTGCACTGCCCTGTGTGACTAGGGTATGGCCTACTGGATGCCCCAAGATAGGTGCTCAACACACATTTACACAAGTGTAATTTATCACTGTTCCTTCTGAATAGCTGGAGGGATGGTAGGTAATAACCTACTATTTCTGAGATGAGAAACACAAAGGAAGTATAAGCTCAGAATATGTGCATTCTGAATTTCTCATAGATGCATTAATTGGACACTGGGAATATGAATTTGGAGATCGGAGATGGGGATAAAAAACTCCTCTAAATAGAGGTATTTAGTCGAATATGTAGGTGTAGAATGGGGACATGGGCTTTTGGGTTCATCCTGATCCCCACTTGTCCCTGCAAGACCAAGTACAAATATTTTTGCCAACAGTACTCATTCCACAATTATTTATTGAGCACCTACTACATACCAGTCACTAACGGATGGTACGGAGTAAGAAATATTCAAATGTCTCTGCCCTCGAGTAATTTATGTTTTATGGTGAGAGGTAGACAGTACTAATGGTGAAAAACATAAATAAAATAGAGTATCCTATAGTATTAAAGAGGAAAAACATGGAAGGGGAAAGGGAACACTGGGTGTTGCTATTTTTGACAGGGTAAGTCAAGGTAGGCCTTACTGAGGACATAATATTTGGGCATAAGACCTTAAGGAGGTACCTGGTAACTCTGACTCCTGGAAGCGTGATCTAGATAGAACAGAGAGGGCAGAGGCCTCAAGGTGGGAATGCGCTTGGGTGTAGAGGAGTAGCAAGGAGGTCAATGAGGCAGGATGAGTAAGGGGGACAGTGGCAGAGTTCAGGGGCCCTGGAGCTCCTCAGACGTTACATCAGGGGAGAAGAAGACTGACCAGCAAAGGAGCATGAATGAGTGGTTGGCAAGGGAGGAGGTGAAGCAGGAGTGAGCTGTGTCCCAGAGTGTTTCCAGGTATAGGAGCCGCTACAACAGGGCTAAGGGCATTGAGAACTGAGAGCCATCCATTGGATTTAGCTGGGTCAAGTCACAGGTGACCAGACAAGAATGTGGTGGTGGTGGTGGGGGTGTCGGTGACTAAAGGAGGTTCAAAAGAGTGTTCGAAGAGAGGAATCAGAAGGAATCAGAGTTTAAACAACTGATGGAGAGAATTTTGCTGCAAAGGAGAGTAGGAGGAATGGAGCTGGAGAGAAAGATGAGTCCAGAAAAGTATTTTCTTTCTTTTCTCTTTTTTAAGATGGGAGAAATGGCAGTGATTCGTATCCCCCACCACCCAGCCCCTCACACTCATTTGGTAAGCATTTGTTGAACTGAAATGAGCATATCTAAGGATAAGACATGGACAAATATGAGTCATCCCTGCTGCTGCTGCTGCTGCTGCTAAGTCGCTGAATGATGTCAAATAAGTGAAATGAGAAGAAATTCCAATGCTTCTTATAGGAGACTGAAAGTTAGCGCTTGGAGAGTGTGGTCATGGGAATTCCTTTACCATCTTCCTGTACTTAAGACACTGCTTTTTAACATAGGGTCAGGATCTACGTTTAAGTAGAAGCTTTGGGTTGATATTTTTTAGGTGCCCCAAAATATAGACAAGAAAATAGCAGTGATCCGTATTTCCATTATGCAGAATTAAGTACTATTAACAATGTGGGGGTATTTGTTTCCAGCCTTTTCATTCAGTACTCAATTTTTAAAGCCTACACTGTGGGATTATGTGATAAAAAATATGATGTATGTCACTGTGTGTGTGCACCATGTGAACTCACACATACATACTTGCTCAAACAGATGTGGCTTTTTGCTTGCTCTTTCCCAGAGTTTCCAAATTGGAAGGTGCTATGTTACAAACTGCTCTGGCAATAATGGAATCATGAAGCAGAGATGTCACATGTATGTATACAGAATGCATTGGCCAAATAATACATTTTTAAACATAAAAACTGTAAGTAACCTGTGCACCCAGGAAAAAATTCTAACATGATCCTTCTGGTCTACAGTCCTCCAGTTTTTCTCTCCAGACACAGCTAGCATTGCCAGTTCCTTGTGAATGCTTCCAGAAATTGTATTTGCATATGCAAATGTATATTTTCTATTTTCCTACACAGATGGTAGCATATTGTGTATATGGTTTAGTACTTAAGCACAGGGTTTTTGAAAATTTTGGAAGAGCTTCTTGATAATAAGTTTTCTTTCTTTTTTTAATTTCAGTTTTGTTGAGGTATAGTTGACATACAAAAATAGTAAGCTTTCTGCATGTGCAAATTAGCAATCATGCTCTTCCCTCTTGCCTGGTCTCAGACAATTAACTTGGGAGGGGGGTCAAAAAATGTTCTACACTAGCTAGACAAGTCCCTTCAGATCACATGACCCTACGTCAGTACCATACGGTTTGTTATCACTCTCTTTAGTTGAACTTACTTCAAAGCCCACAAGAAAACCCTTTATATTTTTGGTAACTAAACCAAAGTCCTGTAGGCTACAACAAAACCAAACAGAGGGAAATTTTGGTCTCAGCTTAAAATACAGCTGGGCAAGCCCACATTTAGTTGCTGGAATAACAACCAACCGGGAGGGTCTAACTAAATTTAGCTTGGACCCTCAAACACTGGTCAGTTCCAAAGTCAACATCCCCCATTCCCCACACGGAGAACTCTACCCATCTCTGAAGCTGGTAGAGGAGAAGAAACAACCCTGCTCGTCCAAAATGCTGACTTTGCAAAGACGACCTAGTCGCGCTGGTATGATTTAATTGGCTGTTAAAGGTTTGATTTATAGCCAATCAATAGGCAAACAGTGTGATTTGTTGCTGGGGGAATACGGAGCACAGGGACCAGGGTGATGCTAAACAGTGGGAAAGGTTAGTGAACACTGTGAAGTTCATTTAAAATTTTCTTTAGGAAGACAAAAATAAACCAGAACTATAAGTGCATCTCATGGTCAAGGCTGGCCTGAAGGAACATGGAAGGTGAGCAGGTCAGCTCCACCAGTCCTTCCTGGGAGGCCTCCTCCCATGCCCTGTCTGGACCCCAGAGGAGGACTTCCAACGACAGAGAGCCCCACACTGGGGCTCAGTCTGGGCCTTACCATGAGGTCAGCCTCAGTTTCCTGGCTTGTTCAAGTGGCGGAGTTGGCATAGATGAACCCTGCCAGGCCTGGAATTCTTGGTGATTTGGGCCTCCTACAACTACCTGCCTAGCAGCCCAGAGCTCTCTACACCCTTTACCCTCATGTTTTGGAAACCCAACTAGAGAGGGACATGTTGGGCCTCGGTGCCTCAAGATGTGTTGAAAATATAACTTGCTAAGAGGGGAGCATTAGGACCCTGAAAGAGTCCTGCATCCACCCCAATCCTGAAGACGGAAGGGCCCTGGCACCAGGGAAGGCCTGACAGCCCAAACAGAATCCCAGGTGAGCACCAGGTCTCCTCTAGGAGAGGCACATGATGTACTTTATGGAGAATAAATGAGATGAGGTTGCCAAGTGTAGCCTAGGCAGTGCCAGGGCACGACTGCAATGAGGAGCAGGACTTCTGATGGGCTCACGGAGCTCACGAGTGCAACTTAATATCTGTCATGGTCCTGGTGAGGCCCCTACCTACTGGACAGTGGTGAAGAGAAGCCAGGTTGAATCTAATCAGTTTAGACTTGGATGCAATGATTACTACACTCTCTTTAGGGTGACGTCTGTCTCCATGTTGCTCAATCTTTCAAGCTCCCACCCCATCCCCGTTCTCTGCTCCTCTCTTAGAAGGATGGGTGGCAGCAGAGTCCTTTTAAGATCTCGTGACAGTTGGGAGTGAGATGGGCCCCTGGTCTTGTGCTGGTCCATGTGTGTGTACACCCTCTGTGACCCCTAAGCTGTGGTCGGGCTGGTTTGGTGTTTTACTGGTCTCAGTTGCCTATGAATTCCTGGTGTGTTCTTTCTCAGCCTATTTGTAGACCCGTGGCCCCTCCCTGTGGATCTGGGCACCTCTTGCCACTCTCCGTCATCACAGACCCCCCTGAACCCCTGCCACCCTCTCCCCAGGGCCCTGGCCAAGCTTCCCCCCACAGCAGCAAACTGGGGCCACACTGGGGCCCTGGCAGCTCTCCTGGTTTGGAGTGGGGGCAAAAAGGTGTTCCAGAAGCAAGCTTGACCCTCTCTCTGCCTGTGCCTTTAGCATCTTGGAGGTGGGGTTCAGGGGTAGACCTCCCCCCTCCCAAGACACCATGCTGCCTCCTCAGGCCCTGGCACGTACGGGGGAGGTCCCCACAGCATGCACCGTGATTCCATAGTCTCACAGGCCCGCCTCAGCCTCAGCTTTGTACTTAGTGGTGATGTGGCTTGGGGCCAGGGCCTTGACCGCTGCCTGACCAGGAGGATACCCACCTCAGAGGATGTGCTGACAGTCGATGAGATTTTCTGTAAAGCAAACAGCTCTTTTCTGAGAGAGGATAGCTAGTGTGTAGAGGACAGAAGCGTTCTTCGCTAATGAAGCAGGAATGGTAGGATTCCTCCCTAAGAATTCTCACCCAGACCCTGCCCCTTCCCCATGCAGTGCTGGGATCTGGGCCTGTGCCCAGTTTCTGCTTTTTCTGAGTCTGTTTATCAATGTTTCAATGACTGAAATACCACTCTCTGATTTGACCAATAAGTCATTTTTAAAAATAGCAATTATGGGAACTTCCCTGGTGGTCTAATTGTTAGGACTCAGTGCTTTCACTGTTGTGGCCTGGGTTCAGTTCCTGGTCAGGAGGCACAGTGGGGCCAGGAAAAAATGGGGAATATCTAAAAAAGCTGACTTCCTAGGAACAGAAAGTTTATGTTAGTTGCTCAGCCATGTCTGACTCTTTGTGACCGCATGGACTGCCAGGGTCTTCTGTCCATGGGATTCTCCTTCCCCAGGGGATTTTCCCAACCCAGGGATCGAACCTGGGTCTCCTGTATTGCAGGCGGATTCTTTACTGGCTGAGGTACCAGGGAAGCCCAGAGATTATGTTACCTCAGTTATCAAATCTCCTGGAGATGAAGTCAATCTATATATTGATCGGTTGACATTACAATAAAAGGGGTGGTTTCCTCTCTGGGCTAGGGGGCAGCTTGCGGAGGCAGGGCTGAATGCACCCAGAAGATTCATGTCATCTGCAAATAGAGAACTGGTTATGGTGCCTCTCTCAGGAAAATGATGAAGAATTTTGAAATCAACCTGCAGGCCAAGTGCACTTGCTTCTTCTATGGCAAAACCAAAGGGAACAGATGAGCTGATGGGGCCCTGGGGCCGTGGTTCCTGGACCAGCAACGTCACGTGTGCTGTCACTGTGCAGTCAGCCATCAGATGACTGAGGAGGATGAAGGACCTACTGGAAACATTGATACCTGCAACAAGTGGGTGAATTTACGGAACCAAGAGAAAGTTTGTGTGACCCGGCACTTCTCCCCTAGGCTGACCTCGGGCACAGCATATGCCATCCTGGGCCCACTGAGGGTAACAGGGTGACTTCCCAAAGTCAAGATGCCTTCCAGGCCCATCTCTATCACAGAGTCTCCACTTAACAAGCTTTTCTCTCTCTCTCCTTCTCCATAGCTCACCTCTGGTCAATGTCCAGTTCCCTGTAATTGCTTTTGGCTCTAGTGAAGGTTAAGGTAATCAGTCTTTTCATAGAAAGTGTTACCCTGCCAATCTTTCATTGCAAGACTTCTGTCATTAACTGAAATGAAAGGCTGTCTCTCTCTTTAACAGGATTTCAGGTCTCTGTAGATAGGGGAGGAGGTGTCCATTCATTCTCAGGGCAACGGCCCTGGGCCAGTAGGAGCTCCTGGAATTGTCCCAGGCCTGGTGGTGATAGGTTAGCCTTTAGGGAACCCTGGATAATGAGCCAGAGCCTGAGAGTCCTCTGCTTCCTCCAGCCCGGGAGGTCCAGCAGGATGGGGCCTGTCCCCGAGAGAGTCAGTGAGAGGGGACCCTGGGCCTCTTTGCCAGCCTCTCATGTTCACTCCCTCCCTAAAGACAGATTCACCTCTTTCCTGTCTTCTCCCACCTGTCCATGTCTTGCCTGCTTTAACCCCGAGACTCCTGCTGCTGCTGCTGCTGCTGCTATGTCGCTTCAGTCATGTCTGACTCTGTGCGACCCTGTGGACAGTAGCCCACCAGCCTCCTCTGTTCACGAGATTCTCCAGGCAAGAATACTGGAGTGGGTTGCCATGTCCTTCTCCGACCCGAGACTCCTAGACACATACATTCTCATATAAGTGACAGCATTTTCGGTCATATTTAGTGATTTCTTGCTACTAACCTTCCTGGCCTTATTTTGTATACCTTACCTCCCCTTCTCCCCCGATTTCATTTTTCCCTCTACTTATAAAATGTCTGCCAAGGAAATGCCATTGGAATCATCCTTTTTGTTAATAGAGGTATTATTTTCTAGAAAGGCCACAAGGTATTTTGGGGACATAAAATGCCACATCAATAATATGACTAGAGCAGAAGGGTTGACTTGAGAATAAGAACCCCAAAGAGAAATTAGAAACATATTGTTTCCCTAGCTTCAGGGGCTGGAGCAGTGAAGGAAGCAATTTAATTAGAGGGCCATTCCTGATGGGGAATTGGGTCGTGTCAGGAAAATTGCAAGTTAGGGGAAAATTTTGGTAAAATCAAAGGAAGTTTGCTGTGTGACAGTACTATTACAGTGTCTGCACTCTTCTTGGAGGTGAACCCAGGCAGCTGAAATGAGAGCAGACAGGTTAAAATGTCAGGATGTTGAGCTACAGGGAACTGCCCTCCCATACGTGGTGTCTGACTTCTGGTTACTTCTCTCCATGATTCAAGTTATGAAGGTAATTTGTTGAATCCAAACAAGGCCATGGTAGATCAAGAACAGGCTGGCTCGTTTTCAGTTTGCTGGAGTTTGAGTTGGGACTTATGCTTTTCATTCTACTTCTTTTTTTTAAAAAGTTTTATGTTTTTGTCCTAAGTCACCACAAAATCTAATCTGGAGATATGTGGTATCTAAATAAAAAATGAGATTAAAATGTCCTTGCTCTCAGATTCTCCAGTTGCAAATTCTTTAGTGCCCACATCCCATCCCCCTTACTGCAAAATTGAGGACAAAAGCCTTGAGCCTGAGTTCCAGGATCCATATGGTGGGCCTCAGTGAGCCACACTGGTTCTTGCTCACTGTTCCATAGGCAAGAACCCCCTTCATCTTCCATGAAGCCAGCGCCCATCTTGCTGGCCAAACCAGACCCTCTCCTGCATTCACAATGCACGTTCTTCATTATGGCACAGCTCTCATTTTGTCTAGAAATATATGGATTTACTTATCTTTCTATTTCCCCACACATACTACCCCCCAGCCTTCATGTCATAGGGTCTCAGAGGGCAAGAACTGGGGTTATTTATCTCTGCAATCCCTTAGTTCAGTCACCAAGTTGTGTTGCACCCTTTGTGACCCCATGGACTGTAGCCCACTTGGCTCCTCTGTCCATGCATGGGATTTCCTAGGCAAGAACACTGGAGTGGGTTGCTATTTCCTTCACCAGAGGCAATCCCCTGGGTGCTGAGAATAGTATCTTGAAAGTAGTTAAGATGATAGATATATGTTGGTTAGTGGTGGGCCAGAAATATTTTATTAAGGACATTATGAAGACAGTTGTACCTAAAAACCAATCATGAGAGTTATCTGTGCTAATTGTTGGAGCCAGAGACAGTAGGAATTCCACAGCTTACCAGGTAAGCCCACTTTTAAACTGAATCACTTTCAGAACAAAGCTTTCATTGTTTTGGCAAACTGAAGGACAATGCTTCTGCAAATTTTAAATTTTTTCTCTAATTTCAACTTCCATTAAGTTAGAGAAAACCTAGTTGACCCTTTATAAGCTTGGAGAGAGAGATTAAGTAAGACTTTTTTTTTTTTTTAAGAAAGGCTAGTAAGCAAGTGGGTCTCAATACGAAGGAATCAAGAAGAAGAAAGACTTGGCTTTGAGATGGGCACATACAAAAACTGTTTTCCTACTTAAAAGCAAGACTCATGCCTTGCTCAATAACTCATTTGACAAAGGACACAGAACAGCTCTAGCTCTTCTTGCCAAGTAATGATGCACACTCTGGCTATTAAAAGACAATCTAAAGAGGCCTTATTTATTTATTTCCCCCACCTTACTCCCCAAAGGAATTGAGTCAACTTTATACAAATGCACAATATATCAAACTAAGAACAAACAGAGAGAGGGCAAAAGGAAAATAAAAGTGGAATAGTAAGATAGATAAGGATAAAGTTAGTATGCAGAAATACATGTCAGAAATTCTTGAACTTTTGAGTTTGGACTGAGTTTCCTGGGGACCCAGGCAAAGAAGAGAACACAATTGACTGGTTTCACAGTGTGTTTAAAATCAAAGCCTGCTTCCTTAGTGTCTGCATACCAGATACTGCACCCCACCTCTCTATGGCTTTCTTCACTGTGGTTAGTCATTCTGGCGTCCACCATGGTGTGCCACGTGGGTTTGAAACCATAGGAAAGAAAGGAGCCCTCAGTTTAGCCTGTGTATCAACTGTCTGTAAGCACAATGCCCATTCGTTTCAAGAGTCCACCCAGTGAGGATGAGAAAGATAAATCAGAGGGAGACGGGCTCATTCTCTGTGCTGGCATCACATGCAAGGTTTTCAGTGGTGATCAGACTTATGAGGGTTGTCTCCAAAAAGACCCTAGAAAAGTTCAAAGAGGCAAAAGAGTCTTTAGCATCTTCTTGACAATTAACATCTTTCCTCTTTCTGCCCTCCAGAAACCATGATATTCTCTGCTGCCAAAGGCCCTGCTTTCCCCAGAGTCCCCTGCCAAGTGCCCTGGCTTCACAACTGCCTCTCTTTCTTTTCCAAAGGGAAAAAAGAAAGATGACACACTTCTCTCTCAGATAGCCATTAGGAGGAAAGTCACGTAAGTAAAATAATTAATACATTGATGTGTATGACAGATATATACACCACCCAGGAATAGATTGTATTTTTTTAAGAGTGACTTTTTAACCCACTTAAAACTCTAATTAACTGACTGCTGCTGCTGCTGCTAAGTCGCTTCAGTTGTGTCCGACTCTGTGTGACCCCATAGACAGCAGCCCACCAAGCTCCCCTGTCCACGGGATTCTCCAGGCAAGAACACTGGAGTGGGTTGCCATTGCCTTCTCCAGTGCATGAAAGGGAAAAGTGAAAGTGAAGTTGCTCAGAGGGTTGATTAACAGATTGTGTGCGCAAAGCAGAGCTAGAGCTTTTGAAACAACGACACCTTCTTTATATGTCTTGAATGCCTTTAGTGACCATTTCATCATCTATCAAAAGCAAAGGAGTTAGCAACTGAGCTCCAACTTCTAAAAACTGACTACTGTTGCCCTAATGATACGTGAACCATGTTGGAGTCACTTAAGCAGTTACCTCACTACGCTTGTCTTAATTGTTAAAGGGGAATAACAATAGAAGTTACTTCAGGAAATTTGGACAGGAACATAATAGGAGCACTTTTTCTTCCCTCTTTTCCTATTAGTCACCCTCCCTCCATCATCCCTTTGTCAAATGTAAACCTGAAAAACAACTGGTTTCATGCTTGAAATTAAGTCCTCAAAAGCACTTTTCTTCCCACCCTGCCTGAAGTTGCTCTGTTTCTGGACAGTATACAGAATCTGCTCATTATCACTCTACTGTCCCACTTCCATGTAAATCTCTCTGATTGGTATTGTCCCATAATCAAGGCTATAAGCCTGGTGATTGGCTAGTTGTGCCAAGGGGCTACCTGTGGAGGACTCGTTGCTAACCCTCAAGAGGTAGATGGGCATGGCCCACCTGCCCTGGACTGTTTTGTCCTACATGAGTTGTCAGTGAGGGCAGAACTGTCAACAGCGATCGTCAAGGGACAACACCTTGTGGATGGAGATACGTGTCTGTATGTGTGTGGGGGGGTGTATGTGTATGTGTGCATGCTAAGTCACTTCAGTCGTGTTCCACTCTTTGCAACCCTGTGGACTGGAGCCCGCCAGGCTCCTCTGTCTATGGGATTTTTCAGGCAATAATACTGGAGTGGGTTGCTATGCCCTCCTCCGGGGTATCTTCCCAACCCAGGGATCGAACCTGTATCTCTTACATCTCCTGCGTTAGCAGGTGGGTTTTTTACAACTAGCACCACCTGGGAAGCCCATGTATGTGTATAGATATGTGTGTGTGTGTGTGTATTCATTCTGTGTACTATGTATAGCTAGGTTTGTTATGAGCATCTGGGTTAATTTTGAGTTTCTCAAGAAATAATTCCCAATATTTTTAATTTATTTTAAAATAATAGCTAATAGTAACAGAGTATTTCGACTGGACAAATCTTCCCAAATAATAACTATGATATTTGGGAAAATTTTTAATAAAAATGACTATTAGAAAACACCAAAGAATAACCAAAAGCTGAGAGAAACTAGACAAGAATCTACCCTGGTAAGATTTGCTGTTTGCAGCAGCTTTTTGCTTTTGATGACTTCCCAACCTCTGGACAGCTTAGAGGCAGCAAAAATCCACAGTCTTGCTGGGTTGAAGCATCAGATGCAGAGTTTGGTATAGGATGCCATCGCATATCCATCAGAATGGCTAAAATTTAAAAGATTTATAAAGCTAAATGTTAATGAGAATATGGAGTAACTGGAATTCTCATATGTTGTTGTTTGCAGTTGGATATATGTGGGAGTTTAAAATGGTACAACCATTTTGAAAAATGGCTTGACAGTATTATACAATTAATATTGAGCTATACTTGGACTTAGCAATTTCATTCCTAGGTATTTATCTAAGAGAAATGAAAACACACACACACAAACAAAAGAGTTGTTCGAGACTGTTCATAGCAGCTTTTTTTTTTTTTTTTTTTTTTACAATAGCCAAAAGCTGGCTTTCCAGGTGGTGCTAGTGGTAAAGAACCTGCTTGCCAATGCAGAAGATGCAAGAGATGTGGGTTTGATCCCTGGGTTGGGAAGATCCCCTGGAGTAGGAAATGACAACCCACACCAGTATTCTTGCCTGGAGAATCCCATGGCCAGAGGAGCCTGGGGGGCTACTGTCCATAGGGGCAAAGGATTGGGCACAACTGAAGTGAAGCAAGCAAGCAGAAGATGGAGGCAACTCACTGTCCATCATCCAGGTAGTAAGATACCATCTAACAATGGTTCTTCCACTGTAAGAGCCAGTGTTCTCACAATGGGATACTATAAACAAGAAGGAATTGCTCAGCAAAATGGATGAGTCTCACAAATAGTATGCTGAATAATAGAAGGCAGATCCAAAGGAGTATCATTTCATTTATGTGAAATTCTAGAGCAGGCAAAAACAATCACAAGTTAAAAAATCCAAACAGTGGCTTGTCTCCGAATGCGGGATGAGTAAGAGGAGACGCAAGGGAACTTTCTGGGGAAATGAAAATGTTCTGTCTTTTGATAGGGGTGTAGATTATGTGTGAGTATTCATTTGCCACAACTGTACAGTGAAAAATTGTATATTGTAGTGTGTAGAAATCACCTAAAAGAATGAATGATAATAATTGTAATTAAGTATGTATGTGGGGAGTGGAGAAACAGATGAAACAAAGATGGCAGAATATTAACAGCTGTTTAAGCTGGAGGTTGGGTACATGGGGGCTCGTTTTCTGTTTTTACAAAATAGAAGTTTAAAAATATAATAGTCAGTGTACAGTTCCTTTTGACTACAGCAAGACCCACTGAACACTATCTGGTGTTTTTAATTAGCTGGTTAAAGTGAGGAGTGAAGTGGCTTTGCCCGTGAGTGTGCGTCTCTTTATTTCTTGGATCGTTTTCTTTTGTTTCAGTGTTCGGCAATAGGAGCGAGGTCATTACTGTAGTGCAGCCTCAGGGTTAAACTTTATTACTAACATTTCCTCAGGCAGCAGACTAAAGAAGGCTCATTTTATCAGAAAATTAACAGCTGCTCATGTTAGCAAGTTGTATAAGAATATATTTGATAAACTCCGGCATTAAATTGGCTAACGTGTTTTTTTTTAATTCTGCTAAATTATACACTTAAAAATGGTTAGCATACTATGTGTTTTTACCACAATTTAAAAATTTTATGTAAGCAAAAATGTTCCAAATGAAGAGATAAAATGGTTTTCTTTTTCCTCCACATACTCAATATTTATTTCTCTTGCCCTTGGATGTTACATGGTACTCATTACAGTTCCGGGAAGTGAAATACCTTTAAAAATATTTCAAATAATTTTCCTCAAGTTCCCAACAAGCAAAGATCCAGGATACCAATATTCCCTGAAATTTATAAACAGAAATGCTTAATGAACCATTTCTTCATGTGTAAACTTCGTGATGAGTTTAATTTTAGCAGCTTGTTTATATCAGCCTTTTTATTTCATAATTTAAACCCCCAGTTTGGGGGTGGAGGGCCAGAAGAAGAAGAAATAGGATGGCTTTCATGTATAAAGAACACCTCAGTATAAATTCACTGAAGCAATCCTTAGAGGAAAAGATGGCATTGTAGAACTGACTGTTCATAATGTTTTAATTTGGAAGTTCTTCAAGAGTATAAGCTTTCACACTGGAATGTCTCTGGCTGGGCAACTCGGGTAGTTTTGAAATCTCTGTTTCCTGGGAACTCTTGTGGTTTCAGAAACAGGACAGATATTCCTCCAGGGAAGTTTAGGGCAACCAGGCAGCGGGAAGGACTCAACAGTCCTGGCCAGATAGTAGGGCTGGAGGGAGAGTTTTCTGGAATGAATGAATGCCTACTGTTTCCTGTCATTGAGTCATTTTGGTTGGAGAGGTCACGTCTTGAGAGAAAGCGTCTGATTGCCTGAGGTGAGGCCATGAGCCTGCCCCTGGCTGTTGGGGGTGGAGGATGAAAGTGGGGGTGGTGACAGGAAGTTTCTACCAGGAAGAACCTTCAGGAACTCCTTCAGCCTTCTCAGTGGCAGGACAGGGTATCTCCAATTACTGAGCATACTGAAAGAAATGAAATTCACAAGAGGCAAGAGGGTGTTGTTGCAGTGAGGGGACAGATGGGTCCACTTCTGAGAAGGGAAAGCTGCTCAGAAGGGACTTTTCTAACATGGCCACACATTCCCTGTCCACTTCATCTATGCTGATACATTCTCAGGCTCCTCCAGTCCAAGAAGATGGCCATGTTTCATGGTCCTGATCATTCTCAGTCATCCTTACAGCAGTGGACAGAGTGGGTTGCTCAGGATACTTTGGGCGGCATGGAGAGCCTCACCTGGCTCACACAATACAGGAAAGATTATTTCACACAGCAAGTCATCCTGAGATAGGATGGGTTGGTCGACTCAGAGGCTAAGCAATATTATCAAGGACCCAGATGAATTCTATCTTTCTGCTTTGTCATTTTAAGAGTGTCAGTCACTGTACGGTGGCAGCAGTTCCAGTGTTCAGATCCCCACATACCACCATCCAGAGACAGAAAAAGGGCTTATTGTGTCCCTGTGTCTCTCTTTAAGAGCTAAGAAACCTTTCTCAGAAGGCCCTCAGCAGATGTCCTTTTGTGCCTCATTGGTCAGAATTGGGTCATGTGCCTTTTGGGGCCAGTTACCATGAAGGAAAATGGCATTGCCACAACTGACTTAATGGAGATATGAGGCCAGCCTTCCCCAAACTTTGTGGCCACAAAGAGTAAAATCGACAACTGAACAAAGTTGGGTGAAATTTTGTGAATATTTGTCACATTGGTGGCTCCTTATATTTGAGAAATTCCACATATTATGAGTCCCAGATGGAAACAGAACTCTCCTTCCCAATTGGCAGGAAAGCTTGGGTGCAGGTATGTTACCTGGACTCCACCAACCAGATACACCTGCACAAGACTTGAATTTAGAACTGAGCAAAGGTAGGAATTAGGGGCCAGGCAGTTTCTTTTTTCCAGTGAAGATGGGGGAACATTTCAGGTAGACAGTGCAGTTTTAAGAAACAGCTGAGTGGTAACATATCGCGCATCACATCCATGTTATGGGGGCAGTGGCCACAGATCTACATTGGAGCAGTTTGGTAATATAATTTGGGTATTGTTCCAGGTTGTATAGTCTTCAAGCCTGGTTTTCCAGCCCTCCTGGGGGTCCTGTGAGCTCCCTGAGTCCGTAAATAAACTTGCTAGCTTAAACTAGCTTGAGATGGTGCTGTTGTTCATTACCAGGAACTCGGCAAGGAAGAAGTAAAGAATGGCTGTTGGGTACACAAAACCATGTCTACTACAGTAGGGACTGTATGGGGGACTTCTCTGATGGTCCAGTGGTTTAAACTCTGCACTCCAAATGCAGGAGACTCTGGTTTGATCCCTGGTCAGGGAACTAGATCCAGTATGCTGCAACTAAGACTCGGAGCAGTCAAATAAATAATTACTTTTTAAACAGTAGGTAGTCAGCACTGCAAATTATCAGGGGGCTGGATTTTCTGGGGCTACACCCCCCTTACAGAAAATACCATGTGAACAACACCCCAGGAGTTGTGCCTTGCTGCCAGACCTGGCTTCCTTTCTCGGTTGTCCTCCTTGGGATGGCCTGAGTATTATTCCCTTTCCTCTGGAAATCTGCTCTTACCGCCTTTCTCTTTAAGCAGTTTCAAATGGCTTCATACTCTGAGAATTCCACCCACCCCCCCAAACCCCCGGGCCTAATGGGTAGGTGTAACTTAGAACTGTGTGGAAGAAATCACAGACCAGTCTAGCCAAGTCAAGTCAAGCATAAATAAAAAGGTTAAGAGAAAAAAGATGCATGACACAGTCACACGCATGACTTACAAATAACTGAAAGGTAAGGAACTTTGCTTGCAATTTATTTAACATTTTTATTAAGCCAACGAATAAATTTATGGTAACATTAAGGAAACTTTCAACAAGAGAAGAAAAAAACTACATTTACAATTCTGCCCCTCTCCCTGCCTGGACAGAACTACCTGTACCTCTTAACACTGTCTTATTTGCATATACCTGTGCCTTTCATTAAGCGGGTGGTGGTGCTGGTTTAGTCACTAAGTTGTTTCCAACTTTTGTGATCGCATAGATGGTAGCCTATTAGACTCCTCTGTCCATGGGATTCTCCAGGCGAGAATAGTGAAGTGGGTTGCCATTTCCTTCTCCAGAGGATCTTCCCCACCTAGAAACTGAACCCCAGTCTCCTGCATTGCAGGCAGATTCTTTACCAACAGCAATGAGGGAATCCCCCCATTAAGTGGGTATCTCATGTTTTACCTAACCATCAACCACCTTCACTAGATATTTAGGAGGCTTCCAAGCTTACACACGTTCTTATAATAATTTTGCATTAAGCAGGTGTAAAACATTGTTCTTCCGATGAATAATGCTAATCACTGAATCAGAGAAACATTTTGAATGGTTTTGCCTGGCACTGCTGATTTGCATTGCCATCAGCAGCATACATGTGGGCCATTTTTGCTACAACATTACCAATAGCAAGTATGTTTAAAATATCTTATTAATTTAATAGAAGCAAAATGCAACCTTATTGCTTTTATTTTGTGTATTTTAATTATTATTTAGGCTTTCCTGTGACTCTGATTGTGAAGACTCCCTTGTTCAACGTTATCATAGAATGTTCAAAGACAGAGTCAGCACCAGGCTCCTGGGTTGTAAATGTAATAATAGTGTTCACATTATCAAGAATGTTTCAGAAAGTGCCATGTGGTTTTTTTCAGGAGCTGGTTTTAGGCAGAATTAATTCTTTTAGAGGGTTATTATATTGGATTGTCCTAGTTATGTCAAAGGATGGCCTGGGGGAGGGGATTTCTTCATTTGTTTGAACATTGCTGAACATTTAATTTCAAATTTTCTGCTTAGTGCATAATGAAAAATGTTCACTGAATTTGTGGAAGTAAACATAAACTGCATTTTTGACATTTTGAAAAATTTGAAATAGATTAATATTACAGAATTACATTGGTTCTCTGTAATATTCCTTCCCCAAAATAGAACTGCTGTTTTTTAGATAAATTACTCCTCTTTTTCTCTTATTTTCTCTGCTGCAAACATAAGCAGTCACTTTAAAAAAAAAATTAGCCATTAAAAGAAATTTACATTTTGGCAAACATGGCTTAATTTTGAATGCTAGTATAGAATTTCTCACAGAGAGCTGGGGTCTTGAAAAACAGATTGTTCTTTTTTGAACTGCACTTTGGGAAGGGAGATTAATTGTAACTCTTGCTTTTCCAGTCCATGCCATATTGGGAGAGGACAAACAAAAAGTAACAAAAATAGTTTTTGGCTCCAAGCATCCATCAATGGAAATGCTAAAACCCATGTGCTCTAAGTTCTTTTCTTGTCTAGGAGATGACCCTCTGGATAACGTGCATCATGGTAGCCATTTAAGGTGCTCCTGCTTGGTGCCCCCTGGTGGCCTCAGGCTGCAACTGCTGCCTCCACATATTCAACCTTTCGTCCCAAAGCCACCAGCCCTTCCTTGCTGCCTGCACCTTCATGTCCACCTTGGGTGTCAGCTGAAGCCATTCTCACTGAGAAGGAAAGGAATTTGTTTCTTTAATGCATTATGGCAACCACGTGCAGTCACTCTCTGGTAAGCTTGTACCCTCAGAATCTTACAGCCCATTTTCCTGATCTCTGTTCAGTTTCCCTTGGCCCTGGGTCAAAGGACATTTACGTGACACAATGTATTATTGCCTCACAAAAGTCTCTCACCCTTCTTCAACAGCTGGAACAACTTGGAGAGTCACAACCAAAAGAATGAAGTTTCGCCATTACCTACACCATACGAGAACTGACTCAAAATGGACCAAAGACTTTACAAAGTAAGAGTTAAAATTATAAAACTCTTGGAAGAAAAGAGGAGAAAAATCTTCATGCCCTTTGATTTGGCAGTGGATTCTTGGATATGAAACCAAAAGCTTAAGCAAAAGAAAACTAGTCTTGACTAGCAGTATGGGCAGCCACCCTGTTCAGTTCAGTTGCTCAATCATGTCCAACTAATTGTGACCCCATGGACTGCAGCATGACAGGCTTCCCTGTCCATCACCAACTCCCAAAGCTTGCTCAAATTCATGTCCATCAAGTCGGTGATGCCATCCAACCATCTCATCCTCTGTCGTCCCCTTCTCCTCCCACCTTCAATCTTTCCCAGCATCAGGGTCTTTTCCAATGAGTTAGTTCTTTGAATCAGGCGGCCAAAGTATTGGAGTTTCAGCTTCAGCATCAGTCCTTCCAATGAATATTCAGGGCTGATTTCCCTTAGGATAGATACAACCAGATCTCCTTGCAGTCCAAGGGACTCTCAAGAGTCTTCTCCAACAACACAGTTCAAAAGCATCAATTCTTCAGTGCTCAGTTTTCCTTATAGTCCAGCTCTCACATCCATACATGACTACTGGAAAAACCATAGCTTTGACTAGATGGACCTTTGTTGGCAAAGTAGCGTCTCTGCTTTTTAATATGCTGCCTAGGTTGGTCATAGCATTTCTTCCAAGTAGCAAGCATTATTTAATTTCATGACTGCAGTCACCATCTGCAGTGATTTTGGAGCCCCCCAAAATAAAGTCTGTCACTGTTTCCATTGTTTCCCCATCCATCTATTTGCCATGAAGTGATGGTACCAGATGCCATGATCTTTGTTTTCTGAATGTTGAGCTTTAAGCCAACTTTTTCACTCTCCTCTTTCACTTTCATCAAGAGGCTCTTTAGTTCTTCTTCACTTTCTGCCATAAGGGTGGTGTCATCTGCGTACCTGAAGTTATTGATGTTTCTCCTGCCAACCTTGATTCCAACTTGTAATTCATCCAGCCCAGCATTTCGCATGATGTACTCTGCATATAAGTTAAATAAGCAGGGTGACAATATACACCCTTGATGTACTCCTTTCCCTATTTGGAACCAGTCTGTTGTTCCATGTCCAGTCTAACTGTTGCTTCCTTACCTACATACGGATTTCTCAAGAGGGAGGTCAGGTGGTCTAGAATTCCCATCTCTTGAAGAATTTTCCACAGTTTGCTGTGATCTATACAGTCAAAGGCTTTGGCATAGTCAATAAAGTAGAAATGGATGTTTTTCTGGAACTCTCTTGCTTTTTCGATGATCAAGTGGATGTTGGCAATTTGATCTCTGGTTCCTCTGCCTTTTCTAAATACAGCTTGAACATCTGGAAGTTCACAGTTCATGTACTGTTGAAGCCCGGCTTGGAGAATTTTGAGTATTACTTTGCTAGCATGTGAGATGAACGCAATTGTGTGGTAGTTTGAACATTCTTTGGCATTGCCTTTCTTTGGGATTGGAATGAAAACTGACCTTTTCCAGTCCTGGGGCCATTGCTGAGTTTTCCATATTTGCTGGCATATTGAGTGCAGCATTTTCACAGCATCATCTTTGAGGATCTGAAATAGCTCAATTGGAATTCCATCGCCTCCACTAGCTTTGTTCACAGTGATGCTTTGTAAGGCCCACTTGACTTCACATTCCAGGATGTCTGGCTCTAGGTGAGTGATCACACCATCATAGTTATCTGGTTAATGAACATCTATTTTGTACAGTTCTTCTGTGTATTCTTGCCACCTCTTCTTAATATCTTCTGCTTCTGTTAGGTCCATACCATTTCTGTCCTTTATCGTGCCCATCTATGCATGAAATGTTCCCTTGGTAACTGTAATTTTCTTGAAGAGATCTCTAGCCTTTCCCATTCTATTGCTTTCCTCTATTTCTTTGCATTGATCCCTGAGGAAGACTTTCTTATCTCTCCTTGCTATTCTTTGGAACTCTGCATTCAAATGGGTATATCTTTCCTTTCCTCCTTTGCCTTCTGCTTCTCTTCTTTTCTCAGCTATTTGTAAGGCCTCCTCAGACAACCATTTTGCTTTTTTGCATATCTTTTTCTTGGAGATGGTCTTGATCACTGCCTCCTGTACAATGTCACAAACCTCTGTCCACAGTTCTTCAGGCACTCTATCAGATCTAATCCCTTGAATCTATTTCTCACTTCCAATGTATGATCATAAGGGATTTGATTTAGTTCATACCTGAATGGTCTAGTGGTTTTCCCTACTTTCTTCAATTTAAGTCTGAATTTGGCAATAAGGAGTTCATGATCTGAGCCACAGTCAGCTCTCAGTCTTGTTTTTGCTGACTGTATAGAGCTTCTCCATCTTTGGCTGCAAAGAATATAATCAATCTGATTTCGGTGTTGACAATCTGGTGATGTCCATGCGTAGAGTCTTATCTTGTGTTGTTAGAAAGGGTGTTTGCTATGACCACTGTGTTCTCTTGGCAAAACTCTATTAGCCTTTGACCTGCTTCATTTTGTACTCCTAAGCCAAATTTGCCTGTTACTCCAGGTATCTCTTGACTTTCTACTTTTGCATTCCAGTCCCCTAAAATGAAAAGGACATTTTTGGGGGGTGTTAGTTCTAGAAGGTCTTGTAGGTCATCATAGAACCGTTCAACTTCAGCTTCTTCAGCATTACTGGTCGGGGCATAGACTTTGATTACCATGATATTCAATGGTTGCCTTGGAAACAAACAGAAATTATTCTGTTGTTTTTGAGACTGCATCCAAGTACCGCATTTCGGACTCTCTTGCTGACTATGAGGGCTACTCCATTTCTTCTAAGGGATTCTTGCCCACAGTAGTAGATATAGTGGTCATCTGAGTTAAATTCACCCATTCCAGTCCATTTTAGTTCACTGATTCATGAAATGTCGATGTTCACTCTTGCCATCTCCTGTGTGACTGCACAAAAGGTTGACATCTGCTGTTCATCCTGATGAAGCTCCTGGAACCACAGAACCAAAGAGATAACCCTACCTAGGAGATGTGTTCTGTCTCCGCACTTGATACAAAAGCTGCCCCTGTCATCTTCTGCGGCAGACTGTCTCCTCCCAGAGGAGCACTCCCTTACCCGCCTGTCCTGGCTAACCATTGACTTCTCACACCTCCATCTCCTTCCTGGGCCTCTTGTCTTCACTGTCTTCTCCCTCAAATTATCATCTGGTACCACAGACTGTTAGAAACCACTTGCCTTCACAGACCCAGAAAGGGAGGCCCAGGAATCTCCCATGGATTCTTTCTCCCAAGTTACAAAGCAGTTGGGGAAAGATGTGAGGCTTGACCTCAGACTCCAGGACCTAAGCCAAGGGCTCTTTCCTGGATAGTTCCCACCGGGCCTTGGCTGACTACATATGGGAGGCTGGTGACCCCTGCAAGTGCCTGCCTGCAGGAGCTGGTTTGCAGGAGCGCTTTGGCCCACACTGACGCTGATGGGAAAGGAGTTTGTTGGGGCCAAAAAGAATAGAAAGATAAGGAAAAGAGAAGGGTGGAGGGGATGTATGACCCTTAGCCAGGCCTGTGGACTGGTTCTGAGCCCCAGGAGGGAGAAGCAGGTGAGAAGTGAGGATGTTCCACTTGTGAATGGCTGAGTGAGACTCTGGGAGGAAGCAGTGCTGCTCCAGGGCCTGGAGATGGGGTACACACAGAATCAGGAGAGCCCACCCTAGCACTCCCAGCCCAAGGTGGCATGAGTGGGGAGGAGGACAGACCACACTCTCCCAAAGAAGTGCTCCCACAGCTGGGGCAGCGAGGAGCCCTTGAGATGGTGTGAATCGAGGGTGTGATGGGACTTGTTTCCGAGCACAGGTAAGACAGCGCAGCTGTAGGCACTCTTAGAAGTACCTGGTAAGAGACTGGTGGTGGCTGGGGCTAGAGGGGCTGGGGGTGACTGTCAGTGGACTGATACCCTGGAACATATGGGTCATACATCATGACACTGACCCTGAATATCATCTTCTCAAGCCCACATTCACTTGTTCATTTATTCAGCAAGTATTTATGGAACACTTATATGTTCAATATAGATCTATATTGATAGATCAAATCAATACAGACTACCATTCTTGTATCAAGGATACCCAAAGGTGAGCAAGAAGGACAAGCCCTCTGTTTTCAGGTGCTTACTATCCTGCTTGCTTATGCAATTCCATTCTCTTCTCCTTGGGCTTCTCCTCTCTGGGACCCAAGTGAATGAGAAGGGTAACATACAGTGAGAAAAATAATTACCAAAAGAGAGAGAGCTTGAAGCATCTTTAAGAACTCCCTACAGAGGCATTAATCTTTCTTTTTGGTGAGATTTTTGAGAGTAAGGACTCTCGGGGCATGGGAGGCTTGTACTGAGGGCTCAGAGGACATAAAATGATGCTGTTCCATGTTGGATGAGCTTTCCTCATGGCAAATCATGACCTCAGAGTGGGTCCTATCTGGAGAACTACAGTGCACTCTGCCTGGAGCTGTTTTAGACCAGCTGGTACAAAACGCAATCACATGGCTTCCTAAGAACTTAAGCCACTTAGCTCAAAGACTGGCAGATCTTTAGCATTGGGTGCTAGGCTGAAACAGGAGGTGGCACATCGTATGATGAGCAATAGTTGGCTGGGGGCTTGGCTCCTGCAGCTTAATTAGAGGGCAGAGGAAGGTAGGGCCAGTGGGGGGTCTGGAGCAGCTGCAGCCAACAGGCAGAGAGTAGTAGAGGCCTTGAGAAACCAGGGGGTCTCCACTCCTGATAAAAAGTGCTTTGAACACTGCCATCTATGCTGAAAATCCCTTCCCTTAGTTGAGTTTGAGCTCTCAAAATCAAAATGGTTCAAAAACTGAGAAGCTTCTGTTTCTATCCATACCCTAATAAGAACTGTCACAATGAAGGTGAAAAAAAAAAACCCTGATTGGCACACCATTTATTTTAACAGTCTCTGAGTGTGAACACAGAAAACACACAGAAAGAATAATTTCGCTGAGACTTTCAGTGCTGAAATTTCAAGTTTCTTGATCAGGCATGGTCAATGTTTTTAAGTTTCAGACAGAATTTTTTTATCCACAATTTCTGGTGAGGGGCGAGGGGTTGTGTATTTACCTCTATGAAATGTGAAGTGTTGGGAGCTCGGATGCAATGTGCTTTCAAGTGCACAGTGATTATCATGAGGTTTTCACTGTTTTGTGGCTATCACTTCTGTTGTTTTTTTAAATGTTTATTTATCTTATCATTTATTTGGCTGCACTGGGTCTTAGTTGAGGCATGCTGGATCTTTAAGTTGCTGCATGTGGGATCTAGTTCCCTGACCAGGAAGGGAACCTGGCTGCCTGCACAGAGACTTAGCCACTAAGCCACCAGGGAAGCCCCACGGCTATTACTAACACCTTCGCATTCTTGGTAGATAATCAGTTCAGTTCAGTTCAGTTGCTCAGTCGTGTCCGACTCTTAGTGACCGCATGAATCGCAGCACACCAGGCCTCTCTGTCCATCACCAACTCCCGGAGTTTACCCAAACTCATGTCCATCGAGTCAGTGATGCCATCCAGCCATCTCATCCTCTGTCGTCCCCTTCTCCTCCTGCCCCCAATCCTTCCCAGTATCAGGGTCTTTTCCAATGAGTCAACTCTTCGCATGATGTTGTGGACCAAATTTATGTAGTAACTTTTAGCTGAATAGCATAAAGAATTGTATGACTCTTCTCATTGCAATGAACAGAGGTACTTAGCATCTTTAGCTCTTAAAGATATTACTGTTAGCAGTCCAGTTGTGATCAGCTACATTTGGGACCTGCTAGGAATCCTTCTGTCTGAATGTTGAAACCTAAAGTTGGACTCCACATTTCCTTGATTACCTGAATTCCAACAGCTAAATTAAACATTTTGCCCTCTATTTAAATTTTCCTTCTTGTCATATTGCCAAGATAATATATCCTTGGGCTGGTAACTCAATAGTACAGAAGTACACTGTTTTGAAAATCAAACAAACTGAATTTGAGAGCCCCAAGAAGAGGCAAAGTAAGGCTCCTGGGTGAGCTCCTCTAAGCCATGGGTCTCCAGGCTGGTTGGGGGCTCCTCCTCAGGGCAGCTGACTGCCATCATCACCCAAGAGAGCTTAGATGTTTCTCTCTCCTAGAGCCTCAAGTCCCAGGGCCACAGCCTTCTCTGGGGCTGCCAGGCTCTGTGGAGAGACACCTGTGCACGGGTGTTATCAGCACAAGAGTACTGAGAAACAAAGTATCTGACAGGTCTAGCTCTTCTTTCCCTTTAGCCGCACCTCGTCAGCACTTCCTCCAGCCTCCTCAGGCCTCTCACCTTCCCCATGGAGGTGACCAGCCAGGCCACACCTTGGACCTCATTGTCTGGCTCTCACAACTGTTGTTGTTTAGTCGCTAAGTTGTGCCCGACTCTTTTGCAACCCCACGAACTATAGCCCACCAGGCTCCCCTGTCCATGGGATTTCCTAGGCAAGAATACTGGAGCAAGTTGCCATTCCCTTCTCCAGGGGATCTTCTGAACCCAGGGATCAAACCCACATCTCCTGCATTGGCAGGTGAATTCTTTACCACTGAGCCACCTCTAAAATTGAACCCTTAGCCGCCTCTCTGACCACAACCTCCTGCCATGGACTGCTAGCGCTTGGTTGCATCTCAGGAGTCATTTAGTTCACCCTGCACATCCCACAGATGAGAAAAGCACAGCTATTCAGTGAGGTGCTCACAGGCACAGGGCCAAGGAGTGTCAGGAGGCAAGGCCACCTGACTCCCATCTGGGACTCCTACTACCATAGCACACTTCTCATTCCCTCAAACCTCCTCATCTGCTTTGTGCCCTCATGTGACCTCTGTCCTCTTCCCTCCCCCACACCTCCCAGACCAGCACACTCTCCTCTCCCTTTGCTCCCCCACATGGCCTAGGGGCCTGTAGCCTGTCCCTTAGACTCAATCCTCTGGGCCATCCCCAGTTCTGATTGTCCCCATACATACTATTTCTGCTCATCTTCCTGGGCCATGGCATATTGTACAGAAAGCCGCAGAAATGTCCCAACTAGATCCACCATTTTTACCGCCTGTGTGACCTGGGCAAGTAAAGAAACTAAACCGCAGTTTCCTTGCATGTAAAATGAGGATAATTTTAGAACTTTAGGGTTGAAAGATTTGCTCATTTAAAGTCATGAAAGCACTTAGCACACAGCCTGTTATAACCCCCAAATAAATCCTAGTTATTACAATAAGGTAGAAGCAGAGGCTGCAATACAGAACCCAGAGGATCTGGGATGTACTTTGGTGGTCAATGGGCAGACTGAGTTTCCCAGTAGCTCAGTGGTAAAGAATTCACCTGCCAATGCAGGAGATGCAAGAAAATCCCCTGGAGGAGGAAATGGCAATCCACTCCAGTATCCTTGGCTGGAAAATTTCATGGACAGAGGAACAGTGGGCTATAATCCATGGGGTCTCAAAGAGTCGGACTTGATTGAGTTGCATGCAAGTATGCATGGGCAGACATCGAGAGCTTGTGGTCAGAGAAAGGTACGTCCAGGACTGCGGTCTGTGACAGTCACTTGGGTTGCTGCCTGTAGGGTGGACTTGGAGTAGAAGGAGAATGCAGTGGGGTCAGAGTGACCAGGTGGAGAAGGCATGGTAAGTGCCAAGAAGGCATGGTAACAGGAGTGGGGGACATCAAGGACAGCACCCCAGGTCTATGAGTCTCATCTCTGGGTCATGCATCATTAGCATCTTCTCTTTTCCTCCTGCTCTGAAGCCAAGGATTCCAGTGACATCTCTGCCTCCTGTTAATCCTGGTTGAGGCCCTCGGACAGGGGAGCTCTGACCTTCACCAGGGCTGGGGTCCTCCCTGCAGGCTGCTGCATGTTACAGCTTTCTCAGCAGCTGAAAAAAACACTTAGCCCTTTCCCCTGTGCTCTCCTTCCCCGGCAACTGGACCAACAGTGGGGTGAATGCAGAGCAGAGGTGCTTTTTGCAGCTCTCTGGGTAGAGAAGGAAATGGCAACCCACTCCAGTACTCTTGCCTGGAGAATCCCAGGGACATGGAGCCTGGTGGGCTGCTGTCTATGGGGTCACACAGAGTCAGACATGACTGAAGCGACTTAGCAGCAGCAGCAGCAGGGTGGTTCTAATGTGGCAGCCACGATTGGGCAGCAGTATGACCAGGGACCACAGCCTCACTTTAGGACTTGGCACCACACAGCACCCTGCTTGGGCGTGACTATTTCGGTTCTCTCATTCCAGTCTGGGTGAGCAGTTCTCAGAATCTCTTGCCTATCGAAGACATTCTTCATTAATTCACCCAGACATTGTAGCGGATGCTGTCAGCATCTACCCAATGGCAGTTGACCCTTCTCCTGCTGCACAGACTCCAGTTGGTTCAGGTTGTGGCATCAGAGAAGAGGGGCTCCTCCCCCAACCCCCGGGGGATGAAATTTGATTGATCTAAATCAATCACGATCATAGTAATCCTCTTCATCTCTTCCAGAGACTGCCACGTGGGTATGACACAGTTCTGGCCCATGAACTAGAAGAAGAATACAGCTGAGGCGCTTCTGGGAAATTTTCCCTTCTCAGTGTAAAGAGCATGTGAAAAGGGCTCGGCCTCTCCTCTCTCTTCTCTGCTCCGAGAGGCTTGTGTGAGGATGCACAGGTCAGTGCTGCTACCGCTGTCTTGTGACCAGGTGAGGAGACATGACTGATATTCCTTAATGCCACCCCTCAGCTGCAGGGCCAACCCTGAAACAGCCCTCTTTGAGATTTATGAAAGTGAAGTTTCTCAGTCGTGTCCGACTCTTTGCGACCCCATGGACTGTAGCCTACCAGGCTCCTCTGTCCATGGGATTTCCCAGCAAGGGTACTGGGGTGGGTTGCCATTTCGAGATTTATAATGAAATAAAATGCTAAATGTCCTTGGTATTTATTTACACTACTTTTCATGGAGGGGTGGGGGGGGCGGTATCCTGTTATTCACAGCTGAAAGCTTCCATAAGATATGGACATCTCATTCAGTAATGCCTCACAGGTGAGTCTGACAAAGAATAGGGGGTTTTTGATGGTCTCTCCTATAGAGGTACTTCAGCAGTTGTTTAAGATGAAGCAATCTGTAGTTAAGACTCTCAATTCAATCCCCGAAAACTAGAATCCCCTTCTGTCCAGTGAAATACTAGGTGGTCAGAGACTCTTTGTGATCACCTAGTAATTCAGTGGACCCTCTTTGTTACCGTCCCCAGCAATGCCTGACTTGACTGCTGCTGCAGAATGTGGGGCACGTCGTTGTGGTAATCAAAGGCAAGAAAGACTGAAGGTGCACAGGTAAAAGCTGAGCTCCATTTGGCGTTTTATGTAATTTTTTTTCCCAGTGAATACATTTTAGGACCTTTCCTCTGTCTTGTGTCTATCTAGTTCCATGAAATTACTTAATTTCCATTGCATTGTAGATTTTTACCAAGTTGCTTTCTGATGTAGTTGTGCCTTTAAATTTATATGTAAAGTCTGCATGGGCTATCAATTGGATGAACGCCTCACAGGAATTATGTGGTAAAAATAATTAAAGCACTGAGATTCCATATTGACAAAAGCAGGAAGCATCTCAAACTGAATATTTGAATTCTAAACTGGTGATTTTTATCCCATGCCAGAAGCAATTTTTTTCTCTCTGAGTCATCTTTGTTATTGTCATAAAAATCATCGAGGAAATCGTGAGCATGAAACAAGTATTTATTTATCTTGTATCTTTTCAAGAGTATGTCTAATGATATACTCTTAAAGATAAGCTATAGATATTAAATATTAAGTATATGTAATATAAACTATAGTATAAATTATAAAGCCCATTGGTCATCTGTGGTTAAAAATAGCTATCATTCTGTTATACTTTTGCATCATCAGGGTATGTAAAATTTTATAATTACCTGTTCTACCACCTATATAATTCTCACCTTAATTCCAAACTCAGAAATCTGACATTTTCAAGTGAACATAAAGATTCTTGTTCCTGGTAACCCCATACAGGCAGTACGTTGACATAAGAGAGGGGAGAAAGTGAGCAGCATATCTTAACAGTGTCAGCAGCCTAGAAGGTACTTCTCACTGCTGCGAACAAGAGGCCTCTGCCTGAAAAATAACATTTATTCATGTATAGTGGTGGATGGCATCAAAAACACCAGATCTTAGATCACTTTACTAGCTGTGTGACTGTGGGTCATTTACCATCTTTGAACCTCAGTTGTGCCCACTCTCAAATTGGAATAATAATCTCCAAAACAACTACCTCTCAGGCCTATTATAAACTCTAAATAAAGTAATAAAAAGGAAATGCTCCAAATGAAAGCAGTTTAGAAACTAGAAAGTGCTTTATAAATGTCAGAGACTAAATGTTTTCCTCTTTAATCTAAGGTATAAGAAATGTCAACAATTTTGTTTCTAAAGTAATTCCACTTACAAGCTTAACTATGTCAAATCTGTTAAATAGCCATCAGGTAACCATGGAGGAACAGCCAGGTCAGTATACCAGGCCATTGCTATGATATCCACAATATTTTCCCATGTCGTGTCCCTCAGTGAGGTAAGCTGGGGAGCTTCCTTGCTTTTAAATAATTGCTGCCTATAATTCTACCCTTGTCATTCTTTACAATCGTTCTGACTTGCCTGGCAGACATTTTCTGACTGAGCCACTAGCTTCACGTTCCAGCAGTGTGCTTGCAAGATCCTAGGTGCAAAGACCATAGTTAGTAACTGGATGTACAACATGGTTTTAAACTGAAGTTTCCACTGAGATGGTAATTGTATAATCATTAGTTCCAAACTGAAAGTGAGGTAAAGCTCCATAGGGCAAGTTACAAAGAAACACGCAGACTCCCTGGCCCTAAAGTTCCAGGCTGAGGCTAAAAATAAGGAGCCAAAGAGTGGAAGAGGGGAGAAGGTATGAGCCAATTTCTTTGAAGAGGAAGGTAGAGGTGCTACCTCCCTCATCTCAAACTCAGTGAGAGGTCTTCCCAGTGACTGCAGTTAGATGGTCCAGGGAAATCGAAAGCACCAACCTGGGACAGCATGGAGGGGGTGACATGAGCCTTCACTCTCAGAGTGTCAGGGACAAGAGACGTATGGGGCCATTTTGAGACCCATCTAAAGGGGCTGGAGCAAACCCTGGATTTCTAGGGGATGGGAAGGAACTGAAAGCAACCAGTAATTCATGTTGAGTAGTTGGGAAAGATTTCAGCCCTGAAGAAGGCAAATACTTCATGTTAGGCCCTAAAATTATCCAATCAACTAATAAGTATTGTTTTATTATATGTGAAATCCTGTTGGGTACTTCGAAGACCACTTAGCTTCCTTTAGTTAAGGTTAATATCATTTCCCCCGCCTAACACTATGCCTTACACATAGTATGTACCCCCAAATATTTTCAATTTAATTATTCTTTACAAGATACCAAAGGATGTGGCATTTTCCCAGTGTTGACAACAACACTTTAGCTGAAAAATCCCCGTATTTAAAAAACGTGGTGCAATCCTGAATGGAGAGTGATTATGGTCTCATTTGTATTTAACACTGTAAAGTGTCGCTGAGTGGTCTTAACAGGAGAAAACAGAATTTAAGCCAGAAACATAAATGGGGTTCTTTTCACCAGTCAACAGTAAGAACAAAAACTGCCGACCGGAGGCCTAGACTTGAATTTACCGCTGTCACTCACTAGACCTCGGGCCTGTATTTCCTCTCCTGTGAATAGGGATGCCGGGGTGGCTTCATCAGAGTGTCAGGGACGCTCAAAAAGATAATACACAGTGAAACACTTTGTAAACTCTGAAGTGCTTCACCTGTGCAAGGTCTTAATAATAGCAGCAGTTTAACATTGGTTGACTGCCACATGCACTGCACTTGAAATCTACTTTCTCAGTCTTCCCAATCACCACAAGACCTAGCTAGGTACTATTATTCCCTCCGTTTTACAGATGAGGAGAGACTGGGAGGGTTAAGCATCTAGTTCAAGATTATATTGAACCTCAATTTGAACCAGTAAATCCTGAATCTTACCCCTAAACACTAAGCTGCCCTTTCTGTGTATTGTTATTTAATAGAGGCGCTGAGATCTCACACGGGCTCAACGAACGCGGTTCCGTAAATTGCTAATTTAAAAGCAGATGCCCTCCCACCCCGGCTCTTCCACGCGGACCCCCTCGCCCTTTCTCGCCGCACCTGACGCGCTCTCTCCACGCCTCCGGCCCTGCCCACGCTCCTCCCACTCCTCCGCCCGCTGCGCCCACGCCTCAGCGTTTCTGCGCGTGCGCCGGGCGGTCTGCGCAGGCCCAGTGGCCGAGCGGCGCCAGCGGACCTGTCAGTCCGTCCTCACCCAGCTCCACCCTGCTGAGCCCCGCCTGCTCTCCTTCGCGGCTGAGGCTCCTGCCTGCGGGAAAACTGGAGGATGAGCTGAATCTCCGCAGTGGTTAACTTGTCTCCAGCGCTAACCACAAGGTACTTTGGGTCCCGCTTCCCTGCGCCTACTCCCAACTCAGTCTCTGGTCCACTCCGCCTGTCCAGCAGCTACCTGGCTCTGTAGGGAGGCGGCCGGGCCGCACGAGTTAAGTAGTTTGTGTACGGTTACCATGGAGACGCACGCAGGCTGGCCGAGAGGAGCGGGCCGGCGGGCCAGCGGGCTGGCAGGCCGACAGGCGGGCAGGGTGAAGATGCTGCCGCGCTCTGCTCTGGCCTGGACCGGTGGAGGAGGGGGCATTGCCAGGAGTCGGGGAGCCGCTGGCCGCGCGGGAGGTGAGGCTTCCCCTGCAGTTTCACCGGGGACCCCTTCTTCTGTCGTCGCCTTTCTGTCCCTGGAATGGGGGAGAAAGGTGATGAGAGTGAACTGTGCTTGCTCTCGGGGTCGGGTCGCGGATGTCTTTATTTCTACACGCTGAGCAAATTTTAGCCAAGCGCGTGGTGCTTAGTTGAAACTCGATAGTATTTGTTGAATGAGAGAGTGATAGACAAAGGGACTTTGTTTAGGCAGACAGTGACCCAGCCAAAATCAAACAAATTGTACCTGGGCTCCTCTAGGCAACAGATAGGGTCTTAAATAAATAAGCATATGTGTAACAATATACGTTAGAATATATCGTATTACATATAATGCCTTTTATTATCCATTCCTACTAGTATCACAGCAGACCTTCCGTCTCATCCTGATATAGAATTATTTTACGTGGTGGAAAAGCAAGTACCGCATTTTATTTATATCCTATTTTGTGAATTTATAAAATTCTGATTGTTTGACACAGCTGATAGTCAATAAAATACTTAAAAGATTCTTTTTTCACAAAGCAGAATACCCTGGTTTAAATTTTAAAACTTATAAAATGTATTAAAAAAAAAAACACCGAACAAATGGCATTTCCTTTCTTTTGCAGTTTCTTTTTTGAAATGCAGCTTTTCATTCATGAGAAAATTAATTGTTGAATCCTTTTGCCACATAGCATTGGGACAGTAGTTAATATTTTTTAAGGGCCAGTCACCATGCTAACCCACTTTATGTTAATTACCTCATTTAATTTTCAAAAGAGTCCTATGAGGCAATTACTCTTTACAACATGCTTTTTACAGATGAGGAAACTGAGGCTTATAGATGTTAGAAACCTTGCCCAAGGTTACACAGCTGCAAATTGTTAAGAGTATATTTGAACTTTACTCCAGCTTCTAAGCATTTAACCAGTGGTTGTTTGGATGCTCATTTTATCACAAAAGTCATTCAAAATCATAGTAAAGGTTTTGAGTATTTGATTTGCAGGAAAAAAAAAAAGAGTATGGAGATGACAAGTCTTTCTCCTTTTGCAAACATCCTGGTAGTGCAGTGTTACCTTTAGCAAGAAGGCTGTGTTTCAGATGACTGTTGACAGCAGAGGTAAAGACAGATGTTTATATTAGGTATAAACTTATAAATGATGACTTATAACCTTTCCCCTAACCAATAAGAAATATTTTGTTTGAAAAGGTCTCCAGTTTCAAATTTCCTTCTGCTGGTGGTGGTCATCCCCTAGAGTTTTTGTGGACATCATAAACTCAAGACAGTGATGCAGGCCAGAACTCAGCTGCTACTTTCCCTTTGTAGTCCACATCTCCTTCTGTTTTCTTTTAAAAGGTCACCTTGCCCTCCCAAGTGTCATACCCAGTTTGCATACCCAGTGTCATCTCTGTCCCTTCCTGCCCTCTCAGATCCCCGGTCCTGCTTCTCATGGTTCTCATGTTCTTGGTGCCGCTTACTTGTTCTCATCTCTCTTCTTACCTCTGTTTCACCTTTACTCCTATACTTCAGGCTTTTAATACCCCATCCACTAATCATGAAGTTTATCAAATCTTACTCCATGCTGGGCAACTCAAAGTGAAAGCAAGAAAGCAAAAAGGGGTTAAGTTTGACCTCCTATTGCCATATAGCATCAAGAATCAGATGCCACTTGAAATAAAGCCCCGTATGTTTTCTTAATCCACTGTAACGAATGCCTCCAGTTCAGAAGCCATACAACCTTCATCTGGATGTTTTCTAGCTAGGGTCTGTAGTTGGAGTCCAATGATTACACAAATGCCAACTTTAAGCTGTGCTTCTCATGAAGAACAGGCTCTGAGTCTGGTGGGGCAACACCAGGTACACAGGCAGTTCTAACCCAGTGAGGGAGGAGGTGTACTGACAGAGACCACAGGGGACCTTGTGGCGTATGCGGGAGGGACACCTAACTGAGGCTGGAAGGTGGGAGAGGCTTGTCCAGGAAAGCTTTCTTGAGGACCTGTAGGAGATAGCCGGGTTATATAAAAACTGCCTGATTTTGTCCCTTCTAGTTTTTTCCATCCTGCCCATCCCTGCCATCATTTCATGCCACAACATCTTTTAACTTGCTTATCAGCTTTTATTTACTTTCTTGATCTGTCATTCAGTTCTCTCCCTGCTACAACTCCAGTCTTCATTCCCAGGGCTCCTTCTTACCCAGCACACACTCGGTGTATCCTTGATACTCTGCCTTGGCTCACTCACTGACTTGGCTGGAAACTCCTTCTCTACTCCAGCCTCAGTGTCAGCTATTGTCATTTGCTCAAATTCAGACCATTTTCCAGAACCCAGCTCAAACATCATCTCCTCCAGGAAGTCTACCTGACACCTCCCAATCAGAAATCTCTTTCTCTTTCCTAATCACATGGTAGTTTATCTTTATTTTTTCTTTTTGCCCCCATCAGTTTCTACCTTGTATTAAAAGCATGTGGGCATAAGCAGGGTTGATACTCAGCTGGTTCACACCGAAAAGTCTATTCTGCTTGTGAAGACACATGCATGTTTCTGTATGGGTGTGTAAATAGCTGCAGCCCTGAGGCATCTGAGTGCCCCACCTTCCACCACCCCATCTAGTGGGTAATAGTTTGAATATCTTCAGCTCTGGGGACATGTGTGCATGCGTGCAATTGCTTAAGACTTTACCCATCTCACAGAATTAAATGAGACGAAGTGCTTGAGAGTACTTAGAACACTGCTTGGTATTAAAGTACATGTTGAACTAGAATTAGTGGTCCTTGCCTGAGAGTGAAGACAGTGTTTATTCCTGTCTGTATTCCCAGAGATCCAAATAGAGGAAACAGCTGAATGGATTTGTTCCAGTTGTCAGGAGAATTTTTATAAAGTTAAAATTTCTGTAATACTACTGTGTTATGGCTCAGGCCTGCTTTACTGTAATAGACAAACTGATCGTTTTTCAAATTGGCAAAAACCATCTCTAATAAGAATTTGTAATTTAATAATTATAAAGAAAATACCCCCTCAAACCTACTTCTAACTCAGTTCACTTGCATTATTGAACATTTCCATGTTTGATTTTGTTAATATATTAATATTGATATGATATTAATATTAATATATTATATATATTAATATTGATATGATAATAGATTAACTGTGCAGATACTACATTATTGAAAGGGTTTCTCAAAGTGTAACTGCTGAAGTGAGAGCTGCAGAGGAGAGGAAAAGGGATAAAGTTGGATTAGAATTGATGGTAAAAATTTACAGACAAAAAGGTTTTTAAACCCATTATGTATGTCGCTTCCACTGGTATTATATATATATATGTGTGTGTGTCTGTGTGTATATATATATATACATAAGCATTGAATATGTTTTAGTAAAGAGTCTATCATATCATATTAGAAATAAATGTACCAGGCCTGCTAGTTTTTGTTCGTTCTAATGTGCATAATTCTGGAGACCTTGCTTACATTCAAATGCCTATATCGAAAATTTCCAGAATAGTATTGCTTATCTAGTAATTTTTTACTGTTTTTACTTCACCCTCTGGCCTTCCCCTGTGAAAGGAATGGCATATTGTTTGTAATCATCATCATATTCTTTTCTTCAAAAACTCTTAGAGTGGATAGAACTAAACAAAAGTTCTCGTTGCCTGTCATTAAGTAACACCTTAATGTACAGAAGCATAATATAGTAAATCCTCTTTGGTTGTCTAAGGAATCACCTGTTGATTCTACTTACGGAAATGGATTGTTTTCAGTTTCCTTGGATATATTTCACAAAAACTTCTTTTTTTGCAGAAGTTATTCTAAAATTAATTGATTCAGGCAACCGAAATACAAGAATAATTTTACACACCTCAGTCTCCCTAGAGATACAACATTTTCAGGAGATTGGTTTTTCTTTTATTTTAAATGAATGAATACTTAGTACCATGTACTAATTAGAATTAAGTTTTTAAAATCTCAACTATTTTAAAGTGTAAAGCTGTCAAAGTTGTGTTGCCAAGTCAGCCAGGCCTCTGTAGGGCACACAAACATTTAAGATGAATGTGTAACCTCAAGGGATGGGGTGGTGGGGTGGGAGGGAGGCGCAAGAAGAAGGAGATATATGTATACTTGTAGCTGATTGACACTGTTGTATGACAGAAACTAATGCAACATTGTAAAGCAATTATACCCCGATTTTTAAAAAATTTAAAAAGAGGGATGTGTTTTCTCATGTCCCTTGTGCGTGACTGTACCTCTTTAACTGAGGGTGGTGTCTTGGGAAAAGATCATTTGATATTTTGTTATTTAGGACAAATAATGTAGGACATTAACTCAAATTGAAGGCAATTTGAATCAACTCATTTAGATATATCATAGGCGAACGTAAGGCTGAACCTTTCTCCGAGTTTACAAGCTACATTTATAAAAGCTAGTATAGTTTGGAAAGGACCCTATCTGACTAACTTTAATCTTACACTAGCATTTTTTGTGGAGAGCAGTGGGAAAAAAAGGGAAACATCAGTTAAGCAGGACCATATACTTCAGTTAACAGAACCCGCCTCCCACCTTGCCTGTGGATCTCCCATCTATAAAACAATTGGAGAACTTGAGATGGTTTTCCCTTCCTAGGGTGTCTTCTTTCACAACTTATCTTCTTTCTCTCCAGGTTTAACTTTCACTCTGTGTCTCCTCTCTGCTTGTCATTCCCTCAATTGCATGTATTCCCTAAGGCATCACTGTGCACATCAGGCTATTTTTTGTTTGTTTGTTTTTTTGAAAGCTCTTCTCCCATCCTGATCTTCAAAGTGTAACTGCCTGGTCGATTTTTAATTAAAAGTTGGGATTTTTTTTTTTTCAAGTTTAATGTACAGAAACGGTGTAAGTGTGTATGGGTAGGTTTGAGGACTCCTTTCTAAATGACTGGATGAAAATAGTTGGTATTTTGTGCCCTGTATATGCAGGGTGTGGTGTCTTCCTGAAGAACATTGCACTTTAAAAGGAAAGATGCTGTCTCCAAATGATAAAAAGTTGGAAAAGCTGGATCCGTTTTACCGACCTTCACTATCCAAGCAGAAGACCAGTGCAGAAATCATAAGTGAAGCACGAAATGCCTTACGAACTGTTAGGACCCAAAGACCATTTACACCACGGGAAGACCAAAGAAAACTATTTGGGCCTGCATCTTCAAGAACACCAGAAAATAGACCTCCATCCTCTTTCAGGTATTTAGCTCTTCTCTTGTCTGTACACTCAAATGTGTATATGTCACCAGATGACATTTTCCCTTAATTCTAGGTTTGGATAGTTGTTTTCCTAAGTTTGACTTCTGCTAATTATATCACTTATATCTGTCCAAGATTTCTAAAGATAATTCCAGACCTTGGGTCCAAGAAGTTGGCTGTGGTTGAAAATGGTTAATAATGGTTGTTATACCAACTTTATAAAGTCCTGTGAACAAAGCTTTAAAAAAAATCACTACATACATTCCGTTTTTGAATTATTCACTGTTTTTAATCCTCCTAAAAGCAAGAGAAGAGTTATTAATACAATGCTTAAAGTACTATGATTTTTAAAAATTCTGTCTTCCTCAAGGCTTATGCGTTGAATGCTTTTACTTGTGGGGTTAGAGTTAACTAGCATATACTAGAAATAAAAGAAATGGTTATTCACAAACTTATGTTTCTGTTCCATTTCCCATCCTAGTGTCCATGCGTCCAGTTTTGAGTTCTCTGATTCCAGGCCCATCTCTGGCACACGTCTCAGTCCACTGGAGCTTGTGAGTACTTTATATTACCATGGGTGTTGTGAAATGGAATTGGTCACAGTACTTGGAATCAACACATATATTCTAAGAGAATGATCGCATAAACCTAAAAGTATTAATCATTTAATATGAAATCAAATTCTTTTATGTCTTTCCAAATATAATCGTTAGTACCTAATGAAACGCTTTTATTATCCACCGATAGTTTGATAGGGCTTCCCCGGTGGCTCAGTGGATAAAGAATCTGCCTGCAATTCAGGAGATGCAGGTTTGATTGCTGGTTCTGGAAGATCCCTGGAGGAGGGCATGGCAACTCACTCCAGTATTCTTGCCTGGAGAATCCCATGGACAGAGGAGCCGGCAGGCTACAGTCCATAGGGTCGCAAAGAGTCAGACACAACTGAAGCAGCTGAGCATGCACGCACTCATAGTTTGATAACAAAGAGGAATTTTAGAAATATATGATAACTGGCAAACAGAATGTTTCACAATATTTTTAAAGTTATGTGTATTATGTTTTTAATAGTTATGTACACAAATAAATTATAGACGCATGTACATAGAGTCAAAAAAAATAAAAACCAACCCTCCAGCAGTCTCCTGTCCCCTTATTTTTCATTCTCACTCCCCAGTGGCTTTCATTTTAAACTCTATTGGCACTTTTTTTTTTTTTGGTATTTACATCTAGATTTTTAAATAACGCAGTGTCTTGTTGCTCTCTGACTTGAAAGCTTGAGGAATTATCTAATGACTTCCCAGTAGGAAAGAGGAAGATTTAACTCTTGTCTGCCTCCAGTGCCTCCTCACAGCACATTCACCCTTTCTGTCTCCACTGCCGCTCACTATATAGATACAGCAAAATTTGGGTTAGAACCCTTTTTTCTGACTGTGATTGTATAAATTCTGTTTATAGCTGAACCTTGGACTAATGATTGGTGATGATTACTTCTCCTTATCTGTACCACTTTTTGTTTTCCCTGGTGTTACTAGTTGCCTTGCTTTACTAGTACTATATTATTACTGTTTCAGTTCTAAATTCTTCAGGCCTAAATTTCCTTCATATATTCAGGCACATGAGATATTTTTTTGTTTCATCTCCTTGGAGAACTTCCCACAATCCCTTCCTGGAACACTTGTCGTGGCATCTTGCAGGACATCACTCCTGTTTCCAGTACTGGCTTTCCTATTTCCTATATCCCAAGTACTCTTCTTTCCTGATTTACTCTTATTTTAGCAGAGTACTCCCTCCAGCAGCTTCTTGAGAGAGGACATATGGGAGATAAATTATTTGAGACCTTGGTTGCTGCTTTTTCTCTTTGGAAGTTTGTAGGATTTTTCTTTTTGTTCCCAGTGTTCTGAAATGTCCTGTTACTGAGCACTTCCGATGTAAAATCTAGTGGCCTTCAGCTCTGGGAAATGTCCTTGAGTTATTTTGATGTGTTTTCCCCTCTTGTTTGTTCTGTTTGCCCTTTTTGGAAATTATTATTCAGGTGTAGGATCCCCTGGACTGGCGCTTCAGTTTTCCTATTTTTCTCTTTTCTTTTTCCCATCATTTTTTGAATGAGACTCTGTCTTCTAATCCTTTTGTTGGGTCCTTTTCATTTCTAGGATGGTATTTTTAATTTCCAAAAGGTTTTCCCCCTCTAAATAATCTTTTTCTTAGTAATGGTATTCTGTTCTTATTTCATGGTTGTAGCATGTTGTTGTTCAGTCACTCAGTCATGTCTGATTGTTTGCAACCCCATGGACTGCAGCATGCCAGGCTTCCCTGTCCTTCACCATTTCTAGGAGTTTGCTCAAACTCATGTCCATTAAGTCAGTGATGCCATCCAACCATCTCATCCTCATCCCCTTCTCCTGCCTTCAATCTTTCCCAGCATCAGGGTCTTTTCTAATGAGTCAGCTCTTTGCATCAGGTGGTCAAAGTATTGGGGCTTCAGCATCAGTCCTTCCAATGAATACTCAGTGTTGATTCCTTTAGGATTGACTGCAGCTCCTTGCAGTCCAGGGGACTCTCAAGTGCAGCATCTTTTCTTAGTGTATTAATGGTAGTTTTGGTTTTTTAATTGTTCTTCTAAAACTTCTGTTGCTTTTGTGGTGTGTATATATGTGTCTTCAACAACTGAAATTTATTTTCTCACAGTTTTGGAGATTAGAAGGCCAAGATCAAGGTGGCAGCGCTGGTGCTTTCTTGCAGCTGTTCTCCTTGGCTTACAGATGGCTGTCTTCTCCCTGTGTCTTTACATGGTCTGTCTTCTGTGTCTCTGTCGCAGTTTTATGTTTGTCTTGGTCTCTCTTTTTTCTTATCAGAGATTCTCCTCTGATAGCTCATGCTGCTTATTTGGCTGTTCTTATTTGAGAGTAGAAGCATGTGGAACGGGTTGGTCAATCTGTAGCTGATAACTTACCCAAACCTACATTTAGCAGGGTTTGGCTGTGCTGTGTTGTTTATAAAACCCTTAACAGCATATCTGTTTAAGGCTTTCCTTGTGAGCTAGTCAATTCTCTATAAAGTTTTTCTTGGAGGATAAAGGCTGAGTGCTAACTATTGGGCTGTACTTTCCCAGCTTTAATACCAAAGAAAGAGCCCAGAGTCAACAACAAAGACATCAGTTATAGGGGGCAGTTTCCCTGGCACATTGCACACGTGCTAAGTTGCTTTTTTCAGGCAGATATTTCAGTACCTGGTGATACCAGTTCCTTAGACTTTCATAGAATTAGTGTGTCAGTCAAGTAGCTTCTCAGTTTTTATACTGTTTGTGTGTTCATGCTTGTGAATATGTTTGTGTGTGTGTATGTTTGTTTTTGGTGAACTATTTTAAAGGAAGTTGCAGTCCTTATAAGATTTCATCCACAAAACTTTAAATGTGCATCTCATATGAATAGGGACAGCCTCCCACACAACTGCAATGCTATCATCAAAGCTCAGAAAGTTATTACTCAATAGTGTTATTTAATGTACAGTCCATATCCAAATGACTCCAGTGTTTCAAAATGCATCTTTTATTCCCAAATACTCATCAAAATGCCTCTGTGAGGAAGACTGTCCTTGTTCTTATATTGCAAATGACAAAAAGTAAGATACCAAATTAGCAAGCATGAACCAATGTGCAATAAGTACTTTGTCAACCATTGTTGACACGTGTCTTGCACCTACAACCTTGGAAACCAGTTGTTTTTGAACCAGCTACAGCAAGAGGGCCCCTTGAGTGGTCAGTCTGCCTTGTTGCCAAGTGGCTCTCCATTCTACAGTTCTACCATCTGACTCCTGCGGTTTGTTTTTAATATTGCTGTAATTTGGGGGGACTCACTCAATTTGGGCCTGCTCTTTCCTACGAATCTCAGTTTCTAGAGTTCACCTGGTCCCTGTTAAGCAGAGATAATGTTGGCATTGCCCCTGTTTAAGGTCACTGCAATTAAATTCCTTTACTGTAGGATGGTTGGGTGCTATGTGCAAAGTCAAAGCAGGAGAAGAGTAACTCTGTTAGTTTGAATTTTTTTTTTTTTTTTTGGTTATACTGAATTATATAAGGGTCTTAGGCATATTTCCTTTCAAACAATAAACTTTGGAGCTCCTAGTCAAAAAAAAAAACTCTGAAAGTGACCTCATAATTACCTCCCCTTCCACTTTCTTTCCTCCTTTCCACTTCACCTTTTAAAGAATTCTTTGGTGCTGCAACCACTAAATTAACAAGCAGGAAGGAGATCTGGGGCAATGGGAGCCCAGGGAAAGGGAGGGGAGTAGTGACCCCTGAAGGGTGGGGGAGGGGTGGTACCACTTAAGTCCCTTAAGGATGCAGTTGCTGAATTTGTTAAGATCTCAGCAGTCGAATTTCAGCCCTTTTTTGATCTGGGACATGTTCTCAGGCTGGTTTGCCTTTTAATAATTCCTCAACCAGCAGTCAGGCAGGGAAGAGGGACCTGGGAAGAGCAGCCCATTCCAGTTCCTGCATTTAACAAATCCTCTCAGCTCTTCATACTTGTACACTGATTGCTCTCTCTGTTTCTCCCCTCCTATCTGTCCTGTGCTCCCCCCGCCCCCCGCCCCCACCACAGCCTTCAGCAGAAGTGGGCTGCCAACACTCAGGGCACACTGGGCTTGGCTCACTCACCAGGGTTCCCATCAGCACCTGTAATCCTATAAGTCAACGGAAAGAAAGTGAAGTCACTCAGTCATGTCTGACTCTTTGTGACCCTATGGACTGTAGCCTTCCAGGCTCCTCCATCCATGAGATTTTCCAGGCAAGAGTACTGGAGTGGGTTGCCATTTCCTTCTCCAGGGGATCTTCTCAACCCAGGGATCGAACGCAGGTCTCCCGCATTGTAGGCAGATGCTTTTACCGTCTAAGCCACCAGGGAAGTCAAGTCAAGGGAAAGCACTGCAGTTTGCAGTATGCCATGAGCATTTATATACACCCACTATGTAGGTGACCTGCTATGTAGGTGAGCCACAAACAACTTTCTGTTAGCATCTCTCTCACAGCAGTTCTGAGACGTGGGGCTGTTGTGTGGTGGTAGTTATTTCAACACTATTGTCAAAACAGAATTCTCCTTATGTTTATGAAACTTACAAAACCTAGTTATTTAAGCTCTGCGTTGGGCTCCCCTGGTGACTCAGTGGTAAAGAACCTGCCTGCCAATACAGGAGAAGAGGGTTAGATCCCTGGATCAGGAAGATCCCCTGGTGAAGGAAATGGCAACCCACTCCAGTACTCTTGCCTGGGAAGTCCCATGGATAGAGGAATCTGGTGGGCTACAGTCATGGGGTTGCAAAGAGTTGGACATGACTTAGCAACTGAGCATACACATTTTTATTAAACTTTTTATTGACCTATAGAAAAGACACAGATCATAAGAGTGCAGCTTCATAAATTTATGCAAACTCAACATGCTAGGTAACCAGCACTGAAAAAGAAATAACATGTAGTTTCCAGCATCCCAGAAACCACCTTCCCAGCGTAACCACTGTCCTGACTTCTCACAGCATAGATTAGTTTCAGCCGGTTTTCATATCTTGTGCTGTGCTTAGTTGCTCAGTCGTATTTGACTCTTTGCGACCCCATGGACTGTAGCCCGCCAGGCTCCTCTGACCATGGGGATTCTCCAGGCAAGAATACTGGAGTGGGTAGCGATACTCTCCTTAAGGGGGTCTTTCCAACCCAGGGATGGAACCCAGGTCTCCCACATTGCAGGCAGATCCCTTACTGTCTGAGCCACCAGGGGAGCATTCATATCTTTTATAGTATTTAACAATTCATGGGGTTGCAAAGAGTCGGACACAACTGAGCGACTGAACTGAACTGAACAAGGAGAACAAAACTGAATATATATTTTAAAGAGAAAGTGACTTAGGAGCCCATATGTCCCTTTGGGCTGGGGGAGATCCAGGGTAAGAAAGTGCAGAATGAGAATGTCAAACAGTGTTTTTTCTTTCACTATTTCTGAAACAAACGGTGACATTACTGCAGTGAGTCACACGCTGAGAGTGACAGAGGAGCCCAGAGGACCTGTGGAGAAAATCATAGTAATAGAAATGCACCTACAATTGCCACATCCAAAGGCCATGTCCTTGGGGGAGTTTTCAATATGTACTCGCTTTGGGACTTCCAAGAGGGGTGGGGGGTGGGTGGGGAGTGCGGGTGTGGGTGCCGTGGCTTTACAAATGAAGTCATGGCGACTTTCTGAGGCTGGAGATCTTGGACCCCCTTTTCTAGTCTTCATGTAGAGTGGGACTCCACCGTCGCAGCTGGTAATCTGGAGGAGCTAGGTCAGAACTTGGTTAAGGCTCCCTTGCCCCCATGCTCGGATGAGAGTCAAGGCCAGCCAGATGCCTTAAATGTCCTAGGCATTTTTGTCTTCTTTGAGTGTGTTGTTGTAGGACAGTAGTCTTTCGGTCTTCAGGGACTCTAGCAATTTTCTCATCCAGGACAGATCTTAAAATCTGACTTTCCCAGTATTTTGGTAGTACCCCCATCACTGGCTAGTATCTTGGCACAGTACTTGAGGGAAGTGGAGTTTTTAAGTGAAGATTTGAAGCCACTTGCAACATTCTCTGTACTCTAAATAAAGTGAATTTTACAGGAAAAAATTTTACTGTTGTGCTTCAAAACAGCCATTTTGCTCCACAAGGTGAAAGAACACTTTGTAGAACCTGGCGTGATAGAAACTGGTGGCTTGTTTCATTTTCCCTTGGAGAATTAAAAATGCTTCACACATATCACTTTATATTTTAAGTAGTCCAGGGAGGTATATGTTTAAATGGGATGAATAATTTAGTAAAGGTCGGTAATAAAATGGAACTAATTTTTATTATACAAACAATGACTAATTTTTCACTAGGAAAATGATACCTTTTATCAAGGAGCAGTTAAAGGGATTTATCTTGTCATCCAGATATAATTAGGTTATTCTCTTTGGGTAGAAATTCGTGTTGTAAAACCATATTTTCTGTTTTATAAGATCTTTTATTTAGTACCCCTAAACATTTCTAATTGTTAAAGAATCTGTAAAATAGGGAGGGAACTAGCATTTCTCAAGCCTCCATAACAGGACTTGTCTATACTTGAGTGTCCCTGCAAAAAGGGGGCTACTAACTCCATTTGATAGATGGGCGAGCTCATAGAAGTATATGGACTGTCCAAGTTCACATAACTAGTAAGTGGGTTTGATCCCAGTCAGTGACTCATCCTGCCTATTATGCTGATTATTTGTTTTTTTCTAACTATGTTTAGAAGAATGTATCTCTATAGTCATAAAACTGATTTTTTTTTGGGGGGGTCTGGTTTATGAACTGATCACAGTTGCAAATGAACAGAAGGATGTAAAAAATTTTTTGAAAAATGTCTTCATTATTGAAATAGGCAACTTCTTGAGAGAACTCTGATATAGATGTCTATCCTATTAATGTATATGAGAAAACCAGTGTTTGAAATGATGTGTCGTATGATAAATGAGCTCACCTGTTCTCCAAATTATTTGACTTGAACTTCACACTGGATTTTTAAAAAGAATTTGTTGATTAATCTGTTGGATTGAGAGTCACTTCATTTATTATGTAAGTGATTTCAGGAACTTTTAACTTGATTATTTTTGACTAGAGAGCTGGAAGCATTTGCTGCCATAAGATTGCTCTTTCATAGATAGATAATCTGGATAGAGTGGGAGGAAGAAAGGACCACCAGGCAACACTAAAAGTGGGAGTCCAGGTCTCTGTGAGGTTGTGGCCCCAGGTTGGGTCAGAAGTCACTGCCATCTGGAGGTTAGACCCAAAGGTGCTCTGGGTGGCATAGTGATTGGTGCAGGTATGTTTAAGTCTTTAGGGAATTGGAATTTTGCCACTAATGTCCCTTTTCTAATAGTTGTTGTTGTTCAGTCACTCAGTTGTGTTCGACTCATTGTGACCCCATGGATGGCAGCACGCCAGGCTTCCCTGTCCTTCACTATCTCTTGGAGTTTGCTCAAACTCATGTCCACTGAGTCGGTGATGCCATCCAACCATCTCATCCTCTGTTGCCCCCTTCTCCTCCTGCCCTCAGGCCTTCCCAGCATCAGAGTCTTACAGTGAGTTGGATCTTTGCATCGGGTGACCAAAGTATTGGAGCTTCAGCATCAGTCCTTCCAGTGAATATTCAGGGTTGATTTCCTTTAGGATTGACTGGTTAGGTCTCCTTGCTGTCCAAGGGACTTCTCTTCTCCAGCACCACAATTTGAAAACATCAGTTCTTTGGTTTTCAACCTTCTTTATGGTCCAACTTTCACATCTGTACATGACTACTAGAAAAACTATAGCTTTTACTATATGGACCTTTAGAATTTTTAAGATGTAGAAAATAAAACATATCATAAGTCCAAGATTACTATTTGCTCTTTTGTGATTTATTAGCCTAAGTTATTTAAAAAATTTTTATATTACTAAAAAATACTTTTATGTAGTCCAAAATATATAGAGGTAGTATTTATATTCCACATAGTTCTTGGTTGCCCAGTAAGTGTTTTCTGAACTGAATCAGATTGAACACAAAGATTTACAAAGTAGGTTAAATGTACCATACCGTATTTTATAGTCTCTTAATACAGATTTGTTTGCTGGCATGGGTAAACCTTTTTTTTCCCCCAAATATACCAAGCAGGACAATAAAGTATTTAATACAGTATAACTGACAAAAGCAACGAAAAAGTGTCATATACCTAATGCATTGAGATCTAGCACCAGGGCCTGGGAAGAAGCCCTGCTGGAAGCCATGCACTTCTCTGCAAGTGTCAGGGTCAGCTCTGGGTGGTGAGTCTCATTCAAGACAGAAACTCATGCCAAGCATTTAAAAAAATCTCTTTCCAGAAACCAAAAGCTCCAGCATCTCCTGCCACAGTGGAAGAGTTCTGCCCTTCCTTTCCTAAACCCCCCAGTGGACCCTGCGAAGATTAGAAGGATAAGCAGTGCCCGGGCGCGTTTATTCAGGGTGGCCTCCCAGGGAGCTCTTCTGCCAGCCAGGACCCTTCTTCCCACTCAGTGTAAGGTCCTTAAAACGTAATATACTTTAAAACCTGGGGGCACGCATGTTTCTTGAATTTACACACAGGAACTATGTTTATATGATTTTTTATGTTAACTAAGACTTAATATTGTGCGAAAGCTGGTTAAGAAACATTGTTTGTATATTTTTCTGGGTGTTTATGAAGAATACTTAAATATTAGGGTTTTTTTTTTTTTAAATGATACTTGGTAGAAAAAGAATCTTAGGATAAGTGTTTTTTTAGTGAATGAGTTCACCTACATTGAAAGTAATTTCTAAATTAGAATTCCAAAAATTGTTTGTTTCATTAGGCATATTTAAGATTTATGTGATGTACACTCATGAAAATACCTTTCTGATCCCATGTGAAAATTAGAAGCACAGCTTGAATGGGACTTCCTACAGCCCCAGAAATGTTGGCAGGTATCTTAAACCTGTAAACAGAGAAGCTAAAATCCTCAGATTCTAAAGAATGTCCTGGTAATTGGAATCACCTCTTGTCCAGAGCATACTAAGAGTTTTTCAGGCTGTAGCAAATGCTCCATTAGTGGGGTGACAATCAACTTAGTGGATCACACCAGCATTTAAAACAGTATAAAGTAGAATAAAATAGAATGGAAGATATCAGAGCACATTGCAGACAGTGAACGTTAGTATGTCTTTAAGGATTTCACTTCAGCCTCATATGTGTGTTCAGTATCATATTATAAATTTACTATACATCATGTTTAGATTACACCATATTATACATTTCTCATTAGTAAAATTACACCATTATTATACATTTCCTGAAAGTTGAAAATCCACTTTAGCTGGAGCTGACAGAACCAGCCCTCCTTCCGTCGACAAGGATTGATGAAGAGTGGGCAGGTTTACGCTCACAGAGAGGAGACACTCTGCAGATGATCCCAGAAGTTACCATAGAAGCCACTCCCTAAGCATGCTGCTTGTTTGACATATAAGCCTTTTATCTTAACTAGTCGCCAGCATAAATGTAGAAGATCTCACTGAGGACTCTAGATGCATGACTGTTTATGCAAGTAGCCCTCACCCCCATTAGCCTGGTGTGTGATCTGCAGTTCCTGGGTCTCCCCAGCACACTGCACTCACTTTCCTGTCTGGTCCCTATGCTCCCTGACACAGCTGAAGAGATAGAATCAGGGAGAAAGGAAAAGGCAGGCAGCCACCCCTCGATGCTGTAAGAAGTATATAATTAGGCATTCTGCATTACCTCACTGTCCACATTTGTTTCTTCTCTAATAGGCAGTTGGCTATTTATTGAGCACCTACTAACTGCCAGGTACCAGTTTAGGCCAACAGAGTCTTGCCCTCAAGGGGAAGATAGACAGTAAACAGGAAAACCCAGAGATAGGATAATTAGGCTCTGATGAGTGCTAAGAAGAAGATAAGCTGGATCCTGGGACGGGGAGTGACTGTGGCGGAAGGAATTGTGTCAACTCTGGAAGGTGTCCCTGAAGAGGTGGTGTCTGAGTTAAAATGTGAATAATGATAAGAAGACAGCCAGGTAGAAATCTGTGAGCACAGTGCCCAGGCTGAAGGGGCAGTGAGGCTGGAGGTGGGCACAAGTTTGGCTAGAGGCCTGTGTGGCCAGAAGAGGGAGGGAGCTAAGGTCCCAGAGCCATTCGGGGCCAGGCCAGTGGGAGGACGTGGCCAGGGCTTTATCTTCCTGCAGTGAGAAGCCAGGGAAGGATTTAAGCAAGGGAGAGACATCATCAGACTTCTGTTTCTCAATAGTAGCTGCACTTTTAGAGTCACCAAGAAACTTTTCAGATGTTGCTCCACCAGAGCCCCCATCAGACCAGTTACATCAGAAAGGGTTGGTACTTACGGGAGCCAAGTTGAGAGGGGATGGGCTCCGGCAGCCACACAGTGTGGAGTGAGGTCAGACTCAGATAGGAACAGGGCCACTTCTCGTAAACAGGATGGCAGAGCTGTTGTTTATTCGATGTTTTTGCTTCTGAGCCCAAATGCCGCACACATTTAACTCTTGGTGGCTCCCTCTTGAAAACCGGGCTGCTTGCTGAGCTGTTCCCATGCAGTGTGAAGGTACCAGGAGAGGTGGACATTTCCCTACCGGCTGAAGCATGTCTCTGTCTGGGTTTTTCCATCCACCCTGTGGGCAGTTGCCCCCTTCACCATTCCCACCAACACTGCAGTCTGCGTTAGCAACCAGGAAACAATGGCAGTAAAAAGTCATTGTCTTTTTGAAAGTGCGCATCACCCAATTTTAAAAAACTGTTCTAACGCTCCAGGCTTGGACTCCTTGTCCTTTGTACAGGAGCTCCCCCGGCTTGTCTCAGAATCCCTATTTGTTTAAGAAAAGGTATCTTTTGTTGGGAAACAGGCTGTAAAGGCTGCTGTGTGTGCAGACAGGGCCAGAGGGTGTGTCCCTTCCCCTGGTATGAAGTCATTAGTAGCTGACAACTCCCCCAGCAGAGTTAGGGGGGTGTGGTGGCAGGTTTGGAATTCCTGATTGAGGAAAATGAGAGAAGAGATGTGTATAGTCATGTTCATGGGGCTAGCAGTGTAATCTCTTGTGTTCAGATCGAGTTTTTGGCCGGAGGTGACTGTGTCGCTCCAGTTATTCCAGCTAGATGGAGACCTCCGAGCAGGCTCCACCTTCTCACAACCCTTGTATCTTAGCTACCCCAGATGGGCATCCTGTGTGGGCTTCCTGAATATCCCCAGAGTCTGTGTTCTCCATCCCACCGATGCCACACCAGCGTTTATCACCTCTCACCCTATCCCTGGTCGTCCAGCGCTCCTATCTTTCTCCACCTTCTGCTTACTAGGGGGTTGCAGGTGGGTCAGCATTGGAACCCTCGGCCCTTGGAGGTATCAGAGCCTGATCACGCTGAGCGCCCACCCAGACATGGCTGTGAGTAGCAGCCTTGTCCTTCTGTCCTGGTGGACCGTGAAAAATTATGACTTTCTCTCAGTGTGCCGTAAGGGACAAGAGTTCAGGAAGCAAATAAAAATCAGATTGCATCCTCTTCTTGCTGAAAACCCTTCAGAGAGCCCTTGCTGTGCCTAAAGGAGTGGTTGCCAAACTGAGTTCCAGGGAACACTTTTGACAAAAATACAATTTTTCCTTGGAGTAAAGGTCCCGTGCGCCGTTACAATGCATGTGAGCAATTACAGGATGGGGAAAGCCATCTGGTGAAGTCACCTGTTTAGTTTTACTTTAGCCCAGCATTTCCCAGACCTACCTGGCTATGGACTATGTCTTTGGAAAACACAGCTTGGGAAATAGTGACCTAGCACAGAAGTTGGCAAACTTTTCTGTGAAGGGCCAGCAAGTGAATATTTTAAACCTTGCAGGCCTCAGAATCTTCTGGTCAACCTTCTCAACTCTGTCAGTGCAGTGGGAAAGCAACAGTAGACCAGTGAAATTTGAAGTTTCATACAATTTTCACATGTTACAAAATACTGTTCTTTTGATTTTTTGTTTTTTTGATCAACCATCCAAAAATATAAAAGCCATTCTTAGCTTGCATGCTACATAGACGCAGGTGGTAGGCCAGGTTTGGTGGGGCTGCAGTTGACTTACTCGTGGTTCATGGGTGAAGTCTTCACCCTCCAGTGTGCACAACTCTGCCCCAGCCTCACATTCCAGGCCCTCCTCAGTCCTCTCTTTTGCCTGCCTACCCACTCCCTGCCCCTGGTCCATGCACCAGCAGTATGGAACCCTTGCAGTTCCCCTTAACCATCTTGCTGTTTTGAGCTTCATGCAGGCTCTGGTATATAATTTGTTGGACCCAGTGAAAAATGAGAAACTGTGGAGCTCTTTGTTCAAAAATTCTTTAGAATTTCACAATGGCAACAGCAAAGCATTAAGCCAAGTGTGAGGCCCTTGTAAGCCTGGGGCCCAGCTTGACGGTCCAGCTTGGACCCTCTTGAAGCCAGCTCTCATCCCAGACCTTTGCTCCTTTTTCTCAGAACTTTTTTTTTTTGGTGGGGGCAGGGGCCTCCTGCTAACCCTTTGGAGTGCTTTTCAGGCTCCACGTTCTCTGAAATCTTTCCCTGAGCAACTCCAACCCTTCAGGACTCTCCATGCACTCCTCCTTACCTGGCGCAGACCACACTGCTCTGCATCTCTCTCTGGACAGATCTGCCTCTCTGTTTTCCCCTACTAGACTGAGTGGGAAAAGGGGGTTTCTCTATCTGAAGCCCAGGAGCCTGAAACAGGGTGTAGTCAGCAGTAAGTGCCAAAGAAATATCCTGAAACAAGACAGTTCCTATTTTCATGGTAAGGCTACTGATTGTTGAATCCTTTTGAAATGTACCCATGATCTGCTACAAAATGAGTACAGTGTGCTGCATGTATTTGCCAGAGGGACCCGAGCTTCCTCACTCAGGCTCGGTCGAATGGTGGACCTCAGGCAGGATTAAGAATGAGCCCCGGCTGTTCTTCGCTGTCATGCTAACTGACTGCCCCCTCCTCAGTTGTGAAAACAGAGGCTGCCGCTCCTCTGTCTTCAAGTAGAGTTGGGTTTTCCCCTCTAGAACAGAAGCTCCATAGCAGCTGAGACTTCTCAGTTCACCCCTAGACCACCAGCCACTGAGCATCTGGCACACGGCAGCGCGTGCTTCATAAATATTGATGGAGCGAACAAGTGAAAGAAACGAATACTAAAACATAGGGACAGGCTAAAAATGCTTTGTAATCTGAAACGAAGTATGTGCTTTGTAATTCAGTCCTCAAGATGTTTAAGGATGTGTGGTGCTATGGAGAGAGCCCTGGACTAGCAATCCGGATTCTTGGGTTCCATGAATAATAATGACCACGACTTCTAGGTGTTGCGTGTGCTAGCTCTATGGAAGTCACTTTACCAGGCCAGATCACTTAATTCTCACCATGTCTCCTAGAGGTGGGGGCCACTGAGAAAGAGGAGAGAAGCTGAGTGAGCTGCCCACATCGCACAGCCTGTACCTGCCCCCCAAGTCTGATAGAATGCCAAGCCTGCCCTCTCCCTGCCATACATCCTGGCTCTCCCCAAAACTACTCTGTGACCTCGGACTGATCACCTTTTGGGTTCTCAATTTTCTCATCTGAAAAACAAAGGCTAGACTAGCCAATCTTTAAAGTTCCTTTCTGCTGTAAAATTCAGTGTTTTGAAAGCACAGAGCTTAGTCAGAGGAGCAGACTAGGTGGTTTTGTTATTGTTGGTTTTTATTGGTTTGATGGTTCAAGCACAGAAAAGGAAACCTTGAGTCATTTTGGAAAAGCTTGCAAAACTACTTCTGTATGAGAAATAGCTGATCCTCCTCGCCCCTTTGAAAAACATATGTTATCACGAAGTAGAGTTGAGTAGCAGCATCGTGGGTCAGCTATTCCTAATGTCAATTTGCTGACGAAGAAATAGTGTTATATTTTAAATCTAAGGATCTTGTCACTGTAAACACAGTAGATGTTTCAGTTCAGAGACTGTGGACGTCTTTTTTTTGCAACTCTTATTTCTCTTGAGAAAGACTTCCAAGTGTTCAGGTGCCCTCCTCTATCCCTGCTGGGAAATGGTCTGCTGGGCCCCTACGAGCTGGTTCCTGCTCCTCTGACCACCTTTCTCCTCCCCGCCCTGTCACACATGCCACTCATGCTGTCCCCTGAGGGCCCCAGACACACTTCTGCCTTTGGGTATCTGCACCACCAGTTCCCTCCACTGGAAACACAGTCCCTCGTCATCTGATGGCTCGATGCCTCCCCTCCAGTAAGGGTTTGCTTATCATGCCCACCTGTTAAAATTTGCTCCCTGCCCCCATTCCCAATCCCTTTTTCCCCTTCTCCATGTTCCTGCTTTTGCTTTTTTCCATAGCACCTACCCTCTTACATACTTCACTTATTATGGGCTGTTACTTATTGTCTGTTGTGTAAACAGGTGTACTGTAAGGATGTAAGCTCTGTGAGGGCAGGGATCTTTGCTCTGTCACTAATGCACCCCAAGTGCTTAGGACAATGCCTGACATCAAGAAAACACTCAATATTTCTGAATGAAAAAGTACCAACGTGACCAAATTCAGGAAGAAGCATTGCTATGGGACACAGAGGTATTTATGTGGACTAGGTAGTTCATACACCTAAATTTGAGTATTTGCCTACAGTGAAAGACAGGGAAAGCCTGGCATGCTGCAGTCCATGGGGCCACAAAGAGTCGGACAGGGAACAACTGAACAACAACAAAACTCTAAGCTAATAGAGCTAAGATCTATTAATTTTTACCTGCTGAATTGATGATGTCAAGCCTAAATTAGTGATGAGGTCTTGTATGCATTCAGGGAGATTTTTTTTAAATAATAGATTTTATTTTTTAGAGCAGTTTTAGGTTTCATTTTAGAGCGAAAGTGAGTGGTAAGCACAGAGGATTCCCACACCCTACACACTCCACCTCCCAGCTCGTTTCCCCTGTTGTTTAACATCTTGCCTTAGTGTGATGCATTTGTTATGCTAGATGAGCCAATATTGATGTATTGTTATTAAGTAAAGCTGTTCAGGGAGGTTTTGTCCATACAATTCCAGACTCAATTATAAGTAATACATAATTTTTAAATTGTATAGATTCTTAGATTGAAAAAAAATATTGAAAGATGGTGAATCCTGAAATAAATGCTTTGACAAAACATTTCCTTGGTTATTACAGCAAAGAGAGTGGAATCCGAAGAAACAGTTATGACAAGGGACTCTGTGGTGAAAATAAATGGGATTTACTTAACAGAATCAAAGGCCATTGGCCACTTAAAGAGTCACTCTCTTCAGCTAACATATGATGGAGACTTCAGTAAAATCACGGAGCAAGAAATGTTTCAAGGGGCAACATCCTTGCCGTTTCATCTCAGAAGTGGAGGGTCAGTATTCTTTTCACTTAATTTCCAGGTCACAGCAACTATGTCATTTACCAGTTTGTTCTCTCTGTTATGTAGATGATTGATTTGCATATTCTCCTTTTATATAAACAAATTTTAAATTTATGATGCATGAGTAGGAGAGATTTCTTCTCATGGCTGAATGGGGTTGATTTTACATCTCCCTCTTCACTCCTCAGGAAAACATTTTTTCATACCTGCCAAAATGCTGCTTTGATAGGGCTGTCAGACTAAAGTCTCTGCTTTATTTGGGCTGTTCCAGCCAGCCCTTGAGTGATGACTGATCATACTGTTTGTGTTATGTGGGATTCTTGCCCGGCCTGGAATTTCTCACTACCTCCCTTTAGGTTAGTTCACTCTTGTGGACTCCATGAAACTTTATCTATCTTATTTTCCAGTAGAAACTTGGATTAAAATATTTATTTTGCTAACTAGAGTTAAAATAGGAGAGTCCTGTGGATTTCTCTTATCTGTGATACCTCTCTACTAATCCCTCATAAAATGAACAACTGGGAGTTACTCTGTTTCATACCACATTCCTGGAGAAGGCTTTTTTCTCCACCCTAGTCTGTGTTGACCCTTTCACCACCCCCTACCTGTGTAAGAACCCCTAAATTCATACCATGTTCCTAGATACAGCTTTCTAGGGCTTCCCCTAGAAAACAGAGGAGCAATTTTCCTACCCATATTAAGGATTTGTAGAGAAATGTTCACTTTGTGAATTCTTATACTGGTGTTTTCCTAAGGAAGCCTTGAATAACTGGGAAACTAGGGTGGGAAAGAGAGCAGGCTGTGGTTTCCAGTCCCAGCCAGTAGTGGTGCTAAGATAGGCGGGAGGTCTTGAACTAGACAAGGTCACTCAGAGATATTTTTCTATGATTTTCCATTGGGTCATTGTGAACAACTGCCCAGTTAGGATTTGCTTAACAAGATTAAATTCCATGGGCCATTTTAAGACCAAGTGCTTGTTGCCCTCACTTTAGATTCGGGTCTGACTTTGGCTTGTACACATGCCGTGTGCTTAAAACTGCCTCCACCCCTACTGGCTGCTTGGCAGTTGGTTAGTTTAGCTGAACTGACCTTGTCTGCTGACACAGCCTGAAGAGCATTGCACGCACAGAATTTATATTAGGCAACCTAGCAGTCCTTGTAATGTCGCTTTGCATTCAGAACATTTTTTTAAATTAAAGGAAAAATGAAATGTCTCCTTAAGTGGAAGAGAAGGACTTCAAATTGGGACTTTTGGGAGTTGAGCACAAAACATCAAACTGGCCATTGCAACAAATCTTTTCCAGTTGGTGAATAAGAATAGGCTGCGAACCTCAGAGCTTAAACATAAAAGGCAGCAGGAGAACTTGTGTTTCTTTCAGCACTGAACTGAAACGGAAACGTTTATCTTGCTGCACCCATCCTTACAGTAATTAAAGTTGACTAGGAAAAACCAGACAAGAGCTGTTTTTCTTTTCTTCTTTTGCAAGCCTTCAAATATTATGGAATAATCTAGCAAGCCAGGGTTCATTATTTATTCCTCAGTCTGGGACACCAAAGGCATTTTCAGTTACATATTTTATCTCACACACAGCAGAGGAGAAATCAGTTAGGGACTGGTGGCATTTCTTCCTGATGGTCCAGAATTAGAAGGTGCTGGGCAGCAGCGCTGGTTGCTTTCTTTTCACTTTGTTAGGATGTCTTTTGCATCGTTCAGTGAATTGTGTCTGCCCTGGATTTGTCATACACCCTGGCAGGTTTAATTTCCAGTAACATTTTGGCTTTGTAAATCTTTACCCCCTTTAATCATTGGATGGGATTTTTGTTGAAGTGGTGCCAGAAAAAAATTTTTAAATATAGTAGGATTAAAACAAACCAGAAAATGGAAACTCTTAGCAGTTCTTGCATTAATTGCATTTGTGAATCAATCTGGAACACTTGATGGTTGTTTCTGGTAAACATTTAAGCAAATAATTCCAAGAAATGATCTTTGCTGTGCAGTGGAGTATTCCCAGTCTTGATGCTAAAGCCCTACCCTCAATTAACATGTTTTCATGTTTAGACCAGAGAGTGGGAAATGAAGACTCTTGTCAGTGAGCTGAGCTGGCCGGAGAAGGGAGGAAAGGGATTATGTAACTGGAGCTGACAGGGGGTTGAGGGTGGAGGAAGGGAGGTCAGGGTCTTTGCTGCTGATCTGGCGTGGGAGCCGCCACCTTCTTGCCAGTGCTTCGTGGCCTACTGAGAGAAAGGAGTAGTTTAATTCAGTGAAACTGTGTTGATTTTAGGGAAACCCTTAATTTAAAACAAAATCAGACCTGGGATGGACTGGAGTTTAACTTTATGCCGATTGTGTTGGAAAAAGGACTTGCTAGACAAGGCATCATTGCAGACAAGGTTGGGGGTGGGGAAGTGGGCACTGTTTAACTTTCCAGACGAGAAAAGCACTCTCCAGACCTTACTAAACTGTCATCTTCAAACCATGTGCCAGTCAACGACAGCCTGTGTGTCCATGCGTGGATTCCAAGTTTGGCAGGCCTGCAGTTAGCAACACCCCATCTTCTCTTGCTTTATGTTGCTGTATGTTTTGAAAATAGCTTTCTTCAAAGTACATATGTGTGTATGTCTCCATTCATCATCTATCCAGTGGTTCTGTCTGATGAACCCTTTTATACATCTGCTTTTAAAAACCTTCTAAGAGTTTCTGTGTAAATATTGTTTAACTTCTTGAGGTTTGGAAATGTGATTTTTAGGAGGAAAGTCCAAGAGCAGTTACTTGTGGAGGGTTAAGAACTCTTTAGGGGTCAGAATCTGTGGATTCAGAATCAGTTTTCTCTCAGCCACTTGCTTCAGCTGTATGTTTTTTTTTTTTTTTTTTTTTTTGGTTGTGCTAAGTTGTCATTGCAGCATGCCGGTTCTTTAGCTGTGGCATGGGAACTCTTAGTTGAGGTACATGGGATCTAGTTTCCTGACCAGGGATTGAACATGACCCCCCTGCATTGGGAGGTGAGAGTCTTAGCCACTGGACCATCAGGGAAGTCCTCAGCTCTGTGTTCTTGGACAAGCCTCTGAACACTTCCAAGGGCTCAGTTTTCTAATCTATAAGCTGTGCTCCTTTCACCCCTGTCTCCTCCCAGCACTCACTAAAAGCTGTGGAATGAGAGTAGTCGGTTTGGAGGTGGGCATGTGATCTAAGCCAGACCAATTGAATCCTTCCCTGGGACTTCTGCCAAAGCCTTTGGGGAAAGTGCTCTTCCTCCAGGTTTACAAGCTGTAAAGAATGAAAGCCTTTGGGGAAACCACCACATCCACAATATGTTCTTTTTTTCTCTCTCTCTCTGGCCCTTCTTTCCTTTCTTCTTTCTTTCCTTCCTTCCTCTTTCCTTTCCTTTCCTTTCTTATCTTTCTTCCTTCCTTGATTTACTTTGACAGGAACAGCTTATGGTACTTTAGTTTTTTGTCACTTGGAATATGGCAACCAAGAGTCTTGTTAACCTGCTAGACTCTGTGAAATAGAGACAAAGACAAGGACAAAGCAAGAAACAAAATTCACTAAAAGTGAATTTGTTAAGATAGATCTTTAGAGAAAAGAGATGTAAGGATGTGGGCAGGCCCAGCCTCAAGTAAAGGGGCTTATCTGTGAGTCATGAAACCTGCTACATATTGTACAAGCCAAGGGAACACACACTGTAGGTTGAGAAAAAGAACAGACTTTTCAGATAGATATTCAGGGAAAAGTTGAAGCTACAGAGCATCCCAGTTCTCACCCTGCATGGACTGTTTTCATTCTTCAACAAATCCATGGCTCTGTTTCAAGATAAATAACGCTAGGACAAGAGTGAACATGGAACCTGAGCATAACTTTGTAATGAACATAACAAAAGACAGATGAAGGAAATGGATCGCAAAAGGAACTGCCCTCCAAGAATAAGGAGAGTTTTACAAAAGGGAAAAGAGCTCTTCGCTGGCTTGTAAGAATGCAAATTAGAGATTTTAAGTCCTTGATCTTATGAAGAAAGAGAGTACACTTACAGCTCTCAAAAAGTAAATGAAAGAAAAATGTATAAACATGGAGAGAAAAACCACATCAGAAATAAAAGCAGCTGAAAATGCAGTCAGATATGGTGATTAAGCTAGAAGAAATCCAACATAGAAGAGTGAATGAGAAAATAGAAAAATGATTAGAGAGACTGAGATAGAAATGAGGGGCATGGCACTTGTATTCCTGAAGGGGAGAGTTCTCTTCCCTTCCTCCATCTTACTTTGACTAAGTGCCAGGCACTCTTCCAAGTGATTTACATATATTAACTCATTTGATATTCACAACAATGCACTGAGAATGGAAGAGATGGGAATAAGAAAAATATTGACATAATAGAAGATGACGTTCTGAAATAAAAGATTCAAATCCAAAGCTCAGAAGGACATGTCATGCCCAACAAAATTTGACATGGAATAATCCACACTAAGACATTTCTAACAGTGTTTAGTACGGTACCCAGTACGCAGTACACACTCCATTAGTAATTGCTGATTGAGTGGGTAAATGCAAGAAGGTGGCCTATGGCGATCAGGCTGAATATGCAAGTCCCTTAGAAGGAGAAAAAGACAGGCTGCCTCTGGCTTTATTAGAGTTTCTCTCAGTGCTGGAAGACAGTGGAGTAAGGCCTGTGGAGTCCTGAGTTCCAGCCACGTTGTCCTTCAGTTAAAAGGCAAGAGAGAGACATTTTCAATGTGAATGGATTAAGGGACTATAGTACTCATGCACTCTCTAGAGAACTCTGTGACAACAGAATGATGAGTCAAAATTCAGAACTGAGAAAGGAAGAAGCCATCATAAAATCATCTGTGGTGAGTATTGACTTTGTGTTCATATCGAATTGAAACTAAACAACTCTGGAAAGGATGGTTACGGAAAAGAAACCTTGACAATTGTAATATTAGCATAAATAACCAAAGCTGGTACCTGGGAGAAAGTGTGAGTACTGATTGCTTCACTTCATAACAGGAAATAGGTGTGTCAGTAGCTGCAGTCTGAAATTGAAATATATAGTCAAAAGAGTGATTTCAGCATCCTAATGCTTTTTATTCTTTCTTTTCTTAACTTTAGAGAGATCTTTTAGAAACTAATATCTCTTGTGAAGACCCATTCATCTGAAGCTCTACCATTCCTTCAGTTTCACCTCAGTTTCTGTTTCTCTGTCATATTGAAGTAAAATTTATACTTTATACTTTTAATTACAATGACATGTATGGTATTTGTGTGTCAAATCCCATTTATATGTATCTTTTACCTGCCCTTCCCCCCAAGTCACCCTTCTATTCTTTCCTTCTTTTGTCTTTTCATCTGAATGTATGCAAAATATGTCTGGGATGATGTTTGCCACATATTAACAATTTCTGGGTGGTGGGGTCCTAGATGATTTTCTAAATCTTCTAATATTGCCCAGCCTTAAAAATAATAAATATATCATTTTTTTCAAACATAATGAAGTCATTATTCTTTTAAGAAATTAAGTAAATGTGACTGAGAAACTGTTTCCCTTTGGAAAAGACAAATGTGACCAGAATGATTTTGTGGAATCCCACCTTCTTTGACAGCGTCTGTTTGACAAGAATTTCATGATAAGCAAAGTCCTGGACTAGTGGGGTTGGGAGATACACAAATAAACCACATCCATGAGGACCTTCCTGACATGTCAGGCTCTGATGCTCAAATGCAGTTCTTGGTCCAGCAGCCTCTGCATCACCTGGGAGCTTGTTAGAAGTGCAGGATCTCAGACCTGCTGAATTAGAATCTGCATTTTATAAGGTATCCAGGTGATTCGAATGCACATGAAAGTTTCAGAAGCACTGTTCAATGATTAATGCTAGAGGAGTGAAACAACTGAAAAAAAGTGCCTTGGGAGTTTAGAGGTGAAAGAACCTATCTCTGATTTGGAGATCAGGGAAGGTTTCCTGGGGTCTGTGGGGTTTGGGATGCCCCTTGAGGCTGATTTTCAAAAGGGGGATGGGAAAGCTCTGTGTTCTTTGCTACAGGAGCAGCATAAGCCAAAGGGGGGATTTGACTTGGTGGTGGGTTCGGAGAAAGGCAGATGGCATGTTGTAGTGGACACATGAGTCCTGAATGTTGTAGGCTAGTGCATGGAGCACTGAAAGGTTTTCATGCGAGTGATGCTGGCAGCTGCATGAAGGACAATTGAAGAGGGAAGAGCAGTTGTAGCCGTTCCAGCGGGAAGATAATAATGTGTGAGCTGGAGCAGCCCACTGGGACATGGGAATGGAGAGCAGATCGTCAGAACCATGTGGAATCATTTCCTCAGTAACGCGGTGGAAGAGGGTAAATGCTAGCAACTCTCCACTGCGCTGATGTACTCGTTGCCGCCATAGTGAGAAGCTGCAGGGCTCTTCATGTGAGACCCCTTGAAACTGGAGCTGTAAAAGGTGAAGGGGAGTGTGGAACTGTGGACTTTTACTCTTAAGTAAGGGAATTTAAGCCTAAGTTAAGCTAATGTGATTAGCTACAAAGCAATGTCTAATCAACTTTCCACATACAGAACTTGAGTAATAACCACTTGGGTTTCCCTGGAGGCTCTGGTAAAGAATCCACCTGCAGTGCAGGAGACACAGGTTTGGCTCTGGGTTGGGAAGATCCCCTGGAGAAGGAGATGACAACCCACTCTAGTATTCTAGCCTGGAGAATCCCACGGACAGAGGAGCCTGGCAGGCTACAGTCCATGGGGTCACAAAGAGTCGGACGCATCTGAGCAACTGAACAACCATAACCAGTTAGTGATTATTGAAAAAGGTGCAAGAGTATATGCATAGTCTCTGAAAATGTATATTTTAAATCTTGGACCACCAACTCAAAGCTATGGTAACCTTGGAGAACTTTCTCAAAATTTTGATCTTATGGCCATTCCTCTAAAATCATATTCTTTAATTTCACTGTTTCTGTGTAACCATTTATGTAGAATTCCATTTTAGTGTTAGTTATTAAGACAGAGTGCTAGTGTCTGGGAACTATGTGTCTGGAGTTTCAGGCTATGAAGACATGATAAAGGGACCACCACCTTTTGGTGGTGGCATTCTTGAACTACAGTCAAAAAATCAAAGAGCCTGCAAAGCAGGGGCCGGCAAACTAAGGCCCATGGGCCAAATCCAGCCTACTTGTTTTTGTAAATAAATTTTTATTGGAACACAGCCACGCCCATTCATTTATCTACTGTCTCTGGCAGCTTTCACACTATAGCCCCAGAACTGAGTAGTTGTGACAGAGACTGTGCGACTGCAGAGCCTAAGATGTTTACTGCCTGACTTGAATCTATACAGCTTGAGTCTAGTTCTAAAAATGAAGTCATCTTCTTATGGCAAGGAAAATGTTAGCTCAAAATTTGCTCAATTTTCTTTTTATCATATATATCTGTTAAAATTTTCTTCTCCGTTTTCACATGTAATTATTTCCCAAATGAAAAAAGCTTATTTTCCCCCTAATTCCAAATCCTCCCACTTATCTACTTCGTAATATCTTTTTTAGTTATTACTCCAAAGAAGGAGTCAACAAGCTATAGCCCTAGAGCCAGATCTGGCCAACCACCTATTTTGTTTATATTTTTCACAGCCCTTGAGCCGAAAAATTTTTTCCCCACATTTAAAAATCATTTCATTTTAAATGGTCACAGGAGTATCTATATAATAGCCTCTCTTTTGCCACCTGAGCTACAAAGTATAAAATACATACTGTCTGGCTCTTTAAGAAAAAGTTTGTTGACCCTTGCCTAAAGAACCTTAGTCATAGCAATGGGAAGTATTGTCTGAATTATAGCAAAATGTGGATTTTAGAAGACCTTTAAAGAAATATACTTTTCTTTCTTTGGAATGTAAATGGTCCGGAAGTAGATGTTGCCAACATGACTGATGTGTGGATGGGCAGTAGTAACCCAGGCAGGATGTGGCATTGTCTACAGAGCTTGGTTCTGGTGGTTTAGAATGAAAGGTGGGACTTGTTAATGATTCGGAAGAGAGAACTTTGTTTTCGCTCTGAAACGTGGGCTGCAGAGGAGGGTCCTGGGAATGCCTTTCCCACTCTGCTTTTCTCAGGACTCCAACCTGATTACAGGTGAAACCAGAGGAAGGGCAGAGCTGAGAGAACTGCAGAAAAAGCTAAAGCCCTGATCATACCACACCTGAAACCTACCCCTGGCACTCACCTTTTGGGTTACGTGAGCCATTTAATTCTATGTACTATTTAAGTCAGAGTTAGGTTTCTGTTATTTGTAGATGAAGATATCCCAATGAAATGGTCTTATTCTGGCTTTAAGAAGGATTTCACAAAAGAGCTTTAAGGAATATTTTCTGGAATTGTTTTATTCTTGGTACATCAGAAGATATTCCAAAAAATCCAATTATGGTCTTTAACAGCATGAAACAGAAAGCTGAGAAGAAGAACAATTATACTGGATGACTGAATCAAGATCTAGAAACATCTAATAGGCAGGAACTCTTTGCCAAGTATAACTGTCAAATTTAATGAGAAGGAGTCCGGCATAGATGGGGAAATCTGCCTTTAGCTGCATATGGAAGACAAGACAGGACGTGATATCACCACCAAAACTGTTCATGCAATTTTAGGCTGCATCATTTAGAATCTCTCCTCTTTGCTCCTCAGGCCACACCTTTAGCTCAACACTGGGTTGCAGACTTTAAAAGGAATCCAGACAAACTGACACTCGGAGTAACTGAACAGGCTGGTAAAGTGATTTGAAACCGTATCATACGAGGAACAGATGAAGGGACTGGAGTCTGTTAATGACATCACTGATACAGCCATGATAACAGTAAAAACTTACTGAGTATTTGTTATGTACCAGAGCTGTGCTAAGTGATTCCACATCACATCATTTAATCCTCACGATGATCTTGCTTTGAGGGGCATTATCATTTACCACCCCCTCATATATTCCCTGGTGGCTCAGACGGTAAAGAATCTGCCTGCAATGCAGGAGACCTGGGTTCAATCCCTGGGTCAGGAAGACCACCTGGAGAAGGAAATGGCAACCCACTCCAGTATTCTTGCCTGGAGAATTCCATGGACAGAGGATCCCGGTGGGCTACAGTCCATAGGGTCACAAAGAGTTGGACATGACTGAGAGACTAATGCTTTGACTTTTCACTTTCACATATATCAGATAGGGAAACCAAAGCTTCGGTTAAAAACTTACCCAAAGAAGTCGCAGAACCATAGGATTTAAGCCATAGGAGATGAACTGAAGTGGTGACCATGACATATTCTGAATATCTGAAGGATTGTCAAGAGGAAGAGGATGAAGATTTGTTTCATTAGGAGAACCAAGATCAGTGGGTAGAAGTTAACAGCGAGACGGTTCTCCTTTGAGTATAAGGCCATCTAGTCTTTTCTTCTTTAGCAAAGAGGGAATTTTCTTTTCTGGATGCCTCCCTCCCTGCTTTATGTGGTCTGTGAGACATGCTGGGCTGTGCCACAGAAACCCTGTTAGATTCACCCTCACCAGACTGGACAGTTCTTCCTCCAGCCTTATCTTCTTGGGCTTGTTAATCATGCTCACTTTCTCAACATGCTGGACTGCATGAGAGCATATTTTATCTCTCTCTTTCCTTTGGACTCCTTTTCTCCTTTCTGTTCTTTACCCCTGACTGTCTGAGACAAGGCCATGTCCTGAGATTCTGGTCTTGGAGCCACTGTTCTAATGCTTCTCATCCTGGTGTATTGCTTTGACCTTTAATGGAGCTCCTTTCCTGATTTTCACATCTCCTTTGCCAATGATCCATTTATCATCAGAAACTCAACCTGGCAAAACACAAACTTGCTTTACTCCTCAAACTGTGCTGTGCTCTCACCTCCCCATTTCTGTTGTAGCGGCCCTGCTGTCCTGTTCCTCCACGTCTGCCTTCTCATCTTTCTTCAGCCTGGAATCAACCACCAAATCCTATTGACTTTTCACTTATAGAGTCTCTTGAATTTGATCCTTCTTCTCCAGTCCTACCATCACCCTCAAAGAATTAGTCCTTGTTACCTCCCTCCAAGTCTCCTAAATACTACTGTCATCACACAACTTCAGATCTCATCATTTCCTTGTGTAAGAACCTAGGGCAGATCCTTAGTGACCATCAAATTGGGTCTATTTATTCAACCCAAGGTTTCAAGTGGCTGTTCCCAATACCTCCCAGCAGAAACTTATTCCTAAATTAATGGCCCTATGCAGTCACTCCCCCCCACCCCACGCCCTACCCACCAGGCTTCTCCTGCTCCTCTTTATCTTCGCTCATGCTGTTCCCCTGCTGAGAGCAGTGTTGTCATTTGTTGGTTTGACTTTTGTTCCTTTAAGTCCCGCCCTGTGGTCCAGTTCTCCCTCTCGGTAATCACTCCATCCTCAGCACTTTTCTTGTCCTCATAACCTGCTGAATTTCTCATTCTAGTATTTGGTTAGAGACTCAGAGTCTTCCATTTAAATAAAAGCTTCTTTAGTTCTTCGAAGCAGATTTTGAACATCTTCTGGGCAATACCTTATATGTTCTTGATCACAGTAACACCCACCACTGGATTGCTCAGATAAGTGTTTGTTGACTCAGAACAAAGGAGCAAAAGAATACTGACAATTTATTAAGTTCTTCAAACACAGCAGTCAGTGTGCTAAGTGGAAACATAGCCCTCATTTTAAGAAAAGGAAACCAAAGCCAAGAGGTTCAGTGACTTATACAGGCCACCTGGCAGACAAGGGTTGGACCTCTTTGATCCCAGGTAGTGTGGATCCAGAGCCTGCACCCTCAAGCCCTGTACCGTGAAGATCACACAGAGGATTCATGGATGCCAAGGCCAACCCTGTGCTCTACCTGCGGTGCAGGAAACCTGGATTCGATCCCTGGGTTGGGAAGATCTCCTGGAGGAGGGAATGGCTACTCATGCCAATATTCTTGCCTGGAGAATCCCATGGATAGAGGAGCCTGGTGGGCTACAGTCTGTAGGGTTGTGAAGAGTCAGGACTGAGTGACCAACAATTTCACTTTCAACCCTGAGCTCTTCTTGAGAACCAGTAGGATCCAACGCTGTCAAGGTTTAGTGGTTGATAAGAGGGACCCTTCTTAAACATCCCCCCAACTGGGGACACACAAATGTGGTGTTTAGGGGGAAAGCCTTGTCATGGCCATGTCCTCAGGGAGGAGGGATCAGGGACTTGGGAGGCCATTAGATGCAAACTATCCTGCTTGATTTCAGTAGCTGTTCAGGACAATAATGAAAAGAAAGGCTTACCACTATGGTCCTCAGATTTTCTTGTTATTTCTAGGAGTGCTGAGTCTGGGAACGTATTTGGCCTTACACCCTGCCAAACTTTTGATGTTTTTCCTTTTCACAGGATTGATTTCCTTTATTTCTGTCTTCATCGAGATCTCCATTTAGATCTCTACTCTTGAGTTTGACGAAAAGGATTCCATCCCCATTTCTTTCTTTGACTGATCAGGACTTCTTGCTACCAGATCTGTTGTTTTGTTGCTATGTATAAACATAAAGCAGTTGTTTTGGAGTATTAAATAATCAGACTCTTTGGGAAAAGTAACTTGATCTTTTCTCTATTGCACGATAAGAGGAAATGTTAAGTCCAGTGTTTTTTAAAAAAGGAAATGTTTACGGAAGAAATGATATTTGGAGAAACTAATCCTTGGGCAGCAGTCAAGGCCAAGGGCCAAGACACAGCACTGAACATTCGCTGGGAATCTTACTACAGCGGAAGCAGGAGCAGTGGACAGACAGACATACGGATGCTTATGGGTGACCATGGCCACAAGTGTGTGCATTCTTTATGATGTTTGTGGCAAATATTATATTTGATGGTAAAAATGAAATTTTGTTGTAAAACTTGCACTATTATTCTCTCAGTGTTTTGTGGTTTTTTACCTTGGAATTTTGTACAGATATTTAAAAGTAAGTACTTTAAGCATCAGTTCTAGCTAAAGAGTAGTTATGTCCTTCATAGACCATTTCTACATTATATGTAACCTTCCAAACAAAACCTAAGCATATAATTCTGCTGTTGGCCATCCACCAAATTTTCATTTGAAACGCAAAATACTTGTCGTATGGGGACTGCCTGAATTTACTTTCTATTTTTTAACATTTCAAAATATTTCTTTAAAAATTTTTTCATAGAATATTAATTTTCAAATAGAGATTGGAGACACTGCGATTTGGTGGAAAGAGCAGTGAATTGGACACTGTGAAACCTGGGTTCCAGATCTGACCACCCTGTGTGATTCCTGGGCACATCTGATCTAACTGGGAACCGTTTTCTTGCCTGCAGCATGTGTGCACCAGAGTGTGAGAGAAAGAGGTCTCTCCCAGCTCCTGAACGCTAGGCTTTTTTGATTCAAGCACAGCGGAGTTCTTTCTTATTGTAACAGTGACCTCTTGTGGTATAGATCTTTCATCAGTTTTTTTGGTTTGCAAAGTAAACTTTGGATTTATTTTGTTGTTGTTTCTAGTAACTATATTTCATATTGTAAGGCAAATCTGACTTGTCTTCAAAAGGTAAATCTCAGCTGAAAATCAGAGGTTGATTAAAATGAGGTAGTAAGAGCACCAAACTCCATTTCATAAGCAATTCTCTGTGGTTTCTTCAGAAATCGTATTTAGCCTACTCTGACACAGAAAGAGAACTGCTTTGGCTTTTGTGCTGAGTGTGTGTTCATCTTCCTCACAGAGACCAGGGGAAGAGGCGTCCGAGGGCCTCCTCAAGCTCCCACAGCCTGGACCAGAGCAGGCTGGACATCAGAGCAGGTGAGGCTCCTGTGTTCTTAGAGGCCCCCAGCATCTTGTCCTCAGCATCTCCATCTGTAGGATAACCTTTAGCATTAAAGATGTCTGATGTTGCCTCACTCCGAAATTTCTAGGAGCTTTATCCAGCTTGGTCACACATCAACATTTGTTTTTATTAATTTTTATTATTTTCACAACAGTCTTAGCACTTTACCCTTACTTGACTCCAGCGCCTCAAGCATCTGTAGGTTATAGTCTACACAGAAATGTTTTTATAATTCCTCACTGATGACTGCACAGAAATTATTTTGTAGCAGCATTTGGAAGGTTGCAAAATGTGACATTCGCACAGTTCTTAAGTTGATTGAAAAGGAGTCAAAATCATGGCTTACTTAAATGACACCGTATTAGCTACATTAAACCAGCCCCTTGAGGCTTTAAACTGTTTGAGGAAATATGTAGCAATATAAATCACAGGCTAGAAATGCTACAGAATGTATTCGTGCAATGAGATACAGCAGTTAGAAAAATGAACTGGAGTACGTTTATAATATTGAGTGAAATGAATATAAACATAACATCACATGAAAAAATTAAGCTGCAAAAACAAAGGCATGTGTTGTTATGGATGCAGATCTATATGGTAAATGTGATAAAAATAACTGTTCAGTTTAGCCTGATGGTAACCCTTGGGGAGGGGGATGGTTGCGGGAGGCACACAGAGGGCATTAACAATATCTGTAAAGTTTATTTCTTTGAAATGAAGAGAATGAAAATACAGTTAATATTTGACCAGACTGTTTGTGGATACACGGGTGTTCATTACCTTCTTCGTATACTTTTTTGGTGCACATGAACTTTTATGAAACCAAGCCAATAATTCAAAAAATATTCTCTTATCTTCCAAACTAATTTCTTATCAATAAAATGACTTTTGTGACCAGCAGGAATTTCTGTAGTAGTCAGGAAAATCTTAGATAGACTGATTTCCCAGTCAGCATTGTTGCTAAGCATCTTACATGTGCATGCTAAAAACAGCAGCCAATAAACATTGTGTCAAGTTTTTGTGTCCCGAACTCAAAGCTGTGGTGAAGAACTATAACCACTGAGACAGCAAAATCTTCAAAAAAACATGCTGAAATTTCTGCTTGACTTACCCAATTTCCTGTTGAATCATAATTTTTATATTTAGCAAACTGTGAACCTAGATGAAAGTGCTCTCTAGAATGTTAGATTGTTGCCCAAGATTGAGACAAACTGTATTTATTTATCATCTGGGGATCTTAAGAAGTGATCACTTGACTCCAGGCTTCCATTTCTAGGGTAGGAGCTGGGTTAGTATATAAAATGGAATTTCTTTGGAGAGCAGAGTTGGAGGAGGTGCGTGAGGGGAAAGGCCATGGCTGGACGCCCCAGCTCACACGGGGGTTCCTGGGAGAGGGTTGAAAGCAAACTCTTACGCCACAGTGTCTGGCTAACTTCTGTTCTGAGAAGAAACAAGTCTCAGAAACACTCGGAAGGGCCTATGAGGGCCTTTCCTTTCCAAAGGTTAAACAAACTACTCTGTGATTTCTGGCTCACCCCTGTAATTCAGCTCTTCCTGGGGTGAACACGTTATCAATTTTGTTTGTCCTGACAAACGGTTTGATAATTGTGGTTTCTCACAGAGTGGTTCTGCTAAAGAGAGCATACCGCATAGAAGGTAAAAAAACCGATTTCAACTGAAATCAGTGAAATTTGGACTCATTGAAGTCTGTATTTTAGTAAGTTTAAGTTTGTCATGAATAGTTGTCTATTATATTATTTGGCTTCTTATCTCTGGGCTTTCCCCTTGCCTTGATATATGTTGATTTTCTTTCTCATACTTTGGACTTTGAGTGTGTCCGACACCTGGGAATATGAGCAACTATGTTGTTTATACAGCTTTGAACAGTCGTGTTTACTTTTAGGATCCGTACCCGTGATTTATCAGTGTCAGAGAAGATTTGTAAGGGTAATGAGCCAGAAGATGGAGGTGGTGGTCTGCAATCCTTTTCCTGCAGTTCCTAAACCTCGGGAGCTCTGAGAACTGAAATACTGTACAAACTCATTTAGTGACAATGCCTGACCTGCGCTGGTGGGAGGCCAGTTCTCGTTTTCGTTTCTTTCGTGTGTTATAGTCACATGTTTTGCTGCAGGGTGCTGCCTCAGAAGGCCGTGCTGGCAGTGACATGTAAAGCAGTGTAAGCACCATGTGTGCCTGTGCTAAGTCGCTTCAGTCATGTTTGGCTCTTTGTGACCCATGGGCTATAGCCAGCCAGGCTCCTCTGTCCATGGGATTCTCCAGGCGAGAATACTGGAGTGGGTTGCCATGCCCTCCTCCAAGGGATCTTGCTGACAGGGATCGAACCCGCGTCTCTTACGTCTCCTAAATTGGCAGGCAGGTTCTTTATCAGTAGTGTCACCTGGGAAGCCTGAGGGCCTCAGGGCGAGGCCTTCAGAGAAGGAAGGCTGTGGGTTTTGTCTCCAGCACTGCTTCTGAGTGTCCGGCCCAGCAGTCTTTGTTTTAGACCTTGAGATCTTGCCTGTGTGAAATGTAATCATGATTTTCAGTTTCTAATATTACATTAGATTTACATTTCTCCCTGAAGTTATCTTTTAGTTTGCCAATTTGCTTCAGGGCACAATAGCCCCAAAGAGGTCAAGTGCAATGCTGTGGAGCTCTGTGACCTTGGCCAGGTTACTTAATAACCCTGAGCCCCATTCTCTTCATCTGGAAAATAGCAACAATGTGAGGACCTCCTGAGTGTGTTGTGACAAAAATTAAATGCAGACCTGCTGGATCTAAAGTACACCAGCTGTGGGAGTTCTGACTCGTCCACAGCTGCCTCCTCAGGCAGCTTCTCTCTTGGTGATCTGGTGATAACAGACAGCCTGATACACTTCAGACAGGGATGACCTGTTGATCGTTTTTTTTTTTAACCAGGGAAGTGAAACCATGCTGATTGAGTGCTTCTAGATGCTAGGCACTGGGCTCAGAGCTTTGCTTACATCGTGTGTTTGAATTCTCATAACCCTGAAGGCAAATATTTTAATCTCTGTTTTGCTGATGAGGCTCAGAAAGGATAAGAAACCAGACCCCGGTCACCCAGTGCGTCAGTAACGGAGTTGGGATTTGAACTGAGGTCTGTCAGCACCCAGAGCTCAGGCTTCCTGTTGCCCCACACAAAACCCTTGGTGTGAGAAGCACTGGCCCCACAATAATGTGAACGTTTTATTTTCTGTAGGAGAGAAAGTCCCTGCAGGCTTCCCTCTCAGAAAATTTTCCATTAAAACATTTTCAAGACCCTTGTTCTTTACATATCTACAGTTTTCTATTTATTTTATGTTATAGAGGGATATGTTTAAAAAGAAAAAACAAGCAAAAACAAGCCAGAACTCCAGACTGCCTCACCGACAGTAATTTCGACACTTACAAAGCTGAAGACTTTATGCAATGTCCCAATCAGAGTTTAAAGTTATGATTTTTTTACATGATCTTTACTGAGTTTGATTTGATTTGATTAGAAGACATGTAATTCTCATTAGAATTAGTTGGGTTGGGGGGGACAAAGTGTAATATAATTCCAGAGGTTATTAATTTTAGGGATGGATAACAAACTCTCATTAGCAGTGCTCTAGTTGTAACTCCTTTTTCACGGCTCTTTCTCTTGTTCTGTTTTTCTGTTGCAGGCTCAAAAGCTGACTTGCAAGAAAAGAACACAGAAATAGAAGTAGATGAAGTATTTTGGAATACAAGGATTGTACCCATTTTGCATGACTTAGAAAAAGGTAAAAAAAAAAAAAAAAGAAGTCACTTTAGATCGAAAATATCTACAGTTATTTATATGTTCCCCATTGCCCTGATATTTTCGGTACACTTTGTCATTTCTGTGAACTTGTTCAGAAACAAGTGAAATCATCTATTTACCCAGTAATGTATGTATTCAATATTACATGTAATCCTAATTTTAAAATTATAGTTTAAATACCACAAGAGAACCTACTTCTAAAAGTCCCTTTAGAATATAAATTACCACTACTTCTGCCCAAGGAAATGCCAGTTTGAACTCTCTGGAGTGGTAGTTCATGAATAACAGTGAAAAATTAAAATAGATTTCAATCCTCTGAAACATTGGCTAAGTCTCATAGATTGGCATCCTTGGCAGGTATGCCCATGGTTTTCCAGATCCAAGTATATACAGTTGGCCCTCCATAGCTTCAGGCTGCACATCCACGAATTCAACCAGCTATAGATGGAACTTTATTCTGTGGTGGTTTAAATTCGCAGATGTGGAACCTACGGATATGGAGGGCCGACTATACAATACCATTTTATACACAGGACTTGCGCATCTACGGATTTTGGTATACTCAGGGGTCCTAGAACCAATACCCTGTGGCTCCTGAGGGAGGGCTGTATATCTAGTTTCCAAAGGTTGAATGTGGTTGTCGAGGATGCCACTCAGAGAGGGAAGTGGGCTTGGATGTGCCCCGCCCTTGAACTCTGGAATGCCCCAGCAGTGAAGGCCTGCAACCCATGGGTCTCTGCCAAGGTGACCTGTGGAAAGCTTGGCAGGGAAATGCCCCTGCACTCTGCTTTGTACCCCTTTGCCGCTCTTCAGGGATTCTACTTCTGAAATTGAAATGGGCTCCTCTGGAGCTGCAGTCCTGGCCCACAGCACACATGAGGCCCTCACTAGTAACTGTGGAACCAGTGCCCCTTGGATGAGCAAACCAGCATGGTAGCCACAGGAAGAAGCCCTAGGAGAAGCAGGGTAAATGAGTCCTGGCCACCAACCTGCAAGGAAAGCTGTGCAAAAGTCCTACTTCTTAAAGGTTCGAATGGCCTCACCCATCCCGGGCTCTCGGAGGGTGCTTGGTGGTAAAGAAGAAGGCACAGCAGGGCAGGTGAGGAGCACAGAGGCCTGTCTTGGAGAAAGTCTTCAGCTGGAAGGATTTTAAGAGGGTTCTGAGGGCTCTGTCACCACAGAGAAAATTGAGGAGTTTGGCATTCAAAATGTAGATGAATCTCCCTTCTCTGGATGATTAAATGCTGAAGAATGGTATCTCTTCCATAGACAAATTGAAAAACAGCAAACGGTGGCAGGACTAAGTTATTTGACCCTTTGAGATTCCTTTTTCTTTCTCCTTTTTTTCCTACTTTTTTTTTTGTGTGTGTGTGACATAATTTCAGACTTACAGAGAAGTTGCAAGAACAGTGCAAAGAAATCCTGTATACTCTTCACCCAGATTCCAAAAATACTAACATTTTACCATATTTGCTTTATAATTCTTTCTCCCCCTTCCTTCCTCTCTCCCTCTTGCTCTCTTTTTCTCTATACATCCCCCTACTCAACACACACACTTTTTTTTCCTGTTTTGAACCATTTGAGAACAAGTTGCCATTATGACACCCCGTATTCCTAAGTACCCTGGCATGTAGTTTTAGAAGTAAGGGCATTCTGTTACGTATCTGGAAATCACCGTACAACACTATACAAATCCAATTTCGATTTTGCCAGTTATCCTAATAATTTTGTTCATAGGAAAGGGAAATCCTGAATACAGTTACTTGTCACGTCCCTTTCATGATCTTGATGTACTTGGGCACAGGCCAGTTATTGCATAGACTGCCCCCCACACATTGAGTTTGTCTGGTACTCTCACCATTTGATGCCAGTTAGGCGCTTGGGCAGGCATGTAGCCTGAGTGGTGCTGTGTCCTTCCTGGTACATCATTATCAGGAGGCACAGGATGCTGAGTTGGTCCATTACTGGTGATGTGGACTTGGATCACTTGGGGAAGGCGGTGTCTGCATGGTTTTTCAATGTAAAGTTACTATTTTTCCCTTTGTAATTAATAGGTGTCTTATGGGGAGAAGTTACTGCAGAGTCTACCTTGCTTTCTATTACTCATCAAACTTTCACCCACTAGCTTTAGTCCCTTGAGGATCTTGATTGCTTGTAGGTTCAAGCTGTCTTTTTGAGGCTACCTGGCAGTTATAACAAATCAACCGGTAGAAAGAGGTATTTTGATTAGTAGTTTAGAATTTGACCCTGGAGCCTTCCTTTTTAATTTCTTTTAAGCTAAAACAGCTCTCTTGAGTAGAACCCAGCAGGCTGAGGGAAGTATTAGAAAAATACCTTGACGTCTATCCACTGCCACAGAGTAGCCTGCAGCCTGGACTTGGGGTTTGTGAAGAAACTGCCAGTAACAGAAGAATGAAACAACAAAACAAAAGTATTTTTCTTACAATAGAGCTCAGTTTTTTTCCTTTTATTTAAAGTTAGTCTCAGTCATTTCCCATCAATTTATTTTATTTAAGTGCTTAACTGAAAGGCATGGAAGGTTACTTAGCTATTGAGGTTTAAAATTTTTTCTTAGATGTTATTGTTGAAAAGAGCTAAAAATGGCCTGAGTCATTTCCTTCTGCAGGCGCACACTTCCTCTATGCGGGCTTTCAAGAGCACATTATGGTATTTATTTAAGATTGGTTTCCTACTTTTAAATTTTGTGATGAAATCTATCAGAGATAATATTTTTCAACTGACTGTCTTATACCGTGGGTCCTTACATTTCCCCTCATGTTCTACTTTGTGTGCTACTTTCTTCTATGTGTGACTTTCGGTATGGCTGCCACTCTCAAAAATTGTTTTCCTCAGAATTCTAATTATAAAAGAAAGTGGTGTAGGTCTCCCCTGCTTCCTAACTAAAGCCTACTTTTTATTATCCTCTTTGCTAATACTTGGGGCTTCCCTGATAGCTCAGTTGGTAAAGAATCTGCCTGCAGTGGCGGAGACCCTAGTATGATTCCTGGGTTGAAAAGATCCCCTGGAGAAGGGATCGGCTACCCACTCCAGTATTCTTGGGCTTCCCTTGTGGTTCAGCTGGTAAAGAATCCACCTGTAATGCAGGAAACCTGGGTTGGATCCCTGGGTTGGGAAGATCCCCTGCAGAAGAAAAAGGCTACCCACTCAGGTATTCTGGCCTGGAGAATTCATCGCCTGTATAGTCCATGGGGTCTCAAAGAGTCGGGCATGACCGAGCAACTTTCATTTAACTTAAGTTGTTAATACTCACCTCCAAATAATGGTGGACATGGTGACATTTTGAGATTTTGTTCCATTTGCGCCTTCTTTTCTCAGATAATGAGCATTATTCTCATAGGAAGATATTGATCATTGTTTTCATCAATAGGCTTATTATTAATAGAAAGTGAATTTGCGTTACAGGCTGTCAATACAGTATTCTCTCTGTACTGTGCGCTGTCGGTACAAAGATGTCTAAGACACGGTTCCTGCTCAGTTAGCATATCTCTTTGAGGGCACTGGGCATGTAACACAGCATGCATTTGTTGTTGTTCAGTTGCTAAGTCATATCTGACTCTTTGTGACCCCATGAACTATGTAGCACATCAGGCTTCCCTATCCTTCACTATCTCCCAGAGTTTGCTCAGATTCATGTCCATTGAATTGGTGATGCTATCTAACCATCTCATCCTCTGCTGCCCTCTTATCCTTTTGCCTTCAGTCTTTCCCAGCATCAGGATCTATTCCAATGTGTCAGCTCTTTGAATCAGGTGGCCAAAGTATTGGAGCTTCAGCATCAGTCCTTCCAATGAATATTCAGGGTTGATTTCCTTTAGGATTGACTGATGTGATCTTGTAGTCTAAGGGACTCTCAAGAGTCTCCTCCAGCACCACAATTCAAAAGCATCAATTCTTTGGTGTTCAGCCTTCTTTAGGGTCCAACTCTCACATCCATACATGACTACTGGAAAAACCAAACTTTGACTGTATGGACCTTTGTCAACAAAGTGATATCTCTGCTTTTTAATATGCTGTCTAAGTTTGTCATAGCTTTTCTTCCAAGGAGCAAGCATCTTTTAGTTTCATGGCTATGATCACCATCTGCAGTGATTTGGGAGCCCAAGAAAATAAAATCTGTCACTGTTTCCACTTCTCCCCCATCTATTTTACATGGAGTGATGGGACCAGATGCCATTATCTTAATTTTTTGAATGTTGCGTTTTCAGCCAGCTTTTTCACTCTCTTCTTTCACCTTCAACCAAGAAGCTCTTTAGGTCCTCTTTGCTTTCTGCCATTAGAGTGGTATCATCTGCATATCTGAGGTTGTTGAAATTTCTCCCAGCAATCTTGATTCCAGCTTGTGATTCATCCAGTCCAGCATTTCACTTGATTACTCTGCATGTAAGTTAAATAAGCAGGGTGATAAATACAGCCTTGATGTACTCCTTTCACAATTTTGAACCTGTCAGTTGTTCCATGTCCGGTTCTAACTGTTGCTTCTTGACCCACCTACAGGTTTCTCAGGAGACAGGTAAGGTGGTCTGATATTCCCATCTCTTTAATAATTTTCCACACAGTCAAAGGCTTTAGTGTAGTCGATGAAGCAGAAGTATAATTCCCTTGCTTTCTCTGTGATCCAACAAATGTTGGCAGTTTGATCTCTGGTTCTTCTGCCTTTTCTAAACCCATCTTGTACATCTGGAAGTTCTCAGTTCACATACTGCTGAAGCCTAGCTTGAAGGATTTTGAGCATAACCTTACTAGTGTGCAAAATGAACAGCATACATATATGTGTGAAAAATAATAGTATTTGTTAAATGTGGCATTGTATACCTTTTCTGGAGGAGCCAGAACATAAACAGGGCCTTGAAGGACCAAAATCAGTAGGGATGAAGGTAAAGAAAACATTCTGGGCCCTTGGAACTGTGTGACAGTGGGTTGAAGGTGGAGATGCAAAGCAGAAGCTTCCAGGGCCCTGAGCAGAGCCCTGGTGGGTGGCAGGCAGCAGGAATAAAGGAGAGCCAGTGAAATTGGGGGTTCCCCTCCTCAGTACACTCTCTGAAAGACTGTGTGTTCTAGATAAGCTAACTGATTAGTAAAGAAGTCAACATGGTAGGAAATGGAGCAACAAAATAGAAAAAAAAAATCAGATAGATGGAAATGAAAAAGGGAAAAAAACAACATTGTTCAGGAATTTGAAGATGTTCAGAGAGGTAATTATGGGGTTTTGCGTACACTGTCTGTGTTTGACACACTCGAAAACTTGACCTCAGTGAGTAAGTTCTGCTTTACTCTCTTTGCCCCAACAGAAGAAAACATTGAAACGGTCTATGCTGCTTGCACACAACTTCATCATGCTTTAGAGGAAGGAAACATGCTTGGAAATAAATTTAAGAGAAGAAGTATTCTCCTGAAGACCTTATATAAACTAGTTGATGTTGGCTCAGACTTGCTGAGCCTTAAACTTGCAAAAATTATTCTAGCAGTAAGTTTTTCTTTTCTCTGGTCTCGTAGACTGTAGCACATACAAGTTCTGTTAAACGTTTGGTGTAAAACATTACAAAGAAGATTAGAAATGCAGTGTGTTCATTTAGAATCTTGAAAACAAAAAATAAGGCTGAGTACAGCAAAATGATATCATTGTTTGAGTGCAGCCCTTTGTGGTCACAGCCATAAACAGTTGGAACCAAAAGATAAGACACAATTAATATAGAATGTTCTAAGAGAGCCGCTAAAACAAATGAATGAAGCTTTGTTTACCTGGTTTCATAAAAATAAAAGCTATTATGTTAAAACCCATAACTCATAAAATTTAAAATCTTAGAGTACACAGTGAAGGTGAGCGTTGGTATACTTAGTGATGGTTTAGTGAGGGTGCCCACTGTTCCTTTTTTCGAAGTCTTTCATAAAGTCTTTACATATTCTCTGCAGTTTTGGAGGGGGTACATCCTTATTTAGCTGCCACCCTAAACTGTTCACCCTCTTTGTAAAGACGGTGATATTATATGTGATGCAGAAAGCAACAGTTCTTTGAAATAGTGATTTTAGTAGTAGTTTAATCCCCTGTCACTGGTGATAATTGATCAGTCATCTTTAGTGAGAAAGAAAAGGCACAGGGAGGATGTACAGTCAGAAGTTATAAATAGAGATGAAAAGGTGACTGCATGCCTGCCCAGTTTCTTCTTTGGCCCTGGATTTGGGGCCCCTCCTGGCCCAGGAGAACCCCAGTATGAGACTGGAAGTCTCTCTTGGTATAGCTGCCCTGGGCAGGACCCAAACGGCCAGCTGCCGTTTCTTGGTCTCTTATCAGAATCTGAGACATTGTGCTCCGTGGAAAGCCAAAAATAAATAGAGAAAGAAAGAAGGAAAATGCCGTGAATTTGTTAATACTCTGAAGAGAAAATATCATCTTGGTTATTAAAGGTGCCATTCAAATTAATTATATACATGACACAATTTAACTATTTTAGGGCAAAAGGATAAGTGATCTGCAAGGCAGTGAACAGATTCTGAATGAGACGTGTTTAGATAAAGCCCTTTCCGTGACACTGACCGCCTTGCTGAATCAGGGGCAAGACTCCTCCAGGCCACAGTCCAGAGTGCAGAGGTGGGTAGGCCGTCCCTTCTGCTTGACTGTGGAACCTCAAGGTCAGGAACAACCTTCAAGGCCAACAAGTCCAACTTCCCATCTGCCACCAGACTCTCCTATTATGCTGTGGGCAAGGCATTGCTTCCCTTAGACCTTGGTGACGGTGTTCTATGTAAATTTTTTTTTAAAAGACATCATAAAAAGCTGTTGAAAGAAAAAAGTTGACAAAAAAGCTGAAGATAAATAGTGCTAAAATTTTGTAATAGCCTCTTCTTTCTGCTAATATTGACTTTATCTACCAGTTGACTGTTATAATTCAAACATTTAAAGTTATTTGTAGTTTTAAAAAATACGATGAGTATAATGTTAGTTCTGGTTTCTTGCATTTTTGGTTAAGTGGGGCTTTGCCAGACAGCCATTTTCATTTTAACTTTTGTATCAGAAAAACTTACAAAAATGTATCTGCCTATTTTATGACTTTTTTTTTTTTTTTAAGAGTACAGACATATATGCAATGTGTGAATGCAACTATATTCAGAAAAGGAAGACAATCTAGCACCCTACACAAGGGGAAAAACAGAAAAGTCAGCAGTGATTATATATAGTGGCAGTGTTATGAATGATTTTTAAACTTCCCTTTTCTTTAATTTTCCAAATTTGCTTTAAATCAAGTAAACTACTATGTTTAACATAAAAGTAAACTTCCCCACTGCAGGAACCCACTTGGTACCAGGGATTCTTGACACTGGGAATAAAATAAACCTTGCCCTCCAGGCTGGCCATGTAGCAGCAGAAACAGAGAGTAAACACTTGAAGTGCCAACAAGGCTGATGGGGACTGTGAGAAGACAAGAAAGCAGAGCAAAGGGGATGGTCCGCTTTGGAAGTGCTGTTTTACACCGAGTAGTCTACATTCCTCACATACAATGTTTTACTGTCTTTTTGTGTCTCAAAGTCATAATTTTACAGTTACCAAAAGAGAAGGTATAGTAATTTGCTTTGAATGTAAACTAACCTTACAGCAGACCTGGAAATGGTTTGTTGGGATTTTTTTTTTTAATGAAAACTCTGACACTAGGTGTTTTTTTTCATTTGTCCTCTGCCACTTTTCACTAAAAATGTAAGACTTGGGAGTGAGGTTAGTTGTATTCATTCATTTATTCAACAAATTTGATTAAATACATAGCACAGGGTACCTTCCACACACAGAAAGAGTAATAAACCATGGTTTTGACCTCAAAGGCTCATAATGTAGTGGAAGATTGCCAGCAGATTAAAGTATATTCCCTGATATAAAGGGCAATATATTTCCCTTGATACAGTTTTTTTTTTTCTCTCTTGTCACTTTTTTTGTCTGGATTTTTAAACAATTTAAAAATATTAATCATTAAAAAAAAATTTTTTTTTAAGTTTCCATTTCCTCTTTTCATCCTGAGAACAGAGGAAATTTCCATTCTGCCCGTGTGATGGTTTATGAGGCTTCCACAACAGAGCTTCTCAGACTTGAGTGTGTACTCAATCCCCTGGAAAAGTTGTAAAAGGCACATTCTGGTTTAGTAGGGCTTCTGGGACCTGAGATCATGCGTTTCTAATACATACTCAGCTGATACCGAGATGAGATGACATGACCTGTCTGAGGAGCAGACTCCGCTGTTGCAAAATGGAATAAGTAAACCTAATCTGCAGGGTTAGCTATGAGATGTCATGAAAAGGGCCAGAGCAGAGGGGCAGACAGATAATGGATAATGCTTCATGGACAGTACGCACCTCTCCCTTTCTCTCCAGCTCAGGGCCGACCACACTCACCTTGGTATTTCCTACAGGGAACAGCTGGAGAAGGAAATGGCAACCCACTCCAGTATTGTTGCCTGGAGAATCCCATGGAAGAGGAGCCTGGTGGGCTACAGTCCATGGGGTCGCAAAGAGTCGGACACGACTTAGTGACTGAACAACATCAGGGAACAGCACAGTGCCTGATAGACAGTAAGAGCTCCTTAATATTTGTGGATCAAACACAGAATGAATCTTTTAAAAATATGTGTGACAAATTCCGTTATCTTTGCCTTTTTTACTAAGTGAAAACTCATTAGTAAACAGTATTGAAGATAATTTTAAAGATACTTTTTAATGATAAAATAATGAATGAACCATATGTCATCTTTTTCACACAGATATGTTTGTTCGGATGACCTCATTCCTACAAACATATTTTACATTCTTGCAATGAAGGCACACAGTATTTCCATCTTACGGTAGATTATAGATGTCTTTGTATGCATAATATTCAGTTATACTTTTGTGACTGCTTAACATGAATTGTATTGATGTTCCACAGTTTATTAAACTGTCCCCAAATAGAGGACATTTAGGGTTTTTAATTTTAACTTTTACTACTTTACATAAGTATGCAGCTCATTTAGACCATTTGACTCAGTCCTCCTAGACTTTTTTTTTAATTATGTACTTCCTTATTTCTTAATTTACTTGAATATTTTTCTGTGATTTAGAAGGTAATTTTAACCTTTGAATGTTACTTATGATTATCTCAAAGCATTTCAGAAATAGGCTTAAATAATAAATACATATGTATTATCTAATCAAAAGTATTACTTTTTTGTTTGATTTTATACAAATGATAAATAGAATTGTACTTTTCCCCTTTCTTTTCTCTCCTTCACCTCCACGATGTATTCTTTTCTAGGTTAGTTTAATCTGAAATTTTAGTATTCATATTCCTTTATTTTGAAAAGTAGTTACTCCATTTAATTAAAGTTATCAACATCAGCCCTTTCTTTTTCTTCAAATAATCTTTAAAAAGTAATAATTTCACATATAAGCATGAGGCTTTATAAAATAAGAAATAAATGCTTATCATTAAAATGTGCTTACTCTAAATATCACTTATATTGTATTTAGTATAAGTGAGTTAATTAGATACCATAGTTGGCAAATATGTGGCCAAAACTTTTCAAAGTTGATTTCTTTAGACGTTCTTTTTATGTTTTAGATACATTCTTGCCACACTTTCTAAATTAGATGTTCCCGTTGAAAAATTACAGCGTGTCTTTATTTCCTTCTGCAATGGTAATGTGACTTCTTTCTCTGCAGCTTAAAGTGAGTGGAAAGAATCTTCTTAATGTTTGCAAACTTATATTTAAAATTAGCAGAACTGAGAAGAATGATTCTCTGATTCGAAATGACAGCATTCTGGGTGAGTATTATTCATACTACCATTGAGCAACTGTTACACTTGAATATGAATGAAAAGTTTGGAGAGCAAAGTTATAATTAATGGTAGCCGGAATATTTTATTTTCTTATCATATGCAGAAGTTAGGTAATGCCTGTTATTTCTCTGTCCTTCTCTGTGTTTTCCATGTTTCACTTAATGTATCCTTTGGAGCCTAGGAGGATACCCAGCTATTTTTTTAAATGCCTGTAGTAACAATATGTAACTTTACAAAGTGTTTCCTATTTAAAAATTTATTTCCTGGTCTTGGATCTACTAAAAAATTACATTTAATAGCACTTGACATAACTGACATTTTTGATCTTTTGATATGGTAGGGATAATTAACTTAGAAGACATATATAACTGTTGTAGAAGATTGACATCAAAGTATGTCAAATGTTTCAAATGTGTGGGTAGAGAGATTGTAATACATCCTAACTACCTAGCTAACAATGTGTAACTCTTTATATGTCCTTAAATAATTAAGATGCTTAAATAGTTACCTAAACAGAAATCTTTTATGAATTAGTACTGTTGATCTAAGGCAACAACATGGAAAATACTCTAAGTCCTTTGTTAAAGATAAATGATCTTTTTTTTTTTTTTTTTTTTAATCCCAGCAGACAGGGACAAAGCCAGTACTGAAAGAAATGTATAATGTTTAATCAGCTCGTTGAGAATAATAGATTAAAAATAAAGATTCTGACAGATAATCACACTGACTAATAAAAATTAGTGTGAGATAGGCATAATTAGCCTTATGAGAGCTGCCTGGATTATCCTAAAACCTAATGTGTATGCTATTTGCATGGATGTTCTTAAGTTGTCTTAGGGAAGGGCGGATGTTATATTTGAAGCATCCTTTTCTATGGTTGAGATGTTTTTTAAAGTTCCTATCTTGATTAACTTCCTATTCATACAGCAACCAGTATATTCTTAAAGGTTTGTTGCAATTTAACTCTTAAATTACTTTAATTATTAGTTATTCTGTAATAAACTGTTTGTAACTAAAAATAAAGGTTAGCCAATATTAATAAGAGGCTGGGAATGGCATTCAGTTAAAAGAACACTTTCTTATTTACATATTAATAATCCCACCTTTTGCTGTCATTAATGTTACAGAGATTTGTCTCATAAGCTTTCCTCTTTATGCCTTATGAGTAGCTCTTAACAAACATTTGAACGTGGATCCTGGATAACATTTTACAAATCATATTTGGTGTTCACATACAAATGTTTTAATCTCTCTCTCTCTAGCAGTTCTACTCATACATTTGTAATAATTCATCTTTTTGACAGAATCATTACTGGAGGTCCTGAGAATTGAAGACTTGCAAGCTAACACCGAAGCTTTCCTGTACTGCATGGGGACCATCAAATTCATTTCTGGAAATCCAGAATTTCTTCATGAAATGATCGGCAAAGGTGCTGTTGAAATATTGATGAATCTGATAAAGCAAGTAAATGAGAACACCAAGAAATCTGGGACATGTTTGCCTAATTCAGGCCACTTGTTAGTCCAAGTAAGTATTTTACTTGAAAGTGTTAGACTTGTAAAATTAGTTTTCATGTTATTTAATATCACTTACCTGCCAGGTGGGTGTAACAGGTGGGCTGTTATCCACACGCAGGTGGGAGTGCTTGGCCTCAGGGATCAGGATGGCAGTCCCAGCCCCACCTCCGCCCTGTGTGTGCCTGTTTCCTCTGGAAAGGCTATTCTATGGCTTTTTACATGCAGTTGTCCACATGCTGGAGCAGGTCTCCAGCATGTGGGCAACTATTGCTGCTACCCTGCAGAGAGAGCAGGCCTGAAGAATGAATACTTAGCACCTCTTCAACTGCATGTTACAATCAGAATTTTAACAGGCAGAATTTGAACTTTTAGAGTTTCTTTTTTATAATTTTATTTATTTGTTGTTATTTTTGACTGCTCGCTCTTGGTTGCTGCACGGGCTTTTCTCTAGTTGTGACGTATGGGGGCTACTCTTCACTGCAGAGGTTTGTCATGTTGCAGAACACGAGCTCTAGGGCATGAGGGCTCAATAGTTGTGGTTCCAGGACTCTAGAGCACAGGCTCAGTAGTTGCAGTGCACACACGGGCCTAGTTGCTCTGTGGCATGTGGGATCCTCCCGAATCAGGGATTAAACCCATGTCTCCTACATTAGCAGGTGGATTCTTTACCACTGAGCCACCGGGGAAGCCCCTTACTTTTGAGAGTTTTGAAGCCAGGTCTAGGCTGGAGATTGTTCACAATGATTGGTAGCTGCTGTCATGCATCTTTTATCTGCAATAAAGATCAGAAGTTAATGACACTGAGTGGACAGCTGTTGAGGGGATGTGTAGACAACACACAGGCCAGAGACTACAGGAATGATGGTAGCAAAGCCAGATACATTTAGAATGACCAGGGCAGGAAGAAAAAATGTGCTGTGTGTTACAGTTTTATTACTTTTGTAGCAGATTAAATCTCATAGTCGAATTACTTTCATTGGAGCTGCTTCAGGTCTCCATTCTTTAGATGAGACTGTACTCTTGAATAACATTTGAATATCGGTTAATAGCATCTTTGCTGTAATAATTTATGAGGTTTGAAATGTGCTTGTCAATTAATAGGGAGTGATCAAGGACTGAGTGCTTGAAGCCTTCAGGAAAGAATGTTGAAAATTAGATTTATCTCCTGCCTTTAAGATGCTTAAAGTGTTAATGATGATTATTAATTTTAGACTTTGTGGTCTGTCTCCATTTTGAAAAAGACTTTGAAAACCTCCTTCTGTTATGAATGATGAAATATTCTACTGGATGTGCCATCTTTTGGCTAGGAAGACTTAAATAAGAAACATTTTCCTGCTGACAGTGTTACTGAGTTATTCAAACTTTCCCTCAATGAAAACAGTTATTTTGGTTATATAATTATGTTCCTTGTTAAAATGCAAAAAGTAAGAGTGCAAAAATCACCTGAATTATTTTCACTCTGAAATAATGTACCTCCAACTTTTAATAACCATTCTTCCATGCATTTTACATGCGTATGTATTATATATACTTACATATGTATAATTTTTGCTTTTGATCATGAACTTCTTCATTCTGACAGTTGCTTTTGCTTATTTTGCATCACCCCCTTTCCTCCTTGTTTCTCTTCCTGGTCCACATGACACATGTGCTCAGCACCTTTTAATATACCCATAGGTTTTCAAAAATGGAATATGCTATGCACGTCTCTTTTCTCATTTAACAATACATAGTAAAAACTCTATAGACTTATTTTATTCTTTTTATCGGCAGCATAATATTCTGTGGTGAAAATATATCTCAAATTCTCAACCATTCTTCTCTTGAGGTAGTCTGCTTTTAATTTTTACATAAAAGCTTCTAGAATTCTTGTTTTGTTTTAAATAGCTCTTTCATAAGTATATAGTTGTCCCTCAGTATCTGTGGAGGATTGAATCCAGGACCTGGCCCAGATACCAAAGTCCACATATGGTCAGGTCACATACTTGGTCCTTGTATTCCTGGATACAGTATACCATCTAAGGTTGACTGAATCTGCAGATGCAAAATATACGAGGGCAACTGTATATATGTATGTACATTTAGATATAATTTATAAATTTAGAAATAAGTGTAGAAATGTATTTATATATAATTATTCTTTCTCAGTCACTAAATTGTATCCAACTCTTTGTGACCCCATGGACTGCAGCACACAGGCTTTCTGTCCTTCAATATCTCCCAGAGTCTTCTCACAATTATGTCCATTGAGTCCCATGATGCTATCTGTTTCCCAGAGTTTGCTCACTGCTCTTTAGTTCCTCTTCACTTTCTGCCGTTAGAGTGGTATCATCAATATATCTGAGGTTATTGGTATTTCTCTCAGCAACCTTGATTCCAGCGTGTGAGTCATCCAGCATAGCATTTCACAGGATGTATTCTGCATAGAAGTTAAATAAGCAGGATGACAGTATACAGCCATGTTATCCTCCTTTCCCAAATTTGAACCAGTCTGTTGTTCTGTGTCTAGTTCTAAACGTTGCTTCTTGACCTGCATACAGGCTTCTCAGGAGACAGGTGAGGTGGCTTGGTACTCCCATTTCTTTAAGAATTTGCACAGTTTGTTGTGATCCACATAGTCAATGGCTTTAGTATAGTTAATGAAGCAACATTAGTTATTTTTCTGGAACTCCCTTGCTTTCTCCATGATCCAATGAATGTTGGCAATTTGATTTCTGGTTCCTCTGCCTTTTCTAAACCCAGCTTGTATATCTAGAAGTTCTTGATTCACATACTACTGAAGCCTAGCTTGAAGCATTTTGAGCACGACCTTGCTAGCATGTGAAAAGAGTGCAATCGTACAGTAGTTTGAACATTCTTTGGCCTTGCCCTTCTTTTGGGTTGGAATGAAAACTGACCTTTTCCAGTCCTGTGGCCACTGCTGAGTTTTCCAAATTTGTTGGCATATTGAGTGCAGCACTTGAAGAGCATCATATCATCTTTTAGGATTTGAAATCACTCAACTAGAATACCATCACCTCCACTAGCTTTGTTCGTAGTAATGCTTCTTAAGGCCCACTTGACTTCACACTTCAGGATGTCTGGCTTTAGGTGAGTGACCACACCGTTGTGGTTATCCAGGTCATCAATACCTTTCTTGTATAGTTCTGTATATTCTGGCCACCTCTTCTTAATGTCTTCTGCTTCTGTTAGGTCCTTACCATTTCTGTCCTTTATCATGGCCATCCTTGCATGAAATGTTCCCTTGATATCTCCAATTTTCTTGAAAAGATCTCTAGTCTTTCCCATTCTGTTGTTTTCCTCTGTTTCTTTGCATTGTTCATTTAAGAAGGCCTTCTTATCTCTCCTTGCTATTCTCTGGAATTCTACATTTGGTTGGGTATATCTTTTTCTTTCTCCCTTGTCTTTCACTTCTCTTCTTTCTTAAGCTATTTGTAAAGCCTCCTCAGACAACCACTTTGCCTTCTTGCACTTCTTTCTCATGGGGATGGTCTTTGTCACTGGCTCCTATACAATGTTATGAACCTCCATTCATAGTTCTTCAGGCACTCTGTCTACCAGATCTAATCCCTTGCATCTGTTCATCACCTCCACTGTATAAGGGATTTGATTTAAGTCATACCTGAATGGTCTAGTGGTTTTCCCTACTTTCTTCAATTTAGCTAAATTTTTCAATAAGGATTTCATGATCTGAGCCACCGTCAGCTTCAGATCTTGATTTTACTGACTGTATAGAGCTTCTCCATCTTTGGCTGCAAGAAATATAATCATTCAGATTTCAGTATTGACCATCTGGTGATGTTCATGTGTAGTCATCTCTTGTGTTAGTGGAAGAGGCTGTTTGCTATGACCAGTGTATTCTCAACAAAAGTCTGTTAGCCTTTGCTTTGTTTCATTTTGTACTCCAAGGCCAAATTTGCCAGTTACTCCAGGTATCTCTTGACTTTCTACTTTTGCATTCCAATCCCCTGTGATGAAAAGGACACCTCTTTTTTGGTGTTCTAGAAAGTGTTGTAGGTCTTCATAGAACCAGTCAACTTCAGCATCAGTGGTTTGGACAACAGACTTGGATTACTATAATGTATAATAAAAATATACAAATAAAATCAGTTGGTATAAAGGAGAATTGGCTTCCCAGGTGGCGCTAGTGGTAAAAAACCTGCCTGCCAAGGCAGGAGACATAAGAGATGTGGATTCTATCCCTGGGTCAGGCAGATCCCCTGGAGGAGGAAATGGCAACCCACTCCAGTATTCTGGCCTGGAGAATCCCATGGGCAGAGAAGCCTGGCGGACAGTGGTCCATAGGGTTGAAAAGAGTTGAACACAGCTGAAGTGACTAAGCACACACACATACCTGTGACCAAAAATACATCAGATCCAGAGCTAGGACCTGTGGCATGCCAGTCAGTGCAGTGCACTTCTCCCCACATTCCTCTCCTTTCCTTATTTGCTTGCTTCAGCCTCCTCAAGTGCAAACTGACTCACTAGGACAGATGCCCCTTTCTTTTCCAGACATCCGTGCATCCCTCCAGGTGGGAATGCATCCCTCTAGGGTGTAGCAACTCCATCCACACTGCCCCCCCCAGCCCTCACCAGGCACTGTCATGTCTCCACCGTCTTCCTCTCCACCTGCCTGGCATCTGGCATGAGGGTGTGGGCCTGCACAGCCTGAGGCCTCTCCCTGGAGCGTAGTCAGCACTCACATCCCCGCCCAGCAGGAGGAAGTGGGGCCCATTATTGCCACCACCTGAGAACGTGCTCCTCCTGTGGAGCCGTGTGTGTCCCTGTGCACTGTCATTATCTGTGTGTATGTGTGTACGTTTACAAATGTGGGGGAAGGGAGACATCGTTTTAGGCCATTTCATTTGCAGAATTTTCTGGACTGGGCATTCCCTTGTGTTTAATTAAGACAAAGAAAAGCTGTTTTGTATCATCTGGATGAGAAAGTGTAAGCAACTTGACTTCACTATAAGAACAGATGAAAATCTCTAGTGAGTGTGTCACACTGCCTGGCCTTTTATTAGCTCACTCCTATGCATATTCAACCAAACAGATCTGGCCACAGGTAGAATTGTTTGATTACACCAGCTTTTGGAACTGGTAGCTGTAGATCATGAGATATTTTTTGAAAGCAACTTTGTTCCACTGAAAAAGTAAATAAATAACTTGTGTTTGTACTAATGGAGTAATATCTGTAGACCAGAGAGAACACGCAGGGCAAAAAGGTAAAGGCAGGACTTCCTCTCCCTTATGATTTTCAACCCCAAAACCTCAGTAGCTTTGCCTCCTGCTGTAAAACTTCACGTGTTCTACCCGGCACAGTGCTGGAGCCCTCCTGTTTCCCTTGCGCAGCCCTGTTGGAGGCCATTGAGGGAGTAGAACACACTGAAGCTGGACTCGGAGGGTCATGTAGGATGTAGGAAACTGGTGCCAAGGGAAAGGGACAAGGTGTGTTTGGGAGCTGCTGAAGAGGTGGTCTGTCCAGAGCAGAGAGTGGCGTGAGGGAGGCTTGGGAGGTGAGATTGCAAGGCTCCGGTCACGGGCCTCGAATATCAGGCTGCCAAGTGTGGACCTGGAGTAACACAGAGCTGTGGGAGGTCTGTGTGTGGGAAGGAGATGAGATCCGAGTGGCAGAAAGAAAGATGAGTGTGCACAAGACAGTAAATGGATAAAGACCGAAAAACTGAAATGTGATGGGAGGGGAGTGTGTCACGGGTACAGTCAGATGGGAGGATTCAGATCTCACACACAGCAGCCCCAGAGAAGAGACGTAGCTGTAGTTATTAGATTTTAGACCGATTATAAAGGTGCTAAAGGAGCGAGATCAAGAAATGGATATGAAAGGGATAAAAAAGCTCCTCCACAGCATAGGGGCTAATGATGCTTAGAGGAAATTACTGAAGTGTTGAGATTTTTTAAAAAGTTTTCTCTGTGTTATTTCTCACATATATGTATACACATACGTATATGTTGATCGCTGCACCTGACACTGAGACATTGACCTCACAAGTGTTTGTGCAGTGGCTGCTCTGTGTCACGTATGTGCTGGGTGGTGAAGAAGACACCAGTAGGGGCCTCCTTTTTGGTGATCCCCCTGTCCAGATAATAGTATTCTGATGCCCTGTTCTTCTACTGAACCCATGTGTTCAGTTCAGACTGTCAGATGCTTGATGTTTGTAGCATTTTGAGAAGGTTGAGAGAATGATTGTTGATATTCAAAGGGGCCAGCACCACTTTCCACCAAGTGAAAGTATTAATGCTCCCAGTCTGGCAAAACAAGAGACGAGAGTTTGTCTGAAAAATCATAAGTATAAAGAAAGTTAATCTGTGCATGATCACTAAATTCCAGAATGCTATACTTTCAAGAGAGCTCCTTAAAACTTGGAAAAAGAGAAATACAGACCAGCTGAAAGGTTAGGCCCCCTAGATTCCAGCAGCAAATTGCATCACCTAAAGAGGTGACACAGATGAAATAGGGGTTTGTCAATGTTAATCTCAGTGGGTTATCAGAAGATGTTAGGGTTCATTTCTGACTTGTGTGTGTTCGTCGCTCAGTCATTGTCAGACTCTTTGTGACCCCATGGACTGTAGCCCGTCAGGCTCCTCTGTCCATGGGATTCTCCAGGCCAGAATACTGGAGTGAGTTGCCACTTCCTTCTCCAGGGGATCTTCATGACCCAGGGATCAAATCTGGGTGTCCCGCATTGCATGCAGATTCTTTAACATCTGAGTCACCAGACCAGACTTGTAAGGGCCAACAATTAGGAAGGAACTGAGAATAATTCCTGGAGTCAACTCCATCAGAAAATTTGTTGTGGTTTCCATCGTGCCCCCTTTCTGGGCACCAGGGAAGAGTCTCTTGTATGTGTCATAATCACAAACAGGCCCCAATCCCTCAGTGACTCATTTGTCCTCTTGTGTCTTGAGGACACAGTAATTGAAGAAAATCTCAAGGTACTCACATTTACAGCTTAGTAATTTGTAGGTATATAACATAACTATTGGGCTTCCCAGGTGGCTCAGTGATAAAGAACCCGCTTGCCAATGCAGGAGACTAGGGTTCAATCCCTGGGTTGGAATGATCCCCTGGAGAAGGAAATGGTAACCCACTCTAGTATTCTTGCGTGGAGAATCCCATGGGCAGAGGAACCTGGTGAGCTACAGTCCACGGGGTCAGCAGAAGAGTCAGACATGACTTAGTGACTAAATAACAGCTAACTACTAAACCCAGGTTGACTTAAACTAATGTTCCTATTTTTATGGATTCCTTTGTATTTCCAATCTTTTCTTCTTTACAGCCTTTTATTCTTTAATTTTGAGTTTAATCCTTAGAGAAATATGTTCTTTCCCTGCTTCGGATTTCACATCTTTGAAACTGGAACTGTCCCACATGCCCCCCACCCCGCACCCCAGATAACATAATTTCTTTTCCCCTTCTTACACCTGGTTTCTCTGACCCCTAAGCCTGCAAGCTTCTCCCTAGAGGGTCCTTCAAGTTCTGATCTTGCCCCCTTCTTGCTCTGTACACCTCCAATTTCCCACCCTTCCTTTTTCTAAGTGGAAGTTTCTCAGAAAGGTCAGTCCTCCCACCCTGTTTCAGTCCCTCTCTTCCGCTTTGGCTCTGAAGTGTGGGGGAAAGGAAAGTGAATTAAACAGAGATTGACCCTGGGTGGCTCAGAAAATGATACTTTTATTATCAGAAATTAGAGCTTTCTCGATGATCCAGCGAATGTTGGCAATTTGATCTCTGGTTCCTCTACCTTTTCTAAACCCAGCTTGGACATCTGAAAGTTCTCTGTGCATGTAATGCTGAAGCCTAGCATGCAGGATTTAGAGCATAACCTTACTAGCACTGGAGATGAATGCAACTGTCCAGTGGTTTGAACATTCTTTAGTATTGCCCTTCCTGGGAATTGGAATGAAAACTAACCTTTTCCAGTCCTGTGGCCACTGATGGGTTTGGCAAATTTTCAGACATATTGAGTATAGCACTTTAATAGCATCATCTTTTAGGATTTTAAATAGCTCAGCTGGAATTCCATCACCTCCACTAGCTTTATTGGCAGCAGTGCTTCCTAAGGCCCACTTGACTTCTCACTCTTTCGTGGTTATCTGGGTCATTAAGGTCTTTTTTGTACGTTCTTTTGTGTATTCTTTCTATCTCTTCTTGATCTTTTCTGCTTCTGTTAGGTCTTTACCATTTCTATCCTTTATTGTGCCCATCTTTGGATGAAATGTTTCTTTGATATTTCCAGTTTTCTTGAAGAGATGTCTAGTCTTACCCTTTCTGCTGTTTTCCTTTATTTCTTTGCATTGTTCATTGAAGAGGGCCTTCTTGTCTCTCCTGCTGTTCTCTGGAATTCTGCATTTAGTTGGGTGTACCTTTCCCTTTCTCCCTTGCTTTTCGATTCTCTTCTTTTCTCAGCTATTTGTAAAGCCTGCTTGACTTCTTGCATTCCTTTTTCTTTGGGATGGTATTGTTTGCTGCCTGCTGTGCAATATTATGGACCTCTGTCCATAATTCTTCAGGCACTCTGTTTACTAGACCTAATCCCTTGAATCTGTTTGTCACCTCCACTGTATATTCATAGGGGATTTTATTTAAGTCATACCTGACTGGCCTAGTGGTTTCCCTGGCTTTCTTTAGTTTAAGCCTGAATTTTGCTATGAGGAGCTGATGATGTGAGCCACAATTAGCTCCAGGTCTTGATTTTACTGACTGTATAGAGCTTCTCCATCTTCGGCTACAAAGAATGTAATCAGTCTGATTTTGGTGTTGACCATCTGGTGATGTCCACGTGTAGAGTCATCTCTTGTGTTGTTGGAAGAGGGTGTTTGCTATGACCAGTGCGTTCTCTTGGCAGAATTCTGTTAGCCTTTGCCCTGCTTCATTTTGTTCTCCAAGGCCAAACTTGCCTGTTCCTCCAGATATCTCTTGACTTCCTACTTTAGCATTCCAGTCCCCTATGATAAATCAGACATCTTTTTTGGTGTTTGTTCTAGGAGGTCTTCTAGGTCTTCATAGAACTGATTAAGTTCAGCTTCTTCGGCAGCAGTGTTTGGGTCATAGACTTGGATTACTGTAATATTGAATGGTTTCCCTTGGAAAGGAACAGGAATCATTCTGTTGGTTTTGATATTGTATCCAAGTACTGCATTTCAGACTCTTTTGTTGATTATGAGGGCTACACCATTTCTTCTAAGGGATTCTTGCACACAATAGTAGATATAATGGTCATTTGAATTAAATTCACCCATTCCTGTCCGTTTTAGATTCACTGATTCCTAAGATGTTTATGTTTACTCTTGCCATCTCCTGCTTGACCATGTCCAATTTACCTTGATTCATGGACCTAACATTCCAGGTTCCTACGCAATATTGTTCTTTGCAGCATCAGATTTTACTTTCAGACACATCCGCAAGTGAGTGTCGTTTCCACTTTGGCCCAGGTGCTTCATTTTTCTGGAGCTATTAGTAGTTGTCCTCCCTTCCACAGTAGCATATTGGACACCTTCTGAACCTAGGGGTGGGGGGCTCATCTTTTGGTGTCATATAGTTTTGCTTTTTTATACAGTTCATGGGATTCTTGCAGCTAGTATACTGGAGTGGTTTGCCATTCCCTCCTCCAGTGGATCACGTTTTGTCAGTACTCTCCACTGTGACTGGTCCATCTTCGGTGGCCCTGCATGGCATGGCTCATAGCTTCACTAAGTTATGCAGGCCCCTTCGCCATGACAAGGCAGTGATCCATGAAGGGCATAACTATAGGGCATTATTAAAAGCAGGAAACTGATATGGATAAAATGCAATTAGCTATTTTACTTATTTGCATATTGTTTTCTCAATTGGGTAAAACATTTTTTTGTCACGGTCTTTGGTTTGGTTATTAGGCTTGCCAATTTTAAAATTATTTATTTATATTTTTGGCTTCTCTAGGTCTTCATTGGGCTTCCCAGGTGGCTCAGTGGTAAAAAAAAATCTGCCTACCAATGCAGGAGATGCAGGTTCGATTCCCTGGGCCAGGAAGATCCCCTGGAGTAGGAAATGGGAACCCAGTCCAGTATTTCTTGCCTGTAAACTTCCATGGACAGAGGAGCCTGGTGGGCTACAGTCCATGGGGTTGCAAAAGAGTCAGGCATGAAGGACTGACTGGGGACTGAGGGACTGAGCGGGAGCACGAAGTCTTCGTTACTGTGTGCAGGCTTTCTCTAGTTGCAGTGAACGGGGAGTCTCTCCAGTTGTGGGTTGTGGGTTTCTTATTTCTGTGGCTTCTCTTGTTGTGGAGCAAAGGCTCTAGGTGCTCAGGCTTAGGTGCTCCTTGGTATGTGAAATCTTCCTGGACTGGGGGTCGAACCTGTGTCCCCTGCATTGGCAGGTAAATTCTTAACCACTAGGGACCACTAGGGAAGTCCCTTGCTAATTGTTTGGTGATGTATTTGTTTGTGGGAAGGGGAGCTACTTCTACTTACGAGGTTTCCTTCCTATAAAGGAATACCCAGTAGTGTAACTGATCACTCACTCAGCCATCTGGCCTGAGAGAGTCGGTAGTCAGAGCCTACTCTTCCCTTTCCTGGGAAGGGACTACATTTAAACAACTTGTGTTCCCCTTTGATTCTCCACAAATGGCATGTCTAAAGATCTGGGGAGAGTCAGGGATCCCAAATATCTAATGGCCTTTGAATTTGGAAATGAAGAGAGACTAAGGCAGATGGGGGAGAAAGTTGAAGGCTGTAGTCTATAGCAGAGGAGGGAATGCTTTCTAATCCTGAGCCCCTGAAGCAGATTTGCCCACCTGGTCACAGGCCACGCTTCCCTTGGTGGAGCAGAGCACCTGTGCTCACCAAGCAGGAAGTGAGGTGACTAGGAGATGATGCTAAGGGATGTCTCCTCACAAGGAAGGAACATCAAGTGTGGGAAATAAGTATTCCTACACCACCTGCTTCTGGGAGAACCTTTGCTTTCCAGTTGCTGTCATATCTGCCCAGTCTCAGCTCTTCATTGTAGATATTGTTAGTTGTGGCAATAAAGAAATGTCACTAACTTTAACAGGTGATTCTGAAAATCAGTGTTATTACTCTGTAGTTCTTAAAGCATTATCTTTTCAGACTCATTTTCCTTGTTTTACTGCTCTGACATTCTATATAGTTTAGATGACATTCAAATTTCTGCTGAACTGATACATATTATAGCCACGACTGGAAGAATCAGCTGCCTACTCATTTTATCAAGGTAACTGACATAGTGGTGGTAAATGGAGAAACAAGAATAAACATAGGCAGACGTTAAGTAGAATGTCAAAGTAGGAGGGCACTAGGATTTGAGGAGGGCAGAAACATTGCCCGCTGAAGTAGGACCCCTGTGGTAGGAATGTGCCATCCAGGCTCCACAGCCTAAGGGAGAGTATTACTCTCACATACATGTATTACTTTCACATACATGTATCTTAACTCCAGTGAAAGGCTTAGGAATATTTGGAACTAGCAGTTTCATGTGTATAGTGGCATCTTATGACTGGTTTCTTTTATCTCAGCCAGAGCTGTACTATTTGTATTAATATATGAGACAATATGAAACTCCTTGGGTTACCACAGAGACTCTGGTTTTGGCATATATGTGGTCTCAGTTGGGCACAAATCCAGAAAATGAATATGTTCTCATTAATAGAGGGAGATGGTTTTGCTGAGGTTGGAAAAATGGTGTGGCTTTGGTCTTAAATCATTTGACACTGTTTGTGGTCTCTGGCGGCTGTGTTTCTTCTTTCACGTCGTCAGCGGGAAGTGAACCATTTTGCAGTTGGCAGTCAAGTTGAGATAAAGCTCTAGGGATTTTGGTTATGGATATTCCAGATGATTGGGCAATAAATGAATGCTTTTAGGACACAGTCAAATGGAGCAGGGGAGACAACAGATGAGGAGTCGGCAGGGTCCTGGAAGCCCACCTACCTGGAGCTGATGGCCTTCCTGAGTTTCCTCATCTGAAAAATGGGGCTCAGAATACCTGTGCTGTCCACAAATTTAGGGAGCAAACAAGGTCAAGCTCACGAGTTAGCTTTATAAAAAACAAAGTAAGCTGCTCAAATTTTTTTTTCACAACAGGATTCAATGTATAAAAATAAAATGAACCTTGATGTCAGTTTTGGTAGAGGAAGCTTAATAACTTTCAGACTGTTAGTGGTACAATTTTCAATTGCATTATGTTCCAACGTTTTCTTTGAAAGCTGTTTCTTTGAAATTGGAAAAATATTTCTCCAAAGAACAATGCCATGACTGACGGTGAAGTTCCTGGGCTAGCCAAAGAGCCTGTTCAGTTTTTGATGCACCTAAATGGGAATTCTGTGGTGGGCTGTGAGCTACAAGCCCCTCTAATCTGGGCCAGCTCTGATGGCTGAATGCCTCCTGGGGCAGAATCCAGTGAGTTCCCTGGGGACTGAGGACTCTGATGGCGGGAGAATGCGAAGGGAAGAGGGAAGTCATCCACTGGGGAAATGCAGGCTCAGGGGGACCAACCAGCCCTCCCCACGTGCGCCCACTCCAGTGCAGTAGAGAATGGTGGGGTGGGGCCACAGCTGCTGACTTAAGTTCAGTGATCTAGATCAGGAGGGACTGACGCTTTAAGGCAGAGATTTCAATGTGTTTGCTAAGATTTTTCAAATAATTAATAATTGGAAATACAATTTGAAATTGATAATAAAGTACCTAGATTGATTTTTTTTAATGCTAAATCTTTTGAATTCTAATTTTGCTTTACTAAAATGCTGTTTGAGCCCTTATAAATTTTCTGATCACGACTTGTTATAATTTTTCCCTTTAAAATGGGTCTCCCATTGTTAACTGACAGTGAGAACTTTGAGGCCCGACTAATTCAATGTGCGGAGAAGGCAATGGCACCCCACTCCAGTACTCTTGCCTGGAAAGTCCCATGGATGGAGGAGCCTGGTAGGCTGCAGTCCATGGGGTCATTCAGGGTCGGACACGACTGAGTGACTTCACTTTTACTTTTCTCTTTCATGCATGGAGAAGGAAATGGCAACCCACTCCAGTACTCTTGCCTGGAGAATCCCAGGGACGGCGGAGCCTGGTGGGCTGCCATCTATGGGGTCGCACAGAGTCGGACACAACTGAAGCGACTTAGCAGCAGCAGCAGCAGCAATTCAATGTGAGATGGGATAGCTTTGCCAAACTCACCAGGTGTTTTACCTGGAGATGCTGATTGAGGGTGGGGCCCAATCTTAAAATGATCAAAGAATCTGGGGAAACCCAGGGCTTCCCAGGTGGCTCAGTGGTAAGATATCTGGCTGCCAATGCAGGAGCCACAATCCCTGGGGTGGGAAGATCCCCTGGAGGAGGAAATGGCAACTTGATCCAGTATTATTGCCTGGAGAATCCCATGGATAGAGGAGCCTGGCAGGCTACAGTCCAGGGGGCCACCAAGAGTTGGACACGACTGAACAACTAACACAACACACACACACAGAGAAAAAAGCTGCCTCAGGAAAAGTGAGCACCACAAAGTTGTAGAGTGTGGCTCAGTCACTTCAGCAGTAGATTTGCAACCAAAATCACGCTAGAATGTTTCTTCCCTGATATATACCAAACATTCAGATCCCCTTTTGTCCCAGACATCAAATAAAAACTGCTAACTAGTTAGGACACTTAAATTTTTATCCATCCTTTTTGTGGATTACCAGTTCCATATTCTTCTCCTTTTTCTTCTTCCCACTGATTGCCTTCTGACTCAGTATGTCTCTCCCAAGGGGCTGCACATTAAGAGTTGGGGAAAAGAATAATTGAAACGCTTGTTTTTCAGTTTGCTATTTCTTGATGAGATGACCGTTAAAGAGGTAGGGAATTGTTCCAGTAAGCCCTTTAGATTCTAAACAAGCATCTGTGTATGCAGCTAACTTTAACTTTGGGTTTTTTTTTTGTGTTGTTTGTTTTTTTGGTCATAAAGTATTTGAGATGGTTTAAAAGACTATATACAGTAAAATTGAAAAATACATCACTAAGCAGAATTAGGAACAATATAAACTAGAATAGAAACTTAAAGAAATGGATGTATTTCTCCAAGCAGGGAGCTTGGACTTTGAACTCCTGCTCTGGGGGGCAGGCCCAGTGTGTGGGCTTTCTTGTGGGGGGAGGTTGGAAAACAGACTCAGCTGCAGAGCACACATCTTGTTAACAATTTCCGCAAATATATCTCTGTTAAAAGTTGGAGCAAGGTTGAGAGTTAAGTGGGCTGACTTGGAATTTGCCTTTAGTGCTACCACAGTATTTAGTAGACTCTCCCCCCACCGCTCTCTTTATGTTTTTCCCGGAAGAAGCCACTTGTCTGTGTGCTGTATTCAGTCCCAGCCCCACCCACAGTGAGACCCTCGGCTCACAGCCAGCTCCTCAGAATGGGGGGCTTGCATTGCTGCGGCTGCCGGGCGACCTCCTCCTGATCCTCCTCCCCGGGGGGGGGGGGGGGGGGGGGGGGGGGGCGGTGTTTAAGTTCTGGTTTACTACCAAGCCTCTGCTAATCCCAGCACTTTCTTGCCAGAGGCTTCTTAAAGGGGAAAAGCCTCCTTTTCCATCTCCTGTCTCCCTTGTCCCTTCATTTCCTTCCCCCTTTCCTTCTTTCTCCGCCTCATCCCCTCTTCCTTTCTCCTCCTGCATATCATCCAGCCAGTTTTTATGAGCATATTTATTGTCCTCCAGATAGAAAGAGGAATAAGAAACTGGACCCTAGAGGAGCTCACAGTGGGAGAGAAAGTGTCTGATACAAGTTGTAAGGGGTCTAGGTATGAAACAGGTGTGAACAGGAAGGTCTGTTTACCTGGGAAGGGGAACAGTCAACCACTGAAAAGCCTTCAACAGAGGAGAAGTGAGCCTGAGCTGGGTCCAGAATCCCGAGCAGGAGATGAGCGAGTTGGAGAAGGAGCGGAGGAGAGTGTTGGAGGAGGATATTCTGCAGAGGCAGTGGTTCATTCAGAGGCTTGGAACTGTGGAAGGACCAGGAGGTTGTGTGTGGTGCAGAATCTGAAAGATGACCCATGTGCATGGAGAAGGGAGGAAGGGAGATGAAGGAGATGAGCCTGGTGGGGTGAGCCGTGCTTTCCAGAGCAGAGCCTTTTGGATATGGATTTCGCCCAGTAGGCCACCGGAAATCAGAGGAAGTCTGAACAGGGAAGGCTGGGTTTCAGGATGCTTCCCCGGACAGCAGAGAGAGGCTATGGGGGAGGTGAGCTCACCAGGGGAGAGAGTGGAAAGAGCCCATTCAGGGGGTGCAGACTTTGGGAAAGAGATGAAATAGGCTTAAACAGAACCAGCAACCCTGGAGGTGGGAAGAAGAGGTGGAACAGGTGACCAGTCAGGTGTTGAAATGGAAGGGGAGAAAGGGGTTAAGAGCCCAGGAAGGAGCTGCTGTTATGGATGAAATGAAAGGGAATACACTAGGGTCCCTCCAGGAGGTCTGTTTTTCTTTCATCAGTTATTTTTTTTATTCCTTTGCTCCTTTTTGTTATTGAGTCACTAAGTCGTGTCCAACTCTTTGGAGTGTTGGACCCCATGGGTCCATGACCCCATGGACTGTAGCATGCCAGGCTTCCCTGTTCTTCACTGTCTCCTGAAGTTTGCTCAAATTCATGTCCATTGAGTTGATGATGCCAGTCAACCATCTCATCCTCTGTCTCCCCCTTTTCCTCCTGCCCTCAATCTTTCCCAGCATCAGGGCCTTTTCTAATGAGTCATCTCTTTGCATCAGGTGGCCAAAGTATTGGAGCTTCAGCTTCAAAAGCAGTCCTTCCAATGAATGTTCAGGGTTGATTTCCTTTAAAATTGATTGGTTTGATGATCTTGCAGTCCAAGGGACTCTCAAGAGTCTTCTCCAGCACCACAATTTGAAAGCATCAATTCTTTGATGCTCATTAATCATCTTAAGATCCATCTCCCTCAAAGATATTGTCTGATTCATCCATGGTTTTCTGGATCCCAACCTTTCTATGTATACCAGTGGTTCCTTTGTAGATACTAATCCAGTAATCCATTCCATCAAAAAATATTTATTGAGGACCCACTATGTAGTCTTGAGAGTCACTTGGACTGCAAGGAGATCAAACTAGTCAATCCTAAAGGAAATCAGTCCTGAATATTCATTGGAAGGACTGATGCTGAAGCTTAAACTCCATACTTTGGCCACCTGATGTGAAGAACTGATTCATTGGAAAAGACCCTTATGCTGGGAAAGATCAAAGGCAGGAAGAGAAGGGGCGACAGAGGATGAAATGGTTGGATGGCATCACCAACTCAACGGACATGAGTTTGAGCAAGCTCCACTAGTTGGTGATGGACAGGGAAGCCTGACGTGCTGCAGTCCATGGGGTCGCAAAGAGTCGGACACAACTGAGCAACTGAACTGACTGACTGTGTACCAGGCACTAGAGTTGGGCCTGGGGGCACAATGGTGAAAAGACAAAGTGTGTACCTTCACTGAAGCTTCTAATATAGAGAAATAGAGAAACAATAAAACACAATACTAAGTAACCTAAAATAAAGCAGTTTACCGGGGTATGTGGTATGAGATGAAGTCTGAGGGGTTGTCTAGAGTCAGGCCATACCACGCCTTGTAGATGAAAGTCAGGAAATGGAATTGTATGATAGGAGCAATGGATAAAAAGCCAGTAGGGCTTAGAGAAACAGAAAGCAGAAAGGCAGGGTTCTGGAATATCTCTGAGTTTTGCGACTTGAGCAGCTGTGTTGATAGTAGTGTCATGAATTGAGGCATCACTACTATGTATTTTTCAAGTGCATGGTGTGTGTTTCATGTATGTGATTCTAGTAGCATCACAACCAAGAAATATGGAAACATTCCAGGTATCATATCGTGCTCAACTCCTTGCACTCCACACAATGTGATCCAGGCAGTAAATAGATACTGATTTAAAATCAGGTGATAGGTCACATCTTGATTTGGGCCATTTGTAAAAGTTATGTGTTTGGGGCAAAAGAACCTTGAACTGTCTTGACTTTTCCTAATGAACTGAGGAAAAAGGTTGAAAGGGAGAGGGGAAAAAAAAAAACACCTGAATTTGAAACAAGAAAATAAAAGCTCCTAAGAAAGCTGTGGTCCCTCCTGCTGACAGCATCACCAGCCAGAGATTGAGTGTGGGGAGTGAGAAGATGACAACAGATTGAGGTACCGGATCTGTGAAGCCTCGGGGCCCAGGGAAGGGGATGTTTGTGTGCACAGTGGGTGGCATCAGTGCTGCCCGGTCTTGCCACAGTCTCTGGCTGTCTGGTTCCGGCCAGGATCCACACGAGCATCTGTGCTCTTTGGTGAAGGAGTGGGGAAGCTTGCGAATCATCCTTTGGGTTGACATAAACCAGCACTGCTCCAGTGCCTGAGCTGTCTCTGAAGAGGGTGGACAGGTTAGAGTCGGGGACAGCTGATGAGAATTTTCCATTTTATGGCAGTGATGGCTTAGAATGCCTGAAATGGCTTGTTAACCTTCCTTAGCTTAAGAGACTACATTGGTAGGTCAAGTGGAATGCTAAAATAGTTTGTTTCCCCTGCAGTGTTTTGGATACTGAACCTTTCAGGGAAGAATTTACTGAATCACTGTGTAATTGAATCGACTACAAGAGACTTGCACACGTTTGTTTGAAGTATTACGTTTATGTTCTCTGCTTTAGAGAGAACATGGTTGGTTATATTTTTAAAAAATTTTTTGTTGCTGCAATTTGTTACAAAAGAAAACTAATCAAACATACATGTCATCTTAATAATTGTTAAAGTTTATTTGTTGGCTGTAATGATGCTTTTTATTTACGTAATCCTCTACAGTGTACAAAAACCGTGTTACCTTTTTTCCCACCTGTTACACGCAACCTTGGCTGGTGAGCAGAGTTTGTAATCCCCTTTTCACAGACAAGGAAACGGGGGAGTTGAAGAATGACTGAGTGCCTCAGTCACGTATTTAGGAAGAGATTTGGGACTTGACTGTCCATCATTTGAGTCTAAGGCTAGTGATCTCCCTCCTTCTGCATTTTGGAAGTGAAGACCCATAACAAAGGCAGGGATGGAACTGTTATTTTTGAACCCCTGTTAATTAATTGGCACTGGCAATGCCACCCACACATCTCATCTCATTGAATCCTAACAATGCCAGGGCAACTGTCACCATCCTCACTTTACTGATGAGGAATATGTGCTCTGGGAGGTTAACTGACTAAGCCTAAACTGATGAAGGGTGGGGCTGGAATTTGACCAGGCCATCCAACTCCCAAGCTGACTCCCCCTTAACCCGTGGCGTGCCTGTACCATCTCAGGAGGAAAGAACACCTTGCATATATGTAAAATTATTAGATAACAGCAGCTTTCATTTTATAGATTTTTAAAATTATTCTCTTCTCCACTTTCAGACAAGGGTTAAAGTACATAGTTTTTCTGAATGTTTTGTTTTTTACAAAATAAGACACATTTGCAAGACGTCAGTTCTTGCCTCTAGGAAGAGAAAGAGACTAACATTCTTGAATATCCTTTGGCTGCAGCATTATTATTTGATGGTATTTATAAGAATATGGAACAAGAAGTTTCTGATCTGTGGAACTCATGTGGCATGTCACAGGGTCAATTAATTACCTTATGACTTCTATTAGAGCCAGACAGTGATCTGCTTAACCCTCAGATTTTGGTATATTAATTGCTTCTTAACAGGAATATTTCATTCATTACTTTCGAACCAAAGTAGGCTTTCTTTGTACTCATTTCTTGCTCCTTGTGCATAGGCCCAGGTTCTCTGATGGGTGATGCATAACGGGGCCTTGTTTTAGCTACTAATGTAACAAAATTTATGGTGTGGGTTCTCCTGCACTGATTAGTATTGCTGTATTCGTGTTTTCTTAAAAAAAAAAAAAAGCCACTAACTCGCTTTTTTCCCTAGATGACTGCTACACTGAGAAACTTGGTTGACTCACCACTAGCAAGAAGTAAGTTGCTAAGCATCAGTGCCTTTCCCCAGCTCTGCACAGTAATGGAACAGTACATAGGTGACAAGGATGTCTGTACCAATATTGCCAGAATATTCAGGTAAGGTAGAGTAGGAAGAGAAAGTAACTTTACAATAATGCTAATGTTTAGATTCAGGAGTTATCTTAAGTATTTGTGTGTGTGACTGGCAGAGAATCTGGTTTTTGCTTTTTATGTCACCTAGAAGAAAAGGTAAATCTAGTGGCCTAAGTTTAAAATAAGTGACTTAAAACTTATTTTATTGACTTCATTTCTTGTGTATCTCTAATGTGATTCGAAACTCATTGATTTTAAGTTACTTTACAGTTGTGAGTTGTCCTAGTGTTTTTATAAAAGAAAGAAACAAAACTCTCAGCTTATTGGAGATAAAGAGCTGTATCACAAAACCTGGCTAACCTACTGGTGCACTTGGAAACAGTGCTTCAAGGATTCTAACAGAAAAGAGGAGCCATTGCTTAGAAAGTCTGATCTGACTTAATTTATAATCACACGTTGTTTTATTTGGGTTGTTTGGCTGAACTTTGGCTCACACATTCAGTAGTCATGTTTATACTTACTTTGCTGCAGAAGCAATGATAACCTGAATCTAGGCTGCCTCAAAACAAGATGTGACTAAATTTCAGAACTGTCTTCAAATTATGTGTTTCGATTTCTCCCTTCACTGCTCTTCGCCAGTGTTTTGACATAATGATCCTTCTCAAGAGACCCAGTCCTTTCTTGAACTGTAATATTGTAGCTGTTTAACAAAAGACAAAATTTCCTGAAGACTGAATTGGTAATTGACCCCAACATGAGGGTGTGAGTCCAGCTTTGATCTTTTAGCACTGTACTTTCCTATTTGGGTCCTTAATTGTGGGTACTTAATTAGTCCCATTTTGAAGCATGTAAAATCATAAAGAATTTATTTCTGTGTATTGAAACATGTAAAGATCCAATTTAGTTTTTTTCCCCTGTGGACAGTTTCCCCAGCACATGTTACTGAATACACCATCCTTTTCTCATTGCTTTTGAATGCCTACTCAAGAGAACGCAAGTTTCCATATACTCGCAGGTCTGTTTCTGAACATTCTGTCTGACCCATCCTCAGACCAGTACCACGTTGTTTTTTTACTGTTATGGGTTTAAGTCTTGCTATAAGATATTAATAAGATGAATCCCCCACTTTTCTCCTTTAAGATCCAAATTTTTATTTTCTCTTCCTCATGAACTGGAGAATCAACTAAAAAGTCCATGAAAGGAACTTTGGATTTTTTTCACAAAGCTATACTGAGTATTTAGGGTAACTGGGACAGAGATGGGGAGAATTGACATCTTTGTGATATCGAGTCTTCCATCCATAAACAATTGTGATGTTTCTTCTTTTCATAAAATTTTATAATTTTCTCTTAAAAATTTTTGTCTTTTTGGAGAAAAAAATACATCTTTTGTTAGATATATTCCTTCATGACTCTTGCTGCAATTATAAACTCATCTTTTAAGAAAACAATTCTAATGAGTGTTGCTAGTGTATATGAACAGTGTTGATGTTTGCTTATTAATCTTGTTATCCAGAACATCTTGATTAACATTAGGTCTAAGAGTCTATAGATTCTCTTGGCTTTTCTATGCAAATTATTTGCAAACAAGTATAGTTTGTTTTTTTCCCCCCATTATTACAACTCTGCCCCTGTCCTCACCTATTTCTTGGATGCATTGCTTGAAAGTGAAAGTCACTCAGTTGTGTCTGACTCTCTGCAATCCCATGGATTATACAGTCCATGGAATTCTCCAGGCCAGAATACTGAAGTGGGTAGCCTTTCCCTTCTTCATGGGGTCTTCCCAGCCCAGAATCCAACCCAGGTCTCCCACATTGCAGGCAGATTCTTTACCAGCTGAGCCACAAGGGAAGCCCCAAAATACTGGAGTGGATAGCCCATCTCTTCTCCAGCAGATCTTCCCAACCCAGGAATCAAACCCAGGTCTCCGGCATTGCAGGCAGATTCTTTACCAGCTGAGCTACCAGGGATATATGTGTGTGTGTGTGTGTGTATTCTTTTTTTCCCCCATTATTACAGCTCTGCCCCTGTCCTCACCTGTTCCTTGGGTGCATTGCTTAGGATGTCCAGTATAACGTTGTGAGAGTATTGGGCTGGCTGACTTTCTCCTGACTTTAAGGGAAATGTTTTTGTAGTTTTGTCAGTTGAAATTGTTTGTTGTAGGTTTTTGTAGGTTCCCTTTAACAGTTAAGGAACAATTTTCTCCCTTTAATGGATTTTAAATTTCCTTGAATACTTGAATATATTTTGATTATATGGATTTTCTTTGTTTAATTCTTTAATGTAGTAGATGACATTAACAGGTTTTCTCATGTTAAAACATTATATATTGCTAGGTTTTCTCAGCTTTACATTTTGTTTAGGATTTTTCATTTATGGTTATGAGTTAGATTGACCTGTACATTTCCTTTCTTATACTGTCCTTGTCTGGTTTTAATGTCCAGTTTATACCAGCCTCATAAAATTAACTGGGATATATTCCAACATTTTCTCTCTTTTAGAAGAATTTCTGAAAATTAAACTTATCTGCTTCTTGAAAAGTCTGTAGAAATTGCTTGAAAAGCTGTTCTATCCTATTGTGTGTATACACGTGTGTGTGCATGCATGTGTGAATATCATTGACAGCTGATTCACTTTCTTTAATGCTCTAGTCATATCCTATTTACACTTGGTTCAGTTTCTAAAATTTGTATTTTTATAAGAATTCATTCATTTACGTTTCAAACTATATAAGGGCATTCCAAATATTCTGTTATCTTTTTATTTTTAGTTTTTAACACCAAAAACATTTTGTATTGGGATAGAGGTGATTAACAATGTTGTGATAGTTTCAGGTGAACAGGGAAGAGTCTCGGCCATACATATATATGTATCCATTCTCCCTCAAACCCCTCTCTCATCCAGGCTGCTACTTAACATTGAGCAGAGTTCCATGTGCTATACAACAGGTTTTTGTTGGTTTAAATATAGCAGTGTATACGTGACTTGCCCAAAGTCCTTAACTATCTCTTCTACCCCCAGCACAGCATCCAAGTCTGTGAGTCTCCTTCTGTTTTGTAAGTTTGTTTGTATTATTTTTAGAGTCAACATATGCTGCTACTGCTTAGTCACTTCAGTCGTGTCTGACTCTGCGACCCTATGGACTACAATCTGTCAGGCTCCTCTGTCCATGGCATTCTCTAGGCAAGAACACTGGAGTGGGCTGCCATGCCCTTCTCCAGGGGATCTTCCCAACCCAGGGATCGAACCTGGGTCTCCTGCACTGCAGGTAGATTCTTTACCACTGAGCCACCAGGAAGCCCTCCATGTTGCTGCCAATGGCCTTACTTCATTCTTTTTAATGGCTGAGTAATACTCCATTGTGTGTGTGTGTGTGTGTGTACCCACCACACCTTCTTTATCCATTCCTCTGTCGATGGACATTTAGGTTGTTTCCATGTCTTGGCTATTGTAAATAATGTGCTGCATTGAACACTGGGGTGCATATATCTTTTCAGGCCATGTTTTTCTCTGGATATATGCCTGGGAGTGGGATTGCAGGGTGATATAGTAGCTCTATTTTTAGTTTCTTAAGGAACCTCCATACTGCTCTCCATGGTCGATGCACATCAATTTACATTCGCACCAACAGTGCAGAAGGGTTCCCTTCTCTCCACACCCTCTCCAACATTTGTTATTTGTGGGATTTTTTATGATAACCAATCTGACCAGTGTGAGGTGATATCTCATTGTAGTTTTGATTTGCATTTCTCTGATAACTAGCAATTTTGAACATCTTTTCATGTGCCTATTTGCCATCTGTATGTCCTCTTTAGAGAAATGTCTATTCATATCTTCTGCCCATTTTTTGAGTGGGCTGTTTGTTTTGAGGATATTAAGTGTCATAAGCTGTAAATTTTGGAGACTAATCCCTTATCAGTCACATCATTTGCAAATATTTTCTCCCAATCTGTGGGTTGTCTTTTTGTTTATTGTTTCCTTTGCTGTGCAAAAGCTTTTGAGTTTAAATAGGTCCCATTTGTTTATTTTTGCTTTTATTTCCATTATTCTGGGACATGGATTAGAAAAGATGTTGCTGTGATTTATGTCAGAGAGTGTTCTGCCTATGTTTTCCTCTAAGCTTTGTAGTGTCTGGTATGAAATTTAGATCTTTAATCCATTATTTTTGTGTATAGAGTTAAGGGATGATCTAATTTCATTTTTTTACATGTGGCTCATCTATGGCCATACCACCCCTGAATGCACCTGATCTCGTCTGTTTTTCTTTTAATCTCTGTTGCCTCTCTGATTATACCTCTTTTATTTATATTATCTATTTAAGAAATATTTATGCAGTGCCTACTATGTGCCAGGCAGTGTTCTAAGCACTTTCTAAATACTAATTCATTTATTCCTTATAACAGCTTTAAGAGATAGGTACTTATTATTATTATCTTCATTTTACCTATGAGGAGGCTAGGCATAGATAAGTTTGGTAGTTTTCCCAGAGTTGCACAGCTGTGATTTAAACTAGATAGTCTGGCTCTAGAATTTACATGGTTAACTGCTATGTCACACTGCCTCTTCATTTTGATGTTGATTTTCATTCCTTAATTTGAAGGTTTATGATATTTCTCTTTTTCTCTTGATCAGTCTTGCCAAAGGTTGGCCAATTTATTAGTTTTTGTAAAGAACCAATAGATTTATCAAGCCACTCTATTGTAAGTTTCTTTCCTATTGTATTCCTCATTCTTAGCCTTAGTAATTCTTCTATTCTTTTTGGATATATTATATTTTCTTCTGGACTTCCCTGGTGGCTCAGACAGTAAAGAATCTGCCTGCAGTCAGGGAGACCTGGGTTTGATCCCTGGGTTGGGAAGATCCCCTGGAGGAGGGCATGGCAACCCACTCCAGTATTCTGGCCTGGAGAATCCCCATGGACAGAGGAGCCTGGCGGCCTACAGTGCATGGGGTCACAAAGAGTTGGACACAACTGAGTGACTAAGCACAGCACATATTTTTCTATGTTGGTTAGAAAGTCCTTTCCCTTTCAGCTTTCTTAAGGTTATAAATTTTCCTCTACTGCTGCAGCTGCATCTAAATTTTGATCTGTAGTATTTTTTGTTATTATTCAGATATGTGGTTTTTTATTTTATTTCTTTGACCCATAAGTTATGTGTTTTTAAATTTCCAAAAGTATGTCTTTAAAATGTGATCTAAAACATTGGTAATTTACTGAGACTTGTTAATGGCCTGGCACATGATCAAGTTTTTAAAATATTAGTGATGTTTTTTCTATTAATCTCATACTTAATGAGAGGTTTATTAACATCTATTAATTTGATATAGGTTTGTGAGTTTCACCTTGTGGGTTATGTTAGTTTGTTTGCTTACTTTTGAAAATTTGAAGCTATTTTCAAGGTTTTTTGCCTTAAGATCTATTTTGCCTGATATTAATGTACCACTAATATCCTAGCATATTTGAGCAGTTTAACATTTGCTTGTGCTAGAGTCCCAGGAGATTGACTCTACCAGATTGAAATTTACCAGATTTTGTGTAAATTTCTTATCTTGTGTTTTCTGAACCACAAGCTTGGTTGATAAAGAAGCTGCCTGCAATGCAGGAGACCTGGATTCAATTCTTGAATTGGGAAGATCCCTGGAGGAGGGCATGGCAACCTACTCCAGTATTCTTGCTTGGAGAATTCCATGGACAGAGGAGTCTGGCAGGATACAGTCCATGGGGTCTCAAGAGTCAGACACGACTCAGTGACTAAACCACCACCACCTGTGTGAGAGGTTTCAGCTTTCTCTTTTTCAAAGAGCTTGAAATTTTCCTTGCTCCCACCCTGTGCCCCTGGAATCTAGAGCAGGTAACCAGCTCCCTGAGGCATCTCTGGGCCAGTGTATAGAGTATTTCCAGACTGCTTTTCATGCACAGGACAATGCTTTGAAGGTCTGCATTTAAAGCTAGGTATATTTGAATTTTATTGAAAAACAAAGCTGACTTTTATTTTTTCCATTTGACATTTCTACAGCAAACTTACTTCTTACCATGACTGCTGTGTAGCCTTGGCCAGCTATTCCAGATGTTATGCCTTGTTTTTGAATCTGATAAACAAATACCAGAAGAAGCAGGTCAGTTCTTCATACATTTAACTCTTCAGTGTGTCTTTGCATTGGTGTATTTGTGTAATAAGGGCACATTGAATGACCCAGGAGGCAGAGCGTTCCATGGAGGAGGTGGGGAGGAAGTAATTTGAGGCAGAGATGGCCTCAGAAGGATGTGCATGCAGTACAAGGATTCGCGATGCTAGATGAAAGGTGGGTGCTGTTCCTCCTAGTGCTCTGTGGATGCCTCCTACAGGAGGCACCTTTGAGTGGGTTACACTGGTTATTTCTAGGCCCCAACCCAGGCCTACTGAGCCAGGTGGGTGCAGATGTGCCCGGCCATCTGAACTTTAACAAGAACTGCAGGGGCTTCTAATGCAAACTAAAGTTTGGGATCCCCTACACTGGGTATAGTCCGAAGATTCTTCTAGCCCTGAAGTTTTTCTAATTTTTTGACACTGTTGTATTTAGAAGATGACATTTCAAGGTTAAGTATTTAAAGGAAATAATTTGGTTTTAATGGGTTGGACAGAAATGTATATAGCTGTTTTAAAAGAAGAACTCACAAATGACTTTCCCTTAATAAAATTATAATACTTAATACAAACGTTAATTTTTATGATATTATCAGTTTTGAATAGTCATTAAATGCAGGCTAGTTTTATTTGCCTTTATAAATGATTAAAATGACATCAGCTTTTTAGTGGGGATCGTTTATACATGAAAATATGTATTAATTTCCAGTATGGTAAATTTTCAAAATTACATAGCAGGTATCACCAGTTTAAAACCAACTGTTTTAATATAAAGCTTTGTGTTTATTTATATTAACCATATCAAATCACCTCAATATATAATTCCTGTTTGCCACAAATAGCACTAAACTTATTCTTACCTGGCCAAGTACTTCTGCTGAGAATGACTAAATTTGTCATATTTTACACTATTATCAGCTATTTATTAAAAGGTTGCTAGTCTCATTTTGGTTATATTGATACTGAGAAATTTCTGTGTTCACATTACACCACTATGTATTACGTGCTCAGTCGCTCAATCATGTCTGACTCTTTGCGGCCCAGTGGACTAGCCTGCCAGGCTTCTCTGACCATGAAATTTTCCAGGCAAGAGTACTAGAGCAGGTTGCCATTTCCTATTCCAGGGGATCTTCCCGACTCAAGAGATTGAACCTGAGTCTCCTGCACTGGCGGGCAGATTCTTTATCACTAGCACCACCTGTACGTTTTAAAGATGATAAACTTTGCTGAAAGTGTTAATGTTTCTATTTAACTTTAAAAAAACAATTTACAGATATGCACTTGAGTTCCTGATTCTGAGTATTGGACTACAAATGTTTTCCCCTATGTATTTTGTATTTTCTCTAAATTACATACTTTGAAAGATTTCATGGCATAAGAATTTGCTGTGTCAGCTGAAGAATGAATTTGGTTAATCTACCTTACAGTATCCACAGTGCTGTTAATTTAAGTATCCATTAGGCATTTACTGATTTAGATTTTGGTAAAATATACTATCAGAACTCTAATCGACAAGCGAATTAACCCCTTAGGAGCTTAGATACTCCTAGTTCTGGTTTTCTTTTTTAAGGAAAAAATTAAAAGTGTAGAAAAGATAGTTTGCTGTAACATTAAAAGAAACTTTTCAATATTATTCTTATAAAGGGATTTAATTATGGATTTTATTTTGTAATCTTGTTTTATGGGATTACTTTATGGGTTTTTTAATTTACCATCATAGTTTCTTTTTTACTTTGGTGTTTTGATCATGGATGACTTAGATTAGACAGTAACTGGAGAAGATGTTTTCAAATGTGGATTTAAAGAAAACACTTCTGTTTAACAGTTTGATTTCAAGTTATGTCATAACCTGTAATTTAAAAAAAAAAAAAAAAGAAAACCCATCAGTTCAATGCTGACAAATAGCCCTATTTGTTATGGTATTACTGGTACATAACTGTTTGTTTCTCTAGTTGTAGTTTAGATGATGATTGTGTTTAATAGACAGTAGAAAGTTCTGGCATCTGGCTGTTAATAATATGAGATACTTGAGATGTCAGTATAGTTAAGGGTATGCTTTTTCTGGTTCAAGGGACTAAATGTCTTAAAGTTTAATTGGCATAAAATTTTGCCACACTTCTTATTGAATTACTTTTCACTTTGGACCGGTAGTTATCTATAAAGCAAAATTGGCATTTAAAGGCCATATTTTTCTCTATTGATTTATGTTATAATTTTGTATTCCTATTAAAATTATTTTGGTCCAAAGATGAATAAAGAGCATCTTGCAAAGTAAGTACAGTAACATGTTGTTTTTAGAACTACCAAGGAAATGTGTAATTTATCCCCTTAATCACCAAAGTTATTACCTTTTTAAACTTTCAAATTTTTTTTCATTTATTTACTTTTGGCCATGTAGGGTCTTCATTGCTTCTCGCATTTTATTCTACTTGTGCCGAGCAGGGGCACTCTCTAGATGCAACACCCTATAGATACAACACTCTCTAGATGCTTTTCATTGCGTAGCTTCTCTTGTTGCAGAATGAGGGCTCTAGGACGCACAGGCTTCAATAGTTGCAGCATGTGGGCTCAGCAGTTGCAGCTTCCAGGCTCTAGCACAGGTTCAATAGCTGTGGCACATCCATGGCATGTGGGATCTTCCCAGTTAAGGGATGGAACCCGTGTCCCCTGCATTGGCAGGCAGATTCTTTACCACTGAGCCACCAGGGAAACCCTCACCAAAATTATTTTAGACATTGTGGTAAAAATCATATTCAAATATATATTTCCTTGCTCTCTTAGAAGATATTAAAAATAATTTCCTCTTATTGATGCCAAAGGTCAATATTACAAGCAGTAATTATTACTCTAGAGGTTATTTGTCCTACATTGGGAGCATGAGTCTGTTGATAAACTTCTTTAAATGTCTGTGTCGTCTTTGTGTAGATTTCTCTCTCCGTTTCCATTGCTATTAACTTTGCTTTGGTAATCATTACCTGTCTTTTGCAATTATTTGTAATTAGTAGGGGAACCTCATAACCAACCTTCTTAAAAGTAACACCTGAAGAGTCTAAACATTGACTTTGAATAGGTTCTGAGGGAGAAGAGCCTGAGGGACTTTTGATGAAATTTCTCTCGACTGTTCTCATCTTCAAAAGCCATTTCATATTCAAGGTGTGGCTTTTGTGTTCCTTTCTCTATGAAGCCTTCTAAGACCAGCCAATTTTTTCCTCATCAGTGCATCATTTAATTTTTATTTTTTAAAGATTTGTAGCAGCTCTATTTGTAATAGTCAAAAACTAGAAACAACCAAATGTCCTTCTCTGGATAAATGGCTAAGCAAACTGTGGAATATCTATGCCATGGACTATTATTTAGCATTAAAAAAGGACTGAACTATTTATACATACTATATCCTGGATAAATCTCCAACTATACTGAGTGAAAAAAGCCAGTCCCCAAATGTTACATACTGAATGCATGATTTTAAAGCCTTTGAATGTAGCTAGTGCACCCAGTTAGTACAGTCAGAGCTGAGGACCCAAGCAGTATGTTTGTGACCTTAACTATTTCACTATTATTAAGAAAAATCATCCAAAACTTAGAGCTAGAGTGAGGGGTAGGAGCCCGTATATTCTGACAAAGTCATATTGGGGCACTGTTTAACCAACAGGGCTTAATTCCCAAGGAGAATATATCTTTGTTTAAACTTGTTGTTTACTATTTGATTAGAACCCAGACACTATAAAGTTACACATTAATTTGTAGATTTTTTCTCTGGTAGACAAGATAACCCCAAAGTTATGGTTTGTTACCTTAAAGCCATTAGCCAGGTATGATTCTAACCTAGTAATCTTATTCTAATATTCTTTTTAATGCTTGTAAACACCCAGTTCTTGTTCTTGGAGCCCACTTTACCATTGTATTGGCTTCCCTCATTAATGAGATAAATAATTCTTTTAATGTGTTCATTTTATATTTCTGAGAGCCAAGTTAACTTTTTATAAATTCTACTTTGACTCTATATTATCTTTTACTTATGCAAAAGAAGGAAATATTAAAGTTTTGAATCATCTTTGATATTTTCTAGTAAGGAAAAAATATATATTTTTTACATTTTCCTCAAAACCAGAATGCTTTAGAAGAGCAGGGAAATTGTTCAGGCTACAAGGAAATAGTTATGTGTCCCAACCACTTCCTAAAATCGTTAACCAAAAGCTCTCAGAGATCTTTGTAAATGTTTCTTTTGTGATTCTCTAAATGGTTATCATTTGTGTAGCTGCCTTATGCACTGTTGGGATTCCCTAAGGACAGAGGCTTTGTCTTTAGAAACCTGAGATGATTCTTGGCATAACAGACTCATGATAAGTGCTGAAAGAATGAATTTTGCGTATGTGAAATGCTTTGGAATCTGTAAAGTATTATACACTATTTTTTTTTTCTAGTCCTCTAGTACTTCTTCCTTAAATATTTACTTTCCTCTTCCTACTTTGGAGGAGGAAATAATAATTTTCCCCACATTTTTCATGTTGATGGGCTGCCGTACACAGCAGCAAAACAGAAATGCTGGATCTTAAATTATTTCAGACCAGCACAGCATCTTAAGTTCCTGTTCCCCTTGGCCCAGGTGACTAGTTGGATAAGATTTGTTTTTCTTCTTTCCCGAGAGATAGAAGTGATTTCCAGAAACAGAAACCGCACACCACATCCTGATGAGAGTGTTTTAATCTTCAGTGGCTCAGATTTTGCTCCACCTGAGGTTTACTTGGACATTGAGACTTTTGACCTGATCTTTGAAATGTACCCCAGTCCTCCAGCAACTTTTAAACTGGAATTATTACTTCCTAGAACTATTTTTGTTTCAGTTCTAGGAAATGTTTCTCCAAGGCTAACTTGGATTATAGACACAAGCACACTTTGGACGTGTTATAGTCTCTTAGTGTACAGAGCTGTCGCCCAGGGACTCAGCAATCAGTCTGTAGCCCTTATCTTTGTCCTGAGAGGTTAGCATTGCCTTTGTCTTAAAAGTTTGAAGGCTAAGTTGACAATTGGCAGAGATTTCATTTTTCTGGGACTTATTTTTAAATTTAATCATGTTATGACTCAGTGTATTTTTGAAGAACATAGAAACAAAAATCTCAAAAAAAAAAAAAAAAAAAAAACCCCTCTTTAGTGGTAAATGAACTGTCACCTGCACACACCTCTTTGAGTGTTTTTTTTATCAACCAGGTGAGGAGCTTAGCAGGAAACTGTGGCCAGCTGCTTCCCCCATCCACCAGGGGGAGATCCTGCTTGGAACCAAGTAGCACCAAAGCTGATGGCTGCTGGGAGAAGTGGAATATTTCCTCCCCCATCTGGTGTTGTATTCCATTAAATGGAAAAAAAGAAAAAGTGAGAAAATGTCAAAAGTAAAAAATTTTTTCCTGTTTTTTTTTTTTTTTTTTTTTACACACCTTATTCATATTCATCTCTTTTCAAGGAAAAGTCTGACTTCAGCATATGAAAATTGGTGTTTTTGGAGTGTCCTTAATCTGTTTCAGTTATTAGGTCAGTTGATAATGAAAGGTGGTGGGGGGCGCATTTTCACCTTTATTTTCTACCCATCCATGTTGTGAGAATTATTTACAAGAAACATGGATTCATAGTTTTTAAACATGATATAAAAACAGTAGGTATTAAGGTGGTGAGATATCAAACTTTTTCTTGATTTGAATCATTGAATCATTGTCTCCTAAACTTGGGGAGTTTTAAAAATACAGGTTCTCAGGCCTCACCCTGGGAGATCCTAATTCAGGTCTGGGACAGGGCCCGAGAACCTATTTTCAGTAGGCACCTCAGGTGAAGAGCAGGTGTGGGAACCTGTGGTGTAAATTATTAAGATCGCTCCTTAAAACAAATTGTTTTCCCCAATATTGACAGTGGAGGGTTGTCTACAAATCCTCAAGAGATTTTAAAGTGATTAATCAAAGCAGTCACACAGGGTCAATCTTCATCTTCAGGCATGTGGCTGAAAGTGAGTCTCCCTTACAAAGTAGGAACCAAGTCAGTAAGACATGCCAGGGGTTGGTGTAGGTTTCCCCAGTAAGTGGTGATAACCGCCTGCCTTGTGCCTTTTGCTGAGGCACAAGTTAGCCGAGGAGCACTTTCTTAGCCAGAGAAAATGAGATGGGTTGTTCGACCCTTCCAGGCATTTTCTCTGCCAGACTTGTGTCAAAAAAGATGGCACTGAGACCAAACCCAGTTTGATAACTTGGCCATTGCACTAATGGGGCTTCAGACACTGGTCACACTGGGCTACTCAGGAAAAGTGAGCCCCGGGGACCCTTGAACTGGCAGCGGAAGGGAGGATTCGTGTTATCCTCAGTTAGCTAGACAAGCCACAACTTGTTCTTGATTCATTTGCTAATGAAGCAACCACTGAATTTTATTTCTGCTTTTGAGAAATTTCAGTATATCTCCATATCTAACCTTTGTTAAGTTTGCAACAAAGCTGAGGAAAATTTGTTCATTTTGTCAGGCGAGTGTATGCTCCTTGGTTGTTTCGTCACAACACAGATTTGTAGTGACAGACACTAGAGCCCTTGGTGGGTCACAGCTCTCGGGTCTTGGACAGACCGTGTTATAGCTCTTAGAGAAATCAGTGTTACAGCTCTTTTATTTAGAAAATAGCAGGAAAATCCATCCTTGAAGCATGAGGGCATGCGGACCCAAAGATGTGAAGAGAAGAAGGCCCCAGCGTGCAGCGGGTGGGGGTGGGGGTGGGGTGAGGAGAGAGAGCACTTTGGCTCCTCTTTTTGTATGTTTTTTTCCTCCGCCTGGGCCTGCCCTATGCAAATTGCACTTAGCCAGGAGTGTTGTTGTACCTGAAGTTCTCACTCAGGTCCTCAGACCTTCCTTTGTTCTATTTTTGAAGGCTTCGCCCTTCCTTGTCTTTTAGCCACCGCCATTTTGGACTCCCGTTTCCTATTCTAACTACCTAACAGTTTTAAAGAACGCCTGGTTGTGTTCACAACAACTCTTTCCACCCATAGCCCTTCAGTGACGCGAGCTTGTCAGAATATGATGGCTGTGGTACACGCCAAGGGTTTCATCAGCAGTCTCAGAGAAAAGGAATCCACTCCTCCCAGCTCTCACAAAGGACTTCCTCAGGGAGAACAAGGGGAACTTCTTTGGCTCATGTCTGTCTATGAGGTTGATTTGTCCGGGATCCATGGTCTAACTGGTAACTCCCAGTTACCATACACACAAAAACTGAGACCAAAACTGCAGTCAGCCGGGGTGCAGTTTGTAAGTTAGACTAGAGCACAAAGAAATGTATCTATTTAAAATGCTGACCGAAATTCATTTAAATGACAAATCTCATTTAAGAACTATGCACATATTGTATGCTTTATGGTGTAAACTGCATTTGGTACAACCAAATGTGCAAGCAGATGGGCCCAGTGTGGAAGGCATGAGTGGGGACATGGCAGCCTTGCAAAGCAGACCTGCCTCAGGGGTGCCTCTGACATCAGCGTTGCCACATTTAGCAGCTCACCAAAATATGTTTGGGTTTGTTTTTTTGGGAGAATGCGAAAGGATTTTCCCCCATTTCTTCTGTAAATATCTACTGGGCAGGAGATCAGGTAAAATCCCTCAAATGAGACTTATAAGACTGGCAATGTTTTGCCAAGGTCACAGTCCAAAAAAAAAAAAAAAAACCTTTGTCTACATTCCCATCACTCCAGCCCATTAAACAGCTCTGTCTAACCCTCCCCACTTTTAGATACATTCAGTTTCTTGTATTTTCCTTTGTGAAACAGAACTCCCCCCTCCCCCGCCAAAAAAAAAAAAAAAAAAAAAAAAAGAACTTCCCCACGCAGGGCAATCGTCAGCCTCAGAGAACACTGGGAATCCCCCAGCGTGTCCCTGCTTGTACTGCTTGTTAAGCTGAACCTCTCTCATACCGGACAAGCGGCTGTCTTCAGGCATGTGAACACTGTCTGATTCAGAGTGCTCAGGCATCCTGGTGTTGAAAACGGGACCCTGAATGTCTGGAGAGCGTAGGGCTGAAAGCAAAAAATATTGGCCCCTTTTGGAACTGTTCTCCAGTGCATCCACAGCCTAGTGGCAGGCTAGAGGATAGCGCGACCTTTCCCCACCCCCACCTCCATCCTCTTTGGGGGCCGCAGAGGATTGGAGAGGGAGGCGCCTCCACCCCTTCCCCGGCGCCTTTATATGGTGACTTGGCTCCCCGCTCACCCTCCGCCTTCAGCCTGGCAGGAGCACCCTGTGGCTGTCTTCCCAGCCCTTCGGCAGCCACATTCCCAGTGGGTGCTGTGAGCGTTTGGCTGAGCTCGCTCCTTTTTTCGGCCTTGGCCTCAGTCTGCACCCCTGACCAGGCAGGCGGCACAAAAAGCCCTTAGCTTGTTCATTCTTTCCAGCTCCTGCTGCTTTGCCCTTGTGGAGCTAGCTCCTCCCGCCCACCCCCTCCGACTCAGCACAGAACCCAAATGCCTGATTTATGTCTGTTGACTTAAAAAAAAGAACAGAGCCCAGTGAAATTCTAGCATCACCCTGGTGCTTTTGAGTGATGGCCACGTTCAGAAGCATACAGTGAAAGTGAAGTCGCTCAGTTGTGTCTGACTCTTTGCGACCCCATGGACTGTGTGTAAGGTACCATGCTCCTCCATCCATGGGATTTTCCAAGCAAGAGTACTGGCGTGGGTTGCCATTTCCTTCTCCAGAGGATCTTCCCAACCCAGGGATCGAACCCAGGTCTCCTGCATTGTAGGCAGATGCTTTACCATCTGAGCTACCAGGGAAATTATACAAGTTTTTGGGAAAGTGGAGTTGTTTCTGCCTGGTAGGTGCTCAGTAAAGGGATGTTGGTGGGATGGATAGATGGATGGAATCATCAAGAGTAATCTCTTCTGATTTTTAAATAATTTTCTACTTCGATTCTGGTTTTGAGCCTCCAACATCTCAGATTCTTCTGATTTGTATGGTTCAGCACTTGGGCAAACTGTTGACCCACTTTCAGTAGCCTGGGGTTAATTAGCATTTCTGCAGCACTGCAGTCTGTCTTCCCAATGGGTAAAATTGATCTGTTCTTCAAGCCACCTGTAAGCTCGATTAACACTGGAGTTTTGTCTGAGGGTGGGAAGTTGGGTAAATGTTGCAAATTACAAATCCTGATTGAGCTCTCACATTCAGATTGCTTGAGAAGTTTCTAACCAAAATTTAAAGAGGGCATCTTGATGAGTTTAATTTTCTGGTTAAAGGAGGGTTCCAATTTTGAGCACATTTGCAACCCCTTCAATTTCAACCCATTTTTGAAAATCTTTCTAAATAAAATGTTTTCCTTGACTTAGGAGAAGTATTCTCTGAAGTAAGTAATGGAGCCTGCTGAATATAGTTGATTCTTTCTGTGACATCTTGATATGGTTCATTCCCCATGGTCAACATTATACCCATGGATTATTTTAAGGTTCTGTGGGTAGGAAGGGTGTGGAGTCAGGGAGGAGTGGACAGTGGGTGGCGAGTAATGTGAGGTAATGGTAGAAGTGGTCACGTGGGGCTGGACGGTAATTAGATGCTGGCTTTGGCGTTTTATAGGCAGTGGATGATTTTGAGCAAGGGGGTGATGTAAGAGCTGCACTTCTAGAAGTGGTGTTAACCTTGGTCACAGAGGGAGGAGCCCATCAAGGATCTCTGACAAGAGTCTACAGACTGGGTTAGCCAGAGTGGGTGTGGGAAGTGGGAGTCGGGAGATTTTGAGATGACAGAGTAGAGGGAACTTGGTGACTGAGTGAGAGAGGGAAGAATAGAAGATGCCTCTGGGGCTGAGCCTGGGGAAGATGAGGGTCATGGGAATGAGGAGGAGGGCTGAAGTGGTTTGGGAATACATCTGAGAGTACAGAAGTGATTGTCCGAGTCCTGCCTCTTCTCTTCACCAGTGTGGGACTCAGGCCAGGGAACCTCTTGAAGCCTCAGTTTCTATACCTCTGAGTAGAGAGAAATCTCCTTCATTGATTTTAGGCCAATGTTTCTCACAAGGAAAATAACAGTCAACACAGAGGCTGTTGCTGGAACTTGACAGAGACCACTCTGTTCAGCAGTGTCCTGCTCCTTGTTTTGTTCCAGTTAAAGTAATTTGATTTACAGGCGTGTGGAGCCCATTCAGATTGAGTAACATGTTTGCTCATGAGGGCGCAGCTTATGCTAAACCAAAGAGAACATTCAGCTTTCTACCAGTTATACCTGGGACGCACAGTTGAGGTCAGGCTTCGTCCAGTATGTGAACCTGTCTGAGCTCTGGTTGGCCAGAGCTGTTGCTGGGCTGATTCCTTTTTAAGCAAAATTAGAAAGTCAATGTGAACTGGTTATACTAGATTGCCTTTAAAAAAAAAAAAGATTCTCCTGATTCATCTTCATTTTGCTGTTTCAAAACTACATAGTTGTGGTCTGAACATGCAACTTTGTGTTCAGTTTAACAAAAAGGCTATAACAGTGTTGATTTATAGGTGGTTCTCAGATATTGTCTTAGAATAAAGGAGAGGCTCTCTGTACCTCAAAGGAGAATGGCACGATGATGAAATTGTTTTTTCCAAGTTGTTTCTCTGCAAATTGATGATCTCGGCCTTTGCGTAATTTTTCAAATCTTTATAGGATTTTAATTAAGTGATTAGACCTGAGCTTGATTGGGCTGTGGAACAATAAACAACCTCACGGTAACACCGTGTACCGCAGGGGCCGTGTACCGCACAGAGCACAGACCACCCGTGGGGAGCTAAGGGGCCCTCTTGCTCAGCCCCCTCGTTCAGGATTCCCGACGAGTCCAGACAAGCACTGGCAGGGGAGTAAGGAAACACCACCTCTGCCAGCCGCCTGTGAGCCTGCTCCTCTTCTGGCCTGTTCCATTCTCTTTCAAGATTCATGGAGAACATATTTGAGAAGGGCTGAGGGGAGAAAAAGACGACGATGCTTTTGACAGCCCTGAGAAAGAGGACAGAAACAGCAAGCGTAGCAGTTGCTGGAAGTTTGGTGGTGCACACAGTGCAATCTGCCAGCCCATTTGTTGATTCTGCATGCCATCCTTCAGTTGGCACCACTGCTGCCAGGAACCACCCCCTCCTTTTTCCATCTGAAGGCAGAGAGAAAGGCACTGCGGCAGCATTAACTCTTCCTGCCCTAAAGCCTAGAGTTTTTTATCCCCGTGTCAGGCTTAATAACCTGTGCCATATTAGGACCCACAGAGATATTTGAATCAAAGAATTTTAAAAGTGGCAGGGGCCTGAGGGAGGTTTTCAAGCAGGAAAAGCAGCACCCAGTCTTCCCAGGTGGGACCAAATGTGATGGTGTGTAGAGGTCATTTGAATTTTGAAGAATGAGGACCTAGAGGGAAACCTGTTTTTACCTGCAGCCAGAGATCTGGTCAGCAAATCAGCAGTGACAATTGGAGGTGGTACAGGGCCAGAGAAGTCTTCTGAGCTAGACCAACCAGAAAAACAAACATTGGCGGTAGAGGTGAAGTGGCAGAACTAGCAAGAGGGAGAGGGGTGGAACAAATAGTCTAGCACCCTTCAGAAGACAAATCTTAGGAGGTAAATTGATTAATTCTCGTGATGATTTAGCCAACAGAAGGCAACTATTTGTTGTGTGCTTTAAGAAGTCATTTAAAAGCACTGATCATGTCTTTCCTGTCTTGCTTAATGTGCTTTTGTGGAAATAAGAGCAAGTCCAGGGAACACTGGGAAGTCTAGAAATGCTGGCCATAACTACTGCCTAGGGCATGAGGGAGGTGGCTGTCTGGATTGTGGAGACTGGGAACATTTTGTTCAAATTAAAGAACTGCAAGTTGTCACTTCAGAGAATTAGTTAATTTGAGTACCTAGGTGCTTGGAACAGTGATTGGTGCATCATAAACACAGCGTATTAGTTGCTACTACTATTAGTAATAATAGTAATTATTACAATTTTCAGAGGTAGGGCTAGTGCGGAGTGTCTTTAATCAGAAATTGTGTATCAGAGTTTATGGGAAAAACTCATGCTCCTGAGTTTAGAAAACACAGTGGAATTTTCCTTCAAGGAGCCTAGTTCTCAGAAACAGCCTTTGTCTTGGTTGGAAAATGGTCTGCTTTGCTGTTGGGTGTGACCAGGGAGGGGGAGTACTCTCTTTCCAGAGCCCATGGAGAGGCCTGCCCCACGGGGAATTACATGAAGTAACCACTGGTTTCACGTGAAGGGAAACTGGAATTTTATAATACATCTTTGTGAGCTTGGTTTAGATTTAAGACCTACAGGCTTCAGCTTCTTTAGGGGACTGTCTGGTGATCAGACACAAACAAGGTGACCCCAGACCCTGAAAGGGACCGCCCTAGGTATTCTTTCTCAAGACATGCTCCTTTTCCCAGTGTCAACTCACCTATCCTCCACACCACATATCTGCTTTTATTCATTTATCAAGGTTGAACTCAAAATCATGGTTGTAAATTTGCTAACCTCTCCCGCTGCCACCCCCTGTCCGCTGAGCGGCCTCTTATCTAGACTCCTCTAAGACCTCTGGGTCTTTCCCACATAGGTTAACGCTACTAATATTTTACTGATAGTAAAGGATTCAGAACAGTGCCTGAATCATCACTCACTACAGTCTGTGCTTTATCTGTTTTGTCTCATTTAATTTTGCATCACAGTATTTTCCCCATTTTACATATGAGTTAATCGAGACACAGAAAGGCCAAGTGAAGTGTGACCCAGGCTGCCTGGCTCTCTAGCTGGGAACCATAATCCCCTTGGGTGTCTAGTTTCTTCCTTAGCCCTTTCAGTCTTTGCAGTTTCTCCACTTATTATTAGCCTTGTCTTCTCAAGTAGATGGTGAACTCTTCAGAGCACCTTGCCTCATCCTTGTTTGTATATGTGTGTATCCCCCCAGACCCCAGCATTCAAAATGGACCCAAGGACTAGCATTCCAGTGGTGGTGGGGGCAGGAGTGAGTCCCCTGCCTGGACCACCTGTGTGATGGGTTGCACACTGGCCAGCTGAGGTTTTTCCGAGTGTGAACACTCTCCTGGGCCAGCGTCCATCGTGTTAGACTCTGTCCTTTCTTAATGTTGGCAAATGGTTCACAGCAGCACAAGCAGCGGCCTGGCTGCTTCTCCATCAGGGCCAGGGAAAACGTTTTCAAGAACAAGCAGGAACAAGTTGGTATTGGCAGAGCAGACCCAGGCAAACCCCAGCCCTTTGTCCTGGATCCTCCACTCTCTCTAGGCCACACGCAGTGCTGGGGCTGCTCCCATCTCCTAGGTCCCACCTGGAGAAAAACCGGCCCAGTCCTTTGCCCTCTGTCCCAATTCCTTAAGGCTGCTGCTAACTACAGATCTGATAAGGTAGGGTTTGTGGAATTCCTCTTTCTATTTGCATTTGAAAGGAGATAATTCCTTTACTGCTCAGAAAGCAGGCAAGGCAAAGAAGAAGGTAAATAACCACTTGGGAGTCACCTAGTGTACCAAAGACTCCAGGTCTGGGTAATCTGGGGTTCAAATCCTAACTCCACCCCTCACTGGCTGTGACAAGGGCGGCTTCTCCAAGCCCCTTTCTTGTCTGTAAACAGCACGCACACAGTGAGTATCAGCACCCTGGCTAGTTGTAGCCCTTCAGTAAGTGTTCCTTTAACGACAGAACTGGTCTGTCTGCCCACTGTTGTCAACTTAAGAGCACAGTTGTTTCTGTTTCTTGTTCAGTCATAAACTGTTCTCAGCTGAGATTTTAAAGAAATATTTCAGTTCATTTCAGTCGCTCAGTCATGTCCGACTCTTTGCAACCCCATGAACAGCAGCACGCCAGGCCTCCCTGTCCATCACCAACTCCTGGAGTACACCCAAACTCATGTCCATCGAGTCGGTGATGCCATCCAGCCATCTCATGCTCTGTTGTCCCCTTCTCCTCCTGCCCCCAATCCTTCCCAGCATCAGGGTCTTTTCCAATGAGTCAGCTCTTCACATGAGGTGGCCAAAGTGTTGGAGTTTCAGCTTCAACATCAGTCCTTCCAATGAACACCCAGGACTGATCTTTAGGATGGACGGGCTGGATCTCCTGGCAATCCAAGGGACTCTCAAGACTCTTCTCCAACACCACAGTTCAAAAGCATCAATTCTTCAGCACTCAGCTTTCTTCACAGTCCAACTCTCACATCCATACATGACTACTGGAAAAACCATAGTCTTGACTAGACAGACCTTTGTTGGCAAATTAATGTCTCAGCTTTTTAATATGCTATCTAGGTTGGCCATAACCTTCCTTCCAAGGAGTAAGCATCTTTTAATTTCATGGCTGCAATCACAATCTGCAGTGATTTTGGAGCCCCCAAAAATAGTCTGACACTGTTTCCACTGTTCCTCCACCTATTTCCCATGAAGTGATGGGACCAGATGCCATGATCTTAGTTTTCTGAATGTTGAGCTTTAAGCCAACTTTTTCACTCTCCTCTTTCACTTTCATCAAGAGGCTTTTTAGTTTCTCTTCACTTTCTGCCATAAGGGTGGTGTCATCTGCATATCTAAGGTTATTGATATTTCTCCCAGCAATCTTGATTCCAGCTTGTGCTTCTTCCAGTCCAGCTTTTCTCATGATAATACTCTATAGTTTATATACTGGAGAAGGAAATGACAGCCCACTCCAGTCTTCTTGCCTGTGAAATCCCATGGTCAGAGGAGCCTTGCACGGTTCATTGGATCGCAAAGAGTCCTATGCAACTTAGCGACTAAACAACAACAATGGCTTATATACAGAAAAGTGCACAAAACATGTATGTACCATTTAGCAAACAGTTATAAAAGCATCAGCCATGTAACCACTACCCTGCTCAAGAAAAACAAATACTGCTTTAAAGTGGTAAATACTGTGTAATGGTGGTTTTCATCTGCAGGCAATTTTTCTCCCACGGGACATTGAAACATTTTTGGTTGTGATATGTGAGGAAGTGCTTCTGGTATCTAGTATGAGAGGTTAAAGTGAAGTGAAAGTTGCTCAGTCATGTCTGACTCTTTGCTACCCCATGGACTTTACAGTCCATGGAATTCTCCAAGCCAGAATACTGGAGTGGGTAGCCTTTCCCTTCTCCAGGGGATCTTCCCAACCCAGGGATCGAACCTAGGTCTCCAGCATTGCAGGTGGATTCTTTACCAGCTGAGCCACAAGGGAAGTCCAGGTTAGGGGTGCCACTAAACATAAACAGTCCCCCATAACAAAGAATTATCCAATCCCCAAAGTTAGCAGTGCCCTGGCTGAGAAAGTCTGATGTAATACAAACTGACTGTGCCTATGGGACAGACACCTCATTTTTAGAACACAGTGCTTGAGCAGGAGGTGAACTTTTAGGAAAAGATTTGAGTGCTCAAGAAACCTGTTTGTGTCAAGACTTTGATTTATATACACATTGTTAGTAATCTCATCTCACTCAACTAATTGTTTTCTGAAGGAAAAAAAAAGGCAGCCTGAATTTCAGATGAAGGATCTGAAGTTAATAGACTTTGCTAACAGCATCAATCAGTTTGTATTCTTTCATTGCTGCCAAATGCTTTTAATCTCCTCTGTTACTTTGCACCAATCCTGGGAATCAAATACTGTGCAAGTCAGCAGAAACCAGACGTGTTCCATCTTATTATTAATTAAATCATGAATTAATTAAATACTGTTCTGTTCCCAACAACTTGTCCCAGCCCCTTTGCTCTCGTAACACTTTGTCTTTAATTTATTGCAGGATTTAGTTGTTCGTATTGTTTTTATTCTTGGCAACCTGACAGCGAAAAATAACCAGGCTCGTGAGCAGTTTTCCAAGGAGAAAGGGAGCATCCCAACTCTGCTGTCTTTATTCCACACATTCTACAAACTGGATCTGCATTCTGGGAAGCGCTGGGGGGAAGGAGACGAGCGTCCCAAGGCACCGAGGCCAGCCCAGGCAGAAGACGTGCTCATCAAACTGACCCGTGTGCTCGCCAACCTGGCCATCCACCCGGGCGTGGGCCCGGCCATCGCCGCGCACTCACACATCGTCGGCCTTCTCCTCGCCACACTGGGTAGGAAACACCGCCTTAGATGGACTGGGGCTCTGTGAGGGTTTTAGCATAGAACCTGCTCGCTTTAATGAGCCTTCTCAGTGTGACAGGAAATTCATTTGTCTTCTGTTCAGAACTGCCTCAAAAGTAATCCAGCTTTTTAAAAAAGGAAAAAAATAGTCATACATCCTCCTGAAATCATAAGTCGTGTCCAACTCTTGTGTCCCCATGGACTGTATAGCTAGTTGGGCTCCTCTGTCCATGGGACTTCCCAGGTAAGAATACTGGAGTGGGTTGCCATTTCCTTCTCCAGGGGATCTTCCCTACCCAAGGATTGAACCTAGGTCTTCTGCATTGCAGGCAAGATTCTTTCCCATCTGAGCTACCAGAATTATTACTAAAACCCACTGAACTGTACAATTTAAAAGAGTGAATTTTATGGTATGTGAATTATGTCAAAACTTTTATTAAAAAAAAAAAAAAGCTTGCCAATCAAATTATGAAAAGTGGCCAACTAACCACAGAGTTTAAAATTCCAGATTTTTCCTGGATTAGTCCACATAATTAAAGTTTATTTTTATTATTTTTTCAGCTTTTTACATTATCCACAATTATAGTCTCCAGGTCCCATTTTTTCCCCTGTATTAGACAGTTGGAGCTGCCATAACAAAACACTGCAGGCTGGGTGGCTTAAACAACACAAGCATATTTCTCACAGCTCTGGAAGCTAGGATTCTAAGATCAGAGTGCCAGCTGATTCTGTTCTGGAAGAGCCCTCTTGACTGGCAGGTAGCTTCATTTTAACTATGTACTCCTGTGGCTTTCCCTCAGTGTGTGGGTACACATGAGAGAATGATCTTTCTCTTCTTGTAAGACCATCAGTCCTATCCGATACAGACTCCACCCTTACGATCTCATCTAACTTGACCTCCTAAGGCTTGACTTTTAAGTCCTGTCTCCAGAAATAATCACATTAGGGTTTAAGGCTTCAACATATAAATTTGGGGGAGGGGACACAATGCAGTTGATAATATCCTACCTCTGATCCCGCCTCCCCCAGATTCCTGATTTTCCCATGTGCAGAATACTTTCATTCCATCTCAACAGCCCCAAAAGTTGTTAATTAATTTCAGCATCAACTCTGAAGTCTAAGGTCCCAGATCTCATTTAAATATCATCGAAATCAGCTATCATGAGTTGTGAGATAGGAGACATCCTAAGGAACAATTCCTCTCCTTCTTGAACCTGAGAAACCAGACAAGTTATATGCAAAATAGGATGGGAGGACCAGCACAAGATAGATGGTCCTATTCCAAAAGAGAGAAATAAGAAAAAAGGGAAGTGTGATGTATCCCCACCAAGTCCAAGGCCTAGTGAAGTGAATTCCATAAGATCTTAAGGCTTGAGAATAATCCTCTTTGGTTAGATGCTTTGCCCTCCAGACCCACCGGGGCAGTGGCCCTGCCTCCACAGCTCTGTCAGTTAGGCCACCAGGGCTCTGCAGGGCAGTCTTGCCCTTATGGATTTGGGATGAAGACCAGTGTGACCTGCTGAAACTGAGGCAGTGGCCCCAGTGATCTCTGAATCACTGCTGGGGTCATTCTCTCCTCTACTTGCAGAAGAGTGCATATTCCCAACTAAATAGCTCTACACTCTGTCCTGTCAAATCCAAGGAGTCTGACAGCTTCCTTCGCTTGGTCCTGTCTCTGCCCCCTTCAGTTCAGACTGGCAGTGCTTCTGCTCACATAATCTCTCAAACTCTGTACTGAGTGATAACAAGACAACCACACATGTGGTGGTCCCACCAGTACATGCTTTCTTATTTCTTGCAATATGGACAGGCAGAGAAGTTTCCAAGTCTTCAAGTTCTAGCTCCTGTTGCTTAAAAGTTCCCTCTTCAATTCATTCCTCTCTGAAGTGAAAGTGAAAAGTTTAAGTCACTCAGTCGTGTCCAATTCTGCAACCCCATGGACTATACAGTCCATGAAATTCTCTAGGCCAGAATACTGGAGTGGGTGGCCTTTCCCTTCTCCAGTGGATCTTCCCAACCCAGGGATTGAACCCAGGTCTCTGGCATTGCAGGTGGATTTTTTACCAGCTGAGCACAAGGGAAACCCAAGAATACTGGAGTGGGTAGCCTATCCCTTCTCCAGGGGACCTTCCCAATCCAGGGATCGAAACTTGGTGTCCTGCACTGCAGGTAGATTCTTTACCAACTGAGCTATCAGGGAATCCCATCCCTCTCTTCTTACATGTTAATATAAGCAGTCAGGAAGTGCCAAGCCTCTCCTTAAACACACTGCTTGGAAATCTCAGCTAAACATCCAGTATCATTGCTTGCATGTTAGACCTTCCACAAAACACTAGAACACAATTCAGCCAAGTTCTTTGCCACTTTATAACAAGGATCTCCTTTCCTGCAGGTTTCAATGATATGTTCCTCCTTTCCATCTGAGACTTTGCCAGAGTGGCTTTAATGTCCATTTCTCTAACAGCATTTTACTCTTGACTATTTCTGTGTTCTCTAAGAAGATGGAAGCTTTCTCTCCAGCTCTCTCTTGCCTTTCACCCTTTGCCAGAATCACCTTGTCAATGAAAAATTAATTAGTGAATCTAAGAAAGAATTGGAAAATTTTATTCAAGCCAAATTTGAGGATTGTAACCCAGGAAGAACATCTCAGAAAACTCTTGAGAACTTTTCCACTGGTTAGAAATCAAGGCACAGTTGTGTAAGATTTTTTTGACAGAGGGCTCTACATCAAATGATGTGTTATAGACAGTTTACATTATCCAGATCTAAGCATCATCCTGGTGTGTCATGTGACCCCTTACAAGGTCAAGAAGGACTATTATCTTTTAAAGAGGGAATTGTCTTGATCCTAGGAGAATGTTGCTCTTTATGGTGGACCAGGTATTCCTACTGAGGGACAAGTTTGGCAGATACACAAAGTACAGTGAGGGGAGAGAGACCAAAGAAGAGTGTTTATGTTTAAATTTTCTTATCTTGCCATAAAATATAAATTTTATTTAACAACCTTTAACATCCATATTTCTAGCATGCCCCTCAGAACTCCTCCAGCCTCCACCCATTACTCAGTTCCAAAGCTGCCTCCATAGTTTTAGGTATTTGTTACAGCAGCACCCTACTGCTAAGCACCCAAACCTGCCTTAATCTGCTTAGAATGCCATAGCAAAATAACACAGGTTGTGACTCAAACAACAGAAACTTATCTTCTCACTTCAGGGGACTGGAAGTCTGAGATTAGGGTGCCTAGTGGTTCCCCGTGAGGCCTCTCTTCCTGGCTCATAGATGGCTGCCTTTTTCCTATCTCTTCCTCTTCCAAAGCCGCCAATTCTATCAGATAAGGACTCCACCCTTATCATCTCATCTAACCCTAATTATCTCCTAAAAGCTGGACTAGAAGTGAGGGCTTCAACCCCCTCTTTGCACTTTCTAGGCCTTGTCATTTCCCATGGGCATCTCTGCCTACCAGCGTGCAAAGAAATTAACTGCCATCCAGAGATATCTACTTTGCCACTAGTTACCAGACTCTGAAAGATTTTGTTGTTGTGAAAGAAGCTTTAATATCTGATGAAAATGATGTTTGGGGGTAACCTTTGAACTTTACCCCTTTGTATAACGTACTACATAGTCAGTGCTGTGCTTATATAAAAAGAGGTTTCTTAGTCTGCTTAGACTGCCATAACAAAATACCACAGATTGGGTAGCTTAAACAATAGAAATCTATTTCTCACAGTCCGTAGGCTGGAAGTCCACGGTCAAAGTGCCAGAAGGGTTGATACCTGGTGAGAATCCTTTTTCTGGCTTGTAGATGGTCCCCTTCTCACTGTGTCCTCACATGATGGGGAGAGAGCTCTGGTGTCTCCTCCTCATCATATCAGAGCACCAGTCACATCAGATGAGGGCCCCACCCTCACAACCTCATTTACCTTTTATATCTCACCAGCCCTATCACCAAATACAGTCACTTTGGGGGTTAGCACTTCAACATATGAATTTGAAGGGGACACAAACACTCCATCCATCACAAGGTTTAAGAAAGTGTTGGTTGGTATCTGCTTTCAAGGAATAGGGTACATCATGGAGGACTATCAGGCATAGTCACAAAAGCTTATGAAAAGTGCCCATAACAAAGTACACCCAGAGCATGAAGGCTGAGAGGACTGAGCCGCAGAGCATGGTGTTTGGTGTGTGGGGTTGTAATTGACCTTACCTTCCCTTGTTATGGAGCTACGTAGTTTTTTTTTTCTTTCCTATATTTGTTTTTTGAAATATAATTGACCTACAACACTATGTTAGTTCCAGGTTACAACATAGTGATTCGATATTTCTATACATTACAAAATGATCACCTTTGGAGCTACCCGGTTTAAGAAGCGTGTTTGCATCTGTTCCCTCACGTGAGCAGCCACGTGAGAGTGGGTTGTTATTTTAGGTCTTTCACAGAGGAGGAAACAGGCTCAGTGAGATGAAGTGACTTTTAAAAGTCACAAACTTAGTAAGTGGCAGGGTTACTCACATGTTGCTGATCTTAAGGATTCTTAAATTCTTATATTTTAAAATATTTACTTGGCTGTGTCAGGTCTTAGTTGCGGCACATGGAATCTTCATCGCACCATGTGGGATCTTTCGTTGTGGCGCATGGACTCTCTGGTTGTGGCACGTGGGCTCAATAGTTGGGGCACATGGGCTTAGTTGCTCCGCAGCATATGAGATTTTGAGTTCCCTGACCAAGGATCAAACCCACGCCCTTTGCATCACAGGGTGGATTCTTAACTACTGGACCACCAGAGAATTCCTAGGATTCTTAAATTCTGACTGAGGTCTGTCCTTGTGATGTACCGCTTCCATGTGATAACTCAGAACCTACACATTTAGTCTAGAACTCTCTTCCAAGCTGCTGACTGCACATTATACCATCTGTGCAAATCTGTATTGAGCTGCTCCAAAAATTGAGTTTCTCTAACAACTTCAAACCTTGCAGCACTTGAACTCTAGTATGTCCCTGTCTTCTTTCTGCATCTGGAGGATCAGTTTTTCTCCACCCAAAAGGCAGGGATCCAGCTGCCTCAGAATCAGCTATGAGGCTCATTAGGATTACTTTTCTAGTTTCTGGATCTTACCTTGCTTTACCTGCAGGATGGGTTGAAATATGCATTTCAACTCCCCCCATGCCCCAGGTGATTCTTCTGCCCCTTATATGTTGAGACACAGTGCTCAGAGAACCACCTTTAGCCTCTCTGGCTAGTGAAGAGCTGGCAGGAGCCTGAAACCCACCGGATGAGTTCTCATCTGTTGGCAGGCCAAATCGCTTCACCTGACTGTAGCTACCTGGGGAGAGCCTGAGGACCTGCCATCAGATACCTGGACTGGAAGTGCATCATTGTGGATAGTCAAGAAAGAAAGCTCTGCGTGCTTCATTTTATTGCACTTATTCATATGTGAAGGGAGAATGTTCCTGAGCTTACATATATTTTATGAGCTTAAAAATTACATTTCTACCTATTAACTAAAAATATAATACAGTGGATAGTTTCAGTTTGAATTCTAGGAAAGTAATGCTTTGGAGGCAGAAGAAAGAGGCCGAGAGCAGATTGAGCCAGAGCTAAAAGGGTTAATTAACCAAGGGGGCCTGGCTAGAGTCCCCAGGGGGCTAGGGCCTGTCCCCTCTGTACCTCCATCATCAAGTCCTCTGAGAGGGTAGCTACTCTGCCTCTGTCACTGGGGGATTCCCATGTGGGGTCTCTCCAGTATACTCTCTTGAGGTTACGGGTACTTGCACCTAGCCTACTTTCTTTCTTTTGCTCTAAAGCGACCAATGAAACTCAAATCTAGGACTTCAAAAACTGTGCGTAAGAATCATGCAGGGAGCTCATGAAAGACACAGATTCTAAACCCCACCCTTAGAGGCTGTGACTGATCAAGTGAGGTGTGGAACCTGGGAATCTGCATTTTCTTTTTAGAACTCCCTCTCCCTGGCCAGCCCCGATGCAGGTGGTGAGAGGTCTCACTTGAGAATGCTTCAGTCTCTCTGTGTTAGAGCTCAGTGCTGTCTGAGGTTAAGCCCATGTGAAGAAAGCCTTCTACCTGGCCCATGGTGGTGGGCAGTCATTAGGGCAAGCAGAGGGATCCCTTGCCTTTTCTGTCTCCAGAACAATTTGACCTCCCTCAAAGAGCTTTGTGGGGGCGAGGGGTAATGTTATCTTGATAGAGGATCATACACCTCCACCCTCCCGTTGGCAGCTCAGCTGCAGGGATGAATGCTCTGAGCTCTACAGAGTCCCCTCAGCTGATCTCTGCTGGTTCCCACCTGGTATCTCTGCATCAGTGCAGGCTAGCAATCAGTTCCCGGAGAAGGGAGCTGGTCAAGGAGCCCGGCAGGCTAGAGTCCATGGTGCCTCAAAGAGTCAGACACAGCTGAGTGTGTGCATGCACACGCACACACACACTTCAGAGTGTCAGCCTCCCTCTGAAGGGCCCAGTAGTGGCATTGGAAGGCAGGCCAGGGCCAGGCTTCACTCTGACTGTAGAAAGGGTCCCACTCACAGCTTACCTGAGGGCAAGGCAGCTGCTGCCCTGGTAGTCCTCAGTGCTGAGTGCTCCTCCCAGGCTGCTGCCTTTGCTGCACTGCACCCTCCCTCTAGTCAAAGCTATGGTTTTTCCAGTAATCATGTATGCATGTGAGAGTTGGACTGTAAAGAAAGCTGAGCACTGAAGAATTGATGCTTTTGAACTGTGGTGTTGGAGAAGACTCTTGAGAGTCCCTTGGACATCAAGGAGATCAAACCAGTCAGTCCTAAAGGAGATCAGTCCTGGGTGTTCATTGGAAGGACTGATGTTGAAGCTGAAATTCTAAGACTTTGGTCAACCGATGCAAAGAACTGACTCATTGGAAAAGACGCTGATGCTGGGAAAGACTGAAGGCAGGAGGAGAAGGGGATGACAGAGGATGAGATGGTTGGATGGCGTCACTGACTTGATGGACATAAGTTTGAGTAAGCTCTGGGAGTTGATGATGGACAGGGAAGCCTGGCGTGCTGCAGTCCACGGGATCACAAAGAGTTGGACACGACTGAGCAACTGAACTGAACTGAGCTGAACCCTCCCCGATGCAAGGGGAAAGGCAGCCCTTGGGACCTTGTCCTCCACCTTTCCCCAGCCCTGCTCCCCTCACAGAAGAGTTGCTTGTACCGCAGGACTCACCTCCAGAGGCCAGGCTCATTGCAAAAGGGTCTTTTGAAATAAAAAATATATATATTTCTAATAAGAACCAGCCTTCTCAGCAAGCCCTCACATTCAGAGGTTTGCTACCTTAGTCGAAGCTCCAAATTCCAGATTCTCTTACATCCATGTGTCAGCTGCATTAGGGCTGTGTGGGTCTCTCATGCCCTTTGAAGGCAAATTATTGCTGCTGCTAGCTCTAATGGGCACTCAGCTAGATACTGTGGAAAGAGCAGGATGGTAGAGTCAGACCTCAATTCAGATGTCTGCTCTGTGAAGTTAGGCAAGGTATAACTTCTCTAAGCCTCAGTGTTCTCATCTGGAAGGAGAAAATGGGATATGGACTAAAGCTGCCACGGGCTAAATTGTATCCCCCAAATTCGTGGGTCAAAGTGCTAAACTTCAGTGTGACGGTATTTGGAGATGGAGTCTTTGGGAAATAATTAGGTTTAGATGATGACCAGAGAGGAAGCATCCATCTGCAAGCCAGAAAGAGCTCTCACCAGAATTCCACCATGATCCTGAACTTTTTGTCACCAGAACTGTTATGTTTCCTGTTGTTTAAGCCACTCAGGTTATGGCATTTTGTTATAGCAGCCTAAACTGATTGAGATAGGCACACCTTTAGAGTATTAATTACTGTGGGTTTAAATGGCTTCCCTGGTAGCTCAGCTGGTAAAGAATTTGCTTGCAATGTGGGAGACCTGGATTCGATTCCTGGGTTGGGAAGATCCCCTGGAGAAGGGAAAGGCTACCCACTCCAATATTCTTGCCTGGGAAATCCCCATGGACAGAGGAGCCTGGCAGGCTACAGTCTATGGGGTTGCAAAGAGTCAGACACTACTGATTGACAAATCTCAGCACAAATGCTTGTAAGTGCATTTGAATAGAAGCACTATTAAAAATTAACTTTTGTGGGGTTAAATGCATGTAAAGTGCTTGGAGCCCTTCATGGTAGATGCCTGGTAGTGGTGAACGCCTACCCTCTTGTCCCAGATGCCAGATGTTCTTCCTGCTCCCAAACGTGAGGTCCTACAGGGGGACCTCACTTCTTAGGTGGTGATACATAAGAGCTACTGTTCTTTTTCTGGGCAAGCTAACCAATTCTCCCACCAAGGCAGGAGAAAAAACAGATCCCTGGACACCGCCCAAGATCTGGCATCATCAGTCCCAGAACGGAGGGAACTGGGGCTGAGACTTCCTCTTTGCTAAGTGTTAGACACTCACCCAAGCCATTCCCCAGGAGCCATCTTTCTGGATAGCCCGTCCGGGCATCTCAGTTCAGTTCAGTCACTCAGTCATGTCCAACTCTTTGAGACCCCATGAATTGCAGCACGCCAGGCCTCCCTGTCCATCACCAACTCCCGGAGTCTACCCAAACTCATGTCCATCGAGTCGGTGATGCCATCCAGCCATCTCAACCTCTGTCATCCCCTTCTCCTCCTGCCCTCAATCCTTCCCAGCATCAGGGTCTTTTCCAATGAGTCAACTCTTCGCATGAGGTGGCCAAAGTATTGGAGTTTCAGCTTCAACATCAGTCCTTCCAATGAACACCCAGGACTGATCTCCTTTAGGACTGACTGGTTGGATCTCCTTGCAGTCCAAGGGACTCTCAAGAGTCTTCTCCAACACCACAGTTCAAAAGCATCAATTCTTCAGTGCTCAGCTTTCTTCATAGTCCAACTCTCACATCCCTACATGACTACTGGAAAAACCAGAGCCTTGACTAGATGGACCTTTGTTGGCAAAGTAATGTCTCTGCTTTTTAATATGCTATCTAGGTTGGTCATAACTTTCCTTCCAAGGAGTAAGCGTCTTTTAATTTCATGGCTGCAGTCACCATTTGCAGTGATTTTAGAGCCCCCAAAATAAAGTCAGCCACTGTTTCCATTGTTTCTCCATCTATTTCCCATGAAGTGATGGGACCAGATGCCATGATCTTAGTTTTCTGAATGTTGAGCTTTAAGCCAACTTTTTCACTCTCCTCTTTCACCTTCATCAAGAGGCTTTTTAGTTCCTCTTCACTTTCTGCCATAAGGGTGGTATCATCTGCATATCTTGATTCCAGCTTGTGCTTCATCCAGCGTTTCTCATGATGTACTCTGCACATAAGTTAAATAAGCAGGGTGACAATATACAGCCTTGACGTACTCCTTTTCCTATTTGGATCCAGTCTGTTGTTCCATGTCCAGTTCTAACTGTTGCTTCCTGACCTGCATACAGGTTTCTCAAGTGGCAGGTCAGATAGTCTGGTATTCCCATCTCTTGAAGAATTTTCCACAGTTTATTGTGATCCACACAGTCAAAGGCTTTGGCACAGTCAATAAAGCAGAAATGGATGTTTTTCTGGAACTCTCTTGCTTTTTCGACCATCCAGCAGATGTTGGCAATTTGATCTCTGGTTCCTCTGCCTTTTCTAAAACCAGCTTGAACATCTGGAAGTTCACGGTTCACGTATTGCTGAAGCCTGACTTGGAGAATTTTGAGCATTACTTTACTAGCGTGTGAGATGAATGCAATTGTGCAGTAGTCTGAGCATTCTTTGGCATTGCCTTTCTTTGGGATTGGGATGAAAACTGACCTGCTCCAGTCCTGTGGCCGCTGCTGAGTTTTCCAAATTTGCTGACATATTGAGTGCAGCACTTTCACAGCAGCATCTTTGAGGATTTGAAATAGCTCAGCTGGAATCCCATCACCTCCACTAGCTTTGTTCTTAGTGATGCTTTCTAAGGCCCACTTGACTTCCCATTCCAGGATGTCTGGCTCTAGGTGAGTGATCACACCATCGTGATTATCTGGGTCGTGAAGATCTCTTTTGTACAGTTCATCTCACAGATGTTTATTTAGCACCTGCAATGTGCCATACACTTTTATAAGCCCTTTACATGTATTAACACATTGAAACTTAGTAATGTAAGTGCAATTATTACCCCACTTTGCAGACAAGGAAACTGAACCCCAAGGACTTGCACACAGTCACACAGCCAGCAGGTAGATGATCAGGATTCCAGCTCCAGAGTCACGGCCAAGCAAGCGAGGATACTCTGGAGACAGACGCACCTGGGTCGGGAAGATCCCCTGGAGAAGAGAATGACAAACCACTCCAGTATCCTTGCCTGGAAAATCCCGTAGACAGAGGAGCCAGGAGGTCTGCAGTCTATGGGGTCCCAAAGAGTTGGGCACGACTGAGCGAGTAATACTTTCATGTATTTGAACTAAGAAAACAGGCAGTTAGGATCTCATTTATTCTTGCTTTCTCCAAGGTCCCCAAAATTTTTCGTATTCTTTGAGTTTCTACCAGGTACAAGACCCATGGTGGCTGCTGTGGGGTGGGGCAGACGGACCACTGGCTGAAGGGCCAGTGTGTGTTCTCTGTAGGGTAACAAACGACTGAATTTCCCTTTGAATAGAGTAGACTATAAAAAGGTCATTCTCTTTAATGAAAAGAGGGCCAAAAGGAGAGATAATTAAATCAGAAAGTGTAAAAGCTAGCACAGTCCTCCTGCTCAGCTCACAACCTCCCTCTTATCCCTGAGGAACTTTGGTTTCATACAGGAGATAAAAGATACTATTTAATTATAAAAAAGAATGAAATTTTGCCATTCACAGCATCATGGGTGGACCTGGAGGATATTATGCTGAGTGAAATAAGTTAGACAGAGAAAAACAAATACTGTAATGATTTCACTTATTTGTGGAATCTAAAAAATAAACACATGAAGACAATAAAACAGAAACAGACTCACAGAAATAGAGAACTAACTAGTGGCTACCAGTGGGCAGAGGGAAGTGTCTGGGGGTGGGGAGGCTGGCAAGATAGGGGTATGGGATTAAGAGGCACAAGCTATGATGTATAAAATAGAGAGGCAACAGGATATATCATACAGTGCAGGGATTACAGCCAGTTATTTTATAATAACTTTAGGAGTATAATCTATAAAAACATTGAATCACTCTGTTCTACATTTGACATAATACTGTTTATCAACTATATTCATTTTTTTTTTTTTTGAAAGAGGTAAAAGGCACTACTTAACCAATAAAACCCAGTGGGCAAATCAGGGCCCAAGACATGCACGGGCCCTGAGGTGACTCCTTCCCATGCAGGCCATGACTGCTGGCCAGGCAGCGAGGGGGGTGAATGAACTCCAGGCACTGGGGCCCATGCACTGCACCAGAAGAGAGGCAGAGACTGCTGTAGCCAGTTTAGTATAACCCAACTCCTGACTTTTTCTCTGACTTCCAGACTTGTATGTCCAACTAACTTCCTTACCTAATCTCATCAACTGTGGATACTTCAGAAGTACCCCAAGATATCTAACCCGTGACCTTACCCCCAACTGGACCTTCTTCCCATTAATTCAGAATGGGATTGCCGTCCATCCAATTTTGTAATCCAGAAACTCAGAGGTCATCCTGGATGCTTGCTCTCCCTCATCCCTCAATCCGGTCCTCACCACGTACTGTCTGTTTTCTTCTCTAAATAGTTTTGCAGCCTGGCCCCTGTGCTCCATCTCTCATCACCCCCACCTCAGCTTTTTGCTATCTGGACACCACAGGAGTCTCCTGACTGGTCCCCGACATCCGCCCTTCTCTGTACTGTGGCCCGAGTCACCAGGAGATGAGTCTGGAGGTGGAGTGGAAGGCAGGGACAAAAGTACTAAGGGTCTTATATGCCAAGCTAAAGGATTCACTCATTCACTCATTCACTCATTTTTGCATTCATTAACCACTTTTTTTTTTTTTTTTTACAACAATGGAGTTTATTATTGTTATTACTATCTTCAAAAATTTTTCATATAAACGTTATCCTGATCCACCCCCAAGACACTGAAATGCTACAGCTTTCTGTTTTGTAAGTTGATATTTCCAGGGAGGTTCAAGTTCTTACTTTTTAAAAAATTTTTATTGGAGTATAAAATCGACTTTGTCATGTTACTTTCTGCTGTACAGCAAAGTGAATTCGTTATACATATGTTGTTGTTGTTCAGTCACTAAGTCGTGTCCTACTCTTTGTGACCCCACGAACTGCAGCACGCCAGGCTTCCCTGTCCTTCACTATCTCCTGCAGTTTGCTCAAACTCATGTCCATTGAGTCAGTGATGCCATCCAACCATCTCATCCTCTGTCATCCTATTCTCCTCTTGCCCTCAATCTTTCCCAGCATCAAGGTCTTTTCCAATGAGTCAGCTCTTCACATCAGGTGCCCAGGGTATGGGAGCTTCAGCTTCAACACAGGTTCTTCCAGTGAATGTTCAGGGTTGATCCCAGCTTGTGCTTCATTCAGCCCGGCATTTCTCATAACGTACTCTGCACATAAGTTAAATAAGCAGAGTGACAATACGGAGCCTTGACAAACTCCTTTCCCAATTTGGAACCAGTCTGTTGTTCCATGTCCAGTTCTAACTGTTGCTTCTTGACCTGCATACAGATTTCTCAGGATGCAGGTCAGGTAGTCTGGTATTCCCATCTCTTTAAGAATTTTGAAAGTTGGTTGTGATCCACACAGTCAAAGGCTTTAGTGTAGTCAATGAAGCAGAAGTAGATGTTTTTAGGCTCAGAGGCTAAAGCGTCTGCCTGCAATGCGGGAGACCTGGGTTTGATCCCTGGGTGGGGAAGATCCCCTGGAGAAGGAAATGGCAACCCACTCCAGTATTCTTGCCTGGAGAATCCCATGGACGGAGGAGCCTGGTGGGCTACAGTCCACGGGGTCGCAAAGAGTGGGACACGACTGAGCGACTTCACTTTCACTTTCACTTTTTTCTATGATCCAGTGGATGTTGGCAATTTGATCTCTGGTTCCTCTGTTCTAAATTCAGCTTGAACATCTGGAATTTCTCAGTTCACATACTGTTGAAGCCTGGCTTGAAGGATTTTGAGTATTACCTTGCTCGTGTATGAAGTGAGTGCAATTGTGCAATAGTTTGAACATTCTTTGGCATTGCCCTTCTTTGGGATTGGAATGAAAACTGACCTTTTCCAGTCCTTTGGCCACTGCTGAGTTTTCCAAATTTGCTGGCATATTGAGTGCAGCACTTTCACAGCATCATCTTTGAGGATTTGAAATAGCTCAGCTGGAAGCCCATCCCCTCCACTAGCTATGTTTGTATTAATACTTCCTAGGGCCCACTTGACCTCACATTCCAGGGTGTGAGTGACCACACCATTGTGGTTATCTGGGTGATTATGATCTTTTTTGTGTATTCTTCTGTGTATTCTTGCCATCTCTTCTTAATCTCTTCTGCTTCTGTTAAGTCCTTGCCGTTTCTGTTTGTTTTTTTGTGTGTGTGTGCCCATCTTTGCGTAAAATGTTCCCTTGGTATCTGATTTTCTTGAAGAGATCTCTAGTCTTTTCCATTCTATTGTTTTCCTCTATTTCTGTTCATTGTTCACTTAAGAAAGTTTTCTCACCTCTCTTTACTGTTCTCTGGAACTCTGCATTCAATTGGGCATATCGTTCCCTTTCTCCTTTGCCTTCCACTTCTCTTCTTTTCTCAGCTATTTGTAAGGCTTCCTCAGACAACCACTTTGCTTTCTTGCATTTCTTTTTCTTGGGGATAGTTTTAGTCACCACCTCCTGTACAATGGTATGAACCTCCTTCCAGAGTTCTTCAGGCACTCTGTTTACCAGATCTAGTCCCTTGAATTTATTCATCACCTCAACTGTATAATCATAAGGGATTTAATTTAGGTCATACCTGAATGTCGCAGTGGTTTTCTATACTTTCTTCAATTTGAGCCTAAATTTTGAAATAAGGATCTCATGATCTGATCCACAGTCAGCTCCAGGTCTTGTTTTTGCTGACTATATAGAGCTTCCCCATCTTCGGCTGCAAAGAATACAGTCAATCTGATTTTAATATTGACCATCTGGTGATGTCCATGTGTAGAATCATCTCTTATGTTGTTGCAACAGGCTGTTTGCTATGACCAATGAGTTCTTTTGGCAAGATTCCGTTAGCCTTTGCCCTGCTTCATTTTGTACCCTGAGGCCAAACTTGCTTGTAACTCCAGTTATCTCGACTCCCTACTTTTGCATTCCAGTTCCCTATGATGAAAAGGACATCTGTTTTTGATGTTGGTTCTAGGAGGTCTTGTAAGTCTCCATGCAATCATTCAACTTCATCATCTTCAGCGTTAGCGGTTGGGATATAGACTTGGATTACTGTCATGTTGAATAATTGGCCTTGGAAATGAAGTGAGATCATTCTGTCATTTTTGAGATTACACCCAACTACTGCATTTCAGACTATTTTGTTGACTGTGAGGGCTACTCCATTGCTTCTAAGGGATTCTTGCCCGCAGTAGTAGATATAATGGTCATCTGAATCAAATTCACCCATTCCCGTCCATTTTAATTCCTTGATTCCTAAAATGTCAATGTTCACTCTTGTCATCTGTTTGACCACTTCCAATTTGCCTTGATTCATGGGTCTCACATTCCAGGTTCCTATGCAGTATTGTTCTTTATAGCATCAGACTTTACTTCCATCACCAGTCTCATCCACAGCTGGGTATTGTTTTTTGCTTTGGCTCCATCTCTTCATTCTTTCTGAAGTTATTTCTCCACTGATCTCCAGTAGCATATTGGACACCTACCAACCTAGGGGGGCTCATCTTTCAGTGTTCTTTGCCCTTTCATACTGTTCATGGGGTTCTCAAGGCAAGAATACTGAAGTGGTTTGCCATTCCCTTCTCCAGTGGACCATATTTTGTCAGACCCTGACTAGCCAGGATATGCCCTTCAGCCTCTCCACGTTGCTAGATGACATGCCTGGCGCCACTGTTGGTCCTCACTGAGTGTGTAAACCTTCACTGGCTGTTGGATATTGGTCTACATGCTGCCCGGGGGCCGAGGCGGAGGCCCTGCTGGAGTCGCCAGGATGGGGGTCTTGGGAAGGCTGGAGCCAATGTTGGGAAAGGCCCAGGAGTTGAGGACACCCTGGCCTCTTCACTGCCATTCACCATATCCATTCTTTTTAAAATTCTTTTCCCATACAGGTCATTACAGAGTGTGTAGTAGAGTTCCCTGTGGTATACAGCCAGTTCTTACTCATTATCTGTTGAGCATCACTCTGTGCAGACACTGTTCTAGATGCTGAGAATGTGATGCTGAAAAGAACAAGTCCTTAGTCTCATGGAGCTTACACCTTAGAGCTGGACATTAAACACATAAGTCAGGTGGTCCCATGTGTTACAGGGAAGACGGGGAGGGGCAGGTGGGTAACAATGCTACTTTATACAGAGTGGCTGAGGAGACTGTGTCCAATAAGGTGGATAGCTAAATAGCAGCTGGAAGGACATGAGGAGTGAGCCAGGATAACTGGAGGAAGGAATATTCCAGACAGGGGGACTAGCAGTGCAAAGTTCTTGGGGAGGCTCAGGCGAAATGCTCAAAAAGAGGGAAAGACTGGTGTGGTTGGCATCAGGGACCTGGGGGCTGGAGCAGCAAATAAGGCCCGGGAGGTAAGGACTGAGCAGCAGTTCAGGCTTGTGGGCCGGGGGAGATGAATGGAGTTGTCTGACTGACTTTTAAAGGATCCGTACATTGAGGGCAGGCTCAGGGAGGCAAAGGCAAAGAGGAGAAGCCAGTGAGGAGGTGAAAGATGGACTAGGTGGTGGTAGAGGAGGTGAGAGGCGGTCAGAGCCTGCATGTTTGGAAGGCAGCACTGATAGGAATTATAGATGGATTATGACCCAAGGGCCATTCTGTTGGGAGGTCGAGGGTCCAGGGAACAGACTCCCAAGGTGCAGGCCCCGGGATAGTTCTGGGTCAGGGCAAATCAGCTCTGCTCACCTTTGCGTACAGGGACTAGATCAGCCTGATTTTTCAAGACCCTTGGTTAGAGGGACTGAGCTTAGAGTGTTCCACATGCTGGCCTGGAGTGGTCCCCAGCCATGGGCACATTTCCCTGCAGGAAGAGTCATGGGAAATAAAGCAGCAACATAGCGTTCGTGTAGACCTTGCCTGGGACAGCGGCTGGTCCCTGCACCAGCTGGGCTGCAGTTAGGAGGTCGTGGCTTCTGCCCTGCAGCAAGTCTTTGATACCCTTATGCTCACTTTATTTCAGAATCCAAATCAATTGATGATTGTGAGGAGCTGGTGATCAACACTACGGCAACTATCAACAACTTATCTTACTACAAAGTGAAGAATTCCATAATTCAAGACAGAAAGCTATATATTGCTGAATGTAAGATTCAGAGTTGGGTTTGGGTAGATGCATGTTCATTTAAAGTTTTGACTTTATTAACTAAACACAGAACTGGAGGCATTTATAGTTTCTGACTTCTGATACAAGTATCTAAGAGCTTGATTTAATTCTAAGGAAGTTGAATATGGGGACACATTAATTTCTTAGTTCTTGCTAAAGTCCCCTATCACTGGAAAATTATTATCATTTTTAATTTTTAAGTTACAGTATTTAGCATGATATTGGTTTCTAATAGCCTTTAACTTAAAACTTAAATTCATTGATTTTATTTCTCTGGTCACCAAACCCAGTGCTCTTAAAGCTCCTCATGAGTAACAATATGGATGGAATCCTGGAGGCTGTGCGTGTTTTTGGAAATCTCTCCCAGGACCATGACATCTGTGATTTCATAGTGCAGAAAAATGGTGAGTTAATGACACACATTCAAAAACAGTCACATCTTGCCAATAAACAACTGAGTGGTTTCGCAGCTTGGGTCACAAGAATGTGACACTTGTTTCTGCTTTGGGACAAGCGGTGCTTTACATTCTGTTCCATCCATCTGTAAGGCTCTTGGCTTAGGATGCCAAGATAGATCTGGGCTATGTTCTCAGTTTCCCTCTCCCTAATGAGTGGTCTTTTGAGTTTTGAGATGGTGTGTATATGTGTTTGTGTTCAAGTGAAATGAGTAATCTATACATATGATTTCTGTCCATGGGAATGGACTCAAAAGACATGCTCCTTCATGCACTGGAATGTCTATTATAGTACTGCTTGTAATAGTGAAAAATGGAAACAACCTAAATGTCCATCAGCAGGTAAGAGGATAAATATATTATGGTATATTCATGCAACCAAACTTTTACAGCAGTTAAAATAAATGAACTAGAAGTTCATGTATCAACATGCATCAACCTCAGACACATACTATAGGAGCAAAAAAGCTAGTAGTAATAGGAGGACACATATGAAATAATACCATTAATATTGTATTAAAACATGCAAAACAGTCCTGGGTATTGTTTATGTAATGTACTCATATGCTAATGGAATAAGGCATAAATGCATTTGGAATTAGAAACTCCACATTCAAGACAAAGTTACATTTGAATGGATGCTCCCAAATCTAAAATTGGATCTGTAGTGTTTTATTTCTTAAACTGTGTAGCAGGTACATAAGAGTGAATACTAAACATACTGTTTGTCTCAAATATCTCATGTAAAAACAGTAACTAAAAATACCTAATTATTCATGTTTGTGATAGAAAATTTACATAATACAGATTAAAAAAAAAAAACACTTCCTCAGAGATAACTGTTAACATTTTGGTGTATATTCTTTAAACTCTTAAAAACATACTTATATGTGATTCAGCCTTTGCCAAGCTCACTGCTGACCCATCAGTAGGCCAAGGTCAGTGTGGGGTGGTTGCCTCTCAGGTGAGCAGTGGAACAGGAGCACACATCCATTCCTTCTCCCCCAACCCCTGCTGGGGGTGATGAACAAACGGGACAAACAGTTCCCTTTCTATGAGTGAGGGAAGGTGGGGGTGGGGAGTTGGGGGGTGAGGGGGGCCTGTCCTGATATAAGACGTCCCCTACACTGGAAGTCTGGCCTCCCTGCAAACTGGTTTCCAGCAGTCTAAGCAAGTCTTCTCTTACAAGCTATGGCCCTGGAGGACTTCCCAGGAAGATCTGCACTGAAGCCTACTGCCTCCGCCCCCTTCCAGGGCTGTGTATTTTAAGAAAATTTCTGCTGGAGGTTCAAAAGAGCCCTTGAGAACAACCAGAAGTTAGAGATGAAATGAATGGCACCTGTGTGATTGGAAGGAGGTGGTTCGCTCCTTTCCGTGGGCGGGGGCTCTACCACTGCCTAGAAGGGAGAGCTGATGCTGCCGTGGATACAGTAATACCTGGGAACGGGGACCCCGGGGGGCAGGCAGCAGGTTCTGAAGTGGCGGGTTTTGGGTGTTGGTGAAGGCGCTGCTGGGCAGTGGAGACGCCCTGAGTGGGCTGAGTGCCCTAGCAGGGTCTCCAGTTTCACAAGCTCCTCCCCATTTCCCCTCTGCCATTTGTGGAATGAAATACAGCTGGGGCCCCTGCACTTCACTGGTCTGCATTTGTTCTCTGCCCTTCCAGTCCACAAGTTCATGATTGCTCTGCTGGATGCTAAGCATCAGGATATTTGCTTTTCTGCCTGTGGTGTTCTCCTAAACCTCACCGTGGACAGAGACAAGCGAGTCATCCTAAAAGAAGGAGGCGGCATTAAAAAGTAAGTTCAAGGCACGGAGTCCTGACTCTATCAGGATTCACAGGGGAGGTTAGGCCTCTCTCCTCATTTCTCCCGGGCAGAGATATTTCTCCATTTAGAAGTGCCTAGCTAGACTAAAGAGGGGATTTAGATTCCACTGGACACTTAAAATAATTCAGAAGTAGGTTATTGCTTAAATTTGTTAATTACCTAAATTGGTAGATGTGAAATTATTTCAATAACACTGAATTATATATAAAATTATATTCAATGTCAAAGAAAGTTAATCATCATGTTAAAAATATAAAAAAGATGCTGACCTAATAACTTCTCAATTTGACTTTTCACTCAGGTTAGTGGATTGTTTAAGAGATTTGGGGCCTACTGATTGGCAGCTGGCCTGCTTGGTTTGCAAAACGCTATGGAACTTCAGTGAAAACATCACCAATGCTTCATCCTGTTTTGGAGATGAGGCTGCCAACACACTCTTAGCCCTGCTGTCATCATTTTTAGGTAAGACTCCTGACTGTGAATCTGTGAATCTTATCAAAATTAGAAAAATAGTTTCCTGTGACCTGTGTGGATAAAGATTGGTAGGCATTTGGGTAGCTTTTTTTCAATAAGGAACAAGAGACATTAAAGACAATTATAATTTGGAGATATCTGGAAGAGGCTGAATCTTATATACAGTGGGGATGTGAGGACTTTTAACTCATTGGGTACTGTCATGATTTCTTTTGTGGCTTTTCCCTTTTTTGAATTTTCTATAAGCTGCATAAATAGATGATCTGGGCATAAATGTATTGCTGTTGTTTAAAAAGTATATAGACATTGTTGTAGTTGAGAAAATATGGTTAAAAGTTACTTTGAAATAAGTCGTGGTTTTAATGAACCTGTGCATATATGATTGTGTTATGCGGGGAGCGTCTGTGAAATTATTTGACATTACTATGTGGTCTGACATACGCTGAAAGGTAGGAAATCACTGATACAAACCAAAGGAAAGATGAGAGTGTCTTCAACTGGAAAAGTTTCTATTTTTAGGATAGTTCTCCTCATCCTGGGTTAGGTCTAACAGCAGTGATTTAGGTCAGAAGTGAGTGGAAAATCTTCATTTTCCAAAATGAAGATGTGCCTGTCATCTCCCAAGCACTGTGTTGGCTCAGCAAAGCCATACAGAAAGGCTCAGTGTGACCCAGAGGCTGTGAGTTCAAATTCTGACTCTCTGGATGGTGTGATTCGACATAAGAATCTCTCAGAACCTGTCTTTTCATCTGTAAAATGGGGACATTATATCCATGCTGTGTTGCAGGGAGTTGTGAGAATCAAGCATCCTGAGAGCATTCCAGGAAGACTAGAGGTTGTAGTCAGGCAGTTCTGAGTTAAGGTCTTACTTTATCACATGCAAGGTTTTAACTCAGGGCATATTAACCTCTGCATGTATATCTTCTCATGTCTAAGATGGGGATGATTGACATCCACTTTGCAGAGTTGTTGGGCTTCCCTGGTGGCTCAGGCGGTAAAGCATCCGCCTTCAATGCGAGAGGCCCAGGTTTGATCCCTGGGTTGGGAAGATCCCCTGGAGAAAGAAATGGCAATCTACTCCAGTATTCTTGCCTGGAAAATCCCATGGATGAGGGAGCCTAGTAGGCTACAGTCCATGTGGTCGCAGAGTCGAGCATGACTGAGCAACTTCACTTTCACTTTCACTTGCAGAGTTGTTAGGGTGATAAATGAATAGACATGCACACAGAAATTCACATAGAACCTGATGCACAGCTAGTTCTCAAAACACGGTTGTGAAAATGCTTGGTAAATTCTATCGTTGTAACAATATGTTATTAAACAGGAACTCCGAACCAGAGCTATTTGAAAGAAAGCTATACCATAGGTTCTTATAAGTTATCCTTTTTAAATATAGCAGTGTGTACATGACCTTCCCACGGTCCCTAACCATCCCTTCCCCCGGCAACCAGAAGTTCATTTTCTAAGTCTGTGAGTATCTTTCTGTTTTATAAGTAAGTTAATTTGTATCATTTCCTTTTAGATTCCACATATAAGGGATGTCATATTGTATTTCTCCTCTGTCTGATTTACTTCACTCAGTATGACATTCTCTAGGTCCATCCATGTTGCTGCAGATGGCATTCTTTTTAATAGCTGAGTAATATTCCATTGTATATGAAGTACCACATCTTCTTTATCCATTCCTCTGTCGGACATTTAGGTTGCTTGCACGTTTTGGCTATTATAAACAATGCTGCAGTGAATATTTGGGTTCATGTATCCTTTCGAATCATGTTTTTCTCCAGATAGATGTCTAGGAGTGGGATTGTGGGGTCATATGGTAGTTCTGTTTTTAGTGTTTTAAGGAACCTCTATACTGTTCTCCATAGTGGCAGTGCTAATTTACATTCCCACCAACAGCATAGGAGGGTTCCTTTCTCAAAATGAACACGATTTTAAATCATTGAGGTTCACATTCTGCTCTGTGGACTTGAAGTTTTCTTGGGTTGCTGGGAGCAGAAGTGTGCTCAACTTGCTTTAATTCAGTTCTCAACTGTGGCAGAACATTGGAATCAGAACATATGGAATTAAAAAGAAAATCAATCAATAAAACCACACTTGTCCTGGCCCCATCCCTAGGAATTCTGATTCAGGAGCTCTGGGGGAGGCCAATTATCTGCATCATTAAAAAGTTCCACAGGTGAGTCTGCTATTCGGGCAGCACTGAAAACTCCGCCTTGGTTAGTGAAGGAGCTGCAGGGAAGGATGCCCCAGAAAGAAGGAAGCTGGGAAACACACGCATTGCCCAGAGCCTGCTGGACCAGCACCCAGAATGTGGAAGGCGGCCCCATCAGTAGCAGGCAGCATCTACCCCACCCTGCTAAGACCCAGCAGTGCTCTGTCTCCGCTCTTAAGGAAAAAGGCCTTTCTTCCCCTCATTCCCTCTAGGCTCATGTGTGGCCATGGCTCCAGCTGTCTCAAGGCCGCTTCTTGCTGCTGTCGTGAGTGGGCCTCTGTCTCCTCTGCTGTTGGCACGACTTTCTGTCTCCCATTTGGGGAGAAGATGTGACTGGTTCCGTGAGTCATTCTCCTGGGCTCTAGGCTTTCGTGCCTCAGGCAGCAGCTGCCTCCACTGCAGGCTGTCTGTGGCTTCCTTTGGCACCTCAGTCTGGGGCAGTCAACCATATATAGCAAACTGGTGGGGCCGTGTGGCACCACTTGAGAAGGGATGTGGGCGTGGCTGGCTTCACAGGCCGGCAGCACACCTGGCATGCCCTTGACTGTAATGGGCCTGTTCCTGCCTCTTCCCTCTGTTAACCCTCCTTGGAGCAGGACTGGGCTTCCTCTCATGCTTCCCTAACCTTGCACCTTTTCTCTGGCCAGGTCTCTTACCTGCCTGGCCCAAGGCTGCCAGTCCTGGCAGGCCCTTCTCATGAGCTTTCCAAGCCCACAGTCATAGGGAAGCTGTACTACTTACATAGCAATTAATCATGAGCTGTGTAACTTGTTCTGTATTATTGTTTTGTACCTTTTGTTTCCCCACTCCAAGGGAGCCACTTTAAGGAAAGGATATTGCCTTGGGCAAGGCAGGTTCTTGGTAGATGCTTGTGGATTAACTGACAATAGTGGTATCTTTAATAGTGCTGTATACTTTTAAAAGGACGTTCATTCTATCCTTCTAAGATCTCTCTAAGGTCATCAGCTAGGTGACAGTTGAGGTAGGTACGTCTAGGAGGGTTAAGTGACTTGCCTAAGATCATACTCTAGCAAAGCCAGGGCTTTTCATCAGAAAGTAAACATCGAGCCCCTGTGTTTTTCTGCTGTTCCATTACATAGTATGCCCTTATCCCACCCCATCCTACCCAACCCTGGAAGGGGATGGAGGCATGGGTAAGAAAAATAAACACAGTCCACCAGGGAGCCAGGTCATCATCAGAGTGTGGCATGCATTTCTCACGTGATCACGAGTGCTGCTTATAAGCCATGAGGACTGGCTACTTCCTGGCTCTTCTTTCCACAGTGTGGGCCTCAGAGCCTTACTTCTGACACAGGCTGTAGTTGTGTCCGGCCAGCTGGGTGGCAGCAGTTGAAATGGATATATGAGTGAGAGTATACTTAAATTTCAATTTTTTTACAGTGATAGGTTAAAAAAAACAATAGGCCATTTTGAAAACAGGATGAGCTGTTAAATCACAAAAGTCCCACAATGCAGTGTAAGCACTGTTTTTAGAAATCACGCTAGGGCAATTGATACAGCAATGTAAGTTGCCCAACTTTTTCTTGATGGGAAGCTGAAAATAGAAAGTAATGGGACTCAGTGTGGTTGGGATGTTGACAGTCTTTTAGGAAAGTGGCTTGAAAAGATTGTTGTGTAAAACTTTCTGATGTGCTACAGCCACTTCTCATAAACTCATGAGCAATCTGTTTATCTTGAAGTTCTTATGTGGTGTGCCCTGGCACACTACCATGAGCTGCTCTCAGGGTTGCTGGCAACTGGTGATCACCAGTACACACTGGTGATTAGTGTGTACAGTTTGTTATTGTGAACGTTAATGACTCTAGGCTATTTTATATTCATCTGAGGTATGTGGAGGGCTTCCCTAGGTGCTCAATGGTAAAGAATCTGCCTGCCAATGCTGGAGACACAGGTTCGATCCCTGGGTCAGGAAGATCCCCTGGAGAAGGAAATGGCAACCCACTGCAGTATTCTTGCTTGAGAAATCCCATGGACAGAGGAACTGGGCAGGCTACAGTCCATTGGGTTGCAAAGAGTTGGGCACGAGTTATCAACTAAATAACAAGATATGTGGAACTTAGAACCTAGGTTATGTGATAAGGGATAGAGGGGGCCCCAGCGTTCAAAGTAGAGGGTCACATCATCATGCTCATGCCAAAGAGTAATCAGGTGCTTCTAGAACATGTGAGAACTGTGCCTTATAAGAGTCACAACAGTAATCGAACCCGTGGTAGCTACCTGGTGCTGAACATCAGGCTAGGAAAGAGTGCAGTGATGCGCAGAATCCTTAAACTGCAGTAGAGACCATGTTATAATGGTCACTGACAGAGTTGTTTTGAGTCCTTTTGTTGTTGTTGTTCAGTCACTCAGTTGTGTCTGACTCTTTGTGACCCCATGGACTACAGCACACCAGGTTCCTTGTCCTTCACTATCTCCTGGAGTTTGCTCAAACTCATGTCCATTGAGTCAGTGATGCCATCCAGCCATCTCCTCCTCTGTCACCTCCTTCTCCTCCTGCCCTCAGTTTTTTCCAGCACCAGGGTCTTTTCCAATGAGTCAGCTGTTCACATTAGGTAGCCAGGGTATTGGAGCTTCACCTTTAGCATCTCTCCTTCCAATGAATATTCAGGGTAGATTTCCTTTAGGATTGACTGGTTTGATCTCCTTGTTGCTGTTCAAGGGACTCTCAAGAGTATTCTCCAATACCATAGTTGAAAAGCATCAATTCTTCGGCGCTCAGCCTTCTTTATGGTCCAGATCTCACACTGTACATCGCTACTGCAAAAACCACAGCTTTGACTATACCTTTGATGGCAAAGTGATGTCTCTGCATTTTAAGATGCTGTCTAGATTTGTCATAGTTTTTCTTTGAAGGAGCAAGCATCTTTTAATTTCATGGCTGCAGTGATTTTGTAGCCCAAGAAAATGAAATCTATCACTGTTTCCACGTTTTCCCCATCTATTTGCCATGAAGAGATAGGACAAGCTGCCATGATCTTTGTTTTTAGAAAGTTGATTTCAAGCCAGCTTTTTCACTCTCTTTCACTTTCACCAAGACACTCCTTAGGTCTTCTTTGCTTTCTGCCATTAGTGTGCTATCATTTAAATATCTGAAGTTGATATTTCTCCCGGCAAACTTGATTCCAGCTTGAGCTTCATCCAACCTGGCATTTCACATAATATACTCTGCATATAAGTTAAATAAGCAGAGTGACAATGTACAGCCTTGATGTACTCCTTTCCCCATTTTTGAACCAGTCCACTCTTCCATATCCGGTTCTAACTATTGCTTCTTCACATGTATACCGGTTTCTCAGGAGGCAGGTTAGGTGGTCTGGTATTCCCATCTCTTTCATAATTTTCCACAGTTTGTTGTGATCCACACAGTCAAAGGCTTTAGCATAGTCAATGAAACAGCAGTAGACTTTTTTTTTTTAATTCCCTTGCTTTTTCTATGATCCAGCAGATGTTGGCAATTTGATCTCTGGTTCCTCTGCCTTTTCTAAATCCAGCTTGTATATCTGGAAGATCTCAGTTCACATACTGTTGGAGCCTAGCTTGAAGGATTTTGAGTATTACCTTGTTAGCATGTGAAATGAGTACAACTGTATGGTAGTTTGAACATTCTTTGGTATTGCCCTTCTTTGGGATTGGAATGAAAACTGACCTTTTCCAGTCCTGTAGCCACTGCTGAGTTTTCCAAATTTGCTGGCATATTGAGCGTAGCACTTTCACAGCATCATCTTTTAGGATTAGAAATAGCTCAGCTGGGATCCCATCACCTCCCTAGTTTTGTTCATAGTAATGCTTCTTATGGCCCACTTGACTTCACATTCAGGATGTCTGGCTCTAGGTGAGTGACCACATGATTGTCGTTATCCGGGTCAGTAAGACCTTTTTTTGTACAGATCATCTGTGTTTTCTTGCCACCTCTTCTTAACCTCTTCTACTTCTGTTAGGCCCTTGCCATTTCTTTCATTTATAGTGTCCATCTTTGCATGAAATATTCTCTTGATATCTCTTATTTTCTTTAGGAGATCTTTGGTCTTTCCCATTCTATTGTTTTCCTCTATTTCTGTGCATTGTTCACTTAAGAAAGCTTTCTTATCTCCTTCTATTCTCTGGAACTGTGCATTCAGTTGGGTTTATCTTTCCCTTTGTCCTTTGCCTTTCACTTCAGCTATTTGTAAAGCCTTCTCAGACAATCACTTTGCCTTCTTGCATTTATTTTTCTTGCAGATGGTTTTAGTCACCACTACCTGTACAGTGATACAAACCTCCACCCATAGTTCTTCAAGGACTCCGTCTACCAGATTTAGTCCCTTGAACTATTCGTCACTTCCATTATGTAATCATAAGGGATTTTATTTAGGTCATACCCGAATGGTTTAGTGGTTTTCTCTACTGTCTTCAATTTGAGCCTAAATTTTGCAATAAGAGTTCATGATCTGAGCCACAGTCAGCTCCCGGTCTTGTTTTTGTTGACTGTATAGAGCTTCTCCATCTTTGCCTGCAAAGAATATAATCAATCTGATTTCGATATTGACTGTATGGTGATGTCCATGTGTAGGGTCATCTCTTGTGTTGTTGGATGAGGGTGTTTGCTATGACCAGTGTGTTCTGTTGGCAGAACTCTTGTTAACCTTTGCTTTGCTTCATCTTGTACTCCAAGGCCAAACTTGCCTATTACTCCAGATATCTCTTGACTTCCTACTTTTTGCATTCCAGCCCCCTATGATGAAAAGGACATCTTTTTTTGGTGTTTGTTCTAAAAGGTCTTATAAGTCTTCATTGAATGCTTCAACTTCTTCAGCATTAGTGATTGGGAGATAGACTTGGATTACACTGATGTTGAATGATTTGCCTTGGAAACAAATGGAGATCATTCTGTCTTTTTTATGGTTGCTCCCAAGTACTGCAGTTCAGACTCTTCCATTGACTGTGAGGGCTACTCCTTTGCTTCTAAGGGATTCTTGCCCACAGTAGTAGATATATAATGGTCATCTGAATCAAATTCACCCATTCCCATCCTAACGGATTCCTAAAGTGTCAATATTGACTCTTGCCATCTCCTGCTTGACTATGTCCAATTTACCTTGATTCATGGACCTAACACTCCAGGTTCCTATGCAATATTGTTCTTTACAGCATCGGACTTTACTTTCACCACCAGACACAACCACAGCTGGGCATTGTTCCCGCTTTGGCTCAGCCTCTTCATTTTTTCTGGAGCTATTTCTCTGCCCTTCCCCAGTAGCATATTGGACACCTACTGACCTAGGGGGCTCATCTTTCGGTGTCCTGCCTTTTTGCCTTTTAATCCGTTCTAAAACCTTACCTAAAATTCTAGTGTTTGCAAATGTGCTGTGTACAAATAAAGTTGAACAATAACTGGTTATCTAAATCAGTACTTTTCACACTGTGACCAGTTTGAAAAATGAAGCAGCAAACAAAGAGAATATCAGAATATATTACATGTAGAAAAGTATTCTATCATGAAACGTTTGTTATTTGTTTATAAATATGTAAATATGTGTATATAGTCATCATGTAATATGGACTTCCTAGGTCACAGTAAAAAAAAAAAAAGTTTGAAAATCATAGACCTAAGTTTTTCTTGGGTTAGCCTCTGCTGTTCATTGCAATACAAGTTCCAAAATTTAACACCTAGTGTAATATGACACCTTTTATGCATTTGCTGTATTTACTTTGCAACTTGAGACTGCTTTTCTCTTATCTATAGTTATTCGGCCACTTTTGTTATCTTGCCTAACCCAATTTACAATTAATAGGGTACAAATGTAGATTAACTAATTATATGTTGAGCCTCAAGAAGAGTAATATAGTCTCGATGTTAGATTAAGAAACCCCAGACACCAAAACAGTGACTTGGCTAATATCATCAAACCCAGCCAAAGTCCTGGACAGAGAGAAAGACTGCAGGTTGCCTGGGCAGCCATCAGTCCTAAGCTGCTTTGGAAAAAGAGCATAAAAGAAGAGAATTCATTTTTAACGAAAGTTTAGTACTCAGAACATCTGCAGAAGAGTGAGCAGGAAGTAGATCTAGGAATTCAAAAGCACTCAGAGTCTCACAGACCATTTAGTTTGGAAATAGCCCAACAGGAAGGACTTTCAAGGCATCAAACACCATCTGGATTCTCCTTCTTTCAAGGCCTTGATTATCAAATGGGTGGGGAGAGTCAGGTTTGCTTACAGGGGTCTCCATGGAGAGCTTTGCTGAATTGTTTGTGTCTGCCCAGAACTTATCTCAGAGCTGCATAGCTGTCCAGTTGGCTAGGGGAGAGGAGGGGAAGGTACAAACTGGGATTCCAGACTTATCTTATTCTGGGTGGTGACACCAACACCAGTAGTGCCAAAGTACACACAGTGTACTTTGTGTGTACCGAAAATATTCAGGGTAGGAAATTTGATGTAAGCACCAAGGAAGCATTTGATAGTAGGATTTTAGTGGGCCTTATGAAAGAAGTTTGCAGATTATGCAAGCAGCAATATTTGTGGTCACTTTAGGACTTAGTGGTTACCACTTAAGTCTGCCTCAGCCTCAGACCTAGGAAGTGGCAGAGCCAACCTTCTGACTGGCAGGCCACTGCATCTTCCTGAAGTCCTTCTCATGGGTTCCAGTGTAAACAGAGAGAAATGCAGTGGCAGGTCGGTGCAGAAACCTCAGTAGCCATTTGTCTTCCAACTTGGGTTGGATATACTTTCACGATATTCACAGAATTAAAAGTTCTGTTGAATTAAGAAACAAATCAAGGTTGTAATTTTGCATTTTTTTTTAACAAGTGCTTTTCTGCAATATACATAGATTCACTTGGGATTCTAATATTCCCTAGGATTCTCAAAGTCTTCCACTTTTCACTTTTATTGGGGAGAGCATAAGGTGGCAGGTGGGGGAGGGAGGTGTTGTCTTTTCAAAGCAGTTTATCCAGGCTGCTCTGAAATGAGCAAAGTTGATTTTCAGTCAAATTCAACTGTGCTACTTTCCCAAAAGATTTCCTAACTTCTTTTATATCTGTCAACCACTGAAGAATTAATAATTAACATTTTTAATGTGCAGATAAGGAAATAATCTATTCATATTTTGTTTATTCTGAGAAATTGTGATATGACTTTTGGATATAAAGTTAGATGTAATATTAGGGATAAATTGAAGTAAGAACTCAATTCAGTCTAGGGTTTGTTTTTTTTTTAGGAAGATTGTTATCTTTTATTATTATTTTTTTGGCCATGCTATACACTATGCACAATCTTAGTTCCCTGACCAGGGATCCAACCCCAGGCCCCCTGCAGTGGAAGCATAGTCTTAATCACTTGGACTGCTGGGGAAGTCCTCAAGATTATTAGCTTTTTTTTTTTTTTAATTAAGAGACTATCATATACTTACTTAAAATTTTTTCTATAAAGAACTACTCCCGTAAAAAAGCCTTGTTGCAATTAGAGATGACTTCAGGATGAGTTTAACTCATGCCATCAAAAGTTAAACTTCATTCAGTAGGATTACATTTCTAAATAATTGCTGTAATTTTAATTTTTCTGATGCAGATGAAGAACTAGCATTGAATGGGAGTTTTGACCAAGACCTAAAAAACTATCACAAACTCCACTGGGAAACAGAATTCAGACCGGTGGCACAGCAGCTTCTAAACCGAATTAAGAATCATCATACCTTCCTGGAACCTCTGCCTTTTCCTTCTTTCGAACATGATGCAGATTAACAACAGAAACAGGAAGTCAGGTCTCCTTCATTCTTAAGAAGTGGTAACAAGCATGAACTTTCTTTTTTCAATATTAACAAATATTCAAAGTTTTTCAGGTACTTATTTTAGTGAGTAGTCTTAGTGTATTAAAAGAAATAAGCATTTCTTCTTGTCAGGTATTGTGGAAAAATGAATATACATGTTGTGCTTCCTACTATGAGAAATTTAAGATGAAAATATATTCATGGTATTTCTAAGTAAATGACTTTTTATTCTATTCTCTACTGAATAATTTAGTTCTAGTCTTAAAATCCTGATGTCAGAATTCTAGAATTTAATTGCCTGTCAGTTCAGTCAATGAACTGTGCAGTGAAGACAGTTAGATTTTATGTACAGAAAGAATGGTGGTCAACACTATTAGGAATACATCGCTACATAAGCATCTGCACTGATTCTTACAGCTTTTAATAACAGTCTTCTGGTTAGGTACCACTGTTTTTCTGGTTGTCATATTGAGAGGAGGGGGAAGCAGAAAAATTTAAAGAAGACTGCTTTGGACCATCTACTCTTTATTAAATAAGTAAAATAGATGAAAAAGAGAGTATTTTCCCTTTTTATTTTTATTTGAAATAAACTGAGTAGACCAGACAATTCTGCTTATAACTTTCTGTGACTATAGAGGTGATCTAATATACTAGAAGTATATGGCAGATCTCAGTTTGAATCCTAGTTCTCCCCTGCCTAGGTTTTGGGCCACTAGCTTAATGTTTTTAGCTTAAGTGTACAATGTAATCATGTAGTTTGCTGCTGCTGCTGCTGCTGCTAAGTCGCTTCAGTCGTGTCCGACTCTGTGCGACCCCATAGATGGCAGCCCACCAGGCTCCACCGTCCCTGGGATTCTCCAGGCAAGAACACTGGAGTGGGTTGCCATTTCCTTCTCCAGTGCATGAAAGGGAAAAGTGAAAGTGAAGTCACTCAGTCATGTCCGACTCTTAGCGACCCCATGGACTGCAGCCCACCAGGCTCCTCTGTCCATGGGATTTTCCAGGCAAGAGTACTGGAGTGGGGTGCCATTGTCTTCTCCGAATCATGTAGTTTAGGAACAAACAAACAAACAAACAAAAATGGGCAAATTGTCTAGCATGCTGGCTGATGTGTCGTGGGTACTCAATAAATTATGGTTTTCCACCCTTCGTAGGATAAAATTAGTCTTTGAATAAATGATCAACACCAAAGAAATTGAGATAACCATTGCTATCCTATATTAGCCAAAGAAAGATTCAAAGTAAAAGCAGATTTGATACTCTGTAGGGTTAGAGACGGAGGAGCCTGGTAGGCTGCAGTCCATGGGGTTGCAAAGAGTGGGACACGACTGAGCGACTTCACTTTCCCTTTTCACTTTCACGTGTTGGAGAAGGAAATGGCAACCCACTCAAATGTTCTTGCCTGGAGAATCCCAGGGACGGGGGAGCCTGGTGGGCTGCCGTCTATGGGTTCGCACAGAGTCGGACACGACTGAAGTGACTTAGCAGCAGTAGCAGCAGCAGCAGCAGGGTTAGAGAGGAACCATTAATAACATAAAAACTCATCTCTTACCCTAACAAAATACCAAGACTAATGAGATAAAGGCGGGCCTTTAAAGAGACTAGATAGACTCTTATAAGTCTGTTAGAAAACCCTAAATTTCCAGAAACAAGTAGACTTTCCAAGGGCTCCTCTAGTTTGGGGATCATCCCAGGTTGGGGCTCAGCAAAATCATCTAGAGAGACTTACTGTAGTCTGTCATCCATGAGTATATGCTAGGAGATTCACTCCAACAGTTGAAATCTTTTTTTTAAAAAATATTTATTTGGCTGCGCTGGGTCTTAATTGTGGCCTGTGGGATCCAGCTCCCCCATCAGGGATCAAACAAACCCGTGTCCCCTGCATTGGGAGTGTGGAGTCCTAACCGCTGGACCACCTGGGAAGTCCCTGGAAACACTTTTTAAAAGTCTGATAGGCTAATCTCTCAAAAACATTTGAAAATCTAAGTATTTTTACCCATAGCAGACTATATATTCTACTTTCAGTGAAAAAGATAAAACTCTTTTCCCCCTAAAAGAGCCCCCTCGGTATTTATAATTAATATAATAACTCATAGTAGAATACCATTATATTTGTTATCCATATTAAACTCCTCTCCCTCAGATTCACGTGCAAGCTGGACCATGTGGAACTATTTCAGTTCATTTCAGTTGCTCAGTTGTGTCCGACTCTTTGTGACCCTATGGACTGCAGCACGCCAGGCTTCCCTGTCCATCATCAACTCCCAGAGCTTGCTCAAACTTATATCCATCGAGTCGGTGACGCCATCCAACCATCTCATCCTCTGTCGTCCCCGTCTCCTCCTGCCTTCAGTCTTTCCCAGCATCAGGGTCTTTTCCAGTGAACCAGTTCTTTGCATCAGGTGGCCAAAGTATTGGAGTTTCAGTTTCAGCATCAGTCCTTCCAATGAATATTCAGGACGGATTTCCTTTAGGATTGACTGGTTTGATCTCCTTGTAGTCCAAGGGACTCTCAAGAGTCTTCTCCAACACCAAAAACCATAGCTTTGATTAGACAAACCTTCGTTGGCAGAGTAATGTCTCTGCTTTTTAATATGCTGGTCATAATTTTTCTTCCAAGGAGCAAGCGCCTTTTAATTTCATGGCTGCAGTCACCATCTGCAGTGATTTTGGAGCCCAAGAAAATAAAAGTCTCTCACTGTTTCCATTGTTTCCCCATCTATTTGCCATGAAGTGATGGGACTGGATGCCGTGATCTTAGTTTTCTGAATGTTGAGTTTTAAGCCTACTTTTTCACTCTCCTCTTTAGTTCTTCTTTGCTTTCTGCCATAAGGGTGGTGTCATCTGCATATCTGAGGTTATTGATATTTCTCAATATCTTGATTGAGATCTTGATTCAATCTTGATTCCAGCTTGTGCTACATCCAGCTCGCATTTCGCATGATGTACTCTGCATAGAAGTTAGATAAGCAGGGTGACACTATACACCCTTGACGTATTCCTTTCCTGATTTGGAACCAGTTTGTTGTTCCATGTCCAGTTCTAACTGTTGCTTCTTGACCTGCCTACAGATTTCTCAGGAGGCAGGTCAGGTGGTCTGGTATTCCCATCTCTTGAAGAATTTTTAAAGTTAGTTGTGATCCACACAGTCAAAGGCTTTGGTGTAGTCAAAAAAGCAGTAGTAGATGTTTTCCTGGAACTTTCTTGCTTTTTTGATGATCCAGCGGACTTTGGCAATTTGATCTCTGGTTCCTCTGCCTATCTGCCTACCTTATTATTGGAACTATCTGCCTACTTTAAAAATTACAGTGAGAAAATTTACCATCTTAACCATTTTTAAATGTTTCAGTGGTGTTAAACTTACTGACATTTGTCTGCAAAGTTCTTCCTTTGCAGAACTTTTTCATCTTGCAAAACTGAAACTCTGTACCCATTAAACAACTCCTCCTTTCCTCCTCTTTCCAGCCCCTAGCAACCACCATCCTATTTTGTTTCCATGAATTTGATTTGATTAGTTTAGATCCCTCATACAGCATTCATTTTGTGACTGGTTTATTTTGCTTAGCATAATATCTTCAAAGTTCATCAATGTTGTGGTGTGTGATGGGATTTTTAAGGCTCAATAATATTTTCTTGTATGTTTATGTCATATTTTTTTTCATTCGTTAACTCATCAGGACATTTGGGTTGCTTCTATCTCATGGCTATTGTGAATAATGCTACTGTGAACATGGGTGTATAAATACCTCTACAAGATCCTGCTTTCAGTTATTTTTGATGTATATGCAGAAATGGAATTACTGGATGATATAGTAGTTCTACTGTTATTTTTTTGAGGAATGTCTGTATTGATTTCTGTAGAGGCTACATTTTTTCACATCACCAGCTGTGCACAAGGGTTCCTATTCTTTACATCTTCTCCAGCACTTGTTATTTTCTGTGGTTGTTGTTTTGATAGTAGCCATCCTAATGGTTGTGAAATGGTATTTCATGGTGGTTTTGATTTGCATTTCTCTAATAAGTAATGATATTGAGTATCTTTACATGCTTATTGGCCATTTATATATCATTGGAGAAATGCCTATTCAAGTTGTTTGCCATTTCAGATTTTTATTTTTTAAAATAATTTTTTTTAAATTTATTAAAAAATTTTTTTTGAAATGTAGTTGATTTATAATGTGTTAGTTTTAGGTGTCTAGCAAAGTGATTCGGATACACACAGACACATTTTTTAGATGCATTTCTGTTACAGGTTTTATAAGATATTGAGTATAGTTCCCTATGCTACACAGTAGGTCTTTGTTGATTATCTATTGGGGTGACCAAAAGGTTCATTTGGATTTCTCCATAAGATGCTATGGAAGAATCTGAAAGAACCTTTTGGCCAACCCAATATTTTATGTATAGTAGTGTGTATATGTTAATCCAAAACTCCTAATTTATCCCTCTGCCACCCCATTTTCCCCTTTGGCAACCGTAAGTTTGCTTTCCATATCTGTGACTCGCTCTGTTTGTAAATAAGTTCATTTGTATGCTTTTATTTTAGGTTCTTTCCACATATAATAAGCGATATCATTATCTTTCTTTGTCTGACTTACTTCACTTAGTATGATAATCTCTAGATCCGTCCATGTTGCTGCAAATGGCATTATTTCTTTTTTTTTTTTATGACTTGGTAATATCCCATTGTGTATATATTACCACATCTTTTTTATCCGTTCATCTGTCAGTGAACACTTAGGTTGATTCTATGTCTTCGCTATTTTAAGTAGTGCTGCTATGAACATTGGGGTGTGTGTATCTTTTCAAATTATAGCTTTCTCTGAACATGTGACCAGGAGTGGGATTGCTGGATCATATGATAATTCTATTTTTTGTTTTTTAAGGTACATTCATATTGTTCTCCATAGTGGCTGCACCAATTAACATTCCCACCAACAGTGTGGGAGGGCTCCCTTTTCTCCACATAGTCTCCATTTACCATTTGATCACTTTTTGATGATGGCCGTTCTGATTGGAGTGAGGTGATACCTCACTGTAGTTCTGATTTCAGCTGCTCTAATAATTAGTGATATTGAGCATCTTTTCATGCCAGTTGGCCATCTGTGTGTCTTCTTTGGAGAAGTGTCCATTAAGGGCTTCTAAATAGATCGAGCTGTTTATTTTATTGATTTAATTAATTTTTTTATTGAAGGGTAATTGCTTTACAGAATTTTGCTGTTTTCTGTCAAACCTCAACATGAATCAGCTATAGGTTTACATATATCCCCTCCCTTTTGAAACTCCCTCCCATCTCCCTCCCCATCCCACCCCTCTAGGTTGATACAGAGTGGTGTTTGAGTTTCTTGAGCCATTAAGCTGTATGAGTTGTTTGTATATTTTGGAAATTAATCTCTTGTTGTCACATTATTTGCAAATGTTTTTTCCCATTCCATAGGTTGACTTTTTGTTTTGTTTATAATTTCCTTTGCTCTGCAAAAGTTTTTAAATTTAACTAGTTCCCATTTGTGTATTTATTTCCTTTACTGTAGGAGAGGGATTAAAAAATATTGCTGCAATTTTCCTCTAGGAGTTTTATAGTATCCAGTCTTACATTTAGGTCTGACCTTATGTCTTCAATCCATTCTGAGTTTATTTTTGTCTATGGTGTTAAAAAATGTTTTAAATTCATTTTTTTTTTTACATGTAGCTGTCCAGTTTTCACAGCACCACTTGTTGAAGAGACTGTCTCTTCTCCATTGTATATTCTTGCCTCCTTTGTTGTATGTTAATTGACTACAGATGTTAGCATTTATTTCTGGGCTTTCTATTCTGTTCCACTGATCTGTGTGTCTGTTTTTGTGCCAGTACCATACTGCTTTGATTAATGTAGCTTTGTAATATAGTTTAAAGTCAGAGAGTGTGATTTCTCCAGCTCCATTTTTTTCTTTCCCAGGATTGCTTGGTTATTGGAGTCTATTGTGTTTCCATAGAAATTTTAAAATTTTTGTTCTAGTTCTGTGAAAAATGCTGTTGGTAATTTGAAAGGGATTGCATTGAATCTATAGATTGTCTTGGTTAGTATGGTCAGTCTATAACATTGATTCTTCCAACCCAAGAATATGGTATATCTTTCCATCTGTGTCATCTTTAACTTCTTTCATTAGCATCTTACTGTTTATGGAGTACAGGTCTTGTATTGGGTTTGCCAAAAAGCTCATTTGGGTTTTTCCATAAGAGGTTATAGAGAAATCAAAAGCTTTACAGACAAGCAAAAGCTTAAAGAATTCAGCATGACTAAACCAGCTTTATGACAAATTCTAAAGGAACTTCTTGAAATAGAAGAGGCTACATCAAGGGACTTCCCTGGTGATCCAGTGGCTAAGACTCTGCATTCCCAATGCAGGGGACCTGGGTTCAATCCCTGGTCAGGGAACTAGATCCCACATGCTGCAACTTAGAGTTCTCATGCTGCAACTAAAAGATTCTCTATGCTGCAATTGAAGATCCTGCATGGTGCAACTAAGACCCAGTGCGGCCAAATAATTTTTTTTTTTAAGACCACATCTAAAATCAAGAAAATTATGAAACAGAAAAGTTCACAAGTAGAGGCAGACAATACAGTAAAGGTAGAAAGTCAACAGACAAAGAAGTTAAGGAAACAGTTCCTTATACTATCACATCAGAAAGAATAATTAAGAATAAACCTATCTAAGGAGGTAAAAGACCTATATTCTGAAAACTCTAAGATATCTATTTTTTAATCAAGCTATTTTTTTTTTGTGGTAGTCATTGATTTAAAGGAATTATTTATATATTTTGGATTAAGACTTTATCAGATACATGATTAACAAATATTTTGTCCCATTTTGTAGGTTACTTTTTTTTTTTTTTTTTTTACACTGTTGATCATGCCCTTTGGGTTTCCCTGATAGCTCAGTTGGTAAACAATCAGCCTGCAGTACAGGGGACCCAGTTTGATTCCTGGGTCAGGAAGATCCCCTGGAGAAGGGATAGGCTACCCACTCCAGCATTCTTGGGCTTCCCTTGTGACTCAGCTGGTAAAGAATCTGCCTGCAATGCAGGAGACCTGGGTTCGGTCCCCAGTTTGGGAAGATCCCATGGAGAAGGGAAAGGCTACCCACTCCAGTATTCTGGCCTGGAGAATCTCATGGACTCTATAGTCCATGGGGTGGCAAAGAGTTGGACATGACTGAGTGACTTTCACTTTCATGCCGTTTGATGCACAGAAGTAAGTTTGATGTAGTTCTATTTGTCTATTTTTTCTTTTGCCTTTTGGTATTATGTCCAGTAAATCATTGCCAAATCCAGTGTCCTGAAGCTATGCTGCCTGTCTTTTCTTCTAGGAGCTTTAATAGTTTTAGTTCTTACACTTAGGTCTTTAACCCATTTTAGTTAATTTTTGTGTATGTTTGTAAAATAAAGGTCTAACTTCATTCTTCTGCATGTGAATATCTAGTTTTCCCAGACAGTTCTTTTCTCATCAAATAGTCCTGGCATCCTTGTTGAAGATCATGAAGGCTTATTTCTGGGTATATGTCTATGCAAGTACCATACTGTTTTGATAATGTAGCTTTGGAAAATGTTTTGAAATTAGGAGATTGTGAGACTTACAGCTCTGTTCTTTTTCAGGATTGTTTTGGCTATGTAGAGTCTTTTGAGACCCCATGTGAGTTTTTGGATGGATTTTTCTATTTCTGCAGGAGAAAAAGGCATTGAATTTGTAGATTGCTTTAGGTAGTATTGACATCTTAACAATATGAAGTATTCCAGTCTATGAACACAGAATGTCTTCCACTTGTTTGTGTCTTCTTTATTTCCTTATAATTATGTTTTGTAGTTTTCATTGTCAAGTCTTTCAACTCCTTTGGTTAAATTTATTTCTAACTATTTTATTCTTTTTGATGCTATTGTAAATGGAGCTGTTGCCTTAGTTTCCATATTTGATTGCTATTAGTATATAAAAATGCAACTGATTTTTCTGTGTTGACTTTTATAGTTCCAACAGGTTTTTTTGCTTTTGTTTTTTGGTGTGGAATCTTTAGGGTTTTCTAATATAAGATCATGTCATTTGCATACAGATATATAATTTTACATTTCCTTTCTAATTTGAACATTTTTTTTTTCTTGCCTAATTGCTTAGATGGGACTTCTGGTATACTATGAGTGGTGAGAGTTGATATTTTTCTCTTGGTCCTGATCTTAGAGGAAGCAGTTTATCTTGCAGAGTATGATACTAGCTATGTGCTTTTTACATATGGCCTTTATTACACTGAGATGGTTTCCTTCTACTTCTGGTTTGTTGAGTATTTTTTTTTTTTTATCATGAAAAGGGTACTGAATTATGCCAAATAATTCTTCTGCATCAACTGATAAGATCATGTGTTTGTTTTCTCACCCGTCATTCTGTTAGTGTGGTATATTACACTGATCAATTTTTATACACTGAATATATACACTTGCATTTCAGGAATATATCCCTCTTCATGTTTTTAAAAAAGTATTTTATTGATTTATTTATTTTACTTTTGGCTGCACTGGGTCTTAGTTGCAGCATGCAGGCTTAGTTGCCCTGCAGCATGTGGGATCTTAGTTCTCCAACCAGGGATCGAACCCACATCCCCTGCACTGGAAGGCAGATTATTAACCACTGAACTGCCAGAGAAGTCCCCCACTTCATTTTTTAAATGTTCTGTTGAGTTTTCTTTGCTAGAATTAAGGATTTTTGCAACAATATTCGTCGTAGATATTGGTCTGTAGTTTTCTTGCGGTCGCTTTGGCTTTGGTATCAGGATAATGCTGACCTCATAGAATGAGTTTAGAAACATTCCCTTGTCTTCAATTTTTTGGATGAGTTTGGTGTTGACTTTTCTTTAAATGTTTGGTATAATTCAGTGAAACCATTTAGTCCTGGGCTTGTTGAGTTTTTAATTACTGATTCCAGTCTCCTTACTAGTTACAGTTCTTTTCAGATTTTCTATTCATGATTCATTTTTGGTAGGCTGTGTGTTTCTAAGTTATCCAGTTTGTCAGTGTACAGTGTATAGTATTCTCTATCCTTTTTTTTTTTTTTTTAATATTGGTTGGGAATGTCTCATTTTTCATTTTTTTTTCTTAATGCAGTCAAAGGTTTGTCAATTTTGTCGATCTTTTCAAACAACTCCTAATTTTGTTGTATTTTTTCTATTGTGTTTTTTATTTATCTCTGCTTTGATCTTTCTTTCTGCTAGCTCTGGGTTTGGACTGTTCTGTCTAGTTCCTTGACAAATGAAGTTACAGTGATTTGAGATTGTTTTTGCTTTTATAGTCTAAGGGTTTATGGCTGTAAACTCCCCTCTTAGCACAGCATCTGTAAATATTGGTGTGCTGTGTTTTTATCTCAAGATATTTTCTGAGTCCATTTGTAATTTCTTCTTTGCAGTGGCCTTTTAAGAGAATGCTGTTTAATTTCTACATACTTGTGGACCCTCCAGCTTTTCTTTCTGCAATTGATTGTTAGGTTCATTCCATTATGATCAGAAAAGACACTTTGTATGATTTCAATCTTTTAAAATTTGTTAAGGCTTGTTCTGTGGCTTAATATGTGGCAATCCTGGAGAATGTTCCATATGCCCTTGAGAAGACTATATCCTACTGTTGGAATTTTCTGTTTACGTCTGATAGATACAACTAGTCTGTAGTGTTCAAGTCTTCTTTTTCCTTGTTTATCTTATGTTGGCTCTATTCATTTTGGGAAGTGAGTATTTTTAAAAATATTTGGGTGCATTGGGTCTTAGTTGCAGCATGCAGGATCTTTGTTGTGTCATGTGGGCTCTCTAGTTGTGGTGCATGGGCTCCTGAGTGCATGGGTTCGGTAGCTGCAGCATGCAGTCTTAGTTGCTCCATGGCATGTGTGACCTTAGTGCCCCAGTTCAGTTCAGTCGCTTGGTATTGTCCAACTCTTTGCGACCCCATGAATCGCAGCACGCCAGGCCTCCCTGTCCATCACCAATTCCCGGAGTCTACCCAAACCCATGTCCATCGAGTTGGTGATGCCATCCAGCCATCTCATCCTCTGTCGTCCCCTTCTCCTCCTGCCCCCAGTCCTTCCCAGCATTAGGGTCTTTTCCATGAGTCAACTCGTCGCATGAGGTGGCCAAAGTATTGGAGTTTCAGCTTCAACATCAGTCCTTCCAATGAACACCCAGGACTGATCTCCTTTAGGATGGACTGGTTGGATCTTCTTGTGATCTTAGTGCCCCAACCAAGGATCAAACCTGTGTTTTCTGCATTGCAAGGAGTACTCTTAACCACTGGACCACCAGGGAAGTTCCTGGAAGTGGATATTGAATCTCTTACTACTATTGTGTTGCTGTCTATTTCCTGGGCTTCCCTGGTGGCTCAGTGGTAAAGAATCTGCCTGCCAATGCATGAGATGTGGGTTTGATTCTTGGGTTAGGAAGATCCCCTGGAAAAGGACATGCCAACCCACTCCAGTATTCTTGCCTGGGAAATCCCATGGGCAGAGGAGCCTGGAAGGCTACAATTCATGGGGTCACAAAGAGTCAGACACGACCTAGCTACTAAACAACAACAAATCTGTTTCTCTCCAGGTCTATCAACATTTGTGTGACATGTTTAGGAGTGTTAGTATTTGATGCCTATATATTTAATAACTGTTTTATCTTGCTGGTGAATTGGCCATTTTCTCTGATATTCATATAGCCACTTCTGCTCTTTTGGTTACCATTTGCATGGAATGTCTTTTTCTATCCTTTCACACTCAGCCTGTATGTGTTCTTAGATCTAAAGTTAGTTTCTTATAGACAGCATATAGTTGGATCCTCTTTTTTATTTTAACCATTCAGCCAATCTGAGTCTTTTGATTGGGAGATTCAATCCATTTATTACATTTGATATAATTAACAGGGAAAGACTTATTATTGCTATTTTGTTTTCTGCAAGATTTGTAGCTTTTTTGTACCTCAGTCCCCCTCTTCCTCCTTTGTATTTCATTGACTTTTTTAGAGTTACATGCTTTGATTTCCTTCTCATTTCTTTTTGTGTAAATTCTGAAGAGATTTTCTTTGTGGTTACCATGGGGATTATGTTTTAAAATGTTAAGTTATAAGTTTATTTTGATAAGTTGATTTGCATACAAAACTCCATTCCTTTACAGCTCTGCACACTTCCTACTTTAGGTCCCCACAAGTCCCTTAGGCTCTCTTCACTTTTCATTTTTATCTCTGACTTGATAATATCAAATAACCTGAGGTTATTATTGATGATATCAATAATTCTCCAAGGTCTTTCTTCCCTCTGATCAAATTGCTTGTTGTAGTCAATTTTTTCCTTATTCAGTTATTGTATTCTTCAGCTCCAGAATCTGATTCTTTTTACTCTCTTTGGTGATATTCTCATTTTGTTCATGCATCATTTTCCTGATATGTCAGTCTTGTTCTTTCTCTTTAGTACACTGAGCATCTTTAAAACAATTGTTTAAAATCTTTTTTTTTAAGGTTTTATTGAATTTGTTACGCTACTGCTTCTGTTTTATGTTTTGGGAGAGGGTCTTGGCCCCGAGGTAGGTGGAATCTTAGCTCCCTGACGAGGGATTGAACATGCACCCTCTGCATTGGAAGGTGACTTCTTAACTATTAGACTGCCAGGGAAGTTCCTAAAATTCTTTGTGGGGTAATGCAAAGTCCTACATTGCTTTAGGGTTGTTTTCTGGGGATTTGTGTTTTAGATTGTGGGGTAATGCAAAGTCCTACATTGCTTTAGGGTTTTCTGGGGATTTGTGTTTTAGATTGTGGGGTAATGCAAAGTCCTACATTACTTTAGGGTTGTTTTCTGGGGATTTGTGTTTTAGATTTTGACACACACACACACCCCCCTTACACACACACACACCCCCTTACACACACACACACACCCTTGCAAAGTTTGTTGTGATTTGGTCATTTGAAAAATACCTACCATTTCCAGAGATGCATCTTCTTTGGACAAGTGTATATGTTTTTATCCCAGGATATAATATCTGCTTTTAGCTGTCTTAATTTCTCTAAGAGGTTTGCCTCTTTCTTCTCAGGAGCTTCCGGTTCCAATTTCTGTTTTATTCCTATCTGTATTCTTTTGGATCCCCTGCACCTGCCTACATAACTGTAGATTCCCTGCTGTTCTAATGCACCTCCGTGCTCACTTCTGTGTTCAGTGATCTACAACCAGCATACAAACCATTCTACCTCTCCTACTAGCGCTCCAAGTCAGATGAGATAGAATCCAGACCCTCAAACACAAAAATTCACCGTTTTTCTTTCGGTCCTGAGGGAGAAACTGGGAATTAGGAGTTTCCTCTCAGTTGCTGTCATGCTGTACACCAGGTTAGGACAAGCAAAATGCTCCCAATTTACCTACACCTTTTGGTGCAGCCGCCTCCTGGTTTGTGTATGCCTGAGCTGTAGCTTCCCAAGTGGTTTCTAGAGTCCTCACAAAGATATTTGGTCCTTACATTGTTGTTAGCTCAGTGTTTCCATTGGGAATAAGGACCTGGTACATCATAGGTAATGTCACTCCCCATCTACCTGCTTTTGCTTTCCTTTGACATTCACTAGCCACAAATATGTAACAAAATTTCAGAGTATCTTAATGAGTGAAAAGTGCCTGGAAAACATTCTTATCCAACAAGTTTTATTTACTTATCTACCAATGGTCTGTTATCAAAGTAATTTGAAATAGGAAAACTGTTAAAATTCATTTAAAAGCTAAGATTTTATTCCTCTAAGTTAAAAATATCACCAGTATTTTTATGGAGTTAAATAACTGTGGTAAATATGTTTAGAACTTAATCTTATTCTTAAAGAGATACTGAATTAAGTGTTGCCTAATAAAAAAGTTCCCTAATTTTTACTAAAAAAGTGATCTAAAAAATTGAATCTTGGAAACCTCAACCAGAAATCTATTCATGGTTATTTAAGAAAAAAAATTCCTCTTGTGGGGAAAAGTTTTGATATCCCATATTCTATTTTACCACCTTCAATTATTTTGGAAACTATTAGTTTCAAAGATAAGTAGCAACATTAAAAACCCTGTATGTTTAGTTTTGAGAAAACATTAACAGGAAACACCTGTTAAATTGGAGGTGTTGAAACATCAACTTTGTATCACAGGCATGCCTTTATTACTTTAGGTACAAGCATACTTTCTTACTCATTAAAATTTTCATTTTGTCTCATGATTTCTAAGTGGAATAAGATAATAAACTCAGTTTTTCTTGATCATCCTACTACTGATTAGAACTTCTATTAGAAATGTTGTGTTTTTAAGAGGAAGTGCCAAGAACAAAGAGCAGAAGCAGAATGAGTAAAAATTTATCCAGTGCAAACTTACTTGTTGGATTCACCTGTATTGCTATGATGAAATAACCCAGCAGCAGACAGAAAAGGGTAGAGGCATGATGCAAATTCAACAGGTAAGACCATTTGTATTATTATTGTAAGCTAACTAGAAATGGGCTGATATATTTCTTTATAAAATATATTGAAGGCATTTTCTATCTAAGATGACAGTATTATCTTCTCACTAGGGTATGTAGCCATGAAGGTAGCTATATCACCTCCATTCAAAATTATGCCTCCCAACTCCCACTCCACACTATAATTTTATAGGCACTATCTTGTTACTCATGAAAACATTTATTGAGCTCAGTTATCACAAAAGCTTTGATTAAATTTAAAACTAATTGTTTGACACTGTCATTTTTTGTTCTGTAGTGACTCCCTAATTTAGCCTGTTTCTCACAATTCTTAATAATTGATCTCTAAAACATCTCAATTCAAAATGGACAAGGCATGGGACTGTATCAGTTATTTCCAAGATAAAACTTTTCTTTGTAGCTCTCAAAATGACTGCAAGAGTTTGCCATTATAAATAATAGTCTTACCTGACTACAGAATTATCTAAGTGTGATGGCTAATGAAAATCAATAGAAACTGAGAATAGTTACTGATTGTTAAGTCATGACTTTTTGAGACAGCAAATAAAATTGGAGAAAAATTATTCTTTATTGAAAAATACTAATAATACTGACAGACTTCAAAAGCAATTCATGCTTCCAGAGTACAAAGTACTTAATACATTTTTTCAAGCCTGTTTGCATTTCAAAGTTAGCATTTTTGTAAATCAAATTTGATAACCTGACTAAAAATATTTTCCAGCTTTATTATTTAAGGAGCTGCACAATCTTTGAAGGGGGACCATGAGGTGGGCAGGAGCAGAGGGGCAGAATGCACCTGGGACTGAGCAGCAGCTACACAATATTTCCCATAACTTCGGTGCTGGAAACAAAAACACTACACAAGACAGCTGCCCTCCAGTGTCACAGAATCTTGGGAAACAGCATATCAAAAGGTAGCCAGCTTTTTCTTATAATTTATACATTTTTCATGTAAGATTGCTTTTTGAAGAAGTCTTTAAGAATGCCACTGTAATTTAATATCATCCAATAACAAAAAAATGAGCTGTTTCCATCAGAATGGTCTTTGCTGAGCTGTGAGTAATTTTAGATGCAAAAAAATTAACACCTATGTAAGTTTAATTTGAAACCACACAAATTTTATGTATGTAGGCTCAGGTAGTAGCAGTGTTCACCTTATTACTAATAGCTTAACCAGAACAGCCATTCTATTCATTCCACCAGCAGTAATAGCAGCACCAATATCTAAAATTCTTTATGTATAAAAGCTTACATCATTATCAAAGTCCCAGTCTTTGCATGCTCCAATTTTTGTTATTTTTTTAACATAAAAGCAACAGGATTTGGAGAGATACTATTTGCTGTATTAAAACAGTTATACAGCATCTTGTACTGTCAAAAAGCAAAATACTGTGAACAGCAGCCCTCCTTCACAGCTCTAAACTTGAAGCTGCCAGCCACTCACTGCTTATGCCAGTAGTGGCGTTTCCACAGTAAAATAGCAGAAACTAAAGGAATCATGGCACAATGGATTTTGAATTCTTTTATCTACCATTGGTCCTGGGGCTGAGCACCTTCCCCTCATAGACTGTATCTGCTGATAATTCCATCATCTTTAATGGAGGAAAGGCATCAGGTCATATAGCGGGTAATGGCTCTCAGAGCATAAAGGAGTTCTGCTTGCATCCTAGCTTCTATAAGAAGCAGATTAACATGAACCTGAATATAAAACACAACATTATTTAAGATATGGTTATAAGCTTTTACAATCAGTTCCAATGCATTTAATAAACACCAAATGTAAGTAATGTTTTATGTGTACCACTGAATAGCTTAACACAAGTCTTGGGTTTGTTGAACAGAATATCATTTTCTCAAAACAAAAGCCATCTGATCTTTCTTGGAAATATGTTTTGAGCTTATATTTGATCACATCTCTTTTTGAAGGTTTGTTAGAATAATAAACTTTCCCTGCCAAATCATCATTCAATAATATCTGTAAAGACGGTTCAAGGATTCTCTTCTTTCTCCTAAGCCTGCACTTTGAAAATAGGCCAGCAGATCTGTTCTCCCTGTCATTCTTCTTTTACGTTAAACCAACCTTTTTGGCATTGGGAACCGATTTCTGGATGATTCAAGCTCGTTACATTTAATCTAATGCCACGCTGATCTGACAGCAGGTACCAGTCCCTGGCCTGCAAGTTGGGGACCCCTGCTTTAAACCATAATGAGGTTCCCTTCCAAGGTATATCTAAGACAGCTGTTCTGGAATGTTCTTCTCTGGGTCAGTAGAGGTGATGGAAAGGGCTGGAGACCCATTAGATGAGGTGAAGGAGAATAAGAACCACTGCTAAGTTACAGAGTAAACACAACAGGTACATACCTTCTCAGAGTGCTTGAACTGCCTCCAGAAGCTATCATACATTCTTTTGGTAACTTTTTCAGGAGTGCAAACAACAGTTTTGATATAAACTTTAAAGCTACGATCCAATAGCTGGTTAATTTCACCATAGTCATAGTCATCATATCTGTTAAAAGACAATATGAGAATTACTATATTTTTTGATGTTTAGTCTGTTTTCTTATAGAAGTACAGACATCAATAGTAAATGTTATATTCTTTTCTCCTCCTTATATAGGCAGCTGTCCCCTAAAATAAGAGCTTTATAATGTTTAATTGGGGGTGGATGAATGAGTGTAAAGGAATAAGAACTAGAGAAGTCAGGGAGATGGACAAAAAATGTGCTGGTGCCGAAGTATCAGTATATATTTACAATCATGAATAGCAACCACACTGAGGAACAAAGTTTGGAAACAGTTTGAGTATTGATGATATTAAAAAATTAACAAATTAGGCAATAATACTGATATATCCCATGATATATAAATTAAGAAATTAACAAATTAGACAATAGTATTGATATATCCTATGATATATAAATTATAATCTACTTGTATGAATAAATATTTTCTCATGTTTGCAGGAGTTCTTGAGGTCAGATGAGAAAAAAAGAGTAGAAGTGTCTCAGAGGAAAGAATTGGGTCTCTCAGATGGCCTCACAGTGTCTACACTTAGGCCATTCTGCTTTAGGCCAGGATGGTCGTAGGCAGCGGCATCTGCTCTGCCCCACTGGAGAATACTTTCTACAACATCCAAGGATCTTCAGTCTCCTATTTGGTTTTTAGTGGAAAAGGGAGAAGACTCTTGTAAAGTTGGTCCTATATAACCATTTGGGAGTCTAAAGTCAATAGTTCTGGCTACTGAAAAAATGAATAACCAAGGGAAAGTCTGACTTTACAGCTAAAATAATCATAAAGGACCACAGTGTGGGCGTTTGTGTATGTTAGAAGGTGGTGTATAGTGTGTGTGTATATAAATAGCATAATACTGATAAAGTTTTGCACTTCATGAAGTATCATGCGAGTAGGTACTCTTTAGAAGGGCACTCTAAGAGTGCTAAGTTCCATGAAGGCAGAAGTACAAGTGTGTCAGGAGATAAAAATGATACAAACACATAAATGTTCAGAGACAAACTTTGCCTCTTCCTCCATGCTCCTGGACAACCTTGCTTGTTGTTTAACTCTTGTTCCTAACTCGCCCTCCTGCCTAGCTAGGCGAGAGGAAACATACTAGGCTGCAAAAAGTCAAGTTTCTGAAGCATAAAAAGCATAAAAATAAGCTCTTAGGAAGGGGATGGTTCTGAGTATATTAACATGTATATCTGCATATGTGTTTCAAGCACCTGAATGATTTCCCTACAAGAAAATAACTCTTTATAAACATAAGAAAACAGACAAACCTGATTCCAAACATGCAGTGAATATAGTTCCAAATAGCCCGTCTGAGCATTGAGGTATCAACATCTTTGTGCATTGCCATTGTATTATAAGTAAGATTGTAAGCAATGTGAAATTTTTCATCAATCAACTGTCCTACATCTGGATAAAGACGATTTACCAAAGAATAACCATGGTCTTCCCAACAATAGTCCTAAATACAGAGAACAGAACAAACGTGAATAATTAAAATGTGGTCAAATACAGTTCTATGTCTATTGCTCTGTGGTGCAGTGAGACTACTGGCAGTTGAAATCCACTCCCTTTCTAGAACATCCCTAGCTTTCCGTTTCATTTGCATTCCAGTTTGATGTTTTCAATTTCTATACTGCAACATGCAAAAGTTCAATTTTGCAACTCACCAAGTTTAAAAACCAGTGGAATCTCTTTGCCTTATACACACATCACCCGGATTCTGCTTTCTCTCACTGTTTGTTCCCCCCTGGCAGTTGAAATCCACTCCCTTTCTAGAACATCCCTAGCTTTCCGTTTCATTTGCATTCCAGTTTGATGTTTTCAATTTCTATACTGCAACATGCAAAAGTTCAATTTTGCAACTCACCAAGTTTAAAAACCAGTGGAATCTCTTTGCCTTATACACACATCACCCGGATTCTGCTTTCTCTCACTGTTTGTTCCCCCCGTCAGCCTCCAGAGATGACTCATCTTGGGAGGCCACTCTCCTTTTATATTGCTGCAGGCATTCAAATGTCTTCAAATTGTGTAAATTTTCAATTCAACACATCCATCACTTATTCTTTTTCCTCCTAACCCCCCTTCCTCTTAGCTCTGTTAAGTCTTCTAATTAGTTTTCCTACGTTAAATCTCCCTGTTTCCTTTTTTCTATCTCAAACAAAACTTACTAAGCCTCTACTTCTACAAATATGCTGTCATATTTGTCTTCCTAAAACACCTCTTTGATATTATGCCATCACTGTGGTCAAAACCTACAAGTCTGATCAATTTTAAAGTAACTTCCAACTAATCAGAAAAATCCTTTGCTTGAAGCTTTCAGCAGCCCAGCCAGTTTATGATACCTTCCCTCACTCTGTCCTTCAACCTAGGCTCAATTATTGCCTACAGTCTTCTCTGCTTACAATGCTCATGCTTTTAAACTATTCAAATCCGTCAAATCCTAATCTGCCTCCAAAAAATTTTCTAGTCCGCATGATCTCTCCAATTGTAATTTATTATATTTCATGATACAACTTCACTACGAAGTAACATAGTCTTTATTTCTTCCTGTGCCTAATTTGCCTCCTTAAACAATGTTAGTTCCTTCAGCCAAGAAAAAAAAATCTCATAGTTCCCAAATATTTTCATAATTCTGCTAAACGTTATTACTTAATACTACCCTTCACAATAATTGGGAAAGTTAGAACTAACAACTCATAACAGACTGTTTAAGAAATACATTTTAAATGCACTATGCATCTACTGATGGATTGGAAGCAGTCTTAGAAAACTACAGCATAGAATAGATAAATATTTTGTTTACTAATTGATAATCCTCAACTTTTATTCTGGAACTAGAAGATACAGCAATTGTTGTTCCTGCAATATATTTGCAAAGCACTTAGCTTCCTGCCAAAGCAAAAAGAGAGAAGGAGCCTGGTATCCTGGAGGACGACAAGGTCCCTAAGTTTCCATGGACTCAATATACACAGAATTGCACTGGGAATTTTTACTGTGTATTTCAAAGTCAATGATTATGGAACTAAACAAACTGGGTCTACCAACAATAATTTGACTCCCTACCTCACTAAAACTTTATTCTAAGAGATGGGCATTATTTAATTTTGGAATAAGATATATTTATATAAAAATCCTCTTCAAGATTTAAATTTGAAACTCTCAAAAATTCTCATTGCCTCAAATGACATTCAGTTCATATTTTACCAGGCAATTAGGTTATTGTAATCACCATGACTTATTTTATACGATATTTATAAGAACTCACCCAAATTAAAAGAAAACAAATTTGCTGTCCCTAAAAGTTCCAATTTAAGCACATGTTTCACTCTGATTTTCTCATCCTCTTTCCTTCTACCCATACACACATAATGCCTGAAATGTTGTGAGGACATTTCTCTTGTCACAGAAATGGCCTCACTTTAACACTGATGCTCTGTAAAACAATGCTATAAATGCTAGCTAGGTTCAAACACCACTATTTACTGTTTAGTTACATTATGAACTTTGAGTTTTAGTATACCATCTGGGAACCTATTATTGTAATTTTGTTTTATGGGTGAATGTGTTTTGAATTCTGAGCAACTGATTTATGAACTTTAACAATATAATAAATATATCTCAGGAACTGCATGTACACAGAAAAGTAAGTTATTTCTCTCTGCAATGCTTTCTGTTCTCAAATCCAGATGGTTCTAATTTTAAGTCAGACTGAGATATTTCTAACCAGTCATGTACATACAAGTTGTGATTTTACCTGGACTCGAAATGTTGGGACGTGCATTCCATGTCTAGAGAAATCCTTATAGCCATAACTAGTATCCTCAAAGTGCCGTGATACATCTCTTGCTGGTGTAACTTCATCATCATCTGAAATAATTTTTTAAAAAAGCTACTGAAAGCTTTTCAAAAACAGGATGCTAGTTAAAATTCATTTTACCTATAACAAGTAAAAATAGGATAACCCTTTTTCTGATACTTAGTAACCAATATCAACTAAAATAATGTCTTAAAACTTTAAAGAAATTGCTTAATAGTAAATGGAATACAAATATAAAAATAAAAAATATACTCATGGTTGCATTTACTGTGCTTTTCATTTCTCTCTTTCACAGATCCTCTCTTCCTCTGTGTCCCCTCTCTAGTTTATAGAGGCTTAGGTTCTACTTACAAGTATGTACTCCAAGTATGAATACCCTTTTGAAATTATCTTTATGGTACTAACAAATCAGCTGTATTCTAAACTTTAGCACTTGGACTATTTTTAGTTGAATATTAATGTCATACAATATGTAAAATGATCTCTTTTAACAGCTTCCCTGATGCCTCAGATGGTAAAGAATCTGCCGGCAATGCAGGAGAGCTGGGTTCGATCCCTGGGTCAGGAAGGTCCCTTGGAGAAGGGAATGGCTACCCACTCCAGTATTCTTGCTTAGGAAATTCCATGAACAGAGGAGCCTGGTGGGCTACAGTCTGTGGGGTCTCAAAGAGTTGGGCACAAATGAGCAACTAACACTAACAGTTCAAAGGTCTTAGAAACAATTCTGAAATGAATACAGGAAAGAGACTCACTACTCTAAGCCTTTTTAGATTATTTTCATGTTTAGGAGTTGATGAGATTATGGTTTCAAGTAAATAGAATCAATGACTTCTCCTCAGGCTAACATCAAACCTCCATTTCTACAAATTTGATTTTTTCTTTGCCATTAAGAAACTTGGTTTTAATATGTACTCTTTGTCCTACTGTATAATTGTCAAAATATATTTACACTATAACTTTTTTCCTTTAAATTACCTAGCTTACATATTAAATCCTATAGGTTACATTTGATAAAGGCCTAACAAAGGGTTTAAGCTGTTATCTAATAACAAAGGGTTTAAGTTGTTATCTAATAAGTAGCTCCTTTTCACAAATTATAGAATTTTAAAGCTGGAAGTACTATTAGGCCTTTATGAATGCAACTTCCTCATTTTAAAGAAAAAAAAAGGAACGCTCAATGCTAAATGACTTACATTCATAAAATTTATTAGCAGTGATTTTAGAACCCAAGTCAGTGATTTTAGAACCTAAATCAAATATCCTTGCTCTTAGTCTATTTTCACTTTAACTTCGTTTTCTGGAAGTAGGACTACCTATGCAATAGCCTTTCTAAAGGAAAGACATATTCGAATTAAACTTAAAAGTTTTGCACAGCAAAGGAAACCATAAACTAAACAAAAAGACAACCTACAGAATGAGAGAAAATATTTGCAAACGAAGCAACTGACAAGGGATTAATCTCCAAAACATACAAACAGCTTGTGCAGCTCAATATTAAAAAACCAAACAATCCAATCAAAAAAAAAAAAAAAATTGGGCAGAAGAGCTAAACAAACATTTCCCCAAAGAAGACATATAGATGGCCAATAGGCACATGAAAAGATATTCAATATCGCTAATTATTAGAGAAATGCAAATCAAAACAACAGTGAGGTTATCACTTCACATCAGTTAGAATGGCCATCATCAAAAAATCTACAAACAATAAATGCTACAAAACTGTTGTTGGGAATGTAAATTCATGCAGTCACTATAGATAACAGTACGGAGGTTCCTTAAAAAACTAAAAATAGAGTTACCATCTGATCCAGCAATCCCACTCCTGGGTATATGTCCAGAGAAAACCATAAGTCAAAAAGATACACGCACCCCTGTGTTTACAGCAGCACTATTTATAACAGCCAAGACATGGAAGCAGCCTAGATGTCCACTGACAGCAGTAATAAAGACGGGGTACATATATCAATGGACTATTATTCAGCCATAAAAAAGAGTCAAATCATGCCATTTGCCACAACATGAATGGACCTGGAGATTACCATATTATGTGAAGTTAGAAAAGGGCAAATATCATACAACACAGCTTATATGTGGAGTTGTAGAAAACCTGTGGTTATCAAGGGTTTGGGATGCAGCTGGGGTTAGGGGGTGGGGGTAGGGGGAGGGATAAATTGGGAGATTGGGATTGACATATACACACTACTATATATAAAATAGGTAACTAATAAGGACCTACTGTATAGCACAGGGAATTCTACTCAAAACTGTACTGACCTTTATGGGAAAGGAATCTAAAAGTGGATATATGTATAACAGATTCATTTTGCTGTACACTTGAAACTAACACAACATTGTAAATCAACTGTATTCCAATAAGAAAACTTATTTAAATTGTCTTTAAAAATTGGGCTCTTTTTTTAAAATAATAAACGTTGACTATTCAATGGTTGCTTTTACCTGAAGAGAAGACAAACATGCTCTCTCTTTTTTCTATTTCAAAACGTGAAGCCATCTCTTCCTGACTTGCCTCCTCTTCTTCTCGACATTCCTGTAACTGCTTCATCTTTTCCATGAGGGCTTCAACCTCAAAGAAGGAGTCACTTACCTGAAACAAAAGTGCAGTTAAGGTTGTTACATATGTCAAACATGGAATGAATTTTATTAAGTCTATCCCATAAGAATTTGCATCTTAATACAATATAAGAAAAATAGATCTTATAACTTAAATGCACATGCATGAATCAAAAACAATTATTTTGGCCTATCATATATACAGATACGTAAATTTTAAAATGTAAAACAATAGAAAAATTTTAAGAACACATTCTAATGTTTAAATTTTTATTTCAAAAGTTAGTAATATTATTACTGTCATTAAATTTTAAAAATTAAAATTTAACAATACCTGTCAGTTTAAAACAGAACTGAGTTACACCTTTACTTGCTCAGTGAAACAAATAAGGTATACAAAATATAAAGTGGTTTTATATCAACATTGTACACTGGGCATATTGTCAATAAACAGGCATACCTCAGATATATTGTGGGTTCAGTTCCAAAGCATTAGAATAAAGCGAGTATAACAACAAAGCAAGTCAAGAATTTTTTTGGTTTTCCAATGCATATAAAAAGTTGTATTTATACTATACAGCAGTCTATTAAGTGTGCAATAGTATTATGTCTAAAAAACAATGTACATACCTTAAAAAATTCATTACTAAAAATACTTAACACCTGGGAATAGAGAGCTTACCTACTAGAGAAATTTTTTAAAAAATTATATTGTTTCACTATTATTTCATTTAACTGAGGGATAACTAGGAACAGTACTTCTTTAGCCTCATACTAAATCAAAGGTGGGGAAAAAACCCAATTCTCAGCATCCTAGCAACTGATGTACTCACCCTTAGTCCATCTTATAACCTTTAAACTTTGATAAATAATCAGTAACCATATGCGGGCCTCTCACATGAACCCAGATAGCTCAAAAGAGGGTGAAACTGATGGTCTTGGGCCTTATCAGCACAGCACAGCACAGCAATCAACCTTGGGAAAATGATTTTCCTTCTTGTGCTAATCTCACCATATGTAAATGCTACCTCTTATTTAGTACCTGATAAATGCTAAGCACTGTACTGGGCCTTTTACCTCTCTAGAGACATTTAACTTAAACGTTTCAATAACCTTGTGTTTGATCTTTATTTAGAAATGAAAGAATAGGGGGTCAGGGAGGGTAGATAACTTGCCAACAGTCAAATAATATGTTAACAGTCAAGTATTTGTTAAAGTCAAACATATAAATTCAACCTGTCCAAACCTGTCTTAAAGGAATAATAAAACTGAGAAAATCTGTGTGAAGTATTGAGAAGGCTGTAATGTTGTTTCTACTTGGAAATATAAACCCTTGCTGTTTTACTACAGCTAAAGAATGCAGAGGGAATTTTGACACATCATATATAGCAGTTAAAACTTGCTTACAGAAAATTCAACTCATTGTGATCTGTTTCCAAGATTAACAAAGCTGGGAAAATATAATGCCAGAGAAGAGAAGGAATAGAGGTAAAAGCATTTTAATAAATTTACATTCACTTCTATATATATTTGTGAGAAGTTAAAACATGAAGAAGAATTTTAAAAGGAGAAATTCCAGATCAAAGCTGATTAACTCTTCTAAAAGGTAACAATTGAGATGACAGCCTGTTTCTTTTGTGCAAAAGGGAAGAATGGGATGTGATCAGCAGCAGGCAGTTTGTATCATGAAGTTCCTCTTTCCTCAGTCTTCCCTCCTCTCACATTCAGTAGCCATTCAATACTAGCTGGCTCTGGCACATCCTGGTGGCTTCCAATCCTGAAGTTATTCGAATGTAGTCTCCTGGAGGGTCTTATAATTATGTATAAGTCATATAATTTTGTATATGTCCCTTAGCATCAGACACTATAGTGCTCAGCATTTGGAAGCAGTCAAATACTTGTTGAATGAATAGATTGGGGGGCCTAATATCTTTTTGGACTTAACAGGGTAAATTTTCCTAAAAGCCAAGTAAAAAAATAATACAACAGCAATTACTGTGATTAGTCTTAGGACAATCCTGTAACAAATACTTACCGAAACATTTCCTGCTGAGTTGACCTGCATCTCATCCACACTGTGATTGCCGTTTGTAATGTCACAGATGCAGTAGTTACTAACAGAAGGAGGTCTGAATGTGTGGCCACCATCACAATGAATTTCTGGACTGATTCCACAGCCAAATGTGAACGAGGCAAGAGAATGATAGTGTGTGAGTAGAACTACTGCATGTACCAGTTCTGCAAGGGACCAGCTATGCTCTTCAGCTTTTAAAAGTCCCTTGGGGAAAAAAATGAGAATATATTTTTATACTGGGGTATGGTGTTGGTGAAAGAATATAGTTCATCTTGGTATTTAATCTATTGAAAACAGGATTAGTTACTGTATAAAACTTAGGATAAAATGACAATTTGAGGCATGTAGAACTCAGAATTTGCTAATTTTTATGAATATGTATTCAAAAATTGAGCTTAACATAATCTGATAATGACTAATTCATTATTATTTTGATTATCTGAAATCTTGATTTAAAAATGCAGTAGAATACCTTTTGTTTAAGGCAGTTGCTGTGTTTCAGACAATGGATTATGAATGCATTAACTATTTTGTTAGTGTGAAGTCTCAAACCAAATGTAATAAATTTGAGTTTAAAGTAGAAGCTACTGTGGAAGATATTTCTGTTTTTCTTTAATATCAGACTTCCTCAAGGAATTTTTAAGATAGTGGTTTGAACAACTTGACTCTGAATATGTCTAAATCATCAAATTATATTTGTTTTAAAAATTATGCTCAAGGTAAAGTCTACAATTCTTAAAAGTCTTACAAATCTGTTTCCATTTTGCTTCATTGCCTATTTTATAGTATTGTATAATTTTATATTACTAGACAATATAACAGACATTGCATTAATCCTATTCAAATCTTATATCTCCTTGAAAATAAGATGCTTCAATTATATAAAAGTATCTAAAATACTCTAGGGAATTCCCTGGCAGTTCAGTGATTAGGACTCTGCACTTCCACTGCAGGGGGTACAGGTTTGATCCTTGGTTGGGGAACTAGGATCCCACAAGCCTCGTGGCATGGCCAATAAATTATTAAAAAAAAAAAAAGAAAATTAAAAAAATTTCTACTGCATGGCAGATTCCTTTAGAGAAAGTCAATCTACTTTTATTCTATTATCTTTATTATCAGAACAGTAAAGAATCTGCCTGGAATAGAGGAGACCTGGGTTCGATCCCTGAGTCAGGAAGATCCCTGGGAGAAGGGAATGGCTACCCACTCTACAGTTTTCTTGCCTGGAGAATTCCATGGACAAAGGACCTGGCGGACTGTAGTCCATGGGGTCACAGAGAGTCGGACATGAATGAGCGTTTAACACTTTGAATAAACAGAACCAGAAGAAACTAGTTTAAGATGGTATTTTGCAAAGATATACAGGATGCCACTTTACATCTATCAGAATGGCTAAAATCTGAACACTGATAACAGCAAATGCTGACAAGTATGTGAAGCAACAGCAATGCTCATCCATTGTTGGTGGGAACACAAACTGGTATAGTGACCTCAGAAGACAGTTTCACAGTTTCTTACAAAACTAAACACAGGCTTACCATACAATCCAGCAATCCCAGTTATTTACCCAACTGAGTTGAAAACTAATGTCCATCAAAAAACCTTCATGTGAATGTTTGTAGAAGTTTTATTCATAATTGCCAAAAACTGGGAGTAACCAAGATGTCCTTCAATAAGTGAATGGACAAACTGTGGTACATCCACACGTTGGAGTATTTTTAAGCAATAAAAAGAAATGAGCCATCAAGTCATGGAGGAACCTTAAAAGAAGCTAGTGTGTAAAGGTTATATACTGTATGATTCCAACTATATGACATTCTGGAAAAGGCAAAACTATAAAGACAATAAAAGGAGTAGTAGTTTCAGGGGGAAGGGAGAGAGATGAATAGGGGGAGCATAGGAGATTTTTAGGGAAGTGAAACTATTCTGTATGACACCATAATGATGGATAACAGGACATCATGCATTTGTCAAAACCCATAGAACTGTACAACACAAACAGTGAACCCCAAAGTAAATTACAGACATTATTAATTCATCAATTGAAGCAAATGTACTATGCTAATACTAGAAATTAGTAATAAAGAAAACAATGTGTGTGTTGGGGGGGTTGGAGAGTTGAAGTGGGTAGAATATGGGAACTCCCTGTGCCACTTTTCTGCAAACCTAAAACTGCTTTAAAAAACAGTCTATTAATTAAAATAAAAGAGACACCCTAGATATATTCTCTGCTTACCTCAATATGTTCTTTGGTAATAAGCCAAGGTCTATGGGCTAACACTTTGTTAAGTTCTCCTAAATTCTGTAGTTTTTGAGGAGCATTCTCTAAACCATTAAGCCACTTGGGGTCTCCACCAACATGTAGGAAATCATTTACATGGAGATTCACTAAGTAGGAGCACTGATGTCTTGCTGCAGCCTTAAGAGAAAACAAAAGATGATTCTAACTATACATATTAAAATCTTGAGCAACTACAAGTCTTTTTTCTTTACAATGTGCAAAACAGTTAATTTTTTGATTAGTATGTTCTCAAATTTTCCATATACTACAGAAATGAAGTTTTCATATAAATATTCAAAAATTCACATATGCTATAGAAAGCACCTCAAAAATATCCCATGAACAAAAAATATCTGATAAAAGTATTTGAATTTTAGAAAAATTTTACACCTACTGTCAGAACCTGATTAAGAAGAAACTTCAATTAAGATGTCAACCATAAAACAATGGAATCTTATTTATAAATTGAACATGAGTAAAAACCACTATGTCAATCTGAACTATTTATATAGTAGTGAAATAATCTTGTTTTCTACTTTATTCTCTTATTTAGTTGAAAATGGTTCTCAATAAGGGCTTCCCTGGTAGCTGAGCTGGTAAAGAATCTGCCTGCAATGCAGGAGACCCCAGTTTGACTCCTGGTTGGGAAGATCTGATGAAGAAGGAAAAGACTACCCACTCCAGTATTCTTGGGCTTTCCTGGTGGCTCAGCTGGTAAAGAATCCGCCCACAATGCAGGAGACCTGGGTTCAATCCCTGGGTTGGGAAGATACCCTGGAGAAGGGAAAGGCTACTCGGTCCAGTATTCTGGCCTGGAGAATTCCATGGACTCAACAAAGTGTAAATACATATTAGTTTTCCTATTATTTAGAAAGAGGAAAAACAGATACTACTTAACAGGAATCCAATTAGAAGTTGGAATATAAGTATTTATTCCTGTGTTTAAAGCATTAACCATATCTTAAAAAGATTAATAAAGCAGGGAGAAAGAATTTTTCACTGAATGTTTACAAACCATTATTCCAATGTAGTGCCGATAATGTAGGGGTAACGGCCCATCCATTTGCAGTAGATAGTGTTGAGTTTTTAAGAAACTTTCTAAATACTGTGGGTGAAAAACCATCACTAAGGTAATATTATCCAAACGACCCAAAGCAGCAAAACAATCTGCAAATAAAGTATGCATCTGTGCGTCTTCACTCCCCACTTGGAGAATCTATATGAAAGAGAGGAAAACCACGGTTACAGAAATTGTAGATCGGTGTTACAGAAAACACAGAAGGGGGAGAAATAAAGCATGCATGCACTGCATTCTGTGTGTCATTTAGGAAGCAGATTAAATTTGGCTTAAGAAAGGGAGGTTATAATTCTACAAATTTAACTCAACTGGTTGCAAGATAGAAGAATAAACAGTCACATATCATGTAGCAGGGGAGAAACAACAAAGGCCATCTAGATAGGCTGCTTGTAGGCTTGGCCAGAATCCAGATAAAGAAGCAGATTTAGATTATCAAATTTGCAGAGCTTGCAGACACTAATGCCTTTCCTTTTAACAACACCTACTCTCCCACAATTTACAGAGAACCAAAATTAACTAACAGTAAACAATCCTTGTGAAAACAAAGCATAGAAACATTTACATATTTAGAATTAAAGATTTAAGCTAACATTGATACTCGCCTGTGGAGTTGGCCAAGACCAAGTAACTCAGCGTATGGGCACACTTAAAAATATCTAAATATAAGCAGGTGGCATATCATTGGTCAAAAACAAGTCTTGCCTTTGCTTAATTATGGGTGTTGGAAAAGTGTCATGAAATACTAGAAATCAAAGTGACTATAATAGCTTTCTAATCCCACAGATTCACTGCCAAAGCATGATGATTAACAATGATCAACTCTGTGTAAAGCATATTGTTGACCAACAAGTGTTCAGATGCCAAGATGTGGGTCATGAAAGCTTTTCCTTAAAAGCATACAGTTCACTATGTACTTTCACAAACAACATACCTCCTTTTCTGGGATGAATCTGCTTGGTCCGTGTCCTAGTGGTCGAGGAATTCTAATTCCAAGTTCCTAGAAAAGAAAATTACACCATCTCAGGCCTCTAGCAGTAAACAACATGAACTGAGGCCACAGGCATGTGAGAGAAAAACAACCAGTTGAACAGAGCCTGGCTTGTTTTCATGACCATATATATATATATCAGCTCCTCCTTTTGCATCACATAGCTGACAACAGTTTATAATAAGACTCTGGCTAAAAACAATAAAACCTGTTTCACTAAAACCAGAGTTTTGCATAAAGTACTTGGCAGAAAGTCTAGGACAGAAAGTTCAGTACATAGCAGCCAACCCTGTGGATTGTCAGTGATACAAAATAAGACCAATGTGTTTATACATCCAAAACCCAACCAACCAAAATATCAATCCCTGTGCATCTTGTCAGGAAATGAAAAAGTCATAACCTCTACCTAGATGTCTTAAACTGAAAGAAGTATAATCATTATTACATCTACAATACTTCACAAGAACAGAAATATTATGAAAAACAAAAATTATTTAAACCCACAAAAGAGAAAGTGCTGCAGGACATGGTTTCTCTGTGGTTGAGTAAAACAATTTTAGAGAAATTAATTTTGTGAGTTTTCCTTAAATTTTTAATTTATAGGATCTCTTTGACTTCACTTATATTTTTGAGCTCAACTAATTAAGAAATAAACGGTTTTTTACCCTTTGACATAGGGAACCTAGAATTCTGTATTTTGTGTGACAATGTAGTATGGTTAACAAAAACTGACAATCTACCATACCAGCTTTTCCCTCAATGCAATATGCTTATAGAAACAAAACCAAAATGTAATTCAGCCTTTTTTTTTTTTTGAGTTCATGTCCTATCTGTCTAGTCTCTAGGCAAACAAACCCCGCCCTTCTTTAACAACTAAATATTAACCCTTGCTTATATAATTACATACAAATACTATTTCCACCCTCTCTTTACTGCTTCCAAAAGTCCTTCATGATATAAACCAGATGCTTTTCTTTCAAAGGAGAAAAAAAGTTTGGGGGTGGGGGGGGCGCAGTGATGCAGACAGAGAAGAACATATGGCAGCAATTCAAGAAATTTGGTCCAAGTGGATGGAAACCTTTTGAGCACAATTGATTTAGGCAGGCAGGAAAAAATCAAAGAGAATCTTAATCAGTAGAACTCGAGATTCAGATTTGCAGTAGGCTCTATTTGCAAACTAAATCTAAAATTTTATATAGGTTTCAAATAATCTTGTATTAGAGATCAGTGATTTTTTTACTCTGATAATTACACACTAATACTGAAGATAGTAATGTCTAATAACCATATCCTTCACTAAGGAGGCACTAAATTTACTGGTCCAGCTATGTATGTGTCTCAATTTAATATCCTATAATAAATGTAAGGAAAAACCCCCACATTCCTTCTATTCAATATACAATCTTGGCACAAATGCAGCTATTTATATAAAATGATGACTCTGTTGGCCTTTCTAACTGCTGAATTTCTGATCTAATTACATACATTTCAAGTAAATATTCTGGGCAAGATTTCAAGGCTAAAATTAATATTTACCATTTTTAATTTCTTTACTATATTATTTAAACAAAATGCATTTTAGCAAAACACCCCACTTTTCAGGGGTTTATTATTCATTTTATACATAAGACACTATTCTTGCAACTTTAGTATACAAAAAGATGTCATTTCAAAGGAAGAGAAATGGATTATTCAACAAATGATTTTGATACAACTGGAGACCCATTCAGAAAAAAGTGAAATTGGAGCCTTAAATCATACTTTACTCCATAATAAATCATATGTGAGTAAAAAAAAAACAATATTAGAAGAAAATACATGTGGAGTTAGATCTAAACATGCAACAAAACCCAGAAGTCACAAAATGTAAGACTGATAAGTTTGATGACATAAATACACTTTCATATGGAAAAAATAAACATATATAAAGTTAAACAGAAAACTTGGAAATATGTTTGCAACTCACACAGACAAGGGCTTTTTAAAAAATACATAATGACAAATCACTAAGAAAACCTCCCAAGAACCTTATAGAAAAAATGAACAAAAGACATGAACAATTCAAAGAAAAGGAAATATTACTGTCTGAAAAAATGATCAATCTTCACAAAACAACTGTTGTTCAACTACACTGAGATACAATTTTTCACCTAAAAGACTGCTTAAGATCAAAAAGTTTGATGATAGACTATGTCGGAGAGGGGGTGGAGAAATAGCTATTCGATACTTATACATCTCTGATGGGATTGTTTTGAAATCTAAGGAAAAAAGATCAAGAAATATATAAGAAGTACAAATTACTGCAACTTCCAGGAGAGCAATCTGAAATACTGATCAAAATTTAAGAGTTACATACCCTAATCAATAATTCCATCCTAGATATTAACCTATGCTCACATTTTTGAAATGTCATATGTAAAAGTATAATCACTGTCACACTGTTTACAACTGTGTAAGATATAAAACCACCTAAGTGCTCATCAATAGAGGACTGTTTCAATAAAGTTTAGTATGACCATAGACTAGAACAGCATGAGGTCCTTACAAAGAATGAAGCAGCTGTATTCAAGTTGGCTTTAAAAGATATCTAGGATATATTATGTAGGGGGAAAAAAGGCAAAGTATATATATTACTATTTTTAAGGAAGGAAAAAAATTACAAATTCCATTTCTAGGACTTTATCTTACACATACATTAGCAGCATGTGGATTGTGTGTGTGTATTTTTTAAAATAGACCAGATTGATAGTACACAGGCTTCAAAACAAAGAGGTTGAAGTATATTATTTTGGTTTTATTTCTATACCAAATAGATAGTTTATATATCAAACTATTAATATTACAACACTAGCTTTATAATTCTAAGCAAGTGCCTATCAATTTTTCAGAAATGGAATACTTTCCTATAGGTATGCCAAGGGTCTTTACCAGTGGTGCTACATAATTCTCAAGTCTTTGAAAGTCTATCCCTATAGCCAAATTTAGTAGCTTTATTGGTACCACTGTTGCCCCTCTTCTTTGCCTTCAAAGGTCAAATCTTTCCTTCCCAGTTTCTTTAGAAAAATTTTTAAGAGTGAAAAATTGTTTTAAAACACGATGTTAAGAAAAAGCAAACATTCTTAGGAATGGATTATAGATCTGCTATACTAATAACCGGGCTTCCCTTGTGGCTCAGCTGGTAAAGAACCGGCCTGCAATGCAGGAGACCTGGGTTCGATCCCTGGGTGGGGAAGATCCCCTGGAGAAGGGAAAGGCTACCTACTCTGGTATTCTGGCCTGGAGAATTCCATGGACTACAGTCCATGGGGTCACAAAGAGTCGGCCTTGACTGAGTGACTTTCACTTTTCATGCTAATAACCTCTCAGTGTTAAGATCACATTCATTCCTTGATGAGGTACCAGTCTAACAGGAAAGCAGGGGACAGAAAAGAAAAACTGAAGGAAAGGAATGGAAAGGAGTCTCTGATATTCAATACTCTAATTTCATTATTTTACTTAAGGCTAGTTCTAGGTAAAACAGAGTTTTATGAGCTCTGCGCTGTATCTCAATTTTTCCTAATTCAGATTCTATCAGAAAGCAGATCATTGATTCCATGTAGCTTCCTGCTGCACACAAATTGTTCTCTTAACTTCTGGAAAAAGTAAACAGGTGATAATTATGTTGAAAACATCCATGAAGTCTGTTTCTAGAGTTGGTGTCTTTAATCACTCTCAAGAGTTTCTTTTAAGAGTTTTTGATACTTAAAGGTCCTTGTAGATACCACTGTTATTATACAATAGTATTCTTTATTTCTAAAAGGGTTACAAGTTTCAATTTTCTGGAAAACTCACTTTTGAAACACTTCTTTTCCTAGTCACATGACAAAATAGTTGCTACCATGTTTTCTAGCAGGTGTTGATTTTTTTTTTTTTTAAGGCACTATGAGTCTTCAATAGTTGGCTTATGGAAAGCCAAACCAAGTGCCTTTCATAACTTCCTAAAGGTTGCTTCAATTGTGCCTTCATATGTATCTAAGAAACTGAATTAAAGATTTAGAACAAATTTTGGCCATTTTAGATTCAAGGAGGCAGAAGTTGCCAACAGCTAATGACCTTGTTGTGAAGCAGATGTATATACTAATCATAGCACAAAACCTCACTGGTTCTTGGTAAAGGTATGGCTGGGAAATCTAACATGGGAACTAACAGTCCTCTCCTCTCAACAGTCCTACTAATCCGCATCTCTGAAAGAGACAGCAACAGCTTCTGCCATCACAACATTTCTGCAAATCTCTGCCATGGTATCTGTTTCCTCTCCAGTGTATGATACTAACATACTAATTTTCACAACATGAAAATTCTCAGCAAATGTTGACAGTACCACAGAATGACTCATGTATGTAATATATTCACTGTGTAAATCTGTTTATGTACTGAATGTATTGTTCTAATCAGATTTTTCAAATTTGTCAGAGATACATTTATGAATCTATATAAATATCTTTAAGCAAAAGAATGGACAATTTGCCACAAATGCAAAATGAGAGCATTTATTGGCTTACACATCTATCCATTTGCAAAACTAGTTGAAAAGTAAAAACAATCAGATCTCTTGAATCATTTTTTCTCAGTGCACTTGGTGCATTTTAAAACTATCTAGATGTTTTAATACTGATAACAGTAACAATGATGCTTTGATTTGTAAAACATTACAAAAGCAGTTCTTTTTGAAACACATTTCAACAAGGCAAAAATACAGTGTAAAAAAATAAGAGTTCCCATCCCACTCTCCCTTGTTTATGGGGGGAGTCATTGCCTATAGCTGGGTGCTAGCCTTTTGACATTTGAAATTTTTCAATAGAAATGAAGAAATCCAAAAGCCTTATAAAGAAATCTCCCTATTATAACAAAATGTACTAGTGCTGCTTCTAAATTTGTCACTAACTCTTATAGGGAATTTAGAAATATTTATAAAGTTCAGGTATCCCTTTTTTCAGTGTCTGGTCTTCTATGAACTACATCCTAGAAAAATAAAAACTCAACTGACTTCAAAGTACTGGATTTATAAGGCTGACTTAGGCTCTTATGTGTACCCTACACTTTAGTCAGAAGTTCCATTTCTGGAAGGTGTTTTGACTTAAAGGCATTGTCGAAGTTCGCTATTTGAAAGAGTTCTGTTATTAATTCTTTTGTAAAGTGAATAGTTTTCTTATAAAGCACTACTTCCTAATTTATCTTCCCACATGTTGGATGTTTAAAAAATGAAATACAACTACACAAAGCTTCCTGGTCTTCTGAACACAATCCCATAGGCTCTAATCAATGTGTAAGATAAAATTTATCTCTTTATCTTCCAGTTTACATGGCTATATTTAGAGATTCTAGATCTGGGCAAGAACCAGGATTCTACACACAAATACCACTAGAAAGAACAGATTCAAGCACAATCATGAGGCTCACTTCTCCAAATGATAAAAGATCTGTTATGGCCTGCAAACAGAAATTGTAAATGCTATTTCAACACTTTTGAACAGCTTTCTCTCTATAGTAAAGTTTCAAAGCAACAGTCACGAGACCTTTAGGTTGCTGTATTATCTGGAAACAAGGAGCACGCTATGTAAACATGAATGTTAAAATACAGAAGTGTTTGGTGTTCTACAACCTTCAGGAGAAAGTGTCTTCATTTAAGTTTACATGAATATATGTGGTATACTCATAGTGTAGACTCCATTTACAAAAAACATATAAATACTAATACAGTCATTTTAGTGGGCAATAGTGCAGAGAAATTACCTCGTATTTACATTTCTTGAACTAAGTCAATACTTAAAACATTCTGATTTCAATTCAATTTTAATTACTATTTCTCTTTCTCCCTTGCTACCATTTGAATTAAAGGCTAAAATTTGAGTTAAAGTTGTACTAGTAACTTTCAATTGGTGCCCTATTTGTAACCACTTAGGAAAAATACAAAATGTCACAATTAAATAGCTCTTTCTGAAGGCCAATTCAGACACAAAAGAAATGTTAATAAACAAGAGTAAACGCTGTGCGTAACGTCACAGAGCTGGCAGCACATAGTTATTCTAGGCAAAACCGACTGAGATGCATTTTTTTCTTCTTTTTTAAAGTAAAAGGCAAAGAGTGAGGGTCACCGAATAATCTGTTTTGACACGACATTGAAGGGGGGGGGGGAAATCCACAGGCTGTTCTACCTCGGGACTTGAGTTTGTTCGGTTTCTGACTTGTGGAGACTTGTACAGAAGACGTTATTTACGTTTTGGAGACTTCCATTTAAATGATCCAGACAGCTTTCTCTTCCAGCCGTAGCACTTTTTGCCCGGGGACGACTCGCAGTGGCAAACGTCCCCCCAACCCACCACTGGCCGCCCCTTCACCTGAGGGGCGCGGGCCAGCCCGCCACGCCCCGCCGGACAGGGCGCCGGCCGGGCGGTTGCTCCAGAGGCGCCCTCCTGGGGAGCGTTCTCCGAAGCTGTTAGGGTGCGAGGGCAGGGAAGCGACGCGACTCCATGCAGCCCAGACAGTCGGCTGGGTACCCGCCCTCTCGCCCGGTCCCTCGCCCGGGTACCTCGTCCTGGCCGCGGCTCCCACCACACTGCTTGCAGCCCAGCAACTCCGAGACGGCCAGAGATGCCGTATACGCCTCGTTCGCGGCTGTAGCCAGGCGCATGTCGGCGCGGGGGGGACAGTGGCGGACGCGCAGAGGAACCGCAGCAGCGCGGAGGAGAGCGCTGGGCTGGCGGCCAGCCTAGATCTGAGCTGCAGCCTCAGTCAGCACTGACTGCCGAGGCGGCGCGGGGCGGGACGGGGCGGTGCAAACAAACAAGCCACGCGGCCCCGCCCTCGCCGTCATTCAGTTCAGTCGGCGGCCGCGACCGCCAATGGGGGCCCTCAGCGCCGCGGCGCCCCGCCTCCTCGGCGCGGAGGGGCGGGTGCGGGCGGGGGCAGTCAATGCCGCCTGGCGAAAAACAACCTCTAGGGACCGACCATACTTCCCCCAAGGAGCTCAATCCTCTGGTCCCTAGTGGGCTTGGTCTGCCGGGATGTGAGCCTACAGTGTCGTGGAAGGTGCAGTCTGAACCGTCGGGCTTCAGTGAAAGAAAAACGTGTACCCGTCCCAGCATCAGCAGCCGAGAGGCTGCCCTCCATCCACCCGTTCAGGTCCAATTACCTGCCAAAGGGCAACCAACCTCTAGGCTGACTCCGACACCACTAGGAGGAAATCAAATTTGCTTCACATTTTATGAAGTCTCGAAATTTCCCTTCTTTTTTCCCAAAAAATGCCCAAACAAAGCTGATTGGGCCATAAAATGCAGAAACAAGCAGGAGCCATGACCTACATTCAGTTAAAAATTATTTTTAAGTAAGTATCAACTCTCCTACACAGATAATAAGGTTGGTAGCAGATCTCTGCTACCAATTTTCTTCTCAAGTATATTCGAAAGCATTAAAATTTCTAATGTTTCCTCATAAGTGCCCTGGGTCTAAAGAAAGAATCTCTCTCTGAAACCCGATGAGGAACTTGAAAAAGCAGATCATAAAGGAACACAACTGACATTGTTGGATCTGGAACACAAATCTCTCAAATCTTCCGTCAACACTGTTTGCTTACAGGGCTCCATTAACTTCTTTAAAAAAATAAATCAACTCCTAAATTAGATCTCTTTTTGCATTGTTTGCCCTGTATTTTCAAACTTACATGCTCAGGTTAAAAAAAAAAAGTTGGAACATTCTATCAGAAATAAGTGGAGTTTAAGTCAATGAATACTGACAGACACAGAACCAGGGCTCACAGATGAATATAAGTTTCAGTCTGAGAAGAGAGGTTGTCTAGAATGTCTCAGAGAAGACTTGAGTTACTTTTTTAGCCCTTAAACTGTCACATTTTAAAAGTAGAAGGTTAAAATGGTTACTTTTTATTTATCTTCTGCACATAAATAAGATTATATGTTCTCATATACTTTTTATAAATTGTGGAAGCACCCAAGTATCTGGCAAGAAAAGCAGTTGGAGGTTAATATTAATATAGAATAAAAGGCTAGAGACTTCCAAGTGCAAAGTCACAAAACAATAACAACAAAACAGTATAATCTAATGCCCACTCAGCCACAAACAAACAGGCAAAAATAAACACAGAAAATCATCCAATTTGCAACAATATGACATACCCTCCAAGATAAACTGATTGTAGATGAGTAACTTGGAAACATAAATGACTTGATGTAGGGATTGAGAGTGATAAAACTACTTAATGAGGGAAGTATGTGAAAAATGATGACTCTGGTTCTAGAAAAGTTGAGCTGTGATTTTATTTTCTGGAAAGAAAACAACAGTGAGGGTTAGTTGTCTAGTAGGGCATTACCTTGTCTAGGATATTAAAATTATATTATTTGCAAAATGGAGAATGTTTGCCTTACTATTTTTTAATGAGAGGCAAGGGAAAAGCATGCATCTAGCTAATGCAAAAATGGTTTAAAACATTTAAATGCAAAGTATAACTGCAAACTGTGTGTGTACATGTGTATATATTCATATGTATATATATATACATATATGTTCATATCTGATACTTCATGCTTCATAAATTTTGAAGATACATATGTTGAAATTGAATAGGAAGCTCCCATTAGGATTTTTTTTTTAAGAAAATTTCAGTTTATTTTGATGCTGCCTTACATAAAAAGAAAAATAATTTTAATATATTCTAATTCAGTCCTACCGAGGCCCTTCAAGTCATTAGGTAGCACTAATTTTTGCTTTTTGATAGAGCAGTAATTGAATTAGTCACTCTCTTCTATAACATAAAAAGGTTGCCTCCAAATAAATCTAGTAACCAAGAGTTCCAACAACTGTATTGACCTGCAAATATTATGCAGATCTCATTTCTGAGATTTTTTACAAATCACTTAATAAAAAGTTTATATTTCCAAAGATTTCACTACTTGAGTAGGCCAGATATCCTGAAGGTGCTTCTCTTAATGAACCCCCAGTGATAAGCATGTAATAAACCTCCTGAACACCAATTAGTAATTGGAAAGGACTATGCTTTTGATATTTACCATAGGCTATCATTATAGGCTGACTCTTTGCAGCTATTTACAAAGTCTGCTATTCAAACATTTCAACATTTTATTTCTTCAATGAAGAATCCTGACATCTAATTCAAGAAGTAGTACTAATTCTGAGTTTCTCCTTCTAAAAATGTTCTGGGAACTCCCTGTGGTTAAGTGGTTAGGACTACATGCTTTCACTGCTGAGAATGTGTGTTCAATCTCTGGTTGGGGAACTAAGCTCCTTCAAGCTGTGAGACACGGCCAAAAACTTACATACATACATACATACTTGGGCTTCCCTTGTGGCTCAGTGGTAAAGAATCCACCTGCATTGGCCAGGAGAAGCGGGTTTGATCCCCTGGAGGAGGGTATGGCAACCCACTCTAGTATTTTTGCCAGGAAAATCCTATGGACAGAGGAGCCTGGCAGGCTATGGTCCGTGGGGTCACAAAGAGTTGGACACGACTGGAGGGACTGAGCACACACATACATAAATGCTGGGGGTTAACCTACTCAACTCAACTGTATCAAAGTGAGGTTTTTCCACTTGACATTAGCAGTAATGATTTCAATGTTAATTGCCCCAGAACAAGATGGTATGCCCATGTAAAAAGCAACAGTGGTGTCAAATGACTTGATCTGAGCAGAGAACCATGAAGCATTAGAGTCCAGACTTGGAGTGGTGGTTCAAGATGGGCTTCCTGAAGTAAGTGATATCTGAGCTAGGGCTTAGAGGATTAATAGAGAGACCTTGAAAAGAAAATTGGTGGAGTGTTTGGGAGAGTAAAGACAGAGTTCTAACCAAAGAAACTAGCATTGTGCAAAGGCCCAGAGGCAGAGGAGAGGGAAGCTGAATAAAGGAAGTTCACTGGTGTCTGGTGGAGAAGGGAATGGCAACCCACTCTAGTATTTTTGCCTGGAGAATCCCATGAACAGAGGTGCCTGGTGGGCTACAATCCATGGGGTCCAAAGAGTCGGACACGACTGAGCGACTAACACAACAACTGGTGTCTGGAGGGCTTCCCTGGTGGCTCTGCTGGTAAAGAATCCACTTGCAATGCAGGAGACCTGGGTTTGATCCCTGGGTTGGGAAGATTCCCTGGAGAAGGGAACAGCTACCCACTCCAGTATTCTGGCCTGGAGAATTCCATGGACTGTATAGTCCATGGGGTCGCAAAGACTGGACACAATTGAGCGACTTTCACTCACTCACTCACTGGTGCCTGGAGCAGAGAGTATGGAGAGTAATGGATGGAGTTTAGGTCAAACAGTAAGGAGGGACCTTGTTTAAGATTCAGTAAGGACAATAAATTTCATTCTTAAGAGTACTGTGGAATTACTAAAAGTTTTAAAGAGTGTAATGACATCAAATTTGCATTTCAGCTAAGGTTCAGGCAAAATTAGAGGTAGGAAGATGTGTTACGAAGATTGTTGAGGCAACTGTGGCAAAGGCAAGATGGTGTTCTGAAGAATAATGGAAATGAAGCAAAGTGCAGGGATGAAGTGGATTTGTCTCTCTCGGGGCTACTCAGGTGGTACAGTGGTAAAGAATCCACCTGCCAATCCAAGAGATACAGAAGTCATGGGTTCGATCCCTGGGTCGAGAATATCCCCTGGAGTAGGAAATGGCAACCCACTCTAGTATTCTTGCCTGGGAAATCCCAAGGACAGAGGAATCTGGCGGGCTATAGTCCATGGGGGTCACAAAGAGTTGGACACGACTGAGCACGCACCCACCACGCACTTGAGAAAGGAAATGATGCCTTATACTCTTGTTTTTGAAATTCAGGAGATAAATCTCAAATTGTATGCTCTCTTGACCAAGTGGCTTCCCTAAACCCATTAGACTTTTAAAAATATAGTCAATTCATGAAAAAGAATAGATAAATTTTAATAGAATACTAGTCAGGGCAAAAGGTATAATGACACTTTCATTGGCCACATATTAAACCTTGAATTTTTTTTATTAACTAAAGAAATTGAAAGTGAATTAAAGTACTGTAGATATGTAGATCTATTCTTCAGAATAGAAATATTTAATAATTGATTAGACACAAATAACAATGATTTCAGCCATTAAACCAAACAACTCCTTTAAGAATGGGGGAGGGATTTGTTAGATTTATGTAGTTTAAGCTCTTGAAAAAATGCCCTGTTGTCATTTAAAACATTTCTTATTTGGAATGAATTATGGTTTATAATATTACTTCTGCTTACTAATTTTGTCTAGATTTTCCTCGTCTAGTTGATATCTTCCTGTTTCTTATATATAGCTTGCCTGCTAGGCACTTTTTTCCTTTCAACATCATGTTTTGGGTACACTGAGATCCTTTCTCTTATTTGTCCTCTACTTTTTTCACTTCTTCAATTTAATTTTTAGAATTATATTACTTATAAAGAAGCAAGAATGTTGACAAATCTTTGCTCTCTTTTCTCCTTTAGGGTTTCTTCTTTTAGAAATCCACAGTTTTAAATTTTTATATAGGGTTTTAGAAACAGACCAGCACTCATATTTGTAAACAAGTAATATTCCAAATAGTGTCAGTAGTTTTAAATTAGAAAATCACTTTCCTCAAAGAATAAGCATCCTAAGTCATGGTCAGGCTTTCCAGACTAATGATAGTAAGACCAAAATATCAGACACTAAGCATTTTACACATGTAACGCAGAAACAATTATTTCTATTTTCAAAATCTGTAAAACAGAAACATAAAATATTGGTAATTCATCCAAAGTTGTAAAAGTGGTCAAATGTAGACTGAGTTTAGAACCTAGGTCTGTATGAATCCAAAGCAGCAGAAGCTAGGCTGCTGCTTTTAATGAATATTTAAAAAATTAGAATAATTGTGTGTTAGCCTAAGTTATTGATTCTGATAGCAAGAGAAGGCAGGAAGAAAGAAAAACTGTATCCCTTTTGTGAGGTCTGTTTATCTCAGGGTGAGATCTGGTTTTAAAAAAAAAGAAAAGTAAAAAGAAATCATGGAATCAGTGGTCTTGGTCTTTGAGAGCTGCTTTCCTCTATTTCTCTATCCCTATCACTCCTCAGTGTCTTCCCAGACCTTTGGTGACTTCACGCTACCCCAAACTCCCCTACTACATAACTCACCTGAGTCTACCCAACCTCCTACCTGCTACTCACATTACCACTATTTTTCTTAGAATAACTGGTAGGTATTAGAAAGAGAATAGGTTTCTTAAACTAACTCATACATGCTATTGTATAAGGGACTGACATCTCATGCTAATTTATTTAGTCTGTCTCAATAGAATGTAAAATTAGAATATTTGTCTTGTTCACTGCTGTAGTTCCAACGTCTTAGTGCCCAGCACAGAACAGATCTTCAATAAGAATGTAATGAATGAATTCCACAGAGATGATTCCATTAACAAAGAAGTTTAACTCAACTGAAAGCTTAATAATGCATTTCAACATTCATACTATAAAAGATTTGGGCCATCAAGACAAACACTCTTGGAGGCTTTGGGGTCACTATTTAGGCAGGCAGGCAGGCAGGCAGGCAGGCTCTGCTTGGGAATCAGCTTGTCCTTTCCAGCTCTAACAGGCAAATTCTATTTTTCATCGTCTCTTCTCATCAGGAACCCCAGGTACTCCCAAGCTCCTTTGATTTTTCTGTTCCTTTTCTCCTGCACTACCAAGATAGGGGCTATGAAGGTTTGGGCAATGGTACACATGGCTCACTTGTTAAGTCAGGCAGGTACTTACAAGTCAGACACCGCCTGTATTCATAGCATTGTTTGACAAATTTATGAACATTTTAAAGCCCAAGTCTGGCTTTAAACATTCCCAGGCTTATCTAAAGTGAAATAACAGGAAAGAAAGTGCCAGTTGAGATACCAACGTTAGATGGGAGAATTCATTCATTACAACTTTTAGAGGCTAATTACTTTTCAGCATTGTTTTGAGGTAAATAAGAAGGAATAGGTTTAACATGGAATAGGACAAGGTTCAGGAAAAAGGTGAGTGTGGTGGGAAATTGAGAGTTAGGACTTTTTCCCATATGTTCTTAGGAGTTCAACTTATGAACTTAAGATACCAACTTAAAAAAAAAAGAAGTAATGGAAGATGACATGTTCAAGTAGAAATGTTTCTCAGACTATGCATATATGTTATAGTTAAAGTAGTTTTTGAGGGGCCAGATTTCATCTGTACCTAAAAACATATGTGAAAATATTTTTTAAATTCTCAAAATTCTTCTGTTTGTGGGCACTAGGCAATAACTGGTTTAAATATGTAACCTATAATTTTAAGTCCAAGGAATACATTGGTCTGGCATAATATAAAAAAATTATCTTTTCAAAACAGAATAAAATCAAACGTAGTGTCTTCAACTTATCCTGAGCCCACAGACTTTATGGAACTGAATTTACCCATAGTTAAAGAGTTGAGGCTAAATGCATATTAGTAAGTCATCAGCTTAATCATGTCTGAATTTTGAATGTTTTATTCATACTAGAGATAATTTTCATTCAAAGAAACAAAATCCTAACAACAATATTCTAAATCTTTTAATTAAGTTATGCTTTGTTTATAACAGCTATCCTGACCTCTCTATGCATGCCCCTTCACCATGATTAGTACTACCAAGCAGTGAAAAGAGTTCAATAATATATGTTTTTCTAACACAGCTCAAAGAACCCCCTACTCAGTTCCTTTGTGATAATCTTTAGTTGAAGGTCCTTTAATCCTTTAAATCACCTTCTTTCTTTTCCTCCTTCTGAGATCTTCTGTTTTTCAAGAGGGTATTAAGTTGTAGATCTTTAACTTGGTCACAAAGTACAAGGCCACATCTACAAACTACTTGCATGCTATTGAGTGTTTCAGAAATAATGGCATTTCACTGTACTTTCTCATCTGTTCTGCCCTCCAAAACCCTCACTGCACCTCTGTGGGCCACTTCTGTTTCCCTTTGTCCAAAGGATGTGAGGACATTCAGGACATCATAGTTCAACAAATAAATTATTTTCACTTGTTACTACTATCTTTCTGTTTAGCTAAAAATGCTCAAAAAAAGAATAATGCAACTTAAAAAAAAATTTTTTTACATGAGTTTAAGTTTGAACAGAATTCAAGATCATTTCATTTGTAGTGATAGAAAACCTGATTTTCCTAAACTTTGGCAAGTAACTGAGAAATACTAAAATAGGATTTTATTCAGACATTACAACTTGGAGAAGATAGTATTCTTTTTAAACTCATTTATATCTCTAATTAAAAAAATATATTTGGGCATAGATTTATGTATGGATGTCCGTGCTGTTATTTTACCAATTAACAGAAATCTTAATACTATGTAAACACTTAGTATTCAGTCATTTATTATCTATATTTACTGAATGCCAACTATATGCACTTAGTTTCTTAAATCTGTGGGCAAACAGAAATACCTTAATTTGAGATTGGACATCTATTTTATTTAGACTTAAACCTCTTGTGTAAGTCACACAGATTGGCAGATAGCTTGGGATTCTGTCAGGGAGCATTTAAATAAGGAATCATCTACTTTACTGTCCAACTCTGGGGGGCGGGGTACCAAACAAATAAGAAAAACAAAAACCCAGAAGGTATGGCAATTTCTTAACAACCCTTCTAGTTTTAGTCTCCTCAAATTTAAAATGAAGGGCTCCTGAACTTCATGAGCTCTCAAACTTTACTTCAGCTTTAAAGTTCTACTCTGTGAATATAATTCCTGATTTTATCAAGAATTATATGCTTTAAGCTAACCAGATCCTGGCCTCCTCCTATACCAAGCTTTTTTGTATATTACTAGTGATTCCAGCGGAGAAAGCAATGGCACCCCACTCCAGTACTCTTGCCTGGAAAATCCCATGGACAGAGGAGCCTGGTAGGCTACAGCCCATGGGGTCGCTAAGAGTCGGACACAACTGAGCGACTTCACTTTCCCTTTTCCCTTTCATGCACTGGAGAAGGAAATGGCAACCCACTCCAGTATTCTTGCCTGGAGAATCCCAGGGATGGCGGAGCCTGGTGGGCTGCCGTCTATGGGGTCGCACAGAGTCGGACACGACTGAAGCGACTTAGCAGCAGCAGCAGTGATTTCAGAATTGTATGTCTTACAAGTACTTTAAAGATATTGTAAAACATTAGATTTGAGCTTTTTTTTTTCAAGGTAACGTACAAACATATATAAACATTAAATGCACTGGGAACCATCAAAATAATAATTCAGATACTGGAGTAAATAAAACTTTTTCCATCTTCTCTGTGAGTATATGTTTGAACATTCTTATAAATTTGTCAGTGACAAGGAAGGGTCTAGTTTATGTGTTCTTGCCTTTAAAAAAAAAATTCATGCCTGTCTGCCTCTGCTCAATGAGTAAAACGATAGTAGTGAGTGGGCTGCCACAGCATGTAGGTACTTTGCTGTACGAATACTGATTTCTCTTGATAGTATGAGTATAAGAAAATACAGAAATACTGTAACTATAATCCATAACCCCTTTATTTCAAATTTGCTTAAAACATAAGATAGCCTCATTGTTCTAAATGGCTTAATAATGTAACTTATATTAACTTTAAAGAGATCATTAATTAGTAAAACACCAGTTTTAGATACTGTATATAAATCGGAATCCTAATAATATTGTTTCACTAAAGACTATGCTGACAAAAAAAAAAATCAGACATGTGAATATTACTTTTATATACATGCCACATCTCCTGTTCTGTACACTAGAACTCCCAGTAGGTTTAGAAAATCCATCTAGTCTGTAGCTCCCAGTGTTGTTCATCCAAGGCTTGGGTCAGGCTTTAAGGTTCAGAGAACGTTCCCAGGATTTATGCCAGTTCTAAAGGAGTACTAAGGGAAATCTAGTTCAAAGTCTCATTCCCATCAATGCCAAATAGAGCCTTAGAGGAAAGGCTCTTATAACCACAATGGTTTGATTATGGTTTACTGAATGAAAAACCAAACCCGTCTTCCAGTAGAACTTTTATTTAGGCTGTCCTGGATTTGGTCTATAACTGAAAGGACTGTCAATCCTTCTAGCCCTTCTCCAGAAACATGAATAAAGTCAGTCTTGTCCTTCAGTAACATACATGCCAATATGATCAACAGTAGTTTTTAACCTAAAACACAAAAAATTGACCTACTAAATTTTTCAATGATGAACTTCATAATTGTTTTTATTAACAATAAGGATATTATTGATCTCCAAGCTAATCTTTTGTGTTTGTGACAGGCAGGTCTTTAAATAGTGTATTTACTCTTTACAATGAGAACATGCTTTCTGACAGAAAATTCAACTTTCAAGTATTCAACCAGATTTAAAAAAATTAAACCATAGTAATTTGTGCATTATAAAGGTACAACTGAAATCTTAAAACCTTAATATATAGAACACTAAATTTACAAATTGATGGGTTAAAAAAAATCTAAACTTCAAAAAATATCAGAAAAAAAAGCATATGGATCAGGAGGAAGGCAAAAGCAGAGTCAAAAGCAGCAGGATACAGTTCAAATAGGTCACACTCAACTTTTGACTTTCCCAAAGAACAAAAAAACAAGCTTAGCAACAGTTTTCAGCCGGTCAGAAAGCAGACTAACAGGTAAGGCCTCAACCACTCCAGATACCAAAGAAATCCAACCATCATGTGTCTTTTTTTGTTTTTAAATTATATAGTGTCAGAGCAGAGACAAGTTATATGACAGATCAGACTGTCCTGGGTTAAAAGTAACATAAAGAAAGATAAAATCCTTTCAACAACCTTTAACAAAATATATCTGATTTTAATAATGTCGTGATAATTTCGTTTTCATTTTTATTGTGCCAGATACTGTATTCATTAAAGTTATCTTGAAAATATTTTTGTATTTGTAATAGTATATAGAATTTTGTGGGAAATTTTCTTCCTTATTTGTAGATAGAGGATAAGGGTAAGAATATGTATAAGATTCTTCTCTTTGTAAATTCCCTAATACTCAGTTTCTAAAATTCATGAGGGGATTCGAGAGGGGGTATCTACGGAACAAGAAAATGCTGCAGTCCAGGTCCAAAAATGTAAAATATGATTAAAAACAACCATATACAAATATAATCTTTGAAACAAGCAAGCAAACAACAAATTGTACAGTGGCATTCTATGTAAATTTTTTTTCACTTCTATTACTCAATACATATCCTTGAGAGAAGAAAGTTTGAGGATTTAGAAGATATTTTTCAGAGTTACAGATTTCACCATTGTAATGTTTAGATCAAACCTAAGTATTTGCTCAAATTGACAGAGTTATTTGAAGTAGAAACATAAAAACACAATGAAACAATAGTGAAGAATTTTCTTCATTCTGCTTTTGGCTTGCCAAATTAATAAAATATTCTAAGGCAGTTTCTAATATTTTTCCTAAAAATCTTCAAGAATGACTTTTTTGTTGTTTTTTTCTTCAAGTACTGCTTAAATCATTTGCAAGTTTTAGTTCTCTAAAAAGATAATTGCTTTAAATACATCAGCTTGACTTGCCATATCAGTTGTCTCCTGAACTTACCATGTACTAAACATAGGGAGATTTGCTACCAATAGTGTAGGGTGCTGTCAAAAATATACATATGTATACTTCTCAATATTTCATTGTATTCTATACATCCCTAGGAAGTTAGAGGGAAATTAAAAAATGTTTGGAGACTAACTCAAGGTTTTGCTAAAGAATAGCAGAAAACAATAGAATGGGAAAGACTAGAGATCTCTTCAAGAAAATTAGAGCTACCAAGGGAACATTTCATGCAAAGATGGGCTCAATGAAGGACATAAATGGTATGGACCTAACAGAAGCAGAATACATTTAGAAGAGGTGGCAAGAATACACAGAGGAACTATACAGAAAAGATCTTAATGACCCAGATAACCACGATGGTGTGATCATTCACCTAGAGCCAGGCATCTCTGAGTGTGAAGTCAAGTGGGCCTTGGGAAGTATCACTACAAACAAAGCTAGTGGAGATGATGGAATTCCACTTGAGCTATTTCAAATCCTAAACGATCATGCTGTTGAAAGTGCTACACTCAGTATGCCAGCAAAGTTGGAAAACTCAGCAATGGCCACAGGACTGGAAAAGGTCAGTTTTCATTCCAATCCCAAAGAAGGGCAATGCCAAAGAATATTCAAACTACCACACAATTGCTCTCATCTTACATGCTAGCAAAGTAATGCTCAAAATTCTCCAAGCCAGGCTTCAACAGTATGTGAACCAAGAACTCGCAGATGTCCAAGCTGGATTTAGAAAGGGCAGAGGAACCCGAGATCAAATTGCCAACATCTGTTGAATCATCGAAAAAGCAAGAGAATTCCAGAAAAACATCTACTTCTGCTTCATTGACTACACTAAAGCCTTTGTGTGGAACACAACAAACTGTGGAAAATTCAAGAGACGGGGATACCAGGCCACCTGACCTGCCTCCTGAGAAACCTGTAGGCAGGTCAAGAAGCAACAGTTAGAACCAGATATAGAACAGTGGACTGGTTCAAAATTGGGAAAGGAGTACATCAAGGTTGTATATTGTCACCCCGCTTATTTAACTTATATGCAGAGTACATCATGCGAAATGCCAGGCTGGATGAAGCACAAGCTAGAATCAAGATTCCTGGGAGAAATATCAATAACCTCGGATACGCAGATAACACTACCCTTACAGCAGAAAGTGAAGAAGAACTAAAGAGCCTCTTGATGAAAGTGAAAGAGGAGAGTGAAAAAGTTGGCTTAAAGCTCAACATTCACAAAACTAAGATCATGGCATCCGGTCCCATCACTTCGTGGCAAATAGATGGGGAAACAATGGAAACAGTGAGAGACTTTATTTTTGGGGGGCTCCAAAATCACTGCAGATGGTGATTGCAGCCATGAAATTAAAAGATGCTTACTCCTTGGAAGGAAAGCTATGACCAACCTAGACAGCATATTGAAAAGCAGAGACATTACTTTGCCAACAAAGGTCTGTCTAGTCAAGGCTATGGTTTTTTCCAGTAGTCATGTATGGGTGTGAGAGTTGGACAATAAAGAAAGCTGAGTGCCAAAGAATTGATGTTTTTGAACTGTGGTGTTGGAGAAGACTCTTGAGAGTCCCTTGGACTGTAAGGAGAGCCAACCAGTTCATCCTAAAGGAAATCAGTCCTGGGTGTTCATTGGAAGGACTGATGTTGAAGCTGAAACTCCAATACTTTGGCCACCTGATGCGAAGAGCTGATATTTGAAAAGACCCTGGTGCTGGGAAAGATTGAAGGCAGGAGGAGAAGGGGACGACTGAGGATGAGATGGTTGGATGGCATCATCGACTCAATGGACATGTGTTTGATTACACTCTGGGAGCTGGTGATGGACAGGGAGGCCTGACATGCTGCAGTCCATGGGGTCACAAAGAGTTGGACATGACTGAGCTACTGAACCGAACTGAGCCACCAGGGAAGCCCCTCAGAAACAAAAAAACTACGAGACAAAGAGGTTAAATACCTAAGTTTACAGAGCAAAAAAGGGGCTTGAGTGAAGGTTAGAACTTAAGTCTGTCTGCCTCCAAGGGCATGTTATTTGTACTATACCATGATGATGTCTCATAGATTTAGTATTCTTTTCACTGTTAATATTCCAGTGATTGCAATTAGGAAAGAGGTCAATGGACCATGAACTTTCCTCTTCATCTCTATCTTCTCTGTACTATTTTCTCTGCAATCTCTTTTGTATAACTGACTGTTCAGCCCACTCTCTGTGACCACCCAATTCATTAGAACATCATCCCTTTCCAGGAAATCTAGACTAACTCTCCACTGAGACTACTGCCAGAATAAAAATGCTCTATAACATCTAGAAAACATTATAGCATTTTATATAAAATGGAAAAATGAAAACATAAATGAAGACAAACTGGCACACTATCATTATCAGTCAGTATAAAAGACTTCAAACATAAGAGAATATGGTAACTTTTCTTAGTGGCTAAATATCGTATTGCCTACTGAAAAAAATGAAATACAGAATTCAGAGTGATTTATTTAGTAGGATTATATCTAGTGATTATTTATACATACACATCCCTTAAAATATTCTCTTCTACATTTGAAAATCAGTAATTCTGGCCAAGTAGGTGATTATTATAGACTATTGGTATAGTAATATCTCTTTATACTTGAATTGACTTTTTTTGAAAAGCTTGAGAATCTAGAATAAGCAAGAAAAAAGAAGTTAAACAGATGCCACAGAATATATATATTAATACCAAAGAGTATGTACTATACTCAGAGGAAAACCTTTGGTTTACCTTAGAGATAATTTACTTTTATTCTGTACAAAATTATAATTAGCTTATTTATTAGTTTCTAAGTCCACAGTAATTTAGAAGGAAGTAGGGACTAGTGTTTGAACTGACAGAGAAAGAATGATAGTCAACCATTTGATCACAAGGCAACGGTCAGAAAAATTCTAAAAAGCAGAAATAAGAACGTGGACAGCACAGTAGCAAGCAGTTTACTAAAAGTGCACTCTGACCTAAGCCTTAAAGAACTCTAATAGCACCACTCTCTGACAGATTAGGGTAATAACTAACCTCCAAAATAATGATTCTTTCTCATGTTGTACAAAACATCTACAAATATTTCTGTAAGAAATGTAATTTAAAAGGTATAGCTGAACTGGCAAAGTAACAGAAATCTTCAGAAGTCAAAATTGACCAATAGGAGGAATCCACGGAGATAGGGATTATTCATAGGCTGGGAGCTATAAATCCCCAGTAACCTACAGCAGCAACATAGGGAACAGATGGCAAAGCCTAGGACTTGGGAAACTGGAGGGTGGGCAAGAGACCCCATCATAATGCCAACCTCAAAGGGCTAAACTATCATTGAAAGCATTAACTAGGAAAAACACCTCATCTACAAAAGGAAATAGAAAAATTTCCTGTTTCAACCTTTGTTCTTGGTAGAAGGGGTGAAATCTCCCCTGAAAATTTACAAACACAAAGTGGTTCACACATGAGGAGCTGGGGCCTAAAATCCCTTTAGCTACCTGGACTGAACACAAATGATCAAAAAAGGCAAGGATTCAGTTAAAGTGGATTGGTTATGTCCCCCAGGCTCCAGTCAGAAATGCAGATTATCTCTGAAGGAGATAAAATTCCAATGAATATGAGCTTATGATAATAAAACATACTGTGGAAAAAAACCATTATTGAGGTCTGAAGAAACAATGATCACCTGACTCAAACTTTCAAGACTTCAGGTATTAGAATTATAGATACAGAATACCAGTTTAATACATTTCTTAAATCTTTACAGGAAATGGAAAGTATGAGTGAGGAACAATAAACCATAAAAAAAGATGGATTTAAAAATGGATTAAATATAGATTTTATAACTGAAACAAAATTCAATGGATAAACAGCATATTTATCATAGATGAGGAGAAAAATATTAATAAACTAGAAAATCTGAATATTCCAGAATGTAGCACACAGAGAGATGGAAAATATGAAAGAAGAAATTAAAAAACATGGAAGATGGAATAGAAGGTCTAATATAAATCTAACGAGTTCTTAAAGGAGAAAAGCAATATTCTAAGAGATGATGGTTGAGAATTTTCCAGAACTGATAAAGACACCAATCCTCCTTTTTCCAGGAAGCACAATGAATCCCATGCAGAATAACTGAAAGGAAATATGTATCTTTTGACAGAGTAAAACTGAAAAATTCCAAGAAAAAGGAAAGATCTTAAAGGTTATCCAAGAGAAAAGTCAGATTACCTACAAAGGAAAAACTAAACTGATAACCTAATTTTTAACAATGGAAGTTAGAAGATTGGGAAATAGTATCTTTGAAGCACCAAGAGAAAATGGCCATTCTTGAATTGTATTAACATATGAAACTATCTTTCAAGAAAGTGAATGCAAGAAACGCATTTCAAAAGAAAAAAAGTAAGAATCTACACCAGTAGATCCTCACTGAAGGAGCTTTGGTTCAGAAAGAAGTAAAGTGATCCTAGTAAGCAAAATGACCCTAGTAAGCAAAATGATCTTAGTAAGGAAACTATATGTCAACAAAGAAAAAACCTGTGAAATGAAAAGCCTTTCACCTAAGTAGGATAGTATATTCCTTAAAGATCTGAAATAGCCTTGTATAAATATATGTATTCATTTTCTTCACTTAGAGTGGAGTGGCCAGCTCATATAATAAGCAAGTGCATGTGTTAGTCGCTCAGTTGTGTCTGACTCTTTGCAACCCCATGGACTGTAGCCCCCCAAGGTCCTCTGTCCATGGGATTCTCCAGGCAAGAATACTGAAGTGGGCTGTCATTTCCTTCTGCAGGGGATCTTCCCAACCCAGGGATCAAACCCGGGTCTCCTGCATTGCAGGCGATTCTTCACCCTCTGAGCCACCAGGGATGCAAGGAACTGCCAAACTGTTTTCCACAGTGGTTGTATCATTTTTAGGTTACTGCCAGCAGTGTACCAGAGAGTTCCAGAGGCTTCACGTATTCACCAACCCTTAGCACAGTCAATATTTTTCATTTCAATCAAATGGATGTAGTGCAATAGTTCTTAACTGGGGGTGATTTTCCCCGGCTAGAGGACATTTGACAATGTCTGGATACGTTTTTGGTTTTCACAACTGGTAGGTAGATGGGCTGCCACGGACATGTACTTGGTAGAGGCTAAAGATACTGCCAAACCATCCTACAACACACAGGGCAACCCCTCACAACAAAGAATTACTGGGCCCAAAATGTCAAGTGCTGAAATTGAGACGCCCTTATGTATAAGGCAAATTAAAATGTATTGTGATTTTAATTGGTGTATCTTGGATAACTATATTGAACATCATTTCATATGCTTATTGGTCATTTATATATCTTCATTCATGAAGTGTCCGTTCAAATTTTTTGTTCATTTATTAAAAATTTGCCTGGGTATCTTCTTGTTACTGAGTTGAAAGTGTTCTTTATTTTGTATACAAGTGCTTTATCTGATATATGTGTTGTAAATTCTTTCAGTCTATGTCTTGTTTTGATGATTTTCTGTTACATTAACTCAATATGGCAAAAACTACAGTGATCTTTCTTCCAGAGACTAGAGCAGGCAGAAATTGGAGTAAGATTGGGTTAAGTAACACAGTTTTGCTTTTTAAATCCTTGGGTCATAAAAAAGCACTTCCTAAAAAGCAGTATTAGTTTATAACACATGGAAAATTGGGCAGCACATACCATAGGGACAAAGAATCTAATAATTAAAAATGATTCCCTTAATCCTAGGACCTGGGACAGAACAAACACTGGGGCATGTAAGCAGTATGTTGAACAAAGAGATACTTTTAAGAAGTCCCTAAACAATGGTTATTTGTATCAGAAAATAATACCACCAAAAATATTTCAAAAAACTCTGCAGATGAAGAAATGAAAAAATGGTACTGGAATGGCACAGTGGTGCCTATTGGCAGCATGAGAGAAGGCATCTTTAAACCGGGTTTGAAGATTACCTTGAAAATGTACATTGTCATATACATTTAGAGTCTAAATTCACTTGATAATCTAAAATTCTTACAGTTTCATGATTACTCAAACACATTTAGCATATGAAAATGATGAACTCAAGATACTTTCTATCCTCTCTGCTCAAGAAAATTATTTATTCTTAAACATGTACAATAATGTAAGCAGTAAAAGGGGTACTAAAGTGGCAAAAATGGTCTTGAGTTCTTCTATAAGGGATTTCAGAGGGCTACACTTCCTAAAGATTGCAAAGCTCCGTGTCCTAGGAAGATTTTTTTCCCCTAGCTGTTGATGACTAAAGACACTATTAGGAACAATGAAACCATGGTTTAAAATGTAGTAATTGTCCAGTAGTCATGTATGGATGTGAGAGTTGGACGGTGAAGAAAGCTGAGTGCCAAAGAATTGATGCTTTTGAACTGTGGTGTTGGAGAAGACTCTTGAGAGTCCCTTGGACTGCAAGGAGATCCAACCAGTCCATCCTAAAGGAGATCAGTCCTGGGTGTTCACTGGAAGAACTGATGTTGAAGCTGAAACTCCAATACTTTGGCCACCTCATGCGAAGAGTTGACTCATTGGAAAAGACCCTAATGCTGGGAAGGATTGGGGGCAGGAGGAGAAGGGGACGACAGAGGATGAGATGGCTGGATGGCATCACCGACTCGATGGACATGGGTTTGGGTAGACTCCGGGAGTTGGTGATGGACAGGGAGGCCTGGCGTGCTGCGATTCATGGGGTCACAGAGTTGGACACGACTGAGCGACTGAACTGAATTGTACCAAAAAGGTGGTCTCCAGACTAAGTGCACTTGATTCAGGGCAATTTTACTTTTCAGAAAAATTCTTATGAGCAGTAGGTTTGATTATGCTTTACTAAATACTTTTGTTGAGAGTGAATTATTGCCTAAAATGCCATGAATGCTGAATTTTAAATGTTGCCATTTTTATAACACCTCCTCTCCCACTTAAACACTCCTTCTCCCCAATAATAAGCAGATTTTTTAGTAAGGAAGGAAGTGTTCATTATTTTCCTATATAAATCTGCATTCAACTAAAGTCTATTTTCCTGAGCTTCTTCAATCCCCTCAGTAAAGTTCTTAGATATAGTCAAAGACTGACAGAAAATATAAGCTCTTAGTAAGGTAACCAACATCAGTATGTTGGGTCCCTTGTTTCCCTCTAGTGTTGTGGTAGGTAAAAATTAATAGAATGGCCTTTTAACTTGGCCATAGCTTTCCCTGACACTTGGGGTTAGAGGCATGTGTCTGCTTCCTCGGATTTCCTCATTCTTTGGTCCTGCAAAAGCACAAACAAGATCCCTAGCTCTTGAACCCTCAGAATCTGAGCTTTAGTACCTGACAAGAAGTTATTGATAGAACCCTTTGATTTGAGAATCATCTGAGGAGATGCATAAAAATAAAAAATAATAATGGGTTCTGGGGAAGCAGGGATATCAGAAAAACTACTTAGGACTATGAATGCCCACAATGGCCTGAGCAGTGCTCTACGTCCAGAGCATTCATATAAAGGTGTGGATGCTAAGTAATTGGTTCTTATGCATGCAGTGTATGCTACGGGAAGAAGACAGTGGGAGATTTCATCAGCGAATTGATAAATTAGGAAACTGAACTTTTTCATGTCTCAACCTATTTTCTTGGCTGCCTAAAGTGATTTCATCCGTAAGTTTGAGAACAGGGTAGAAACAGGTGAAAAAGAGAAAAAAATAAAAATTACCAGGACCTGGATTAGAAAGAAATCTGTCACAAAGGACATATTCGGGCTTCCCTGAGAGATCAGTTGGTAAAGAATCCGCCTGCAGGGCCGGAGACTCGGTTCAAATCCTAAGTTGGGAAGATTTGCAGGAGAAGGGATAGGTTACCCACTCCAGTATTCTTGGGCTTCCCTTGTGGCTCAGCTGATAAAGAATCCACCTGCAATGCGGGAGACCTGGGTTTGATCCCTGGGTTGGAAAGATCCCCTGGAGAAGGGAAAGGCTACCCACTCCAGTAATTCTCCAGAATTCCATGGATTCTATAGTCTATGGGATCGCAAAGAGTCGGACACGACTGAGCGACTTTCACTTCACTCCTTCGTGTCACAAAGGGAAAATAACTGTCTGAAATTCTCAAGATCCAAAGTCTTGGAAGGAACCATAAAACCACACATTATATAATGACTATAACTCTATAGAACTGTGAAACAAAATGCAAGTGTATATAGAGTGTTATAGTCTATAAATTTCACATGGAGTGACTTGTGCAATTTCTCACAACAACCTTGTGAAATGGAGCTCGTTATTCTTGTATTACCCAACAAGGAACCAGCCAACCTTTAAGTGGCAGAGACAGAGTCAGAGGTGGGTCTGTCTGACTTCAGGTCCAATGCCCCTTCCTTTCCCTTACTCAATAGTTTAAAATGTAGCTTCTGAGCCAGCTCTCAGGGAGCTTACAATCCAGTTGATGATAAAGCCTCAGAAACAATGAGGGCAACACTAGAAATATGCAGGAAGAGCGTCAGTGAAGGCTTGAAAGATGGGTAGAGGGGAGTGGCATAGGGCAGAGAACAAGCTTGATGAACTCCTAAAGACTATAAGGAGACTGTCTTGTCCCTGGCAGGGGATATGAGTTGGCAAGCAGTGAGAAATAAGTTAAGGTCAGTTTTAGGGAGCCGACAAAGCCAGTGAAAGAGAAAACAAGAGAAAGCAAAAGGCAATAATGGAGCCCTAAAAGCTTTCTGAGTGGTGGCATGAAGTGGTGAAAGCAGTGTCTCTCATAAGCGTACAAAATGAGTGCAGGCAAAGGAAGCCTGTGCACATCTAAGGAAGAGGCCGTGAGACTAACTGTCCCCTCCTTCAGCCTTAGGACTTTACCAAACTTCATAGTCTGCCCACAGGGATCATTCCGAGACTTGTGCACATGCTCTTACCTCTGACTACAACTCTGTTCCCTCTAATCCAAGCCCAATTCTCACCATTAGTCTGAAGTTAGAAGTCACTGCCTTGGAGAAGCCTTCCCTGACCCCGTCACCCCTGGGGTAAAATATCTCCCTTAAATATTTCCCTTGTTAAAGCACTTATCTCTGAATTGTAATCCTAGTGGGCTAGCCAGTCTCTCTTATTAACCTGAAAGTTCCAAGTGTAAGAAATGACCCGTGTTGTCCAGCACTGAGTCCTTTGGCACATAATGAGTGAATTAGAAGAAGTAAGGAGGGATATAAGATCAAGAAACAGATTTAAGGCTTACTGTCCCTAAAGTTTGGAGAAGGGAATGGCAACCTACTCCAGTATGCTTGTCTGGAGAATCCCATGGATAGAGGAGCCTAGTGAGCTACTGTCCATGAGGTCGCAAAGAGTTGTACACGACTAAGCAACTAACACACACACATTTCCTTAAAGTTATATGAACAAGTAAGAAGACAGATACATGTATAGGCATGCTTAAATAAGGAAGAATGTAATTTGGAAGATAACCTCAATCTCAATAAAAGAGACATTCCAAGCCTTCTTTTCTTCTATCTTCCCAAACCCCTTAAGGAAGAAGAGGGTTGAATCAGGGTCAGGACAAAGGGAGGAAGAAGATATACTTTTTATAACCACTGCTAGAGGGAAACAGGCTGTAATATTTTTAAAACCACATTTTGGCCTTAAAGGGAGCAAAGAATTTAACAACTTTCATTTAACAGCTCTCTACAGGGAGCACAGTGCTTTGCAAGAACCCACACAAGGTATTTCAGAGCATATTAAGATGAAAAAAACATAATTCCAGCCCTAAGGAGCTTTATAATCCAATAAAGAACTACATACGGTGGAATTAAGTTATAAGTAGTGCTATAGATTCAGATGAGGGGAAGAAGTCAAGAGACCATAAAAAAAATGTGTCAAGCAGGGAGAAGAGGTGATTGGTCTTCGATGTTAGAAGATTAGAAGCCTCTAAGATAGTCTGAGTTGTGAGGAGAAGCTAAAGGCAGGTAGACTTGAAGACAGTGTAATGGTCTAGTTAAAGGGTAACTGACACATAAGCCAGAATGATGAAAGTAGAAATGTAATGTAGGAAACATTCTGAAAGTCAAGAAGGCAGAATCTTAAAAATTGGTTATGAATGTCTTAAACTTATGAATAAGGAAAATGAGTCAAAGTAATTCCTGAATCCTTACTGTTAATGTGAACTGAATTTTTGAGCAGGTAAAAATTCAGATTTTTATGTAGGGGGTCATCCCTAAGATGATGCCTCCTCAAAACTGGATTATGGAAAGAAAATATATCTCCAAAGAAACCTTTGCTTCTTTCCACTTTATAACTAAGCAAATACCATGTAAGACAAAGGTGGCATTCTCTAAGACAGTTTTGATGAGATGCTTAAGTATAGGATACTGAGGTTGCTTTTATTTGTGATGGTTCACTTATGAACAAATGCCTCCAGCTGTTTTTATTCCATAATGTCTCTCTGCAATTATCTTTAGAACTTAAAGCAGTATGATTAAGTGAAAAGAATCCTTTTTTTTAAAATTAGTTTATTTTCTATTTTTTAACTTTACAATATTGTATTTGTTTTGCCATACATTGACATGAATCCACCATGGGTGTACATGTTTCCCACCCCACCCCCCCGAACCACCTCCCTCCCCATTCCATCCCTCTGGGTCATCCCGGTGCACCAGCCCCAAGCACCCTGTATCACGCATTGAACCTGGACTGGCGATTCGTTTCATATACGATAATCTACATGCTTCCATGTCATTCTCCCATAACATCCCACCCTCTCCTTTTCCCATAGAGTCCATAATACTGTTCTATTTATCTGTGTCTCTTTTGATGTTTCACATACAGGGTTTTATCTTTACCAATTTACTAAATACCATATATATGTGCTAGTATACTGTATTGGTGTTTTTCTTTCTGGCTTACTTCACTCTGTATAATAGGCTCCAGTTTCATCCACCTCATTAGAACTGATTCAAATGCATTCTTTTTGATAGCTGAGTAATATTCCATTGTGTATATGTACCACAGCTTCCTTATCCATTTGTCTGCTGATGGGCATCTAGGCTGCTTCCATGTCCTGGCTGTTAAAAACAGTGCTGCTATGAACACTGGAGTACACGTGTCTCTTTCAAGTCTGGTTTCCTCAGTGTGTATGCCCAGCAGTGGGATTGCTGGGTCGTATGGGAGTTCTATTTCCAGTGTTTTAAGGAATCTCCACACTGTTCTCCATAGTGGCTGTACTAGTTTGCATTCCCACCAACAGTGTAAGAGGGTTCCCTTTTCTCCACACCCTCTCCAGCATTTATTGCTTGTAGTGTTTTGGATAGTAGCCATTCTGACGGGTGTGAAATGGTACCTCATTGTGGTTTTGATTTGCATTTCTCTGATAATGAGTGATGTTGAGCATCTTTTCATGTGTTTGTTAGCCATCTGTATGTCTTCTTTGGAGAAGTGTCTGTTTAGCTCTTTGGCCCACTTTTTGATTGGGTCGTTTATTTTTCTGGAATTGAGCTGCAGGAGTTGCCTGTATATTTTTGAGATTGTCTGTCCGTTGCTTTATTTGCTATTATTTTCTCCCATTCCGAAGGCTATCTTTTCACCTTGCTTATAGTTTCCTTTGTTGTGAAAAAGCTTTTAACTTTAATTAGGTCCTATTTGTTTATTTTTGCTTTTACTTCCAATATTCTGGGAGGTGGGTCATAGAGGATCCTGCTGTGGTTTATGTTGGAGAGCGTTTTGCCTATGTTTTCTTCTAGGAGTTTTATAGTTTCTGGTCTTACATTTAGATGAGATCTTTTTCTATGCAGATACAAGATGACAATTAGATTATATTATTAAACATTTATAAAGAAGAAACAGTAAAGTATAATAACGAAAAGCACTGGCATTAGAGTCCAACAACCCTGGGTTCCAAGGAAAAATTAAATCTCTTTTAGCCTTGATGTCCTTATCTGTATAATGGGAATGATACTTCAGTGACTTTAGAAGGCCAGAGGATTACATGAAATCACATAACAGTGACTGGAATAGTGAGTCGTCAGTAAATATTAGCTTTCAGAACTACATGGAAGAGCTACCAGAAGCCCTGTCTTATTGAGAATATAAATTAAGGGACTCTCCTGGTGGTTCAGTGGTTAAAATTCCACGCTTCCACAGCAGGGGGGGTGGGTTCAATTTCTGGTTAGGGAACTAAGATCCTGCATGCTGCACAGCATGGCCAAAATTTGTTTTTCAATGTAAATCATTAGTTAAATCACTCTTTAGCATGGCATTTGCGAAATACTCAAATTTATTCCTCCTTTTGGTGTTCTAGGCTAGAACAGTGTGTATTTAAGATTAAAATTACTAGGTATTGATACACTTTTAAAATTTAGTATCTGTAATGCTATGTTTCTTCTAATTGCAATGTTTACTAAATATCTGCAAATAATTTAACATCACACAACCTATCCTCAACAATTTTACACATTAAAAGAGAATCTAGGGAGGAAATAATAGCAAACGAAGCAGCTGACAAAGAATTAATCTCAAAAATATACAAGCAGCTCATGCAGCTCAATTCCAGAAAAATAAACGACCCAATCAAGAAATGGGCCAAAGAGCTAAACAGACATTTCTCCAAAGATGACATACAGATGGCTAACAAACACATGAAAAGATGCTCAACATTACTCATTATCAGAGAAATGCAAATCAAAACCACAATGAGGTACCATCTCACGCCAGTCAGAATGGCTGCTATTAAAAAGTCTACAAACAATAAATGCTGGAGAGGGTGTGGAGAAAAGGGAACCCTCTTACACTGTTGGTGGGAATGCAAACTAGTCCAGTCACTATGGAGAAGAGTGTGGAGATTCCTTAAAACACTGGAAATAGAACTCCCATACGACCCAGCAATCCCACTGCTGGGCATACACACTGAGGAAACCAGAATTGAAAGTGACACGTGCACCCCATTGTTCATCGCAGGACTGTTTACAATAGCTAGGACATGGAAGCAACCAATATGTCCATCAGCAGACAAATGGATAAGGAAGCTGTGGTACATATACACAATGGAATATTACTCAGCTATCAAAAAGAATGCATTTGAATCAGTTCTAATGAGGTGGATGAAACTGGAGCCTATTATACAGAGTGAAGTAAGTCAGAAAGAAAAACACCAATACAGTATATTAACACATATATATAGAATTTAGAAAGATAGTAACGACGACCCTATATGCGAGACAGCAAAAGAGACACAGATGTAAAGAACAGACTTTTGGACTCTGTGGGAGAGGGCGAGGGTGGGATGATTTGAGAAAATAGCATTGAAACATGTATATTACTATATGTGAAATAGATCGCCAGTTCAGGCTCGATGCATGAGACAGGGTGCTCAGGACTGGTGCACTGGGATGACCCTGAGGGATGGGATGGGGAGGCAGGTGGGAGGAAGGTTCAGGATGAGGGACACATGTACACCCATGGCTGATTCATGTGAATGTATGGCAAAAGCCACTACAATATTGTAAAGTAATTAGCCTCCAATTAAAATAAATAATAAATTAAAAAAAAGAGAATCTATATTTTAAAAACAATACAATGCTTCTTTTACAACTCTTTGTCCATCTTTTATTACTGATATTCTTCCAAGAAAATCCACTGGTCAATGTGGTAGAGATGGCTAGTTGTTCCTAGTGTGGATTCTCTGCTTCTTCTATGGTTAATAAAAACCTGTATCTTTAGTTGGGTATATTGCCACTCAGAATAAAGGTAAATTATCCAGTTTTCCTTGGTGTGACCAAGTTGGAAAGTTTTGGTCAATGTGATTATAAAGGAAAATGGAGTGTGCACAATAAATGTCACTAAAGTGAGGAAGCACATGCTTATTCTCTTGGTAAATTCTCCCTCTGTCTGGAACGTGGATGTGATTCTAGAGCTGGGGCAGCCATTCTGGACATCTGTCTTAAGAGATGGAAGCCACGTATTGAGGCTGATGAAAAGGGCACCTGACGATTATATGAAGCTTCTAAATCAGTCCTGGACTACCTTCATTTATACGAGAAAATAAGAAACTGTCTTGTATAAGAATTCTTACATTGAATTTTCTAAAATGGCAACGTAATGTAATCCAGTCCTAAAAAATACAGACAAAATGAAAGCCAAGATTTAAACTCACTTGTTTCCTTAACAAATTTGTTCTCATCTTATACATGCCTGATCTTTTTATACCCCTTTTCTTCTTATTCCTTCTGTAAACTCCTGGACCCCTGTCGATATTACCTTGGATTCATTTCCATGGTGTGGATATTACCTTTGGTTCATTTCCATGGTGTTAGGGGAGGGAGAGGGAGTGAGCTCACTCGGTTGCTCTACCACCATCAGTTGTTATATTCCTAAGCTGTCCTCTAGTGTGGAAGCCCACCTTCTTTTCACCACCCTCAGTTACTATATTCCTTATCTATCCTTTAGTCTACCCCATCCACTCTAGAGTCTAGTTTCCTCTTCATCCTAGAATTTCAACTCCATTAAAGAACTGTCCTCAGAAAGAGCATTTATTTGTTCACTACCCACTCAACAAATTTTGAGTATCTACTGTATTCTGTTAGTTGATGAATAAAACAGACCCTGACTTCAGAGAGCTAAGTCAAGCAATATCTTAAAATGCAGATTGAAATGTGTTTTACCTCTATGGTCCCAAATTTTACAAAGGATCAAAGTGAAAAAGATAAGTGAATGTAAAAGATAGGGAGAAAGCAGATATATGGAGAGGGAGCAGGAAATAGGGAGGGATGGAGGAGAATTCTCAGGGACAAAAGCAAAGATGTAACTGTACAGCTAAGGGAGAAGGGAAAGGAACGCACATTCACTGAATTTTAACGGGGCTTCATATACCCTCACAACCTCTTTCATGTGTTAATGATCAACAGGGACAAGCTTATTGTTAAACTTCTGGAACCTTTAGAGCATAGCAACTGCTCTCTTTATTATATCTGCTGTGTGCATTGCTAAGGCAAAGACCTTCAGAAATCCTCAAAAGGCTCCCCATTATTGCTTCCCAATCCCAGCAACCTATTTAGAACTTCTACCCCTTCTCTCTTCTCATTGGAACCTTCTTCTGCCAGTGTGTCCTGAGGGAAGAAGTGATTCCGTAGAATGGGGAGGAAGTACTGTTGAAATCCCCAGTCAAAATTTAGGTTTGATTTGCTCATTCAAACGCTGCTAAAATAGAATGTAAACATCATTTTTGCTACCAACTCTTGTCTGGCAATAAAGCAGTTAAAATTGGCTTTTATGGGTTGTCTTTAGGATTTGCCAGACTGAAAAAATAAGTTCAAAGTTTCAAATAATTAATATGAATTTTACCTTAGGACTGTCACCCCACTGTCTGATACAGAAAACCTGAAAATCATTCTTTGCCTGTAAAATAAAGATAGTACTATTGTTGGACACATGGTTCCAGAAAAATGAAAAAACAAAAACGAAACACCAAACAACTCAGCCACCAATGCTGGGATTTTGGTGCTTTTTGCTGCTGTTGTTATCTTAGGTGCGGAAAAGTATATTTATTAGATACTACTAGACAAGTTTGTGACATTTAGTTCTTAATACTCTATAATATGACTTTATGAATTTTTTTCTTCGATTGTGGTTTTAACACTTCATAAGTAGTTTCTTTTCCTGTTAACTTTTCAGACAACTCTGCTTAAGCTTGAGCTAAATACCTGGAGGAAGTGCTATCACAATTTTAGCTTTTTGTTTCCACTTGAGCAATATTATTCTCAATATTTCTCCATTAGTAAAGTATCATATGTTTACCCTCCAACTTAATAAAATTTTTTATAGTATATAAAAATTAATATGAAATAATTATGGTAAAATAATGAAACAATTATAAATCTGAAACAGAGAAAACAGGAACACTGTTCCACAAGTACTAGCAAAAGGTTTATAGGATGCTTTAAATTTTTCTTTGGCTTTTGTTTAGCACCTGAGTCAGGAAACTCTTACTGATCAGGGTCCCTTGCCTTTTTCTATAGGGCCCTTGTCCATAACATGCAGCCAAAACATAACAATTGTTATTAATATATTCCTGATACAGCATAAAAAAGCATGAAAACATTCTAAGTACTAAAGACAGTCTTTTCTTCCCCAATGGACAATAAGTTCAGAAAAACAAGTTTCCTCGTTTATCAACCATGCTATTTAAGACTCTGTGATGTGCACTGCTATTTTCTATAAAAATGTATTCTTTCAATGAATATCTCAGCTCAAATGTTGGCCAGAAAAGTTTTTAAATCTAGTTTTGTTTTTTCTTATTCTTTCAAATTGGATTTAGGGAGTAGAAAAAAGTACGTCTTTATTTCACACAGTAAACCTCATTAGGCTCTAAAAACTATAAATCTCTACTAATTGGTATCTTTGCACAGCAAAAGTTATGGCAACCTTAACTCATGGGGATGATTTTGTAGTACTACAAGATGTTAAAATCTCCTCTGATTAAACAACACAATTGTATTCAGCATCTAGTCCACGTCTGATGTAATAATCATAAGTTTCAGAGGTAAAATAATTATAACCTGAAGCCAGAATTGGAATTTGGAGAGTGTCTATGTACACTTTCATTTTACAAATGAAAAAATTGAGAACCAGAGGTGAAATACATAGTTTTAATGTTGAGGTATTTATCATATTATAGTTTTGGGAAAAACTGGGCACCTGTGTGTAAAGTCAGGGTTGGTCTTTGGATTTTATAGAGTAAATGAGTGCTTACTTGGTGTAATTTTAGAAGTGCTATTATCAAAACCAAAACAAAAACCCCAACCACATAAAAATGTGTCACCCAAATTTTCCCTCAAGATGAAAAGAGTAAAATGATATCTAGTTATCTTTCTTTTACATATTTAGTTGAGATTCAATAATTCTATAAGCAGATTAGTTCTATTAATTTCTATTAAAATGCAAATATAAAACTCATACAAAAGAAAAAACTCAAACTATATAATGGACTCAAACCTTACATAGACATGTAAGATGAAAATCATGTAGATAAAATTATCATTGAAAATCTCTTTAGAAGGTACCAGACTGAAGACAGATTAAACCACTTCTTATTAAGTCCAAAACAGGCAGTGTGTCCCTCAGCATTAGAGCTGATGACTGTTCATTTGGTTCAACACCTGCTGGAGTCATTGGTTTGTGTTTAGGAGCCTTGTATAAAAAAAGAACCTCGTGTAAAAGATGTGTCTTTAACACTTGAAACACCCTCAGAATGGTCAGGTGCTCATTCTATAAGAAGTGAGCAGGAACTCAGACCAAGGAAGAACATAGCAGATTTCTTTTTATTTAATACTCACTCAGGAGTATATGCTCACTGAGTATCATGTTAGGCAGAATTGCCTATGATATTTATATTAAAATACATTCTGCCTCACATTGAAAATTCTTTTGATAAGTAAGAATAGTTATATTTACATAAATTAAATGTATGAGTGATGTAGTTCTATTTTAGGAGTCAGTTCTTTCCTTAAGACCGGGTTTTGATGGCCTATTAGGGCAACAGAGAAAAGAACAGGTTCTTCGTGAACAAGGAAAGATGTCATGGAGGGTGGATCTACTCCTTAGGAGTAGTAGTCAAAGGATCTACTCCTTTGACTGTGGATCTACCACAGTCAAAGGTAAATTTTGCCTACTTCACAACTCTGTTTAGAGTATAGGTACACATATGCTACATAAAGCTTTTAAGTCGCAAGAGCTTACTAACCATAATATCCAATATTCTCAAACATGATAGATTACTGAGAATTTTTGCACACAGTAACTATTAGTGTGAAAGTATCCTCTTTATACTGGGGCTTCCCTGGTGGCTCAGATGGTAAAGAATCTGCCTGCAATGTGGGAGACCTGGGTTCAATCCCTGGGTTGGGAAGATCCCCTGGAGGAGGGCATGGCAACCTACTCCAGTATCCTTGCTTGGAGAATCCCCATGGACAGAGGAACCTAGTGGGCTATAGTCCATGGGGTCACAAGAGTCGGACACGACTGAACGACTAAGGACACACACACATCATCTTTATATTTTACTGTTTTCAGTTCAAGATGAGGTCCAATTTAAAAAAATCGAACTTGGAGGTAAGAATATCAAGTTTAGAAATCACAGTGTTGTCTTGTGGCTTCTCTATGGAGTACTGCCAGCAAGTGCTGGCTTCTTGCTGAGAGCTAACCACTGCTAAAGTGTCTGAAGAGGAGGGGTCATAGTCCTATCATTAGTAGTAAAAATCCTGTTACCAAATTAAATAAAGACAGTTTACATGTACAGATTCTAAACTGGTTGACCCAAAGAGCAAAATGAAGTTGACAGAAACGGAAACAAGTATTTTCATGAATTTACAAACTAAGTTTCTATTAAGAGTTCTTTTGGCTACAAATTCAGTTCTTTAAGAAGCTTGTTGATAGTCCTCTTTTTTCTGAATTAAATTATTGTTCATGTAGAAGATATATTAGTCAAGTGAATTATTATGGCTTCAAATCTAAAAAGGAAACCAGGGGCTTCCCTGGTGGTCCAATATTCAAGAGTTTGCCTGCCAACACAGGGAACATGGGTACCATCCCTGGTCTGGGAAGACTCCATATGCTGTGGAGCAATTAAGCCCGTGTGCCACAACTACTGAGCCTGTGCTTTAGGCAACTACTGAAGCTTGTGCGCCCTAGAACCAGTGCTCCACAACAAGGCAAGGCACCGCAATTAGAAGCCCACACTCTGCAGCTGGAGAGTAGGCCCCCATTTACTGCAACTAGAGAAAGCCCACACACATCAACGAAGACCCAGCACAGCCAAAAATAAATAAATACATCCAAAGGAAACAGGGATGGGTGAGAGGAGAAAACACACTGAGAGGGATTATTTTGTGGCCATACACTGCACCACGGCTGTGACTGGGATTTCACAAATGCATATGTATCACATATGGCTGAACTCACTTAGGACCTATGATTGGGAAAATAACTACTGGAAACACATGACCAATTGATACCAGGTGTTATCTTTAGCATGAAAACCCCAGTTATGGGATTAGAGATTATTATGTGAATTGCTAGTCTTTAGCTACAGCACTAATGAAAATTATTTCAGCAACAAAAGTAACTCTCCCACAAAAGAAATAATTTGGTAGGTCTCTTATTTGATATTCTTTTTTATTGTACTTAGCTGAACTTTTTCAATTAGGCACAAAGGTATTAAACTGAAGGCTTTTTATGATGGGTTTTCAGAAAGGATGAAAGGGTTGAATTTAATGTTCAAATTTCTGATTTCTCTGTCAACTTAGTTGTTAAATGTGGGGAATTATTACAAATTTATCACTTTAGTAGTGCTACTTTATTCTTCATGTAAACATTTGTCCAAGGACTCTTAAAGCAACTCCAGCAAATTACATTAGGTGTTTTGCTACAACGATTAAATTAAAACAGAAGTCTTTGGTATCACTTCCTTGATTTTATTTTAGCTTCTTAAAAATAAATTAAAAAAAAAAAAGTGGGGACTTTCCTGGTGGTCCAGTGGTTAAGAGTCTGCCTTCCAGTGCAGGGGATAAGGGTTCAATCCCTGACCAGAGAGCTAAGCTCCCGTAAGTCACAGGGCAACTGAAGCCACTACCACAACTACTGAGCCTGTGAGCTCTGGAGCCCGCACACCACAACTAGAGAGACACCCATGTACTGTAGCTGAGACCCAACGCAGCCACATAAATAAATAAACACTTTTTAAAATGTTCAATAAAAAAATAATTTAAAAGAAATAAATAAATGAAATGTTAAAACCACCTAAATGGCAAACTAGTATAAATTTTTTTTAAAATAACATATCCTCAGTTTGCAGAGTGTTCATTTTAATTTGAAACATAAAAATCTCAAACATTTTACTATTTCTTCCCTCTAAGGACAACCCAGCATTTACCCGTACAAGTACCTCTACCACTAACAAGTAACTAATGATCCAAAAGAGGGATTTTGAGGGCAATGAAGACGTAGTAGTTTTCAGAACATAAGAAATAAAGGTTCAATCACAAAATTCCTCATGTCATGGGAAAACAATAGAACCCATAATCAATATGTGAATAATATAAAATACTTTAATAATGTAGCACTGATAAGTTCAGAATTGATTGCTTAACTAAGAATACTGGGATTTCTTCTCCCTTAAACATATCATAATTCCTGAACTATTTAAAAGTTTCATAACAAAATATATCAATACAGCATTGAGAAATTATTTTTTAAATAACAGGAAAAAATGTGCTGACCTAAGTAAATTTGAAAACAAGTAGAGTTTGTAAGACTAAAGCAAAAGGAATTGTATGTAAGCACTGTACTGTCATTGCTAAAGTTGTTTTCCACATAATATGGGTCAACAATTCTATACTGCTATACATATATACTACAATTGAATGAGTAAATGAATTGTGACTGGTGTGAGCCAGATGTCCCACTATTGGAGGAGGGAAATTACAGATAAGTGGAGAAATCTAGAATGGTCCATGTGGTAACTGATTAGTTAGAAATATCACTACAAACTCAAGTTTAGCTTAATACAGACATAGATGGTTATATACAGAAATATTTATAGATGTATATACATAGGGCTTTCTTGGTGGCTCAGACAGTAAAGAATCTGTCTGCAGTGCAGGAGACCTGGGTTCTATCCCTGGGTCAGAAGGTCCCCTGAAGAAGGGAATGGCTACCCACTCCAGTATCCTTGCCTGGAGAATTCCAAGGACAGAGGACCCTGGTGGGCTACAGTCCATGAGGTCACAGAGAGTCGGACAGGACTGAGCGACTAACACACACATACACAGGTGCGTATACACATATATATTTCCTTGCTCTGTCTGCCAAGAGGGCCTAAAAGCAATGAATGACACCCTAGTGGCAACAGGAACATCTCGCTGATGTCTCTCTGGTTATTTTAATAATCTGAAGCTCATTCTTAAGTAGATTCTATAAGAAGTGACCATAGGAAATAGATTCTCTGAGCTTCTTTTCCCTTACATATTTATTTATTTGGCTGTGACAGGTCTTAGCTGCAGCATGCAGGATCTTCACTGCATCATGCAAGATCTTTCCTTGCATCATGTGGACTCCAGAGCCTGTGGGCTCAGTAGTTGCAGTACGCAGGCTTAGTTGTCCTACAGCACGTGGGATGTTAGTTCCCCAACCAGGGATCAAAGTCACATCCCCTGCATTGCAAGGTGGATTCTCAACCACTAGACCACCAGGGAAGTTCCAGCTCTGACACACTGAAAATATTTGTTGTTTATGCTTAAAAGTTAGAAAATCCTTGGCTCACATTTTCTTTCCTAGAATATATTAAATATGCTGCTCTATTTTCTTTTGGTATTGCTATTGAAAAGTCTGATGATAATATAACTTTTCCCTTATAAGTTCGTATGACTATGTCTTGGTAATGGTCATTCTGGGTTAATATTGTTAGGCATGCAATATATTCTTTCAATATGTAGCTTATTTCTTTTTAATTTCAAGAGAATTTTCTTGAATTGTACTTTTTAGTACTCATTTTTATGCCTTACTCTGATTTTTTTTCCAGTGGCTATTATCTGTATGTTGGCTCTTCTGTCTACTCTTAATATCTGTCACTTTTCAAAATTCCTTTAAAATTTTTTTTCATCGCTTTTATATTTTTAAAGCTTCCTTATTTTTCACCTATTTCTCTTACAGTATTATTTATTTGGATTTATGTTCTTTCCAGTTTAATGCATTACTTCAAGTGATTTTTCTCTTTTTTGCAGAGTTATATTACCTCACTTCTGAGTTTTTCTAATTCTGATTTTTGTGGTTCTTTTTATTGTTTTCCTAATGTCTTTTGTTTTAAATAGTAGGTTACAGTATTTGACTAATCTTTCAAGTATGTTTTCATCGTCTGTAGATAATATTCAACTCCTTATTCTCATTTATAACTTTATATGTTGCTCATTTTTATGTGAAATAAGCTTGAATGAGATAGGGTCAGAACAGATTTTCTAACTACATAGAATTTTCTGTTGCTTCTAAGTAGTGTGACAACTTGCATTCTGCAATTTTTGGGAATCCATTCTTCTCTCTCATAGACTTTCTTTTCCTTTTATCTCTGTTGTCCCTATTCTGTTTAACTGTTATTCCACTCCTAGCAACTGTTTTTCAATAGGGGACCCTGTCATAGAAAGAAGTCATGGAAAGGTTGGTTTTAAGAGTTCATAAAAGCTGTTCCAGTCTCTTCAGTTCTTCTTACAGCGAATCTCTTGCACTCATCTACTTTGAGAATAAGCAAAATTCCTCCCAATTTCAGCTACTGTTTGCAGATTGGCCTGCCCATATTTCCCAATGAGTATCTGTCAGCTATTTCAGGGTTTTCCTCTTCTCACTACTCCATGGCTGCCTTCTACCTCCAGTCTCTCTTTCGTTATAGCAACAGCCTTTCTGTCTCATTGTTTGTGCCACCTTCTAGCCTATTCTCCATCCTGGAAAAGTCTTTCTAACTTGCAGGTCTGATGATGTTACAGTCCTTCATAGGTTTCCCCTTAACTTTTAGAATGAAATCCAGATTCCTTCCATGGAATACAATTCCCTTCTGAATCATGTTAACTCTCATGACTCTGTGCTTTTGCACATGCTAATCTCTCTGACGAGAGCACCCTATCTCCCACCTCTTCAACCAGGTACTCCTCAGTGAGGCTTTAGTTGAGGCTATACTCCTCTATAGAGCCTTCCTCTGATCATTATCTGAGTCCCCTCATTTTCAATCATCCAAAGCCTCCTCTACTACCCATATACTTCTGGAGTTGAGCACATGTTCACACCACAGTACCACCTGAGGTCTTGCCCCTTTAGTCATTTTCCTGGATGAGTTTACCTTCCTTCAGACCACTTGCCACTATGTATTGCAACTGCTTTTTACCTGTCCGTTTCTCCCACCTGTCTGTGAGTTCCCTGAGAGTGAAGCCTTGCCTTATTTGTTTCCCAGTACACAGAGTAAATACTCAATAATGTCTCTTAAATAAATAAATTCATGTGAGGCATGATGTAGAAAAATCCTAAATGAAAATGAGAATTTCATTTTGAATCTGTATTGATTGAAGAAAGTGTATCCCATCCTTTGCTCTAAAAGAAACACCAGTGCCTCAACATTCAATAATTCATCCAACGTGGAACATAAGTAAAAAATGTTAGAGTTAAAAGGTTTTAAAAAATCTGATGGAATACTTTTGTTCTCAAAATTCACTGAGACCATGATAAGAAGAATGTCCATTATAAACAGCCTCCCCACATCTTTTGTTTTAAATAAACCTTTAGCTGCCCCTAACTGGCCCTGCTTATAGGTAGTGCAGGAGTTTACCACAGACATTCCTCTGCTTACCTTGCCTATTCAACTTGAGATCTGCACCATCAGTACTGCTCCACTGGATTTAGTCAACAAAGCAGTGGAACTACTTCTATAGGACAGCTGTTAAAATGTAGCAACTATCAAAGAAATAAGGCTTTGAAAAGGCAGCTACCTTCTCTAGCCTTTCCTTTTAACACCAACAAGTTTATAAGATCAGATAGGAAGAGCCTCTCAAAATTTTACACAGAGGCATTTCTAATCTTTTAGGGGAGAGAACTCTTTCCATAGGGGATAAAGCAGTGACCAACCCAGGAGTAGCTGGCCCAAAGCAGGATAATTACTTATGTCAAACTTTGTATCATAGTCCCTAATATAGCCATTCTTATTTTTAACCTAAAATAATGTTTAAAATTACTTAACAATTAAATTACCTATCTCTTGTTCAGACTAGTTCCCCCTGTAAATGCCATCCTACTTTAAATTCCAGGAAGATACACTGCATTTATTCTAGATGGGAAAGAAGATATGCAGATTTCACTACAAGGTGCAACAGAAATATCATACTGGAGAGGATGGTATTGCCGGCATATGACTGGAAGTGGCACAATTCCAAGCATATGTTAGATGAGAGTACTTCATCTGGGAGAAACTTAAAATAATAATTTAAATGTTCATGAGGCAAACTAGGTTCCAACTTACAACACTAAGAAACAGAACCATCAACGAAAAGGAAATCAATTGCCAAGTGTACCAAAAGGGATGTAGGGTAAACAAGAGGAAAATTTGCATTTGTTGACATACAAATAGAAGTATTCTATAGGAGGTGCATTAATTATTAATGGCAAACCCTATAAACACAAAATAAAACCAACATCACTGGTCACATAATTCAAAATTTACATGTAATAAAGGCAAGGCAATGGATTCAAGTTATAACTTGTCATATATTTACTCCACAGACATATAGCCACATATCCTAGGCTGCAGTAATACTCCAATTTGTGAAGCTGAGAGCTATAAAAAATGAGGGGGTGAGTACTTAAAACATTTTAACTGTTTACTATTTTATCTCCTCCACTAAATTGCTAGTCTCTTGAGGACAGGGGCTAGGACATAGTATTTCTCTTCCTTTTGCTTAACATACTTCTCAGAGTTGCCTTTCAACAAACATCTGTCGCATGTATGAATGATTGAATGAATAAGTGAATGATAGCCAAAACTTCTGTAAAAATTGGAAAACATCTTGGCACATCAGAGCAGGAAACAGAGGAGAGTGGATATTTATTATTTATATTAACATGCTATACACTAATATTTAATATATAGCGTTTGAAGTCAATTATATATATTAACACATATTTTAATATAGAACTGAAAGGAAGTTAACTTACATAAGAACTTTTAATTTATTTTTTCAAGAAGAAAACTCCATCATAGCAATTAATATCTAATCAAGCATAAAGGGGAGAAAGTCTTAGGATGGCAGAGTAGAAGGACATGAGCTCACTCCTTACAGAAACACCAAAACACAACTAACTGCTGAATAACCATTGACAAAAAAATGTTGGAACCTACCAAAAAAGATACCTTATATCTAAAGACAAAGAAACCACAATATAACTGTAGGAGCTGTGCAATCATGATAAAAATCAAACCCAATATGCACTGGGTGAGCAGCATGTAAACTGGAAAATAATTATATCATGGAAGTTCTCCCACAGGAGTGAAAGCAAGGTTTGATCCCAAGAATTCCACAGGATGGGGGGGGGGGACGACAGAAACTCTACTTTTGGAGGGTGCACACAAGGTCTCATGCACACTAGGACCCAGGGAAAAAAGCAGTGACCTCATAAGAAAAGACCCTGATGCTGGGAAAGACTGAGGGCAGGAGGAGAAGTGGGCAACAGAGGATGAGATAGTTGGATGGTATCACTGACTCAATGGACATGAATTTGAGCAAACTCCAGGAGATGGTGAAGGACAGGGAAGCCTGGCATGCTGCAGTCCATGGGGTCACAAGGAGTTGTACATGACTTAGTAACTGAACAACATATAAGAGACTGGGCCAGAGCTATCTGCCAGTGTTGGAGGGTTTCCTGCAGAGGCAGGGGGCAGCTGTGGCTGACTGCAGAGACAAAGAGACTGGCAGTGGCAGTTCTATAGAATATTCATTGGCATAAGCCTTCCTGAAGGTGCCATTTTTCTCCCTAGGACCTAGCCTCAGCCAACAGCCTGCAGGCTCCTGTGCTGGGATGCCTCAGGCCAAACCACCAACTGGGCAGAAACACAGCTATACGCAACAGCAGACAGGCTGCTTAAAGTCTTCCTGAGCACTGTCCTGCCCAGCAGGGGGACAAGATCCAGGTCAGCTTACCAGTGGGCAGGCATCAGTGGGCAGGAACCAGATACTTACACACACACACACACACACACACACAGAAGAAATCACACACAACACTAAAGTTAGTTTTCAAATCCCAAGAGAAGAGAACAAAAGAGGAAGAAAAAGGACCTACAGGAGCAAATCCAAAACAATTAAGAATGGCAATAAGAACACACATATCAGTAATTACCTTAAATGTAAATGGATTAGATGCTCCAACCAAAAGACACCGACTGGCTGAATAGATACAAAAACAATACTCATATATATGCTATCTACAAGGGATCCACTTCAGATCTAGGGACACATACACACTGAAAGTGAGGGGATGGAAAAAGGTATTCCATGCAAATGGAAATTAAAAGAAAGCTGGGGTAGCAATACTTACATCAGACAAAATAGACTTTAAAATAAAGACTGATTCAAGAGACAAAGAAGGACACTACACAGTGATCAAGGGATCAATCCAAGAAGAAGAGATGAGAATTGTAAGTTGTAAATATATATGTACCCAACATATGAGCACCTCAATATAAAAGGCAAATACTAAGAGCCATAAAAGGAGAAATTGACAGTAGCATAATAATAGTGGGGGACTTTAACACCCCACTTACATCAATGGACAGATCATCCAGAAAGAACATCAGTTAACACAGGCTTTAAATGACACATTATACAAGATAAACTTAACTTATATTTATAGAGCAGCAAATGCACATGCTTTTCAAGTGCACATGTCCATTCTTTAAAATAGATCACATACTGGGCCACAAAGCAAGCCCCAGTCATTAAAGAAAATGGAAATCATATCAAGCATCTTTTTTGACCACAACACCATGAGATTAGAAATCAACTACAAGAAAAACACTGTAAAAAAAACACAAACATGTGAAGGCTAAACAATATGCTAGTAAACAACCAATGGATCACTGAAGAAATCAAAGAGGAAATCAAAAATACCTAGAGACAAATGAAACACAAGCACAATGATCCAAAACATTTGGGACACAGCAAAAACAGTTCTAATTGGGAAGTTTATACTAATAAAATCTTACCTTAGGAAACAATAAAAATCACAAGTAAACAACCTAACCTCACACCTAAAGCAGTTTTAGAAAGAAGAATAAACAAAATCCAAAGTTTGTAGGAGGAAAGAAATCATAAAGATCAGAGCAGAAATAAATGAAATAGAAACAAACAAAACCAACAGAAAAGATCAATGAAACTAAAAACTGGTTTTTTAAAAAGATTTAAAAAATTCATATATTTTTAGACAGACTCATCAAGAGAAAAAGGCCACAGGCTCAAATCAATAAAATTAGAAATGAAAAAAGAAGTTACAAAAGACACCATAGATATTCAGAGGATCATAAGAGACTACTACAAGCAACTATATGCCAATAAAATGGACAACCTGGAAGAAATGGACAAATTGTTAGAAATATACAATCTTCTGAGAATGAACCATGAAGAAATAGAAAATATGAACAGAACAATCAGAAGTAATGTAATTGATACTGTGATTTAAAAACTTCCAACAAAATTCAGGACCAGATGGCTTCATAAGCAAATTCTACAAAACATTTAAAGAAGAGTCAACACCTATCCTTTGGAAACCATTCCAAAAAATTGCAGAGAAAGTAATACTCCAAAACTCATTCTATGAGGCCACCACCACCCTGATGCCAAAATCAGATAAAGATAAAATAACAGAAAATTACAGGCCAATTTCACTGATGAACAGAGATATAAAAATCCTCAACAAAATACTAGCAATCTGAATCCAACAATACATTAAAAGGATCATACACCATGATCAAGTGGGATTTTATTCTGGGAATGCAAGCATTTTTCAATATCTACAAATCAATCAGTGTGACACAGCGCATCAACCATATTAAGAATGCAAATCATATTATTATCTCATTAGATGCAAAAAAAAAAAAGCTTTTGACAAAATTCAACGCACATTTATGATAAAAACTCTCTAGAAAGTGGGTACAGAGAGAACACACTCCCAACATAATAAAGTCCATACATGACAAAGTGAAAGTGAAAGTGAAAGTCACTTAGTCATGTCCAACTCTTTGTGATCCCATGGACTAATCCATGGAATTCTCCAGGCCAGAATAAGGCAGTGAGTATATATGACAAACCTATAGCTAATATCAAACTCAAAGATCAAAAGCTGAAAGCATTTCCTTAAAGTCAGGAACAAGACAAGGATGTCCACTTTCACCATTTTTATTCAGTACACCTTTGGAAGTCCTAACCATGGCAATCAGAGAAGAAAAAGAAACAAAAAGAATCTAAGTTGGAAAAGAAGATATAAAACTGTCATTGTTTGCAAATGACATAATACTATACATAGAAAATTCTAAAGATGGTACCAGAAAACTACTAGAGCTCATAAATGAATCTGGTAAAGTTGCAGGATACAAAATTAATATATAGAAATCTGTTACCTTTCTATATACTAAAAACAAAAGATCAGAAATAGAAATTAAAGAGACAACCCCATTTACCATCACATCAAAAAGAATAAAATACCTAGGAATAAACCTACCTAGGAAACAAAAGAGTGGTACTCTGAAAACTATAAGATACTAATGAAAGACATCGAAGATGATACAAACAGATGGAAAGATATGCCATATTCTTGGAATGGAAGAATCAATATTGTCAAAACACCTATACTACCCAAGGCAATCTACAGATTAGATGCAATGCCTATCAAATTATCAGTGGCATTTTTCACAGAACTAGAACAATCAATCTTAAAATTTATACGGAGACACAAAAATCCCGAATGGCTAAAGTGATCTTGAGAAAGAAAAATGGAGCTAGAGGAATCAGGCTCCCCAACTTCAGACTATGCTACAAAGCTATAATCATCAATACAGTATGGTATTGGCTCGAAAACAGACACATAGATAATGGAACAGAACAGAAAGCCCAGAAATAAACCCACACACCTATGTCAGTTAATCTATGACAAAGCAGGCAAAACCATACAATGGAGGGAACACTCTCTTCAATAAATGGCTGAGAGAACTGGACAGTTACCTGTAAAATAATGAAATCGGAACATTCTTTACCATCATAGAAAAAAAAAAAACCCACTCAAAATGGATTAAAGACCTAAATGTAAGACTGGACACTATAAAACTCAGAAAACACAGGCATAACACTCTTTGACATAAAACTGCAGCAATATCCTTTTCAGTGCATCTCCTAGGGCAATGGAAATAAAGACTAAAGTAAATAAATAGGACTAAATTAATCTTAAGAGCTTTGTACAGCAAAGGAAATCATAAACAAAATGAAAAGACAACCCACAGAATGGGAGAAAATATTTGCAAATGATGCAACTGACAAATGATTCATCGCCAACATTTACAAACAGTTCATGTGGCTCAGTACCAAACAATAAAATAAAGGGAAGAAGACCTAAATAGACATTTCTCTAAAGAAGACATACAGATGGTCAAGAGGAACATGAAAAGATGCTCAATATTGCTAATAATTTGAGAAATGCAAATCAAAACTACAATGAGGTATCACCTCACACTGGTCAGAATGGCCATCATCAGGGTGTAGAGAAAAGGAAACCCTTCTACAGTGTTGGGGGGAATGTAAGTAGGTAGCCACTTTGAAGAACAGTATGGAAGTTTCTTAAGAAACTAAAAATAGAATTCCTACATGATCCAGCAACCCCACTCCTGGGCATATATCCAGAGAAAAACATATTTCAAAGGGATTCATGCACCCCGATGTTGATTTCACCACTGTTTACAATAGACAAGACACAGAAGCAACCTAAATGTCCATTGACAAATGAATGAATAAAGAAGATATGGCATATATATATATATATATATATATACACACACACACACACACAATGGAATATTACTCGGCCATTAACAGGAACGAAATAACACCATTTGAAGCAACGTGGATGGACTTGGAGATTATCACACTAAGTGAAGAAAGACAAATATCATATGATATTGCTTATATGTGAAATCTAAAAAAGAAAACAATACCATTGGACTTATTTATAAAACAGAAACAGACTCACAGGCTTAGAGAATAAACTTATGGTTACTAGGGTGAGGGGTAGATTGAGAAATTGAGATTAACATGTACACACTGCTATATTTAAAACTGACAACAAGGACATACTGTATAGCACAGGAAACAATATTCTAACCTAAATGGAAAAGGATTTGAAAAAAATAGATACATAAATACATATAACTAAATCACTCTGCTGTACCCTGAAATTAACAATACTGTTAATCAACTATACTCCAATATAAAATTTAAAAAAAAAACATAAATATCCAGAAAAGAGTACATATATAAATAAAACTACATGTCTGACTTTGGTTTGAAACCTAGGCAACAGCTTTAAATGAAATTTTGAAATGATGATCATAAGTAAAACAGTGTTGTAAAATACAACAAAAGCAAGAAAGGTAAGTATAGGAAAAACTGATTTTTAAAAAATATTTTATTGGAAGATAATTGCTTTACAATACGGTGCTGGTTTCCGCCACACATCAACATGAATCTGCCACGGGTGTACATATGTCCCCTCCTCCTTAAACCTCCCTTCCATCTCCCACCCCATGCCACCCCTCTAGGCTGTCACAGAACACTGGGTTGAGCTCTCTGTGTCACACAGAAAATTCCCACTATCTATTTTACATATGGCAATGTTACATGTTTCCACACTACTCTCTCAATTTGTCCCACCCTCTCCTTCCCATACTGCGTCCACAAGTCTGTTCTCCATGTCTGCATCTCCATTAAGCCTCTCTATATGTGAAGTAAAAATATTGGCCAATTCAGTGACAAAGTCAAATTGGTTATTAGGCATCTGACTTAACTACTTTTTCAATTTTCAACAGGTTTTGCGGCATGTCACCATCTTTTTCTAATCACATGATAGAGACAGCCAGTGGAAGGAGAAACTTCAAATCTAAATGTGTCCAAATAAGAGTAACTGTGCTATTAGCTGAGGTGGTGTCTGTCTGCAACAGAACTTTAGGTAGCGGTGAACACACCCCAGCCTAGAAAAGACAAATGGATTAAAAAAAAATCATTTCAATTATAGTCATAGATTTACCATCTTGCTAAAGAATAGAGACAGTATGGCAAGCCTTTAAATATTAAAAAGCAGAGTTTAAATTGCAAGAGGAATCAAGTTAGTTGGAATGATCGAAAAAATTGATGAGATTCACTTCCTAAGGGAGGCAGACAAATACCAAAGCAGTTTCCAACTTTCAAATACTCTGGCTATACAAGTGGGCAAGCAGTAGAAATAGAGGAAACACTGACTGAAACTGCCTACCCTGGCCAGGCATGAATAGTAACTATTTGCATGAGCTATTTTATGACAGGAGGTGAGGAACAAGGAACTAATAAGCCACCACCAACCAGAAGAGTTTGAGAAAGGTCAAAAGGAGATGCCATGTGTTCTACCACCTCCCAGAATCCTTCTTGCTGTCATCCATCTTGGCTAAGCAATGCGTGCACCACAAGGACCCTGAGTCAGAACGATTGGCCAGAGGCAACCTGGAAACTAACCCCATCACCATAAAACCCAAGACTGCAAGCCACATGGCAGAGCAGTCCTCCTGGGTTCCCTTACCCTCCTGCTCTCTGCCTAGGCGCTCCTTTCCAATAAAGTCTCTTGCTTTGTCAGCACATGTCTCCTCGGACAATTCATTTCTGAGCATTGGACAAAAGCCTGCCTGCTCTCGGGCCCTGGAAGGGGTCCCCCTTCCTGCAACAGTAGTAGTTCCCTCCCATCTCCCAAATCACCAACAGCAGACATACACAACCCTTAACCAAGGTTTCTAAGCCTAAGGGTAAATGCTCTGTCTTCCAGTTTGACCGTAGGAAAAGCAAGTTTCCAAGAGAGCTATCTTCTTTTAGTAAGCATGTGGAATTAATAAAATACAAGTGTCAACAAATAATCACTTACCACTGGACTCCCTTCTTTTCCAAACCCTCTTTCATGTCTCTGTATCCTAGCCTAGAAAGGAAAGGGAAGAAGCAAAAGCACAGCTTCTATTGCCTAGGTAGGCGAGATGTGGTCCTCAAAACATACATTTCCATAGGAATAATGTAAGCGGTAGTTTGTTATGGTAAAATTGTTCAATTATCGTAACTTTTCAAGTAAGAATGGGCTGAACACTTTGTGTGAGCTGATCCTTGAAACTAATCACCAAGTATTAATACCACTTATACACAGAAATATAAGGTGAGTCCTAAATAGCTGATTTACAAACTAGTTCCTGTTAAAAAACAGAGGAATTCATTTCAGAGATTAGTTTAACAGTTTAAAATTCTTTTGGATCAGTAGCTTTAAAGTTGGTTTTACGTAGTAGCAGGGTTTCAAGAAGTTTCAAAGAAAATTACATTCAGTAGTTTTTTATTTACTGAACACCTGAACTGAGCCAGACTATAATGGGGCTACTTCAGTGCTACTTTAATGATGATATAACAAATCAGCTGACCGTTTTTAACATTAAAGAAGTCAGATAAACTGCAACAGTGTATGCTAATAACTGAATGGATTCTTTGAAAGACAAAAGGTAACCCTTTAAGGAATGTTTAAATTGGGTCCTTCTTATCAACTTTACACAGGACTATTATTATGTCAAAGATAGGATTCCAAAGTATGAAAAACATTAGAAGGGTTGAAGAATTGCAAAAAGTTTAGAAATTGCAGTTATGGTTTTTTTTTTTTTTTTTTCTGTAGCTGAATACAGGATGAAAATGATAAATCACTAATGTGATATCAGAAGTTTTTAGGAAAGATGTGAAAAATACGTTTCAAACCAAAGCCACACAGATAGCTACAATATATCAGAATGGAAATTCCACAAAGACAAAGATTTTTGCTTATTCTATTATAAACTCATCCACTTGGCTTAGAATAGTGCTTGGTACTTTGCACCTAACTCAGTAAATACTTGTTGAATAAACAACTGAATGAAAAGTAATCCTCTATACATTTCAGAAATATTTAAAAAAGTTTTAAAGATAACTCTTGTTAATGTAAAGCTAATATTTTTGCTGTAAGAAAGTATAAAGTTATCTGTATGTATAAATATAAATGCTATTAAAACTGATTACAATTTTACTACTCAAACAAAGCTGCTGCCAACATACTGATATACTTACTCTCAGCTCTTTTTCCTATGCATATTTTTAGAGTTGAGATCAAACATTATTTAAACTAATCTATTTAGCCTTCCTCTTGAGAAATCTGTACGCAGGTCAGGAAGCAACAGTTAGAACTGGACATGGAACAACAGACTGGTTCCCAATAGGGAAAGGAGTACATCAAGGCTGTATACTGTCACCCTGCTTATTTAACTTATATGCAGAGTACATCATGAGAAACGCTGGGGTGGATAAAGCACAAGCTGGAATCAAGACTGCCAGAAGAAATACCAATAACCTCAGATATGCAGATGACACCACCATTATGGCAGAAAGTAAAGAACTAAAAAGCCTCTTGATGAAAGTGAAAGAGGAGAGTGAAAAAGTTGGCTTAAAGCTCAACATTCAGAAAACTAAGATCATGGCATCTGGTCCCATTACTTCATGGCAAATAGATGAGAAGACAGTGACAAACTTTATTTTTGGGGGCTCCAAAGTCACTGCAGATGGTGACTGCAGCCATGAAGTTAAAAGACGCTTGCTTCCTGGAAGAAAAGTTATGACCAACCTAGACAGCATATTAAAAAGCAGAGATATTACTTAACCAACAAAGGTCTGTCTAGTCAAAATTATGATTTTTCCAGTAGTCATGTATGGATGTGAGAACTGGACTATAAAAAAAGCTGAGCGGCAAAGAATTGATGCTTTTGAACTGTGGTGTTGGAGAAGGCTTTTGAGAGTCCCTTGGACTGCAAGGAGATCCAACCAGTCCATCCTAAAGGAAATCAATCCTGAATATCATTGGAAGGACTGCTGTTGAAGCTGAAACTCCAATACTGTGGCCACCTGATGTGAAGAACTGACTCATTTGAAAAGACCCTGATGCTGGGAAAGATTGAAGGTGGGAGGAGAAGGGGACAATAGAGGATGAGATGGTTGGATGGCATCACCGACTCAATGGACATGAGTTTGAATAAACTCTGGGAGTTGGTGATGGACAGGGAGGCCTGGCATGCTGCAGTCCATGGGGTCACAGAGAGTCGGACATGACTGAACAACTGAACTGAATTGATCTAGCCTTCACCATACATTTACATTTTTGTAAGCCTTTTCTGATGATGAAAACAAGGGTCTTCTTTAACATTTTTAAAATATTATATTCAAAAAGAATTGAAAACATTTTTTAGTGACAAGTAAGTTTTATGTAAGGTACTGGTACTAGCTTATTCTCTAGTCATTGGTGTTGACTTTGTGATTTATGGGCTTAAAAGCAAGATTATCCTACAGGAAACATTACCATCTAGTATGCTGTTTTGACAGGAGACAAGATATATCTCTCGTTCTTTCATTTGTTCATCCACTCAACAAATACTTATTATTGGCTTAGTCGGCTCCTTACTGCAAAATTCAGACTTCAATTGAAGAAAGTAGGGAAAACCACTAGACCATTCAGGTGTGACCTAAATTAAATCCCTTATGATTATACGGTGCAAATGACAAACAAGACTCAAGGGATTAGATCTGATAGACAGAGTGCCTGAAGAACTATGCACGGAGGCTTGTAACATTGTATAGGAGGTGGTGATCACAACCATCCCCAAGAAAAAGAAATGCAAAAAGGCCAAATGGTTGTCTGAGGAGGCCTTACAAATAGCTGAGAAAAGAGAAGTGAAAGGCAAAGGAGAAAAGGAACGATATACCCATCTGAATGCAGAGTTCCAAAGAACAGCAAGGAGAGATAAGAAAGCCTTTTTAGGAAACAGTGCAAAGAAATAAAGGAAAACAATAGAATGGGAAAGACTAGAGATCTCTTCAAGAAAACTAGAGATACCAAGGGAATATTTCATGCAAAGATGGGCATAACGAAGGACAGAAACAGTATGAATCTAGACGAGGTGGCAAGAATACACAAAAACTGTACAAAAAAAGGGCTTAATGTCCTGGATAACCACGATGGTGTGATCACTCACCTAGAGCCAGACAACCTGGAGCGTGTAGTCAAGTGGGCCTCAGAAAGCATCACTACAAACAAAGCTAGTGGAAGTGATGGAATTCCAGCTGAGCTATTTCAAATCCTAAAAGATGATGCTGTGAAAGTGCTGCACTCAGTATGCCAGCAAATTTGGAAATCTCAGCAGTGGCCACAGGACTGGAAAAGGTCAGTTTTCATTCCAATCCCAAAGAAGGGCAATGCCAAAGAACATTTTCACTCATTTCACATGCTAGCAAAGTAATGCTCAAAGTCCTTCAAACTAGGCTTCAACAGAATGTGAACCAAGAAATTCTACATGAACAAGCTGGATTCAGAAAAGGCAGAGGAACCAGAGATCAAATTGCCAACATCTGTTAGATCACAGAAAAAGCAAGAGGATTCCAGAAAAACATCTACTTCTGCTTTATTGACTACACTAAAGACTTTGACTGGGTGGTTCAAAACAAACTGTGGAAAATTCTGAAAGAGATGGGAATACCAGATCACCTTACCTGCCTCCTAAGAAACCTGTATGCAGGTCAAGAAGCAACAGTTACAACTGGATGTGAAAAATCAAACTGGTTCCAAATTGGGAAAGGAGTATGTCAAGGCTGTATATTGTCACCCTGCTTATTTAACTTATATGCAGAGTATGTCACGCAAAATGCCGGGCTGGATGAACCACAAGCTGGAATCAAGATTGCTGGGAGAAATATCAACAACCTCAGATATGCATATGATACCATATTAATGACAGAAAGCAAAGAGGAACTAAAGAAGGCTCTTGATCAAAGTGAAAGAGGAGAGTGAAAGAGCTGGCTTAACACTCAACATTCAAAAAACTAGGATCAAGGCATCTGGTCCCATCGCTTCATGGCAAATAGATGGGGAAAAAATGGAAACAGGGACAGAGTCTATTTTCTTGGGTTCCAAAATCATTGCAGATAGTGACTGCAGCCATGAAACGAAAAGACACTTGCTCCTTGGAAGAAAGGCTATGACAAACCCAGACAGCATGTTAAAAAGCTGAGACGTTATTTTGCCAACAAAGGTCTGTCTAGTCAAAGCTGTGGTTTTTCCAGTAGTCGTGTATGGATGAGAGAGTTGGACCATAAAGAAAGGCTGGTCACCAATGAATTGATGCTTTTGAACTGTGGTGATGGAGAAGACTCTTGAGAGCCCCTTGGATGGCAAGGAGATCAAGCCAGTCAATCCTAGAGGAAATTAACTGTGAATATTCATTGGAAGGACTAATGCGGAAGCTCCAACACTTTGGCCACCTGATTGGAAGAGTGGAATCATTGGAAAAGACCCTGATGCTGGGAAAGATTGAAGGCAGGAGGAGAAGCGAATCACAGAGGATGAGATGGTTGGATGGTATCACTGACTCAATGGATATGGGTTTGAGCACACTCTGGGAAATAGTGAACAACTGGCAAGTCTGGTGTGCTACAGTCTGTGGCGTTGCAAAGAGTGTGACATGACTCTGTGACTGAACAACAACACTAGTGTAAGGATATAGTATGTAAAACTAGAGTTACTGCTCCCAATGAGCTTATAAACTAGTTAATTAACCAATCAACAAAAGAATTTAAAAACACAATGGTGGTGAACTTAAAGTGTTAGGAATAAGAATGTATATAATATGTCTCTACATATTAGCAAAAGAATTGGCCTAGACTGTTTGGTAGTGTGTGTGTATGTATCAGGAACTGGGAGTTAAAGGTGGGTTAGGAATACTTTTATCTACATTTATTGAGTACTTTATTCAATGTTAGGCCCTAAATTGAGTACATTACATGGCTTATTCTCATTTTCTCATTTAATAATCATAATACCTTATGAGTCAATTATTTTCCCCCATTTTACAGATAAAGAAATTGAGTCTCAGGGAGAAGTCAAATCATTTACTTTATATAGGCAGGGACTTTCCTGCTGATGCAGTGCATAGGAATCCACTTGCCAGTGCAAGCGACACAGGTTTGATCCCTGGTCTGGGAAGATTCCACATGCTGTGGAGCATCTGGGCCCATGTGCCACAACTAATGAGCCCCTGCTGGAAGAACAGGCAGGACCCAGGCCGTGAAACCCCTCACGGGCCACATTAAGAATACTGGCTTTAATCCTAAATGCTATGAAAAGGCACAAGACATTTTTATTTCTTTTATTTGAAACTTAAAAACTTAAGGGTGGAAAATTCACAAAGGCTGGATTAATGAAAGAAGGAATAGGACAAATATCTGCTCAGTTTTAAAAATATTTTCTTGTACCTATCATATCTGTATCAATAAGTCTGAATACTTTAGGAACAAAAGTAGGCTTTTAAATACCTTTAAAAATAAACTAAAATATGGACAAATTTAAAAGAGGTTTGTCTTTTTCCTTCTGCATCTGATGTACAACTAAAGAAAAGAATTTTATAAAGAGATACTACTAGAAAATGGCTCTGGTCTAGGTTGTAATAGATGAGGGTCAGTCAGCTGATACTTAATACAGAGGCATGTGGAGGCCCTAAGTCTGAGCTAGAAGCAGGGAAAAGTTGACACAGATTTCAGACTTAATAGAGTCAAGAAATGATGGTATCCAAATTATGAAAATGGAAACATACCATTGAGAATAGGCTGGAAAAACCTGAGCTATTCATCAGGTTGTGGGAAGTAGGGTAAAGGGAAAGTTAATAGTAAAAGGTATTTCCAAGATAAGTTTTAAAATACCCTCCCTATATGCCAACAATCTTAATATAACAAGATTGTATATCATATAGAAACTATATTACTTTCAATGAATTTGACCCTTGGATAATAAATCTTTTGTAATCTCCATTAACATGTAGATTAGTTGCTATATTCATTTACATAGTCCTTTGGATCCCACAGGTTCAGAATGTTTTGACTCTATCTTCTGAACTTTTATAAATTATGATGATAATAATCAATTTCATCTAGAGTATACTTTCTAAAGCAACTGAAGTCTATGAACAATTGTCTATATAGTATAGTTACATTTGGATGAGATGGTTGGAAGGCATCACCAACTCGATGGACATGAGTCTGAGCAAGGTCCGGGAGTTGGTGATGGACAGGGAAGCCTGGAGTGCTACAGTCCATAGGGTGGCAAAGAGTCGGACACAACTGAGCAACTGAACTGATACTTACATTTTACCCAACTTTTTCAATTTCCTGAAATGACTTTCATTGAAATAAATTCTTTTACCATAAATTTTACAATGAAGATTTTATTCATCCATTAGCTTTTTACAGTGTATTTTACAGCCTATTTTCTGAAGAGAGAAAATAGGTCTCTGGGTAAAACAGCATAGGATAACTCTGTTCCTAACCTCCCTTTAATTTACTTGGCATCCAGCTTCCTCCACCTTCCTCTCCAGTCCTTACTGGGTCCCCAAGTTCAGATTCTACTCTCATGTTTTCAAGTTGTAGGGCATCTTTCAGGTGTTTAATTGGTATTAACCACTGAAAGAATATATGAAATACAAACATGGTTATTCCAATCAACAAAATGGTTCCCCCAATTTAGTAATCAATAAAAAGGAAAAGATCACCAAGTGAAACAGTGCCTGGCAGAGATTACTTCAAATTTTCCAAAAATTTTATGTTACTAATCTAATTGTATATGCTATACGATAAGCCCTCAATGAATGTTTATTGCAGAGAAACATTTATCTTTTTAGGTCTGAAAATTCAGACACCAGGAATAATTTCAAATTTCAGAACTTTTAATGTCAGAACATTTTGTTCAAACGAATAAAAAACAATACAGAGGAGAAAATAATCTAAAATTTCTTCATAATAAACTTGGTTATGATTCATAATTAAGTACATATCTGATATTTTCTGGTAGCAAGCCACCAGTAAGAGCTTTATTTCTATAAAATTAAAGGAATCACTACATTAAAAAGAAAAATTTTTAATTCTATAACTTTGTATGGTGATGAATGTCAACTAAATATATTGTGGTGATCATTTTGTAATATACGCAAATTCTGAATCATAACACTGTATATCTGAAACTACTATATAGCATGACAAATATACCTCAATTAAAAAGTTCAAAAAAGTTCAAAAAAGTTTTTCAGGGTGCCACTTATTAACACGTTTATTGATTAAATCTCCTCCTGGAAAACTGTTAAATCTTAGAATAGGCAATACAGACAAATTAAAAGTAGTTATAGTCTTCAAATCTCCTGGTAGTGGCAGACAGTGGACATCAGGCCAGCCCAAATTCCATTTCTCACCCACTTCTCCCCTGGCTGTCTCTACAACAGAGGCTCTAAGAGCTAAACACTTGATTTCTCGGCCTCCCTCGAGAGGACCTGTTACACATTTCTGGCCAGTGAGACACAAACAGATGTCTGTTAGCATTGCTTCTTTCCTTTACTTTTTATTGACAGGAACATATTTGTGATGTGTAAACAGGCAGCTTCGGTAATCCCTGTTTCTATTTATTCACACCTTTGTGTAGTTCCCTCCCATACTGTATCAAGGCGTGTGACCAACAGAATAAGGCAGAAGTGATGATATCTCACTTTCAAGTTGAGGTTATAAAAAGACTGCTCCCCTTCCCTTTTGGATCATTTGCTTTGGGGTAGCCCACTACCAGAGCTTCCCTGGTAGTTCAGTTGGTAAAGAATCTGCCTGCAATGCAGGAGACCCCGGTTCGATTCCTGGGTTGGGAAGATCCCCTGGAGGAGGGCATAGCAACCCACTCCAGTATTCTTGCCTGGAGAATCCCCATGGACAGAGGAGCCTGGCAAGCTACAATCCATAGGATCGCAGAGTCAGACATGACTGAGCGACTAAGCACAACACAGCACAGCCCACTGCCAAGTCCTGAGCAGCCCTATGACGCGGTCTACGTGGTAAGGAATTGAAGTCTCCAGCCAAAAGTCATGTGAGTTCACTTGGAAGCAGATCCCCAGCTCAGCCAAAGCTTAACTGGATGATAGTCCCAGCTGTTATCTGGACTGCAACCTCATCAGAGACCCTGAGCCAGAACCTCCCAGAGAAACCACTCTCAATTCTCAATGCTCAAAACTGTATGAGATGATAAATGTTTGTTATTTTAAGATACGCTTTGGGGTGATTTGTTATGTGACAATAGATAAAAAAGCACAGTGATGCCTGAAAATATAATAGCTATTTGGTGACCTTGAGGATGAGAACCACATTCTATGGATGGTAGACAGTCATCATTAATATAGTTAAGCACGATCATCAGCTCTGAACTACTTCAATTAAGATTTCTTACAGAGGAAGACCTCCATCTGTTTAAGCCACATGGTAAAGTTTTCTGTTATCTGCAGCCAAGCACATTCCTAAGCAACACACTCAACAGTGCCCCAAACCCAATTATAATTTTCAAAGAGAGGTTCCTTTTATTCAAAGTTATGCCTCTGCTCAGAAGTTCATACTTCTCTTATCTTCTGGAACCCAGCTGTTCATTCCCTGATCCAGAAAAAATATCCAGACTGGATGGCAGATACTCCTAGTATCTGAAGGCAATGGTTAGAACTACCCCCTTCACTTAGGCAGTAATTACAGTTCTTTAGGTAGTATGCTAGTATGCCTAATCTTCAAGTAAATCTTTCCTTTGATGGATCCTTTTAAAAAATCCATTCAGCTACACCTCAAAACAGAGAATTCAGGAATGGATTCTATACTGCTGGATTCTATAATCCATAGAAACACTGGTTTCTCTTAGGATGCTCTGCTTCATCATATGAATTCTAGGACCACGTGTCAGTCAAACAGCAGGGACTGTGCAGAAAAAGTGAGGACTAAGCTAAAACAAACAAACTCCTCTCCTAAACACCCCCATGCTCCCCTTTCCAAATGTAAGTCTCTCTCTAGATGCCAAAAGATACCCAAACTGTAACACATAACAGGAGGAAAGTTTCATCTGACACAGAAGTAAAAGTAATTTAGATCCAGTGACCTTGCTTTTTCTTTCCAAGTGTAAAACTGCTCAGAGATAGAGGCAACACAGCCCCAGAAGAGGAAGAAAAATTACAGGAAATCCTGATTCATGCTTGTCCAAAATCAAAAAAACCAGACAACCAGTATTCACTCATATGATAGCTTTTAAGTTGTCAGCAGTTCTTGGCAAATATAAGAACAGAAAGTAAGTTCGTCTACGGCCAACCACCCTGAACGCGCCCAATCTCATCTGATCTCGGAAGTTAAGCAGGGTCGGGCCTGATTAGTACTTGGATGGGAGACAGTAGTACGTTCAACAACTCTGAGCTCTGAAAGGTTTAGCTTTCTCACAGGTCTCTTGCCTTTAAAAAAGGTAAAGCAGGGGAAGAACCCAAGAAAGGAAATTTAGCCAGAAAAGAAACCTTCTACTGTAAGAGAAAACATGATCCAAGATACTAGCATACTACATTTGAGGAAACACCAAATTTAGTTTCCCAAATTTCTTAAGATTTAATTTTAAGAAAATTTCATTTTCACTCTAAGATGTAAAAAGCATTCTAGGATGGTTGAAGCTAGCTGAAGTACATTCCTAGATTCTAATAGTATATTAGTGAAGTAAAGCAGGCACAAAATAGTGTTTCACAGATACGTGATAGTTACTATTTCAATGATCAGTAGATTTGCCTATAATGTTCATTCAATTGCATATGTTCAGAATTAATATGAAACAGATTGATTCCTTCATCCTAAAACATGATCACTTCTACAACATGTAAAAAAGCAGAATAGGCTGGCAAAATTTGAAATACTGTTAATAATCCCCATTCCACACAGATCCACACAGCATTCCTTGTGTTATACATAGAGAAGCTATCTATTTATGCATATTTTTCATTTTGATCTGTAAAATTTAGGGTTAAACTCAGTTCTAATTTTCATTCCCACCTATGATGCCCCCATCAGTCCTGCCAGTAATTAATAACATACTATTCTAAAAAGCTACTTATGATAATTTTTTGAGATTTTTCTTCAATTTGATTTTTCTTCCATTAACAGGAAGACATATCTAGACCATAACAATGAAAGTGAACTCCAACAGAGGCAAGACAATATGAGTAAGCCTGGGGACTTCCCCTTTGCTATACCATGGTATTCTTTGACCTACTTTGGTTTTCTACAAATCACCCCTTTAGTTCTGAGCCTAAAAGCACCCAAGCTAGGTTTCGGTTAAGCATTGCACATTAATAAAAGAGAACAACAACAACACACATGCACATTTATATTAAGGAGTAAACATCACCTAATTTGTGAAAAAGCTCACACTACTAACAAAACATTAACAAAGTGTATTTTTTGAGTTTGTTTTTTTCCTGGAATAGATTCTAAAACAGTTAAAAGGAGACTTTTTAGGAACGTATTATAAAGAAAGTTGTAATAGCACTTTCATACTAACATTGCATGTGTGGATTGCTGATTTGTAGATCCAATCTATGTCTATGTTCTTTTAATAAACAGCTTGTTTATAAAACTTCACAATTTCTTAGTTCCCCAACTAGGGATTGAACCCTGACCCTTGGCAGTGAAAGTGTGAAGTCCTAACAACTGGACAGCCAGGAAATTCCCCAAACCTCACAATTTCTAATTGAAGTCAGAGAGGTCTGACCTGCCAAGTCTTTTTCTATGGGAGAAGATGCATTCTGCTTTTTCCATGGATTAGTTCAGTACTGTGGAGTTTTAGAAGGATTTTAGATAAGTGTCATGTGAAAATAAAGAGCAATAACAGTGAACTGATATCTTTTAGAGGGAAAATCCCTGAAAGACAATCCCCTCCTTCATTTACCATTTTAGCTCAGAAAAAGTAGGCCATTAATGACTATAATTAGAACAGTATCTGTTGGATGCTCCATTCTACTTTAACTACATAGAATACTTTAAATTATCTTATTTAAATTATGATTAAATGAGATCAGTACTGTGTCATGAAGAAATTTAGTAAGCCTCAGAAAATTTGTTACTGGAAGGTAACAATTTTTCCTCCAAGACATGTGACCAAGATAATCAAAATTAATCACATGCTTTTCCTTCCCTCTTCATTAAATTTATGCCAGACACTTTCAATGTCTCAAAAGGGAAAGTATATACTAACTTCCCCTCCCAATTTTTCCATCAGGATAGACTGACTTCAAATCAAATAAATTTAAATGGTTGATTCAGTAAATGTGCATGAGCCTTGATTTACTGTGATTAAAACTGCTATAACAAGAATAGAAAGTTAAAATTTTCTTTGAAATACAATCAGTTCTGAAATATTTTATACATATTATTCACAACTCAAATATGTAGCTGATTTTAAAATATGAATATAAAATCAAAGCAACAATAATTTTTTTTAAATTTAAAGTTCCCTTAGGAAAAAAGAACAATGAGCTAACTAGTTACACAGAGACTTGTGAGCCACATCTGAAGGCACAGATTAAACCTAAATAATTGAAAGGCATGTTATATAAGAAAAAAAACAGTCTTGAACCAAAAATTGTTTTTTCCAATAAATTTAAAGTCTTAGAACTTTTTATTTATGTATAACATAAAAATTCTAAAATTTTGGACACTTTGAATTATAAACCTAAATGTATTAATTATTTTAAAAATTAAACGGATATATCAGAATTGATTTTCCCTAACTATTTTGGGCTACATAGTAAACTTGACTTTGTCTTTCTCTTCCAAATTAATTAATCTAACAAATATTTATTTAACTTTTACTATGAGCCTAATGAGTGATGGATTTAGAAAAGGGAGAGGAACCAGAGATCAAATTGCCAACATTCATTGGATATAAAAAGCAAGGGAATTCCAAAAAAACAATCTACTTATGCTTCACTAGCTAAAGCCTTTGACTGTGTGGATCACAACAAACTGTGGAAAATTCTTAAAGAGATGGGAATACCAGACCACCTTACCTGTCTCTCGAGAAACCTGTATCCAGGTCAAGAAGCAACAGTTAGAACCAGACATGAAACAACAGACTGGTTCAAAATTGAGAAAGAAGTACTTCAAGGCTGTATATTGTCACCCTGCTTATTTAACTTATACACAGAGTACATCATTTGATATGTCGGGCTGGATGAATCACAAGTTGGAATGAAGATTGCCAGCAGGAATATCAACAACTTCAAATGTGCAGAAGATACTACCCTAATGGCAGAAAGCAAACAGCCTCTTGATGAGGGTGAAAGTGGAGAGTGAAAGAACTAGCTTAAACTCAACATTCAAAAAACTAAGATCATGGTATCCAGTCCCATCAATTCATGGAAAATAGATGGGGAAACAATGAAAACAGTGACAGGTTTTATTTTCTTGGGTTCCAAAATCACCCTAGATGGTGATTGCAGCCATGAAATTAAAAGATGCTTGCTCCTTGGAAGGAAAGCTATGACAAACCTAGATAGCATATTAAAAAGCAGAGACATAACCTTGCCGACAAAGGTCCCTATAGTCAAAGTTATGGTTTTCTCAGTAGTCACATATGGATATGACAACTGGACCATAAAGAAGTCTGAGCACCAAAGAACTGATGCTTTTGAATCGTGGTGCTGAAGAAGACTCGTGAGACTCGCTTGGACTGCAAGGAGATCAAATCAGCAATCCTAAAGGAAATCAACCCTGAATATTCATTAGAAGGACTGATACTGAAGCTCACTACTTTGGCCACCTCATTAATGTGAAGAGCTGACTCACTGAAAAAGAGCCTGATGCTGGGAAAGACTGAGGGCAGGAGGAAAGGGGGTGACAAAGGATGAGATGGTTGGATGGTATCACGACTCAAACGACACGAGTTTGAGCAGACTCCGGAAGATAGTGAAGGATAGGGAAGCCTAGTGTATTGCAGTCCATGGGGTTGCAAAGAGTCGAACATGAATTAGCAACTGAACAACAACAAAAACTGAGTGATGGAGAAATAAATAATGATAAAACCTGGCAGGATCTCTACCTACATGAAGCCTCACACTAGTGGAGGACAGACATTAATGGAAAGAAAGCAAGTGAAGTCACTCAGTCATGTCCGACTCTTTGCGACCCCATGGTCTGTAGCCTACCATGCTCCTCCGTTCATGGGATTTTCCAGCCAAGAACACTGGAGTGGGTTGCCATTTCCTTCTCCAGACCCCAGGGATTGAACCTGGGACTCCTGCATTGTAGGCAGAAGCTTTACCGTCTGAGCCACCAGGGTGGGGAAAGGCCAGTAGGCTGCAGGAAGTAGACCAATTATTTGCCCCAAATTCACCATGGGCCTTTCCCAGCAGGCAGTTCAATGACAATGATGGATGGGAGGGGATGAAGAGGATGTGGAAATGTTCATGAAGGAGAGGAGAACTATCAAGAGAAAGTTTAGGGAACTACTACTAAGGAACTCTCTATGCATCCTCACTCTCTTGCCATTTGCCTAATCTTTGAATTCTGAGGTCTCTGAGATTAATACTGTGACCACTGCTGTTTTCCCTTTGTATTTTTTGGGTGTACCTTTGCTGATTTAATCTTTGATATACTTTTCATTGGGTGAGTCTTGTGTTACATCTTTTAATCTGATTCTCTTCCCATCAGTCTATAAATCCCTTATCAGGGGAGCTTTAGACATTTGTGTAGAAAGATATTCATTGTATATTGTGAAGTAAATAAAGCATTTTATGGAGGGGAAAAAAGAAACTTTCACATCTGGTATCTAAAAATACCTGAAAATAGTTATACTTTTAAAGAGGGAAAAAACCTTGAAAATTTTAGGTTTTCTCCTACTTCACCCTAACTTTCAACCTTTGGCTAAATTAAATAGAAGAAATAAGACCGAGCCATGTGCATAATTTTGGATCCAAAGGATTAACTGAAATTCACAACATGGAAATTAACAATGAACGGTCAAATCATCATGAAATAGTCTTAGGACCTTCGTGAACTAATATTTAGCCTGGTCATTCAACTGGCTTGATATCTGCAAACCTTTAGGATTCCTCTCCCAACCCCCTTTTTACCTGTACGCTATGAACATTCCAAATAATTAAACAGCTATACCTTTATATTCTTGAATTATATGCTTAGAGTCAATAAAAAACCTAAAGGTGATTCAGGCCCTATATAAGGCTATACTTGGAGGTAGTATACTTGACCCCAAAGCATCATGGATTCAGCTATGCAGATAATACTCTGCCCCATGATGTACTAACTGCTAACAAAATGGAAAGTGATTTAAGGACAGTATGTAGTACTTGAGAACAAAAGGCAAGATCTGAAAGCCACAAGCCATCATCAATCCCCAAATCAAAACATGGATCATAACCAGCTAGTTTTTTAACAAGCTTAGAGAATATCAGATATTAGAAAGAAAGAGAGGGAGGGAGGAAAGGAGGAAAGGAGGGAGGGAGGCAGAGGGAGAGAAAGAAAAGGAGAAGGAAAGGAAAAGAAAGCAAAGGAAAAAAGAAAACCACAGAAAGAATATCAAATGTAACAAATATGCATCACCGATAATATAATGTTGGCAAAATCTATGTGTTCATAAACTAGTAACACTCTGTTCTCTACTTATGTAACAGAGGCAAAACAACAAACAAGCCTCTCTTTTATACTTCATACACCCATCTATCATCTGCAAACCTCAGATTACGAAATATGCTGTGACAATATAAAAAGTTACCAATAACAGTACTGCATGCTCTTAGTTTTTTCATTAACTGTGACATATAGGTTACCTTTCACATATGCAACTGTGTTATTTGACTAAGACACATGAATTAACTTGGGTAGTTTACCCTAATATGTATCCTAACAATTTCTGTTATTGAACCAATTTGCTCAGCTGCCAAACTTAATATTTTATACTTATTTCAATATTTCTCCCTTTTCAGTCCCCCAAATTAATAGAGAATTAACTCTTTAAAATTTTCTTTCCCTATGATCTCTAATTTTCACATCAATTACCTTAATTTTCATAAGCTTTTATATTCCTTAACTATATAGACATATTTGAGAATCATTATTGGGTTGCCCAAAAACTTCATTCAGGGTTTTTGTACCATCTTATGGGAAAATCCAAAGAACTTTCTGGCCAATCCAACATTATCAGTGTTCTTACAGGTTTATAAAAATATTGTTTTCCCCTAATACTGTTATTATTTATTATACTGCCTCTCTCAGCTTTATAAGAGTGCTGGTATTTAGTAACTTCTTTTTCTATTTCCACTTACTCAATCTTCATAGACTTGTTTCTTTTTATTATTCAATTTAAAAATAGTAATCTACTGTGCTCTAAACAACTAAAATACAAACTCACTTAAGTTTTTAAAATCATTTAATTGACCCTCTCACACATTCCCTTCTCTATGATCATGGAGACAAGGGGAGGAAATTCTGAAGCAGAGTTGTTCCTTCTAAAGTAGTTTCAAAGGTAATATGAGATGACTAGAGGATTGAAAAAAAGAAAAAACAAGATTACTGGGCTTAACAGGGACAAGGCTTACAAGCCAAAAAATAAAGTACATGTGTACTCAGGTGTAGAAAGGCTCTAAATCACACATTTGTCTTTCAGACATGGGTGGACAGAGTGATAGTAATTTTCTCAGCATCACAAAATACTGTCCATTTATTAAAGAAATAAAAATATTAATAACAAAAGTTAAAAATATAATTTATTTTCTTTAAAATATACTAATACCTTTTTTCTAACACAAAATACTACCTATAATTATAGTCTAAAACCAAAACACTGAAGGTTTCTTATAAGAACCAGTTTTAGTCTAATGTAAGGTAAAGAGCCTAAGGTACTAAGAATGAGATTGCCCCTCAAATTCTGAATGAGACATTTTCCAAACAGATAAAACAATTACTAATATATACAGAGTGGAAGGTAAAATTATGAAACTAAGATAATACTCTAGAAATTCTGCTTTTGCATTCAAATTAATTCTAATATTCATATTCACAGGTAATACTTTGTTAGATATCATATCTTGATTTTTAGGTTAATATATCTGTAAATTAATAAAAAGACACAAATCTACAATTTCTGTGCATATCTCTTTCTCCCTAGATCCTTTGCTGTAGCTTCCTAATACAGGGAAAAGCAAGCATAAGCCTATTTAGGAAGCACAGATTAGTTACTATAGTTTTTTTTTTGTTGTTGTTGTTTTGTCTTTGTTTTTAGGAGGGGGTAGAGGTTACTAGTTCTCTTTCTTCCCTGTAGTGAGGATAAGAAAGTCATGTGAAACCCTCTGGGATAGGATGAAAAAGAAAATAGGTATTATTCATATGTGGGTCTATTCTATTTCCCTTAGGAAAATTAAACCAATTTGGTAACTAAGATCTGGACATGTATCATAGCACTGAGATTATCTGATGGCCTTTACATTTAATAAAAAATGAAGCCAAAGAAGTCAACTAGATAGTCTTCTATTTTCAGGAATGTGTGATATGATGTAAAGAAAATGAATTTATCTTGGAGGGGACTCTGAAAGAGCCACTAATGAAAAAAAAAATGATGCAAAGTGCTTAAATAACCCAGCAGCAGACTAGAAACCCAAGAAAATTATCAAATAGTTATTTAATTTTAGGGGGGAAAAAAAGCCAATGAGAATTTGATGTATGATGCAGGGAACTCAAAGCTGGTGCTCTGTGACAACCTGGAGGGATAACGTAACAAGATAAAATTAAGAATATCATATAACTCTGAAGAAGAACTAAAGAGTCTCTTTAGTTGAAAGAAGGTGAAAGAGGAGAGTGAAAAAGCTGGCTTAAAACTCAACATTCAAAAAACTAAGATCATAACGTCTGGTCCCATCACTTCATGGCAAGTAGACGGGGAAAAGTGGAAGCTGTGGCACATTTCATTTTCTTGGGCTCCAATCAACATGGTGACTGCAGCCATGAAATTAAAAGATGCTTGCTCCTTGGAAGAAGAGCTATGACAAACCTAGACAGCATATTAAACAGCAGAGACATTACTTTGCCGACAAAAGTCAAAGCTATGGTTTTTCCAGTAGTCATGTATGGATGTGAGAGCTGGACGATAAAGAAGGCTGAGCACTGAAGAATTGATGCTTTCAAACTGTGGTGCTGGGGAAGACCCTTGAGAGTCCCCTGGACTGCAAGGAGATCCAGCCAGTCAATCCTAAAGGAAATCAACCCTGAATATTCCTTGGAAGGACTGATGCTGAAGCTGAAGCTCCACTACTTTGGCCACCTGATATGAAGAGTTGACTCATTGGAAAAGGCCGATGCTGGGAAAGACTAAAGGTAAGAGAAGGGAACGAGAGAGGACGAGATGGCTGGATGGCATCACTGACTCAATGGACACAATTTTGAGCAAACTCAGGGAAATACTGAATGACAGGGAAGCCTAGTGTGCTGCAGTTCATGGGGTTGCAAAGAGTCAGACACAATTTAGTGACTGAACAACAATGTAACTCTAAAGTGGTTAACTTAAGTCTAAGGAACAAGTATTAAAAACTACCAAAAGGGGAATAGAGGTTGCAAGGGGTCCAAGAAGACATCTAAAATGGTGAAAGTTCTTAAACTCCTTGAATATCCAATAGATATAAATCAACTATTTTAAAGGATAAAAGAAGAAACAATGACTGCTTTCACAGGAAACACATTACAACAGTGAAACAGTGTTAAAAGTTTCAGAGTCCAAGCAGAGAAAAATTGATTTCTTTGGGTCAAGCATCAATGAAGACTTGCAATACAGCAAATATAAATCACATATGTTGTAGTAAAAAGATACCAGAATACAAAACCAACAGATCTGGGGGCAGGGAACAAAAAGCTATTACCATCTCACCTCCTTGGACACAGTTATTCTGGTGCAATACTAAGAAAAGAAATTGTTCCCTTAGATAGATTTACTTAAAATATATTCTTTTAAATCTTCATCCTAATACCATTTAATCTAGCTGCGTTTCTGATGAATAAAAGATCATATGGCCACAAGAGCCTGCATTCTGGGTGTCCCACTGTCTTGCAGCCCTCATTATTCAACAAAAACTTGAATCCCAATGCCTCCTAAACTATGTAACTTCTGCTTCTCATCCACAGAGATCCAGTTTATCTGGGCACAAAGGAATTGTGTCACCTTTACTGTGGGCTCCTCCACACTGTGACACACTTCCTTGAGCTCTCATGGCCTTCCCCCTGCACAGTTCCCACCCCACCATCAATCTCCAAATCATCACTAACAGGTAGTCACTGAGTGTAAAAGTCTTGTAAGGATCGAGAAGCTCTCCTAAAACTAAATGCTAAATATGATTGTTCTCCAAATGCAAATAAGAATGAATGTAGGAAAGGGGAAAACATATATACCCATTGTGGATTCATGTCAACATATGGCAAAAAAAAAAAAAAAGAATGAATGTAAACACTTCAAAGGGATCCACTTCATTGGCAGACTTTCATTCCAATAGCTATATTCCAATCTTATCCTCCCTCTCTCTTCTCGTTTCTGAATCCTCAAATCTTAAAAAAAAAAAAAAAAAAGCCTCCCAACTGCTCTCACCTTGACTATTCACCTGAACAATTTATTCTTGCTCCTACCTTCTATCTTCTACCATTAAAAGATGCTTACTCCTTGGAAGAAAAGCTATGACCAACCTAGACAGCATATTAAAAAGCAGAGACATTACTTTACCAACACAGGTCCGTCTAGTCAAAGCTATGGTTTTTTCAGTAGTCATGTATGGATGTGCGAGTTGGACTATAAAGAACTGATGCTTTTGAACTGTGGTGTTGGAGAAGATTGTTGAGAGTCCCTTGGACTTCAAGGAGATCAAACCAGTCAATCCTAAAGGAAATCAACCCTGAATATTCATTGGAAGGACTGATGCTGAAGCTGAAGCTCCAATACTTTGGCCACCTGATATGAAGAGTTGACTCACTGGAAAAGACCAATGCTGTGAAAGATTGAAGGCAGGAGGAGATGGGGACAACAGAGGATGAGATGGTTGGATGGCATCACTGACTCGATGGACGTGAGTTTGAGCAAGCTCTGGGAGTTGGTGATGGACGGGGAAGCCTGGAGTGCTGCAGTCCATGGGGTCGCAAAGAGTCGGACGTGACTGAGTGACTGAACTGACTGACTGATCTTCTACCACACCACATCAGCCCAAAGTGCTACTCTTTTCACAGCCCCAATCCACCCATCAAGATGTCTTCCTAAACACCATGAAACTGATACAATATAGGCATGTCATATATTCTCTATTTGCCTCTCCAAATCATCTCTTTGACCTATGGACTATATCACTGATGTTCCCTTGCCATCTGGCTTATAATTTCACTCTTCCAGTAAGAGGCACTAACAAATTGAAAGGCAGGGGAAAGAAGGTCAGGATATTTATTCTTCCACTTACTCCCTGCCAGGCTGAGGGCTAGCAATGAATATATTCCTCTATTGAAGGCCACAATTCCTGTTAGGCAGGCAGACTTCTCCTATAGCTGTAAATTTCATGGAGTTCCAGTAACTTCTCCCAGACCTTGTCCCTTTAGGTTCATAGCTAGTTCAAAATGATTATCATCTTGTTGGTTTCCCTTAACTCTGCCCACACGTTCATTAAATTTTCTTCAGACACCCCATCTGAGTATGCCATCATTTCCTGCCAGAATCCTGGCTGATTCAGCAGGGAGGAAAAGAAACTAATTGAAAATTATATTGGCATCCTTAGAGAGATTATGGAGAATGAAATACTCATAATACAAGAAGCGGTTGTTCTGAGAAAGGAACAATCAGAGAATAAGAAAGAGTTCTTGAAAATTAAAAACATGACTACTGAATAAACCGGGCTTCCCTCGTAGCTCAGTTGGTAAAGAATCTGCCTGCAATGAAGGAGACCCGGGTTTGATTCCTGGGTTCGGAAGATCCCCTGGAGAAGGAAATGGCAACCCACTCCAGTATTCTTGCCTGGAGAATCCCATTGACAGAAGAGTCTGGCAGGCTACAGTCCATGGGGTTGCAAGAGTCGGACACGACTTAGGGACTAAACCACCACCACTGAATAAACACATCAGCAGAAGCATTAAAGAACAGAACCACGCTGAAGAGCAAATTTATAATTTGGAAGACAAATTTGAGGGAACTCTCCAAGGTGTAGAGTAAAAAAGGACAAAAAAAAGGACATATGGGAAAAGATTAAGATGGAGCTCTAATACTTGCCTAACATTAGGTCCAAAAGGACAGATATAACAGAGATAATGAAGAAAAAGAATAGTTTGAGATTCAAATATCTATATTGAAAGACCTGAAGTGCAATAGATTAATAATAAAATATATGTAGAGAGAGACACACACACACACGCTCTAACATGTGGAAGATTTGCTTGAGGGTATATATAACCAAGAAGGAGAAGCTGAAAGTGAAAGTCACTCAGCCATGTCTGATTCTTTGCGACCCCATGGACTATACAGTCCATGGAATTCTCCAGGCCAGAATACTTGAGTGGGTAGCCTTTCCCTTCTCCAGGGGATCTTCCCAACCCAGGGATTGACCCCAGGTCTTCTGCATTGCAGGCGGATTGTTTACCAGCTGAGCCACAAGGGAAGCCCTTGCAATGATTAATAAAAAAAAGATAGGTAGAGAGAGACACACACACACACACTCTAACATATACTAACAGTATTTTAAAACTCTAAGGATGAAAAAAAAAATCCTAAGTTCCCCGAACATCCTTGTCCTTAGGAAATATAGGATAAAGTATTTTAGAGGAGAAGTGCTTATAACTTTCAAGAAGTTCAGCAAAAGGAGAGAAAAAAAAATTAGAGAAAGGCATTGTGGCAAAATGTTAATATATGAATTAAGGATACTTGGTATTTACTATATTATTCATTGATCTGTTCAAGAGTTGTTTTTTTTTTTTAAGTTGGAGAAAAAGAAAAGGTTCCCAGAGAAAGGTAAAATAAAACAAACAAAAACAGGTTTCATTAAAAAAGAATGAGACTCAGACTGACATAAGATTTCTCACTATAAACACTAGGTGCTAGAAAATGATGGAACATCTCCACAGTTCTGAGAAAATGATTTTAGTCTAGAATTCTAATGAAACATAATAAAACCTGAGGGCAGAGTAAAAACACAAATAATCAAGGATCAAAGGCTTAAGCCCAACACACTGCTGAAGAAAAAATAATACTGAGTTTATGCAATCTAAGCAACATAGCAGTGAAATACTCAAATGAAAAAGTAGTTGAAACTGCATCTTCATTACTATCCTGCAAGTCCAAGTGAAAGTGAAAGTCACTCAGTCATGTCCGACTCTTTGCAACCCCATGGATATAGTCCATGGAATTCTCTAGGAGTGGGTAGCCTTTCCCTTCTCCAGGGTATCCTCCGAACCCAGGAATCAAACCCAGGTCTCCCACGCTGCAGGTGGATTCTTTACCAGCTGAGCCACAAGGGAAACCCAAGAATACTGGAGTGGGTAGCGTTTCCCTTCTCTAGCGTATCCTCCCAACCCAGGAATCAAACCAGGGTCTCCTGCATTGCAGGTGGATTCCTTACCAACTGAGCTATCAGGGAAGCCTGCTAGTCCAAAACATAATATCAGTTATTACTGAAACACTGCAATAGCTTTTTAACTGGTTTTTGTGCTTCCATTGCTGTACCCCTCTTATCCATTCCCACACAGGAGCCCATGTAATTTTATTATGATTTAATACTCTATTTTATTTGTTAATGTAGATGATATATTCACATTGAGAAATACATTGAAAATAGAAAGTACAAAAAGGCATTACATCTTTGAGACCTAAGCAGTGGTGTCCCTGCACTTTAGAGGGCTCATTGCAGGCCTCTTTCAGGTGCACCCCTCCAGTAAGTGAAGAATACACAGAGTCAAGTACATATTCATCCAGACCATGCTCCAAGTACTTGAATTCTGGGACTCTCTGCCCAAATGGGCTACGCCCTCTTCCAAGGCTTATGGCTTGTCCTCCTTTTGGCTGAACACAGGGCCCATCAGGACACCTCCAGGCCCAGGAAGTGGGCAAGTGGTAGCTATATGTGCATTGTGCATAGAGCCCTGATATGAGGGCAGGTGTCTAGCCTTCATGGTATAAGTCAAAAGAGTGGGGTTGGGATAGAGTGAATCTGGGAAACAGTATACTAAAAAAAGCATCAGTCCCAACTCTGTGCCGAGTCAAAAGGTTTCCTTTTCCAAGACAAATACTGTTTCTGACCCAAGAGTGATCATTTTAAATAACAAATCTGAAAATGTTATCTCCAACCTAAAATGTAGTGGGTTCTCCATTACTTTTCAGATAAAATCCAAAATACTTAATATGGTCAACATGGTGCTTCTTAGATTATAATGTGCATTACAGTCACTTGGGGATTCAAATCTGATTCAGAAGGACTAGGGTGAGGCCTGAGATTCTGCATTTCTAACAACTTCGTAGATGACACAGATGCTACTGGTCTGTAGGCCAAGTAGAGGGCCTAAAGAGATTATTATTTCTTTTGAAGTTATAATTTCAGCTATCCCAGTTAGGGAAAGAGACATTCCTCCTAGTCTACCTACCTCATTTTGAAGCTGCAGTTGATATAGGCAGATGGGAGGGTAGACAGACATTGCCAGTTAGTAATAGTAGCCGTTTATTCATTCAACAAATATTGGACATCTGTTTGTATGTGCTAGCACTATCCTAAAGAGCCCAGAAATGAACAAGAAAAAGTCTCCATCTTCAAGGATCTTACAACCTAGTAGGGCAGATAGAATCAACAAGTAAGCTTAAGTTAGTAACAATGTCAGGTAGTGTTTAGGGCTAAGAAGAAAAATAAATCAACATAAGGAGCTAGCAGGTAAGAAGACCCACTATTTTAGACAACTGAGTCATATACAAGGATAGATTTAATGTTTTTGCCATACTAAGTACTAAGGTAGGCACTATGCTGAGTACCTTAGAGATCAAGGTGCTATTATCTCACTGATATGAGGCACTACTGTCTTATTTTGCTGGTAACGAAACTGAAACCTAGAGATGTTAAGTAACTTGTCCAAGGTTAAACAGCTAGAAGAACCAGGATATGGACCCTGCCAATATGACTATCTCCAACTTCTGTATTAATGAACATTTGTTGAGGAAAAGCACAACCCCCAAATTTCAGTGGCTGGCAAGAGTGCTGCTGTGCTCAGCTGGGCTCACCGGGTCTTAACAGTCTTGACGCAAGACTTGAACTTTTAATGTCTAAACTGCCAGGTGTGGGCCTGCCCCAGTTTATGACAAACTTAAGTAACTCACATACCAACATCACCAGATACACCATAAGAGAATCAGCAGACCAAGAGGGACAAGCTAACATTGAATCAGCAAAATTTTCCCTTTGTTGGTTTAAAACTCCCAAATTTCAATCACTTGAACTTATCTCTAAAGTTTAAGAAAAACAAGTTTAATATGCAGTAGGTCACTTAGTTTTTGCAGTAGTTCTTAATCTTTTAGGGTTATAACCTCTTTGAAAATCTGATAAAACTTGGGCTCTCCCAAGAAATAAAGCTCATCAGTGTATACAGCTTTGCATTCAATCTTTGGGGCACACAGGCCCATAGAAAAGCCAAAATTCCCAATTTAAGAATCTGTAAACTGTAGCATCTGCCAAAATCAATCTCTTGTCCAAAAACTTCCACCTATTCCCTAGTGAACAACAGTGATTCTCTTTTACTAATTATTTCATTTAATTAAAAGATAGTGAAAATTATTAGCAATCAAAAACGTGTTATCATTAGTCACTCAGTTGTGTCCAACTGTTTTGCAGCCCATGCACTGTAGCCTACCAGGCTCCTCTGTCCGTGGGATTTCCCAGGCAAGAATTCTGGAGTGGGTTGCCAATTCCTTCTCCAGGGGATTTTCCTTACCCAGGGACTGAACACAAGTCTCCCACACTTCAGGAAGATTCCTTACTGAAGCCCAATCAAATCAAAAATACAATTTTGTAATCCAACACAGTTTTGCAGCAAAAAACAAAAGGTACCTCACTAGCTGTTAAGAACTAATTATTTCCACTTCCCTGAAGACAAGTTTTACAATCAATTATCTGTATATGAATTAGTCATCAATATTTTTATTCTGTGGTGGCTAACTTTCCCTCTACATTCAGTGGCTTACAATAAGTATGTTGTTAAATACAACTCTGGTCCTTCAGAAATACAAGTATAATTATAAATTATCCTAAGTTATATAAAATTCTTTTTATTAGAAAAAGGTAAATTTGCCCTCTCCTCCCCAAAATCATGAAACTTTCATAGTGTACTGTTGGCCTTACTCTATTTTCTTTACCAACACAGTACTACTTAAACGTAAAACCAAATAGTGAAGTTGTAACTTTTGTCACTTGATGCCCCATGTTTCATTATACAACAATTGAATCACAATCTGATTAAGCTGTCATTAATACAACATATCCAAATTATTATATGGCAATACAGTTTAAAGTAAAGAGCTATAAAGATGCTTAAATATATGCTTCAACAAGGCCAGCTGTGTTTGTGACTTGATTGCTATTATCTTGAAAGAGAATTAATACTTTGATATTTGACCACAGAATCATCAAAAAATAGGCATTTTATTTAGCCCATTATTGCCAAATGGCAATATTTGAATTGGATAGATCTAGGGACAAATATGGGCTTCCCTGGTGGTTCAGATGGTAAAGAATCCGCCTGTAATTCAGGAGACCTGGATTTGATCCCTGGGTTGGGAAGATCCCCTGGAGAAGGGAACAGCTACCCACTCCAGTATTCTTGCCTAGAGAATTCCATGGGCAGAGGACAAATATAAACAAACAGGTAAATTTATATTATTTACATTCAACAGAATTAATCATTAAATATTCTTTGGTTTTGAGAGTTAGAATAGTGTTGTGATGAATAAGCTTCAGAAACTTAAATGCTTGAATGTGAATTCTAGCTTTGCCGTGTACACTACTAGCCAGGTAAACAGGCGCAAGTTAGATAACCTCTTTGTGCCTAAGCTTCCTCTTATTAAATGGGTGAGGTAATGGATGAATACAAGTACAGTACTTAGAATGGCACATGAAGAAAAAGTCCAAGCACTGAATGTAAGCTATATGAGGGTAGAGATTTTAAATCTCTTTTGCCCACTGATGTACATAGTGCTTAGAATAGTGCTAAAAACAGCAGGTGCTCAATAAATATTTGTGGAATGAAGGACTGATACCACTATTATCAACATGGTGATTTCTGGACAGATGAAAAAAAACAACTGAACCATTTAAGCTCAGCTACTTAAGCTTGAAATTTTTCCCCTTCTCCCCAAACTCCCTCCCTCTAAAAACAAAAAGGAAACATAAGCATTCTTCAGTTGCACATCCAAGTCTTCTAAGGCTCACAGCACCAAAATATGATCAATAAGCTGGATTTCAGTTGAGTGAGAGTGCCATCTAGTGTTCATAAAAGCTAAAACAAGCTGAGAATTCAGAGTAAATTTTCAGTGTGAAGACAAAAAACCCTATAAACGCAAAATTCATTAAGAAAACCTGCTTTATCAACAGCCAAAGTCTTTAAAAGAAAGGTATTTCTATAGAAAATTAAAAAATTTAAGCTGTAAAACTTAGTATATACTATATTTGAAGAAACACTTCAGAGAGTATGCTCAAGTTCTACTTACCATAAAGGTCATCCTGCTAGTGGTGCATTGAGCTTATTTTCCTTTCAATGGCATGTGTTCATTGGTCTTATGAGAAGAAACAGAAGTATCCATCATAAAAATTTTGGAAAAATGTAGAAGAGTATGAACCACAGCCTAGAGGTAACTATTGTTAGCATTTGGAGATTTTACATATATATCCTTGATTTAAAATATACATGGAAAATATTTTAATTTTCATCAAATATTTGGCCAAAATATTAAAATATGAGAAAAATTATAAATAATCTTTTTAAACTTAAAATATTTCCATACAATTAAAAAAAAAACATAGTCTCAACTTAACATTGTATTCAGTGGAGTACAATTTTTTAAAATTGCTTCCAGTTATGTAATCATTTTGGTCTGGTTTTACAATAGCCAAAATCTATAAGAATTGGGGCTTATGAAATGAAAAAAGACATTATTTCATCTTTTCTCTTTCAGAAACTACAAAATTGATAGTAAAGCATACCAATTTGGATTTGGGAGATTTGAATAAAAATTTAGGTTTGCCATAATGTTTGTTATTAAATTAAATGATAATTATTTGTTATTCAATTAAATAATATTCAGTAACAATATTCTTATTATTCAATTTGAGAATGCTCATGAAAGTTTTCTGAGAAACTGTATGCAGGTCAAGAAGCAACAGTCAGAACTAGTTATGCAACAACAGACTGATTCAAAACTGAGAAAGAAGTTAATCAAGGTTGTATATTGTCCACCCTGCTTATTCAACTTATATGCAGAGTACATCATTTGAAAAGCCGGGGTGGATGAATCCCAAGCTGAAATCAAGATTTCCAGGAGAAATATCAATGACCCCAGCTATGCAGATGATACCATTCTAATAGCAGAAAACGAAGAGGAACTAAAGAGCCTCTTGATGAGGGTGAAAGGTGAAAGTGGTGAGTGAAAAAGCTAGCTTAAAACTCAACATTCAAAAAACTAAGATCATGGCATCCAGTTCCATCACTTCATGGCAAACAGATGGGGAAAAAATGGAAACAGTGACATATTTTGTTTTCTTGGGCTCCAAAACCACCGTGGATAGTAACTGCAGCCATGAAATTAAAAGATGCTTGCTCCTTGGAAGAAGAGCTATGACAAACCTAGACAGCATATTAAAAAGCAAAGACACCACTTAGCTGATAAAGGTCCTGTATACTCAAATCTATGGTTTTCCCAGTAGTCATGTATGGATGTGAAAGCTGGACCATGAAGAAGACTGGTGTGTTAGTCACTCCGTCCTGTCCATCTCTTTGCGACTCCATGGATTGCAGCCCACCAGGCTCTGCCCATGGAATTCTCCAGGCAAGAATACTGGAGAGGGTTGCCATTTCGGCTGAGTGCTGAAGAACTACTGCTTTCAAACTGTGGAGCTGGAGAAGACTCCCGAGAGTCCTGTGAGTTGCAAGGAGATCAAAACAATCAATCCTAAAGGTAATCAACCCTGAATATTCATTGGAAAGACTGATGCTGAAGCTCCAATACTTTGGCCACCTGATGCAGAGAGCTGACTCACTGGGAAAGATCCTGATGCTGGGAAAGACTGAGGGCAAGAGGAGAAGGGGGCAACAGAGAATGAGATGGTTGGATGGTATCAACAACACAATAATGTTCATGAATCTGAGCAAACTTTAGGAGACAGTGAAGGACAGGGAAGCCTAGCATGCTGCAGTCCAGGGGGTCGCAAGGAGTTGGACATGACTGAGCAACTGGACAACAACATAAGTGGTTTTGGCTTTATTTTTAATTCTCTTTCCCCTCAAATCATAGACACAGCTGAGATTTGATTCATAACTTATTAGATAATCATTAAAAGATGAAAGAAAGCTGTCTGCCACTTTCTACCTTTTGGACAAATGCTGTTTTTATATTTAGGACAAAGAGTGGGAATCAGGGAATTTCCTAGGATCACACGGGAATAACAGGGTCAGAAGAATCATGGGGTCTATTGAGATGGATGAAACTGGAGCCCATTACACAGAGTGAAGTAAGCCAGAAAGAAAAACACCAGTACAGTATACTAATGCATATACATGGAATTTGAAAGATGGTAACGATAACCCTATATGCGAGACAGAATAAGAGACCCAGATGTACAGAACAGTCTTATGGACTCTGAGGGAGAAGGTGAGGGTGGGACGTTCTGAGAGAATAGCATTGAAACACGTATATTATCATATGTGAAACAGAACACCATTCCAGGTTCGATGCATGAGACAAATGCTCAGGGCTGGGGCAATGGGATGACCCAGAGGGATGGGATGGGGAGGGGGGTGGGAGGGGGGTTCAGGATGGGGAACACATATAAACCCATGGCTGATTCATGTCAATGTATGGCAAAAACCACTACAATATTGTAAAGTAATTAGCCCCCAACTAAAATAAATAAATTTATTAAAAAAAAAAAAAAAGAAGAGTCATGGGGGAAGATGGAGGGAAAAAAGACCAAGAAGCTGCCAGAGAGAGGTGGGCGGGCCTCTCCAACTGAACCTTGCTGGGCCCTGGGGTGAGGCTCCTTTATCTGGAGACTGGTTGCAAGGCTGAGGAGGGGGGCAGAGGCTGGCCTCACACTACCACTTGCTGGACTACACTCTCTTCTAGGCATTAATTACATTCCTGGACATATAACCTAAGTCATAACTCTTCATAGTAGGCAGGGAGGTCAATTCTCCCCAGCATCTAGTTTAGGAGATAAGTTGTTGTGGTAGGTTGCTTTAAAATGACTCCCAAGGATCTGTGCCCTATCTCCTGGCATTCACTCTATTGTGTAATATGCTCCCCTTGAGTATGAGCTGAACTTGTGTTTTGCTTCTAATGAACAGATTAAGGTAGAAGTGATGGCATGTCTCTTCCAAGATTTGGTTACAAAAGACTGACTTCTGTCATACTGGGATTCATTCGCTGGTACCTTGTCTCTGGCTCTTCTCAGGTGCTCTCTCAGAAGAAGCAAGTGGAGAGACCCACATGGCAAGGAACAGAGAGAGCTGCCAGTCAATTACCAGCAAGGAACTGAGGTTTTCAATCTGACAGCTCTCAAGGAACCGAATCCTTCCCATAGCATGTGAACTTGAAAACACATTCTTTCTCATTTGAGCCTTCAAATGAGACCATAGCCCTGGTTGACATACTGGCTGCAGTTTTGTGGGAGACCCTGAAGCAAAGGTCCCTGCTAAACTGCAGCCAGATTACTGACCCAAAGAAATCATGAGATAATAAGTGTATTGTTTTAAAGCCACCAAATTTGCTATGAAGCAATAGATAACTAATTCAGCTGTTAAACAAAGAGACTGCTCAGGCCCACCTGAGAGACTATACCCTGAGAGTCTCTGTCGCTGGCTTATGGCAGCCTTGCTAGTCACACAAAAGCCTGGACCTGGCTTGTCCCTTTGGCACAATTGGGCACTTCTTTTGTGGGTTTACAGATTAGGTTCTCCTCAGTTCACCTGCTTGGTCTCTATTTCCCACCCAAGGGCTTTTGCACCTTCAGCATCTGAAATAAATAACAGAACCTGAACAAACCTCCTAGCTCCATCTTTTAGTGACCAGACCAACTATGAATCCAAGGTGCATGGGTGGCTTTCTAAGACAAACACTCATCCTGATTATATATTATTAGTTTTATTGCTTTCTGGAATTTGTTTACTATTTACCAACTAGTATGAAAATACTTTAGTGTTTTGACAAGTACTGCTGTGCCCGTGCATACTGACTGAATATCAGCTCTAGTTCATGCTGTAAGGTTAGATCATCAGATAATATTCAAGATCCTAGTTCTATTTCCTTTAATGAGTTTTTAAACATAATTAATGTAGTTTTTACAACTCCTTTTAGCCAGCTCAGTCTTTATGTTATGATAGTAGCACCACATGGAAACTACCAAGCTAAAGGGGTTTTATTTATAATGCCCAACAGTATAGTGAGAAGGAGCTTCGACAAAAGTCATAGTTACATATTCTTACATGCACTGACAGAGAGCAAAAGGAAAAATGGAGGGGGGAGCCACAAAAAGGAAACAAAAATGAGGCCAAAACTTAGTCTGTAGAAAAGAACAGTAGAGCATTAGTTGCAGCCAGTCATGAGAGGTTTGGTTTGGGCATGTTGGGGACAGAAGCAGTGTGTACTTGTGTAAACAAACATAAGCTGAGAAGAAAAGTTAATTATTACATTAAAATTTATTTGCTCCACTAAGCTGTCTTTATGACCCAACCCATTCTGATCTTTCCTTGCTTTGAATTGCTTCAACACTTTATATGTCATAAAATTTTTTCACATTGATTTTTAAGTCATTTTCCAATATGAAAGTAATGTGGGCTCAACAACAAAAACAAAAAAGCTATAGGAAAACAGATTAGTGCTTGAGGATGAAGAGTAAGACTTTACTTCCTGACTCTCAGTATTCACTACTTAAGTTGCTTAATCTGTTTCCTCATCTATAAAATGTAAACCTCACATCAGAGAATGGTTGTATCTACAAAACTAGATATTGCAGTGAAATGGCCCTTCAAGGGAAGTGCATGGGTAGTTTGTAAAAATTCTTCCAGAATGCAAATGTAAACTTCAAATACAAAAAGGCAATAATACAGTAAAAAGTGAGTTTTGCAGATCTGGTCTGACATAGGCAGTGTCACCAGCAGCTGCACCACCTTTAGGAGCACCAGGGGCCAGGGAAAGCAGCACCCAAGCCAGCTCTAAGTGCTTCTTCTCAATGAGAGAGCCTAGCTTTTGAGATGTTCCTGTTTTCTTAGCTAAATAAATCAGAAACTTAATCTAATCTCACAGCAAGCAGGGTATCCATATTTGTATATTTGTTTGGTTTGGGGAAGATAGCTTCCTAAAAACCTGTAACCCACCTGAAATCTTGCAAATGTTGCATGCCAAAAGCTTATAACAAAGGCTGGAATACAGTAAGAACTCAATTGGCCCCCAACTAAAATAAAAAATAAAATAAATAAATAAATAAATAAATGCAAGCTAAAACTCAGTGAAAGATAATTAAAAAAAATAAGTATTTATTAATGATTATTATAAAAAGAAAAATTAAAACCTCCAACAATCCCACCTCTAAAAGAGAACCAGACTTTCAGTACTATTTTAGTACAAGCAGGTTTCCTGACATTTTCCCCGCTCTATAAATATATATATATATATTTGGCCTGTTATTTTAAAAGTTGCTTTTCCACTTAAATATATGTATATATGTATACATGTATATATATTTTCTTTTCTTATATGTTCTAATGGAGAAGGAAATGGCAATCCTCTCCAGTATTCTTGCCTGGAAAATCCCATGGACAGAGGAGCCTGGCGGGCTACAGTCCATGGGGTAGCAAGAGTCGGACACGACTTAGCGACTAAACCACCACCACCTCCATACATTCTAAAACAACTTTCAATAACTGTTAAAGTCCTTTATATAGTGCACCATAGTTTAATAACTTAGTGACTGGATATTTAGGTTACCAACTTGTATATAATAATGCATAAATATAACACATTTATATCATAAATGAGACTATAGAGATTATCATACATAAACTTTAATGCAGATGATTTCTTAGATGTGGAATTGTTACTGTGCACATACAATCCCACCAAGAGTCACACTATTGTCAACACACTATCATAAAATTTAACATTTTTAGTGAAAGTCTTGATTTGTTCTGAATCTCTTTTCTCCAAACCATTGCAAAACTCTTGAAAGTAGTGGTGTTTTCAACTTCTCTTTATATCTCATAACAGTGTTTGTTAGGCACAAAGAAAGATTCTAAATGAATTCTTACTTTAAAAAAGTATTTCCATTTCAGCTTTGAATGGAGAAGGAGGTCAGCTGGAGGTATACTGAGGTTCAGAAAAAAAAAAATCCTGCTATTAATTATTTTATGAAAGGAAAAAGAACTATAATTTAGTTTCGTTCCAACAATAAAAAGCATTCAATACAAATATGTAGTACAGGTTTGACTTCACATTTGACTACTGACTACTTCCAAGTTCAAAGAAGCAGCCAAAGACAGGTATAAATTGGAATTACAATCTTAATCAGAACAATTACCACTAAGGATTTATTTATAATAATAAAATGCACTAAAGGAACTAATAATAATAATAAAATAAAGGTTAAAATACCGATTGCCTGATGGAAGAGCCAAACACAACTCTAGCTTGGAGTCAAGTTTTTGTTTAGAAATGTGTATGTTAGAATGAAAAAAGAAAGAAAAGGGCTTGCTAGATACCCATACTCCAATACTCAGTACAGGCCCAATCACACAAGATTTGTTTAAATTTTCAGCATCTATGGAAGATGAAGTAAACTTTTAATGCAGCATTTAGGGGAAAAAAAAGCCAATGTAATCATTTGTTAGTAGTTGTCACACCAATGAAGGAAGTATAATATTTAGACTTTCCATCTTCTTTGATAAGATTTATTGCCATAATTATTATTTTCATCATGCTATACTGGGTTTTTAGTGCACAAGCCATAGATACCAAAACTCTGACCCAATAAAGGGTATGCAAAAGTATACAAAATGGCACTTACTATTACAAGTTTGAAAATATTTTGTGCTTAACAGTATAGTTATAATGGGGTTTACAATTAGAAAATATCAATGAAATATTTAAAAATCTAATTTATAACTTACAGGTAACAAAGAATGCCTAAACAATTATGTTAGTTTAAGTACACAGTTCAAATTGGGTAATTTCCTTAAAATCATTTCATAACTCTAGTTCATAATTTGAGAAATCAAGATTAAAATGTTCCAATTCAATCAGATAAATGTTGAACTATGGAAAGGACAAGAAAAAAATACCTTTTACATTATTTAAACATAATCCTTAATGATTCTAATGATAATTTTCCAAAATAACTAAATAAAACAATCTAAAGACTTTAAAATATGCACATGAAACATACAAATGGAAAAATGATTTCTATTAATACATGAGCTCAAAGTAATGATATAATCTGGGCTTGATTTCTTAAAAAGACAATAGAGGCTCCTTTTCTTCTTAGCTGTAAACAACTTGCTGTATGACATGTAATGCAATACCATATTTTGGGAAATTTCAAACATTTATAATCCACGGGAAAAACACTCAACACTCCTACACTATTTTTTTTTAAGCCCACAATAGTGCAGTCTTTCAGCTACAAAGCCATAAGCCAGTTATAAAACCAGTACTTTTCCACCAGTTACTTGTGGGGCGGGGAAGGGGATGTTCAGCACTGCAAACATTAGGGTCTAAAATAAGATCATTGCAAGGAGTTACTACAACAGTTGCACTGCCAGCACTGTCATGGCAACAATGAACTAGCTAGGAGAATGCTCTTTTAACATTCAAAGCTAATCTTGAGTCTATTACCCGTGGAAATATACCAAATTTTCTTTTAGGCAGTTCACTAAAGAAATCATCTTACTTGGTAATCTCTTAATGTAAAGATAAGCCTTTTATATATCATATTTTCAAGATCACAGTCTAGCACCTTCTTGCAATCAGTTGAAATTTATAATGACAACATAATTATGTGCCACAGTGAAACACAAAGATTCATCAGGATTCAAATACAATTTCAAGACGGGTCAGGGCTTAAATAAGAATTTGATATGCAATTTAATAATACCTGAAAAATGAGGTTTCACATTTCATTCTAAAGGAAAAATAATTTGGAAAAGAAAATATTATATATTTTCATTATTAGGAAGCTTATATTAAAGTTTTATTCAGATAATGCAGTATAACGGTGAAAAGCCTAGACTCTGGAGTCTCACAGCCTGGGTTTGAAACCTGGCTCCTCTTCTTACTAAGCTATGATACCTTGGGCAAGTTATTTAACCTATCTGAGCCTTGATTTTTTTTTTCCTGATGCATAAAATGGGGATAATAATACCTACTCTTACAGTGTGGTAAAGATTAAATGAAAAGGGTGAAGAATATATGAAGAGAGTTACGAAATAGGTTTCACATACAGAATTGCCTGTTCTTATTACATTCAAAAATATACATTCTTCAAAACTAGAAAGATTGAGATTGCTGAAGAAAAGATAACTTTGTGTCGATGTGTGGCAGAGTGTGGGGGGGAGCAGGTAATGGGAGCTCTGGAGGAACCTGAAAGACACCTGCCACACCCAATGAAGCAAATTCAAATCAAACATGGTACAAAATCTCTTCAAGCCTTGTTACTTCTGGGATATCTTTAAGGCAATGTAGTCTTTGCTTAGTTACTGTTTCTAAAATCATACCAAGCTGTCTAGGCCAGGCCAGTTATCCCCCAAGAGTGAAAGGACTATTTGGGGGACTTTTTGGTTAATATCTCAAGCTCCCATTGAGGGATGCAGAGCAGGAACACTGATGGTGCAGCTTTAATCTCCTCAGTAGACAGACCTTCAAGGCAAGCAGTCTCTGCAGCAAACTTGCCTGAAGTATCAGACGTGAATGGACGAGGCACAGAGGATTCAGTTGCTTACTGACAGCACTGGCATACAAGCCATCATTTGCTTTTCTATATTTTATATCCTTGAAGATACACTGGAAGGTCAAATGTTCCTAAGTGGAATAATAAATGAGCATGATCTCAAGGGAGAAATCCAGTTCCCAAGAATGCTAAAGCAATATTCACAAAATCCTTACCTTGGTTCCTAGAGGTGTTATTTCTTCTAAGGTGCTATTCTATAGGGCCAAGTGCCCTAAAAGCAGGTTAAAACTTTTCCAGTGTCCCAGAGACTTGGTCCCCTAAAGGGCAGATGGTACCAGAGGACTCAACTTCCCATCTCCTCCCCCCAGTCACACTGTGAGGGCAGATCAGAAGACTAATAGTTAATACTCACTGAGTGCTTACTGAGTTACAGTAAACATTGCACATGTTACCTCATTTAATCCTCACAACTCTGTGAGGGGACTGAGGCTTAAGGAGGTTATATAACTTGCCCAAGGTCACAAAGTTTGGCAGAGTAGGATTTACAGCCAGGTCTGACTAACTCCAAAGCTCATGGTTTTGACCATTCTATTGTTGTACAGATATTAAAGCATAGGCCTTGGCAGTGAACCACCCGGATGACATGTGTAACTGCCTGCAACCCCTCCCTACTGGTGCCATGCTGACAAACTAGAATGGTAAAGAAGTCCAAGGAGGGGATGGATGCCACAGATCTGCCTCACTCATAAGGCAAACTTCTGGGTAAGTCTACCACTTACCCTGTGCAGTGGTTGGTTAGAAGTACTCTTGGGTAAAGTAGAGATCAGCATTAATCAGCTAATATATTAAAATTTACCATACAAAAGGCAATTAGAGGTATAAATACATGTGAACACAAAAGGTGGGATATATGACAGTCGATTACATAACAATCCTAAAGTAATGCCAGTTTGGAGTTTGACTCATGTTAAAAGACCTAGATCAAGTTCATCGTCTTTACCTTCATTATCACCAATATTCATCATCATCACCACCAATATCTACTGAGCACTTACTATGCACCAGGCCCACTTCTACATACTTCATTGTACACTTATATTAAAGTTAACAAAATGCTTTACCAATATGATCTTTAATTTTTATGATCAGATCATGAGGCATATATTAAAATTATGTCAGTTCACAGACGAAGAAACAGACTACAGAGGTTAATTTATTCATGAGCGTATAGCTAGTAAAGCAAATCCCTGATCTTTAAACATTCTGAAGTAGTATCTCCGGTCAAAGTGAAACTCTTGTATATTTAAAATAGAAGATAAGAAAAGAAAAAATCAAGGAAAAGAAAGCAAAAGCTTCTCTTGTTTTTAAAGTCAAATCATTATTAAAATTAAGAGAAGCTTACAGCCTTTCCTCTGATATGTCAAAAGATAGATAAGCGCAGTGCTTGGCATATAACAGGTACACAGTAAATATCTCATGCATAAAATGAGAAGAAATCAGTACCTAGGTTCAATGGTAAAATCTATACTGCCTCAATAAAATTTCAATTATTTCTTATACTCAGAATCTCTGTTATCAACAAAACTGAATACAGATTTTATCCTTTAAGTCTGTCAAACTATGCACTACTTGTTAGATGCAAAAAGAGACACACCTTAATTTGGTGAGGTGTAATCACTATTAATGACTTTGAGAGACCTTATTTTTTGAGAAAACCCATCTGCCTATCATTTAAATCACTTTTGAAAGGCTTCTCTTAAATATGTCCTTTAGTATCACTGAACATATCACCCTACCACTATTTTGCAAGGCTTGGTCTTTATCACATGATCGGAAGAATTTCTTACTGTGTTTAGGCTATGAATAGCATTTGAAAAATTACTCAGTTATAATTATAGACAGCTAACACCTGCCAACTTGCTAGAAAATGAAATCATGTAAAGTTTAAAGATGATTGTGCAATGCCTGTCAAACACTGAAGTGTCAAAACAGTAAATGCTCATTTTTACCAGTAAACTAAGATTCTAATTAGACTTTACTGAATCATTACACACAGAACTGACAAATTATCCTAGGTAACTTTTTAAAAAAACATACATATATTTAAGTTAAAACACTAATACTATTCATTTAATGAATATATATATATGAAAGTTTATTTGGGTAATAAGACTAACAAAACTCACTTCATAAACTTTATTTTCCTTTAGCATGGTTTAAAAGTTTAGGAAGTAGTTTGAAGGTAATTTTATAAGTAATAATTTATAAACCTATGAAGACCTTTCCCTTTTAAAATTAAAAGAGAGTAAAATTTAAAGAAAGCATAAAAGTATCTCATTTTTTCCTAAGGTAATTCCATATTTCATTGCAGTCGAATTAGATTCTTTTAAGCAATTATATAAGAGATTAGAATACGAGAAGACAATTCTTTCACAGCCAAATTTCACAAGTTTTTTTCATATAAACTTTTCATGTCATAAATGGTGACAGTCCATTAGTAGTGCATATGCTTTCAGCAATAAAAATGCCGACTGTGAAAATCCAATAAATGGTCCTAGCGGTCTACAAAAACTCCCTAAGTATCTTCAGTGAAAAACCATTAAAAAAAAAAAAAAAAAAACTGGAGTCTTTTAAACCACTTTTTTTTCTACACACAAATGTCATGGTAAATGTATCGTTAACAACATTAGTTTAACTTGCTATAGTAACCAACAGGAAAAAAAGCAAAGCATAAAATAATGTTTCCATGTTTGTGTGTTAGCCACTAAGTCGTGTCTGATTCTTTACAACCCCATGGACTGTAGCCTGTCAGGCTCTTCCATCCATGGAATTCTCCAGGCTAGTATACTGGAGTGGGTAGCCATGTCCTCCTCCAGGGGATCTTCCTGACCCAGGGATCAAACCCGGGTCTCCTGCATTGCAGGCAGATGCTTTACCTCTGAGCCACCAGGGAAGCCCCAATGTTGCCATAGTTGACTTAAATTTCTAGTTTGCCCACTGTAGGCAGTAATACCATCATCAAATATTCTGAAGAATCCTCAGGTGCTCCAGAGTATACTGTGCCAGTGTCACTGAAGTACTAGGTCATATCATCAAGGTCAGTTAAGGTCTTTCTCTCTTAATGTAATAAATATGATCTAGAAAAGCTGGGTCAAAGTAAATCCTTTTTTCCATTGACTTCAATTAAAACGCAAATATTTTACCATGGTGTGAAAAAAATAGACTGATTTGAGAAACTGTGACAAAGAAGATTATAACTTGTGGTGAGGCTTGCTAGTATAAGCTGGACATATGAACTGGACATACGAACTGATGTATGTCCAGTGTAACTTTCATCTCTTTATGAATTTTAGGTACTGCCTTCCCTTCACCAGCATCTCTCCTGTCCTTCCACAAATTCTAAAATTTCCCATGTCTATGGTTCCTCCAGTACATGCTAATTTGCTACTTATAAGCACTGTTTTTAGATATGAAATTATTTATGATTAAGACATAACACCAAATAGGGCTCTGATTACTAACTCTTCATTAGACCCAAGAGTCTGCAGCTATTTTCTGTCACATCAAAGTTTCAACAAATGTTTAAATTGGCTGTCTGAGTTATTATCTACTCAAATAGTTAAAAGATATCCTGCAAATTTCTAATGGCTTACCAAAAAGAAAATTAATATAACTCTAAAACAAAGAACAGCACATCTATTTGCTAAGTCTTTTACTCCATGAATGATCTGTATAGCACTTTAAGGGCACAAAGTGTTAAAGATAAAATAATTCTAATTAAGCTAAACTATTTTTTCAGGGAGTCCTCCTAATACAGACTATCCAAGACCTTAAATTGAAATCTAACAGGCAAACGTTTAACATCCCCTTTTCCTACCAAATACTACATCCCATTTATAAACAAAACAATAACTATGTTAAAAAACTATTCTAAAAACTAATCATTCTGCCTTTTTGTTTCTATGCTAGAGACCATTTGCGGCACTAAAACGGGAATAAAATATTTGAAATCTGAAAACTTAAAAGAATCCTTGTTAGTTTCAATCTTTCTTAAAAGTCAAAACAAAGAAAGAGGATAGGATGATTTATATATTTCAAGAGGACACTGAGGGTAGAGAGTGTAGATATTATTCATTCTTGTAAGTCAGTGGCTAAAAAAGCACAGGCTCTTCACTTTGTTTTCAAACCATTTAGGGAAAAAAGTTAAAGGTTTGCCTTTAATTTCTTGACATTTTTCATTCAAAGAAGTCCAGACAACCTGAGGGTAGATAGTATTCTCTTCTGTGCTCAAAAGCAAAGAAAGTGGTCAGAGATAGGAATAAAAGGAAGCACAGAGGAAAGAAGCAAGCCAGGAGGCTTTCTGAGGGAAAGGGATTGAGTTCTCAGTGTATCAATAAAGTAAGGAAGGCCAAAAACCAGTGTATATAGAAGAGAGAAACTCAGTGTAGATATTGAAAGAGCACTGCCATATCTGCTGTGATACATAAGAGTCAGCAGTGAATGTTTCAGATGGACTACCTTAAATGTGTGACTTTGACTAGTCACAGCAGTAAAACAGAAATAAAAACAAAATCATTTTAAAAGGCCAAATCTGCTTCTAGATGTTCCCAATCTGTTATATTGCATAGTATCATTATGAATTAGTTATGTTACTAATCTTACAGAATCTAAATTATAACTAGACCAAAGCAATATATTACCTAGTTAAATATAAGTTTTATTGACAGCCTCTAACTAAACCTATCTTCCATCCCTCTTCTTCCTCAAGAACAGAAATCTTTGTTCACATGATGGGGGCTCTCCCGGCTCTTAAGGGCTGGATGTGGATTAATCCAAACCAAAACCAGAAATGCCCAGTTTTGTTGCCAGTTACTGGCTTGGTAAAGGGCATGTGACACTGCTCAATAGAAATTGAGAAGTCTGCTGGAGGGTTTCTGGGGAAAGTGTTTCTTCCCTGATAGATACACAGGGAAAAACTCTCTTCCTCCTAAGCTGAAAATGTTCAATGACTGCACATGGTGCCTGGAACTGCTGTAGCAACCTTGCAACCATGAGCTAAGACAGCCCTTGCTACACTGAGCAAAGGTGAACAAGATGATAAAAGGCAAAAGGGTAATGTAGTTCAGCTAATGAATCAAACATTCAAGCTTGAAACAGCCCAACCTCCAGACTCACTATGTGAACAAGAGATTTATTAACCTCTATTGTTAAACCCACAAACTATATATTACCCAATGGATACCAACTGGATACTTCAATTGCAACTTTAACAACTATAAATGTGCACCATACCCAACAGTTAAAGTTTCATTTCTCCTTGGGCAGGTGGGGAGATGCTGGTAACAATCACTTCACTAAATTAAAGTCTCCTCCATCCCACATAACAAAGACAAATACTCTGTTGCATGGTCTAAATTTTCTACCTTAAGCCAAGTTACTTTCAGACAATGTTCACTGCTGGCAGACATATAAGAAAATTTAAATTTTCTTTTGTCATGGTACAGAAATGAAAAGGATCAAATGACTATTCTTGGAAAAGTACTTGGCTATTCCAAATACTCCTTATGATGTTTTGATGAATATATACACACACATTTTCTCCCTTAATTTCATGCATCATAAAGACCATAGCTCACAGGTAGACTATATTAGTAATAACGGGCCAGTCTGTTTCTTTGCTTAGGGAATCAAGCATATCCAAAACGTATTATAGGTTTAAACAAACAGCACAACTCCTTCTATGAGAAAAGAAGACCTTCTTCAAAAGCAGGGAATAAATCTAATTGATCTTTCACTCCTGAGTACACTGCTTGGCAAAGAAGAGCTCTCAAAAATGTGTTGAATAGATTTAAGTATGTTGACTTGAAATCAATAAATTGAGAACAGGAATACAAACAGAGAATGCTACTTCTCAAAGTGCCCATTTTTACACGTTTAATCATTTTGAGTTGAATCCATCCTACCATCTCTCCCTGACAACATGACCTATAGCAATTAAGGGCGCCATCAGGAATAGCTGCAAAAACTGCAAATACAGTTCAGCTTTTGCTGCTTACTAATGAACAACAGAAGGTCCTTGTGAAGCTAGTGTGAGAAGTGAAGATGCAGCATCAAGTACAGACCAGATGATGCTGGGCATTAAGAAGTTTAGATTCTAACCTAAGGGATTTTCAGGAGAAGAGAAACATGGTCAGATTTCTGTTTTAGATAAACAGCTCTGCAATTAAGTGGAGGATGGATAGAAAGGTGGAGGACGGGTTAAGTCTAGCAAAGTGAGAGATATCCATGTCAGTAGTAGAACAGTGGTGTCAGGGGCAGAAATCCCTTTAAGAGCTATTTCTAATCAGATTTATAAATCTCAACCTGTGTAAAACAGAACTCATCACTCCCCTAAATTAACCTTCTACCACTCTTGTCTCCTGAAATGACTTAATTATTCACCAAGGAGTTTAAGCTAGAAACTTTAGAGCCATCCTTCATTTTACTTCCTCATCTCCTATATCCAATTAAATACTATATCCAATGGTTTCTAAATCCTAACTGCCTCCAAACCTAGTCACCTTTTTTCCACTTTGCCTACTACATCCTACTCCACCATTTTTGCTTTGGACAAGTGACCAACCTCCTTACTATTGCACATTCAGTCTCGACCCCTGAAATCCATTCTCCAAATTTCTTCCAAAGTGATGCTTCTAATACACCATGTATCATGTCACCATCTTGTTCAACGCCCCTCAGTGGCTTCTCACTGTTACTGGGATGAAGTCTGTAACTCTTAACATGGTCCTCTGTTCTCTGACTCCTGCCTAAAAACAGTAAGAATTCCTAGCTTTATGGTGTTTCTTATTTGCCAGGCACTTTGTAAGCATTATTTCATTTTATTCTCATTGTGAAGCAGGAACTATTCTCATCCTCATTCTGCAGATGAGGAAACTGAGTCAAAGAGAGATTATGTAACTTACCAAAGGTTGTAGAGTTAATAAAGTATTGGAGTCAGCTCTGACTCCTAAGCATGTATTTAAACTTTCACACTCTCCTCAAACTGCATTACTTTCCACTCCTAAATTCACCTGATCTCTTTTACCATGAGGTCTTCACATATACTATTCCCTACATCTGGAATGTCCCCCTCACAAACCCATTTTTCCCTGAATAATACTTATTCATTTCTGCTTAAGTGCCATCTATTCAGGGAAGTCCCTATATTATCTAAAATTACATTATTTGTTTACTTCTTGATGGTCAGTTTCCCTTCAGGAGGATGTCAAAATTGTTACCACTGATTCTCAGTTCTTAGAAAGGCATTCAGCAGGGGTTCAATTAACATTTGTTGAATGAAGGCAGGAATGAATGATGTAGGGATGGAAAATCCCTAATCTATTAATAGTAACTTCACCTATTCAGACTAAGACGTTTATTTAGTAGCTTGCAAGTCCTAGTCAATACTATTGAGAACTTATAGCCCTCCTAGGGGAGACAGACACATAAATATGTGATTATAACCCTATATAAGTAAAGTGCCTGTTAGAATTGTGGCTGGAATGATGTACAATAGATGCAGAGATGAAAATGAAGGTATAAATTGACAGGAAAACTTCATAGCAGAGATTCTTGATTCCTTTTGCAGAATGAATCAGTTTTAAAATACATATCACATAGTCCATGTATTTAATTTATGAAAGGGGAGAGGAAGGACTTCCCTGGTGGTCCAGTGGCTAAAACTCTGCATTCTCAATGCAGGGGTCCTGGGTTTAGGTCCCTGTTCAGGGAATTAGATCTCACATGCTGCAAGGAAGATCGAAGGTCCTGAGTGCCACAATGAAGACCCATGCAGACAAATAAATAAATGTTTTTTAAAAAATAAGGAAGAGAACAGGAGCATCCATTACATATAGGGCATTTTACATCTCATTTATAATATTAATTTACTATAATAACACACCTCTGTATTATTATACCCATTTTATAGATGTGGAAATCTAAGCTAAGAGAGGTCAAATAACTCATTCAAGGTTATACAGTATATTAATAAAGGAGGAGAAATCTGAGCCCAGATTTGATACCAGTACCCATTTACTTACCATTATGTCAATCCTTTGACCTTGTAATCTCCAGAGCCTAATTAATTCAGTTTTCAATCTAACTGTTAACAAAATTGGCTATCTGGTTTCCCATTCTAGTGCTTTTTAAAAGTAGCAAAATAAAGCATTCAAGAAGAGGCTGAAATGAAGAATACTGACAGCAAGGGAAGGAACAGAAAAACTATAAAAATTGAACACACAAATTCAAAGTGAATCAGAGAGTCCTATACATACATTCCACCCTCAACTGTACAACAGTACGTACTTGATATGCAAAATGATGACCCCATTATGAAAAAAGAAATGGTTGTAGTAGTCACTAAAATAGAGAAATAACTTCTGATGCTTAAAAGGGTAAACTTCAAGTGCTAGAATAATAATTCCTCTCTAGTAACTCTGGATAAATATAAATTGTAATGATTGTTTCCACTGTGTTTGTGAAAAGAAATATCCAAGATTTTAAAGAGTCTTTGTTTTATGCACATTATTATTTTTTTGTTGCTTTAAACTGAATTCAAACCAGAATAGAAAAACTGTTCATCTTAGCTTATATATATACATATATACCCAAGTAAATCATACATTTAAAAAACTTCTTGTACCATGACTTTGAACACATGTGAATTGAGTAATTTAGACAGAGAAACATAAAGAGCATTTCGACCATTCTTAATTTCCAAAAAGCCTTATTCTTAAAAAAAAAAAACTTCTAATAATAAAAAATAAACTGAATATGCACAAGCAAAAGGAAAACTATAACATTCTTAATCTTTTACAACTTAAATAGAAATGTATGTGAGAAAACAATCAAACTTAGGCAAACACAGAGAAAGCTAGTTAAGTAATTGACCATAAGAGTCTATCAGTCACTCAACCTGGATCCAATTTTTCAATCTGCAGATGTCAGCTTCTTTACAACATGGGCTTTTATTATTTATATAATTCTTTCTTTCAGAAAAGAAAGGTTGCATTTAGGAAACAGATTCTGGGGGTTTTTGTTTGTTTTTAAGAACAAGAGAAAATTGTTTCACCAGTTATCTTGAACAAGCTGACTAGGAAACATTTAATATCCTTTATCATTTTAGAAGCTTTTAAACGTGAAACCTTCCACATAGAACATTGTTTGTAACAATATGAAAAGCATACTGGCTACAGTTTCCAACAACATGTAAAAATGAATGTAAAGAAAAGCAAGTATTTACTTGTAATTAATTGTAATTTTCATGTATTTTTCCCAGGAAGAATGCATTTCTGCTAAAACTCTCTAGAAAGACAATACTTATTTAGTTGTACTTGAAAATTACTTTTACTTCAGTTCACCTTGTTCGATTTTAACCTCAAATTAAATGTTTTACAGAACACTCTAGATTTAAGGTAATTCAAATTATAACAACTTAAACTTACTTGAAGCAAATACAAAGTGAATATCTGCAAGTAAACTTCACTGTACTAGATAAACAGTTGTACTTAAAACGCTCTTTCTTACCTGGACGCTCTTCAGAATAAACTCACTTTTCTCTCTTACATCTTTAAAGGGACACCTCTTAGAAAGCATAAGCAGATGAGCAAGAAGCTTATTCAATCCATCCAAAGAAACCGCATTTGAAAGGCCGTCTGCTGGACGATAAGGAGCCTCTTTCACCAAACGAAGACACTCGGTTTTTCTCACAATGATTTGCCTAATGTTTTCCAGAGCTGTCTCTCTAGTAGTTGAATCTCTACTGCACAGTCCATCCCATCTCACTTCATTCTCTCCTTCAGCCATGACAACGGTGGAGTTTTTTCTTTGCCGTCTTCAGTTAACTTTCAGCATGCCCCCCAAAGCACTTTATATTTTTAAAACAAGAAATGTAAGAATAAATCAGAGAACTAGAATCGTCATGAAAAAATACGTCTGGGTGACATTCGGAACCAGAAGCGTCTCTTCGAGCTACAAGACAGAGCTCGCCCTCTCCTTCTACCCGGAGGGGCAGTCTTCTGGCCAGAGACTGGAAAAAAAAAGTTGGCAAGTTGAAACCTTACAGCACTGGCTTTGCTGCACAGCCAGTGTCGGGAAAGTGTTCTTCTGCGACCCGCGGGGTCAGCGGATATCCTCACGTTGGGGAGCTGTCAAACCCGTGCTCTGCCCAAAAAGGCTGGTAACAGTTGAACGCTCTCCAGCCATTCGGTGTTTTTTGTCAGTGCAGCCACGGTGCTCTCGGGAGCGTTCCCACCCCGCCCCTCCTCCGGCACCAGTCCCCGCCTTCCGCAGCTCCTCCCTCCCGGCCGGGCGCTGGCTGGGAAGGCTTGCCCCTCCAGACCCCAAGTCCGCGCGCGGCCGCCAACTGCTGCCGGTTGCTACGCAAGCGTGACAGCGAGCAAGGCGCATGCGCCTTAAGAGGCACTTACTCTGCGCCGGAGAGCGTTTTCTATCCCCTGCCATGTGGATTCTTTGGACCGAAAAAGGGGGAAAAAAGAAATTAAGGGGAGGTTGAAGTACGCTATCACAGAAAACACAAACAGGGAAAAGAAAGTGTGCACAGACGTACACCTGGGAGTGCCTGAATCTAAGTTTAAGGTCAGTCTAAAAATAAGAACGCTGTCTTTGTTACGCCAAACCCCAAATTTAAGGCAGCAAGGCGTGCTCGCATTGACTTCTGGGAAAGGTAGTTTGGGTGCTGCCTGCCCCTTTCGTTTGCGACAGAAACTACAGCCCCCAAGAGCCACTGCGACATTGCCTTTGGCGGCCTGCGAGCCAACGGTTAGCGCTGGCAAAGATTGAGAGCGTCGGCTTGGTGAGCACTGTGGGCTTGGCTGCGACTTTACTTTGACAGGATTTTTTTTCCCTTCCTCCATTTCCTCTGGGATTTTAGAAACCGAGCCATCTAGGACTGTAAACTTTAGTCCAGGGACTTCTATGAGAAATCTACGCTGGGAAGAACTAGTCCGGGTGCCCAGTTCTCCCGCCTCGAGGCGAGAATTTGGGAATGGTCGCTATCCTGAGGGTCGGAGGGTGCGGCGTAAGGCTAGACTAGGGGGATGTTGTGGAAACCGGTGCTCTCCGGTGCTGCCTCTGCTTCCGCCCTGTCAAGCGGACTCGCGCGTGATGGATTGGGTATCCCTGTGCAATTGCGGTCTTTGTTTGCCATTGTGCAGGGGTGTTCTGTGCTTTACTTGCTGAAATGACATCCCAAACCATGCATTCAAAGAGAGCTGTCAAATCCATTTTGTATGAGACTAAAGGGGGAAGAATCCCTGGCATTCCTAAATATGAATTTTTGCAGGCCTTAAGGATACCGTTTGAAAAGAATCTCCAAAATTTAGTATGTTTAAAAGATTCAATCGTTTGTTTACAAATTACCATTTGAGTCATTCCTCTAGAGGAAAGTCAACGTTTGAAGGGTTGTCAGTGGTTGTTCAGTTGCTCAGTCTTTTTGACTCTGCGACCCTATGGACGGCTGCACGCCAGGCAATGGACTGATAACCAAATTAGATTTTAACTCTTTAAAGTTGAAGGATAGATGTGTCTCTAAATATTTAGCCTTGTTAGGTACTAAATATACAACAGTGGAAAATACATTTAATTAATGGTTAAACACACAGTACACACGTTAAACATACAGCACTATGACATTATTGGGATGGACAGAAAGAAGATCACTTAGCCAAGTTTTGGAAAGTTAGGGAAATCTTCATCTCGGGGAAAGAGGGCCAGAAGAACAGCATATGGTGAAGCCCTGAGTGAAAGAGAGAGAAGGTAATTTCAGAAAACTGCAATAAGCCGAAGTCATATATATTTTGGAAGAGATACCTTTTTGTATATTGATGTATTTTCAAGCAGCAAGTAGGATGGTACTGTGAATTTTCCAGATGGTTTCTGAAAGTGACCTATCTTTGAAAAGATAGTTCTGATGAATTGGTTTAATTTGGAAAGCCGTCAACATTCTAAGATTACTGGTTTAAATCAAAATTTTTTAAAAATGAGAACTTATGAGTATGGTTCAGAATCCAAAAAAGCTGTTTTTTTCTTTTCTTTTTGAGGGACTCATCCTCCTTTGTCCAATCTACAAAGGGTAGGGTAGTTTCTTAAGTCCAAGTCTCCTTTTTACTGTGTCATTGAATATGATCTCATTCGTAGCTGTGGTTTCACCACCACCTGTGACTCTTAAATGTATAGCTCCATCCAGCTTTACCTTTGAGCTTTGTTATATACATCTCCAAGATAGGTCTTGGATAGCTCACAAGCACTTCAAACGCAGCAGGCCTGAAACCAAATGCATGGTTATCACCTCTGATTGTTCTCCAGTGTTCCATATTTTACTTTAAGGTAACTCCAACCACTTGTGATGAAAATTTGAAATCTAATCTTTATTCTTGGTTTCTTAATGTGCTTCTGCCTCACTGTTCCTCACTGTTTCACTGTTCACTGAACCCAGAGTAGGGAAGGCACGAGCAGGAAAGCTGGAAGAAAGCTCAAGGAGCCATAGAAACTGCAGACATGTTTATTGTCTTCTGACTGGTGTAGCAACCATAACAGCAGACACACTGGATTCTCTCATGGTTGACCCAGTAGACACAGCTATAACGTAGCTGCAACGGCTTTTCAGATGGAGCTTATGTATGTTTACAGAGCAAAAGAGGCCAGTGGCCAAGCGGGTACATCTTGACGTGCATGCTCAGTGCTGTAAGTGATCTCAGCTGTTACATAACCATGTATTTACGAAACATGGGGCAATAGCAAGAGGCCGTGGGGGCGAGAGAGCTTGACCACCACTATCTTGGTTAATTTGCTCCTACACCTTCACACATGTGTAGCCAAATTATTGTTAAGTCTTATCAATTTTATCTCCCAAACACCCATCAAATCCATCCTTTTCCTTGCATCTACATAAGCAGTCTTTTCTAAACTGCCATAATCTCTTGCCAAAACCACTGCAATAGTGATAATTCAGCCTGGGGTTTCTCCATTAATTCTCCACACACCAGCCAGAATAATCTTTTTGAAATGCAAATTTCTCTTCAAACTATGTAGTGATGTCCTATCTTAATCTTAAAGGCAAAATTTCTTTATAAAGCCTAATGTCATTTGGCCCCTTTCCACCTCACCTAGCATACCACTCTCTAACTTTATGTGCTTCAGTCGTGCAGATCTTTTAGTCACTGGTTCTCCTATTCCTTTTTATCCATTTGTTCACTCAACAAGTATCGGTTGAGTACCTACTATGTAATAGGACGTTGATGTTATACTACTGAGCACAATATACAAAAGTCCTTACTCTCATAATTTTGCATTCTACTAAGGAGATATAGACAATAAATATGTGATATATTGGGAGTGAAGACAAATGTAGTGGAGAAAAAGAAGAACCAACTCAGAAGGGGAATAGAGAGTGCCAGGTTTTGGGGGGCAAGTTTCACTTTTAAATGAGGTGGTCAGAGACGATCTAATCAAGAAGCAGACATTTGAGGGGATCTGAAATAGGAGGAGAAAGTCATGCAGATGCCTGGAGTAAGAATGTTCCTATGAAGAGAACAGCCAGTACAAAGACCTGCAGGTCCTCACATATGACAAATAGCAGTGTGGCAAGAGGGGAGCATAGCATGAGGTCACAGAGGAAGGAGGTCATGTAGATGACTGAAAGAAATTTTGACTTTTTTGACTGAGTCAGGAAGCTGTTGGAAGATTTTGAGCAGGTGGGTTGCATAATCTGACTTTTTAAATTGATTGCTTCTTTTAAATTGTGTTGATCGTGGACCACGGAGAAGCAAGGGTAGAAGCAGAGACACTTATTAGTAAGCTAAGATAATAGTCCAGGTGAAAGATGTTAGTGGGAGTGGGCCAGGGTAATGACAGTAGAGGCAGTGGGAAGAGGCCAGAGTCTGGATGTATTATGAAAGTAGAGCCAACAGGTTTGCTGACAGATTGGCTATGAGGTTTTGAGAGTACAAGAGTCAAAGATGATTACAATTTTTTAGCTTGACCAACTAGAAGGAAGGAATTGCCAGTGTAATGGGAAAGTCTCCAGATTTGTGTTTGGAGGTAAATGGGTAGATCAGGAGTTTAGTTTGGCCATTTTATATTTGAGATGACTCTAAGATATTACAGTAGAGATATGGAGTAGGCAGTTTGGTAAATGAGTCTGGAGATGAGGGTAAAGATCTGGCTATAGAAACAATTTTGGATTTCACAGTAGTTCCCTGCCTGCCTTCCCCCCCCCCCACCCCTGCCCATGCCAGTAGTGTTTTGATAGTAGGTAAAGACTGAGAATAGTTGATATCACAGAAAGAGGCACTCCATGGAGTCTGGGTCAATTTGGAGTTACCTGCAACTGATGACTATGCAAGAGTGGCCAGTGAACAGAGAGAAAAACCTAAAGCATGACATCCTAGAAGCCAAGTGAAAGTGGCTGAGGAGGAAGGAATGCTAAGTTATGTAAAATGCTGCTTTAAATCAAGTGGTATAAGGATAACTGATCCCTGCATACAGCAACATGGAGCTCACTGAAGATCTTGAAAGGCAGAAGGGTGTTTTATTTAAGAGAGAATAGAAGAAGAGCTGGGCTTCCCTGATAGCTCGGTAGGTAAAGAATCCGCCTGCAATGCAGCAGACTGCACATCGATTATCCTGGGTCAGGAAGATCCCCTGGAGAAGGGATGGGCTACCCACTCCAGTATTCTTGAGTTTCCCTTGTAGCACAGCTGGTAAAGAATCTGCCCGCAATGTGGGAGACCTGGGTTCAATCCCTGGGTTGGGAAGATCCCCTGGAGCAAGGGAAAGGCTACCCACTCCAGTATTCTGGCCTGGAGAATTCCATGAACTGTATAGTCCATGGGGTCACAAAGAGTCAGACACAACTGAGCAACTTTCAGGAGAAGAGCTAGAGACACTGAGTATGGATGCAGCACCTCTGGTACCATTTTCTTTGTCCAGACTAGTCTCTGACTCCTGTGCTGTAGATCTGTGGTGAAATATCACTTTCTCAGAGGAGTTTATGGGCTTTCTTGATAGCTCAGATGCTAAAGAATCTGCGGGCAATGCAGGAGACCTGGGTTTGATCCCTGAGTCAGGAAGATCCTCTGGAGAAGGGAATGGCTACCCAGTCCAAAAATCTTGGGGTTTCTCTGGTGACTGAGACCATAAAGAATCTGCATGCAATGTAGGAGACCTGGGTTTGATCCCTGGGTCAGGAAGTTTACCTGATTTGATTAAATGCCCCTATTACATACTCTTATTGTGCCCTATACCTTTACTTGCTGCTGCTGCTGCTAAGTCGCTGCAGTCGTGTCCGACTCTGTGTGACCCTATGGACAGCAGCCCACCTGGCTCCTCCATCCACAGGATTCTCTAGGCAAGAATACTGGAGTGGGTTACCATTTCCTTCTCCACCTTTACTTGCTAGTAAGTTACAAATGTAGTTTTACAATTGTTAATGTGATAATTTGATTGAAATATGTCTGCTTCTAAAGTGTAAGCAAGCAAGAGCAGCGGCTGTGCCAGTTTTTGCAAATCACCTCCAGCTGAGTACAGTACCGCACAGAATGAACTTTGTAAATATTTGAAAGAATGGAAGAAAAATGTTAATGTCAGAATTTTCAAAGGTGTTGCATATTTACCTGTTCACAAAAACATGAGATAATTAATGAATGGAAGAAGGTATTTTATAATGCAACATTTTAGAAAAGTAATCTTAACAGAGCAAATTTTTATTGCTAGTAAATTGTAGTGTTCACCCTCATGAAACTGGATTTACTAATAATTTTTACCATGTTCCTACATATCTCATCCTGTTATAAGATAGTTACATGTATTTATAGTATAGAGTAGAGGATGGGGCTTCTCAGGTGGCCCTAGTGGAAAAAATCCTCCTGCCAATGCAGGAGACACAAGGGATGTGGGTTCAATCCCTGGGTTGGGAAGATCTCTTAGAGTAGGAAATGGTAACCCATTCCAGTATTCTGGAAAATTCCATGGACAGAGGAGCCTGGTGGGCTATAGTCCATGGGTTCGCAAAGAGTCCAGCGTGACTGAACACAAAGTGGAGGATATATAGAGGAGTTCCTGCTTTAAATGAATAGTACTCTAGTCAAGGAAAAGGCTGACTGGCTTTACTCCAACAAGAGGACTTCACTATGAAATTCATTGATGAATTAACTAAAAAACCACGGCTCCTAAGTCTTTTTTTTTTTAAACAGGTATACCTGTTTTTATTGTTCTACACAAGTAATGCTTTTTTTTTCCACAAATTGGACATTTATGGCAACATTGTATTGGGCAAGTACATCTGTACCATTTTTTCTACAGCATTTGCTAACTTCATGTCTCTGTCACATTGTGGTAATTGTCTCAGTATTTAAAATCATTATTATTATATTTGTTATTCTAATCTGTGGTCATTGTTTTTTTTTAATAAATTTCTTTATTTTAATTGTAGGGTAAATTACTTTACAACATTGTGGTGGTTTTTGCCATACATCGACATGAATCAGCCACAGGTGCACATGTGGCCCCCCCATCCTGAACTCCCCTGTCACCTCCCTCCCCACCCCATCCCTCTGGGTTGTCCCAGAGCACTGGCTTTGAGTGCCCTGTTTCATGCATCAAACTTGCACTGGCCATCTGTTTCATATATGGTGGTATACATGTTTCAGTGCTGTTCTCTGAAATTACTCCACACTCATCTTCTCCCATATAGTCCAAAAGTCTGTTCTTTACATCTGTGTCTCTTTTGCTGCCTTGCATCTAGGATCGTCATTACTGTTTTTCTAAATTCCATATATATGCATTAATATATTCTATTGGTATTTCTCTTTCTGCCTTACTTCACTCTGTATAATAGGCTCCAGGTTCATCCACCTCATTAGAAATGACTCAAATGCGTTCTTTTTTATAACTGAGTAAAATTCCATTGTGTTTATGTACCACAACTTCCTTATCCAGTCACCTGTCGATGGACATATAGGTTGCTTCCATTTCCTAGCTATTGTAAACAGTGCTGCAATAAATAGAGGTCCATGTGTCTCTTTCAGTTCTGGTTTCCTCGGTGTATCTGCCGAGCAATGGGATTGCTGGGTCGTATGGCAGTTCTGTTTCCAGTGTTTTAAGGAATCTCCACACTGTTCTCTGGCTGTACCAGTTTGCATTCCCACCAACAGTGTAAGAGGGTTCCCTTTTCTCCACACCTTCTCCAGCATTTATTGTTTGTGGACTTTTTGATGGCGGGCATTCTGACCAGTGTGAGATGATACCTCATTGTGGTTTTGATTTGCATTTCTTTAATAATGAGTGTTGTTGAGCATCTTTTCATGTGTTTATTAGCCATCTGTATGTCTTCTTTAGAGAAATGTCTGTTTAGTTCTTTGGCCTGCTTTTTGATTGGGTTGTTCATTTTTCTAGTATTGAGCTGCATGAGCTGCTTGTATATTTTGGAAATTAATTCTTTGTCAGTTGTTTTGTTTGCTATTATTTTCTCCCATTCTGAAGGCTGCCTTTTCACCTTGCTTATCGTTTCCTTTGTTGTGCAAAAGCTTTTAAGTTTAATTAGGTTCCATTTGTTTTATTTTTGTTTTTATTTCCATTACTCTGGGAGGTGGGTCATAGAGGATCTTGCTGTGATTTATGTCAGAGAGTGTTCAGCCTATGTTTTCCTCTTAAGAGTTTTATAGTTTCTGGTCTTACATTTAGATCTTTAATCCATTTTGAGTTTATTTTGTGTATGTTGTTAGTGTTCTAGTTTCATTCTTTTACACGTGGATGACCAGTTTTCCTAGCACCACTTGTTGAAGAGATTGTCTTTTCTACATTGTATATTTTTGCCTCCTTTGTCAAAGATAAGGTGTCCATAGGTGTATGGATTTATCTCTGGGCTTTCTACAAGTCTCCTAAGTCTTGTGTACTTACAAACACAGTCTTGGTAAGTGCAAGATACACATACACACTTGACTGATGAATTTATTAGGATGCCAAATTATTGATATACTTTGAGATATTTGTCAAGTAGGTAGCATACTGATTCTCTGACTAAGGGGTTTTCTCTGTAGGAAATTTATATGAGAAATCACCAGGTTGCTTAGGAGCTTAGAATCGGAACAAAGGAAATTAGATGTATGTTGTGGTCACTTGATAGCATTAAGCTATGAGAACCTCTACAGCAGAACTTAAGATTGCCTCCAGTTTTCGCCTCTCTAGGCTGCTCTTTCCATTCTTTGACAACTCTTCTTTTTGATGAAAACATTCTGTCTTTAAATATGTTGAAACATTTATATTGTAACCTAGTCTCTAGTCTTGGAGCCATTCTGTCTCTATAAGCCAAATTTGCATATATCTGCTCTGGTCCATTATGTACTGATTGATAGTTTAGCCTTCAGAGGGTAATCTTATTTCTAAGTTTTCATAGGCCCCATGTGTCATATGGGGATACATTGATTTTGAGCTCAGCAGTGAGGTCTGAGCTAGAGATGTATATTTGGAAATTATTAGAATATTTTGTTTTATTTTGCTTTTAGCCTACCATGTCTATGTGCTTCTATGTTTCAGGCACTGTGTTAAATGCTTTGCACATATATTATTTTACCCTTACATAGCTTAAAAAAAATGCTAGAGTTGATGCAAAGCTTACTCATAACCATTGTGTTAGATTATACTCTAACCATGGGAACAACTCAATTGGCTATGGTGAAAATGCAGAATAAGAGCCAGGATAGTCTGAAACTGGGCTTCCCAGGTGGCTCAATGGTAAAGAATCTGCCTGCCAATGCAGGAGACACAGGAGACATGGGCTCGATCCCTGGCTCCTCCTTGGAGGAGGAAATGGCTACCCATTCCAGTATTCATAAACAGAGGAACCTGATAGATTACAATCCATGGGGTTGCAAAGAGCCAGACATGACTGAGGATGACACAAGCATGAGTGAGAGTCTGAAACTAACCAGAGAAGAAAGAGAATAACCCGGAAATGGGCAACCAGGAGTTTTAAACTTTCAAGAAGAAATGACTAGTCAACTTGTAGAATGCTACTCACATTTCTGCTGCTGCTGTTGCTGCTGCTAAGTCGCTTCAGTCGTGTCCGACTCTGTGCGACCCCATAGACGTCAGCCCACCGGGCTCCCCCATCCCTGGGATTCTCCAGGCAAGAACACTGGAGTGGGTTGCCATTTCCTTCTCTAATGCATGAGAGTGAAAAGTGAAAGTGGAGTTGCTCAGTCGTGTCCGACTCTTAGCGACACCATGGACTGCAGCCTACCAGGCTCCTCCGTCCGTGGCATTTTCCAGGCAAGAGTACTGGAGTGGGGTGCCATTGCCTTCCCCGACTCACATTTCTAGAGAGCTAAAGTTGCTGAATGGTTTGACAGTAGGTAGTCTCTGTTATCCTGCAGTGTATGCATCTGGCACATATTCCCATAATAATATTGAATTATTAAGATTCAATATTGAGCTCAAGAAATATTGAGCTTACCTGGTGGCTCAGTGGTAAAGAATCTGCCTGCAATACAGCAGACACAGGAGATGCGGATTCAGTCCCTGGGTTGGGAAGATTGCCTGGAGAAGGAAATGGCAACCCACTCCAGTATTCTTGCCTGGAAAATCCCTCATGGTCGCAAAGAGTTGGACATAACTGAGCACGCACACATGCTGAATTGAGATAAAGATTGATTGACTTGGGATGGCCTATAGGGTAAAACCATAGCAGCTCCCTGAATATAGGAGAGTCTCTCCTAAAGGACTGACATTTACCTTGTTCAGCTCTTCCAAAAATGTAGGTTCCAGATCAGGAAAATACAGCTTGGATAAAATGATTTACCTAGGTAGGGATAGGTAACCCTAGATTCTTCTGGGCTTCTCTTTCCTAGGTTTAGTCTTTAAGGAGGGGTTATTGTAAGCATGGATTCTTATTCACCAGTTGTGGGTAGATCAGGAACTATCATAGAATAGGGCCTAAAAGCCCCAGAGAGAAAAATCCTAACTTTTAAGATTCACTGCCTGATTTCTTTTTTGATGTCTGTATTTTCTTCACTTTTGTTATCTTCTGGCCTTGGTAAAGTTTTATTTAAATATTGTAACTTTATCTTTGCTGTATTAAGATATATAAGGGAGTCATAATCGTAGATCTAACAAGGCACAAGCATTATAAGGGAAGCAACACTCTTCTCTCAACAAGGCTGAAGAGGGACAGTGATAATGAGATCTCCAAGGGGAAAGTCAATATTGAAGACAAGAACTGGAGCTCATGGATTTAACTCATAAATTGCCTTTCTGCGTGTAGAGATTCTTCTTTCATTGTCAACCTTAGATCTCAGTTTTATTTATTAAAGAAGGCAATGCCATTTTCCTTCATCAGTTACATCAGTGACCTTTTTGATTGTTAGGGAATGGAGGAATGAAAGCCCAGTATTTGCATTCATTTGTTCAGTCGACGAGGATTCGATCCCTGGATCGGGAAGATCCCCTGGAGAAGGCAATGGCAACCCACTCCAGTATTCTTGCCTGGAAAATCCCATGAACAGAGGAGCCTGGTGGGCTACAGTCCATGGAGTGGAAAAGAGTCAACATGACTTAGTGACTAAACAGCAGTTCAGTATTTATTGAAAACCTAATATGGCCACACTCTATGTTTGGCACTGAGTATACAGCAGCATGGGCTTTCCTGGTAGCTCAGCTGGTAAAGAATCTGCTTGCAATGTAGGAGACCCCAGTTTGATTTCTGGGTTGGGAAGATCTCCTGGAGAAGGGATAGGCTACCCACTCCAATATTCTTGGATTTCCCTGGTGGCTCAGTCCAGAGAGTTGAAATAACTTTCCCCATAACACATAGCTAATAAATGGCAGGCCCAGGATGGAATCCATATCTATCTGCTTCCTGATAAAGAACTGTTAGTGGTAACTCTTTTCTCACTGCAGATTTTTTTTCTTTTCGGTCCTAAGTGTAGAGCTCAAATACCAAATTAGAGCTCAGATGTTCATTCAGCCTTCCCTGAAAAAAAGCTTTCTGCTTTCTTGAGGTGCCACCTCATCAGTTCCAATTGTTTAGCCTCTTCTTTACAGTTGTGCTTAAAATGAAAGAATCATAACTTAAGCTGAGTTCTTTATCCCTTTGTACCCTTATTGTGTTTAATATCTCACTGTCAGAAAGCCTCAAGGGTCTTAACTTTTAATAGTAGCCCAGCTCAAGCTTTAACAGGGCTGAATTAACAACTTCTGATATCCATCATAGCGCAGTTTTTTTAATTTTATCCATAAAAACAGATTGCAGCTGTGGCATGAGCTCTTCTTTTTTTGTGTAATTTTTGGCAAGTCTCTTGGTCTTTCTGGGCCTCAGAGACTTTGACTGTAAAATGAGGGGAGTTGGACTATGTATTTTTTCTTTTTTTCTTAGCAAAGTCCATAATTTGCATTAGGGTTCACACTTGTACATTTTATGGATTTTGACAAATGCATAATGTCATTTATCTATCATTGCAGTATCATATAGAATAGTTTCACCACCCTAAAAATTCCCTGTGCTCTTATCTTTTCACACTTCCCTCTCTCTCCTTGAATAATCTGCCTGCAGTGCAGGAGACCTGGGTTCGATCCTTGGGTTGGGAAGATCCGCTAGTAGAAGGGAATGGCAACCCACTCTAGTATTCTTGCCTGGAGAATCCCATGGACTGAGGAGCCTGGCGGGCTACAGTCCATAGGGTCGCAAAGAGTCGGGCATGACTGAACGACTAACACTTTCTCCCTCTCTGAACCTCTGGCAACCACTAATCTTTATACTATCTCTATAGCTTTGCTGTTTCAAAATGTCGTGTGGTTGGAATCATACAGTACGTAGCTTTTTCAGACTGGCTTCTTTCACTTAGCAAATATACATTTAAAGCTCCTCCATGTTTTTTCATTGCTTGATAGCTTATTTATTTTTATCACTGAATAATATTCCATTGTGTGGTTGTAGTTTATCTATTTGCCTGTTGAAGGACATCTTGGTTGCTTCTAGTTTTTGGCAGTCATGAATAAAGATGCTGTGAACATTTTGTGCAGGTTTTTGTGGACATAAGTTTTCACTTGTGCAGGTTTTTTGTGGATATAAGTTTTTATTTGGATAAATAGTTAGGAGCATGATTGCTAGATTATATGGTAATCTTATTGTTGTTATTTTTGTTCAGTCACTAAGTCATGTTTGACTCTTTGTGACCCCATGGACTGCAGCATGCCAGGTTTCCCTGTCCATTACTATATCCTGGAGTTTGCTCAAACTCATGTCCATTGCATAGGTGATGCCATTCAACCATCTCATCCTCTGTCACTCCTTCTCCTTCTGCCCTCAATCTTTCCCAGAATCGGTGTCTTTTCCAGTGAGTTGGCTCTTTGCATCAGATGGCCAAAGTATTGAAACTTCAGCTTCAGCATCAGTGCTTCCAGTGAATATTCAGGGTTGATTTCGTTTAGGATTGACTGGTTTGATCTCCTTGCTGTCCAAGGAACTCTCAAGAGTCTTCTCCAGCACCACAATTCAAAAGCGTCAGTTCTTTGGTTCTAAGGCTTTTTTATGGTCCTATTCTCACATCCGTACATGACTACTGGAAAAGACCATAGCTTTGACTATATAGATCTTTGCTGGCAAAGTGATGTCTCTGCTTTTTAATATGCTGTCTAGGCATGTCATATCTTTTCTTCCAAGGAGCAAGCGTCTTTTAATTTCATGGCTACAGTCACTATCTGCAATGATTTTGGAGCCCAAGAAAATAAAATCTGTCACTATTTCCCCTTTTCTCCCATCTTTTTGCCATGAGCGATGGTACTGGATGCCATAATCTTAGCTTTTGAATGTTGAGTTTTAAGCCAGCTGTTTCACTCTCCTCTTTCACCTTCAACAAGAGGTTCTTTAGTTCCTCTTTGCTTTCTGCCTTAAAGTGGTATCACCTGCATATCTGAGGTTGTTGATATTTCGGCCAACAATCTTGATTCCAGCTTGTGCTTCATCCAGCCTGGCATTTTGCATGATGTACTCTGCACATAAGTTAAATAAGCAGGGTGGCAATATACAGCCTTGAAGTACTCCTTTTCCCAGTGTTGAACCAGTCAGTTGCTCTATGTCCAGTTCTAACTCTTGCTTCTGGACCTGCATACAGGTTTCTCAGGAGACAGGTAAGTTGGTCTGATACTCCCATTTCTAAGAATTTTCCACAGATTGTTATGATCCACAAAGTTAAAGGTTTTAGTGTAGTCAATGAAGCAGGTGTAGATGTTTTTCTGGAATTCCCCCCACACACACCTTTTTTTTTTTCTATGATCCAATAGTTGTTGGCAATTTGATCTCTGGTTCCTCTGCCTTTTCTAAATCCAGCTTGTACATCTGGGAGTTCTCGATTCACGTACTGCTTAAGCTTAGCCTGAAGGATTTTGAGCATTCATTTGCGAATATGTGAAATGAGCACAATTGTACGGTAGTTTGAATGTTCTTTGGCATTGCCTTTCTTTAGAATTGGAATGAAAACTGACTTTTTCCAGTCCTGTGGCCACTGCTGAGTTTTCCAAATTTGCTGGCATACTGAGTGCAGTCCTTTAACAGCATCATCTTTTAGGATTTGGTATAGCTCAGCTGGAATTCCATCACCTGAACTAGCTTTGTTTGTAGTAATGGTTCCTAAGGCCCACTTGACTTCACACTTCAGGATATCTAGCTCTAGGCCACACCATGATCACTTATGGTTAGCTTTGTAATAATTTCCCAGCTGTTTTCCAAAGTGACTCTCCTATTTTGCATTCCACCAGCAATGAATGAGAGTTCCTCTTCCTTTACATCCTTCTCAGCATTTGGCGTTTGTCATTGTTTTGGATTTTAGCCATTCTAGTAGGTAAATATTGATATCTCATTTTAATTTGCAATTCCCTAGTGAAATATGATGTTGAACATTTTTTAATATGCTCATTTGCCACCTTGTATATCTTCTTGGTGAATGTCTGTTCAGGTCTTTTTAAAAGATTAGTGTTAAAACTGATTGGTTTGGTTTGTTGTTGTTGAGTTTTAGTAGGTCTTTGTATATTTTGGACACAAGTTCTTTATCAGATATGTTTTGCAAATACTTTCTCCCAGTCGTGGCTCCTCTTTTCACTCCCTTGCCAGTGTCTTTTGCAAAGCAGAAGTTTTTAATTTTAATAGAGACAAACTTGTCAGTTTTTCTTTCATGGATTATGCCTTTGGTGTTGTATTTAAAAAGTCATTGCCAAACTCAGAGTCACCTAGGTTTTCTTCTGTGTTACCCTCTAGAAGTTTTATAGCTTTGTGTTTTATGCTACAGGTTTATGTTTCAAGGTAGAGTGTTTTTGGTGAAAGATGTGAGAGTCAGACACAACTGAACAACTTTTTTTTCCTTATAAGATGTGTGCCTGATTCATTTATATTTTTATTGATAAAGTTCCTTCTGCTCTGAAATTATTCATTTTGATCAATAATATTAAATGGTGACAGAAATTTAGAAAGAAGAAATAATATGCTGAATCTTTACAACTATGTAAGTTTTGTTCTTCCAAAGTGTTCCTTGAGCAAGAGGCTTGAAGTCAACCCAAAGACTGGGTTGGGGGAGCTTTATCTGGAACAATCAGGAGACTGGACTAACAGCTCCATTTCAGTACTCTACTGTTATATATTGTTAAGCTGGCTGAGTGGTGTATGTGCAGATTGTTTGGAAAGACTGCCTACAATTAGGAATATTTTGCTTCAATCAAACACCCCTGTTATTTGTTCATATTGAGATTTCTTTGCAACTTTGCCTAGTCGTCGTTTAGTCGCTAAGTTTTGCAACTCCATGGACTATAGCCTGCCAGGCTCCTCTGTCAGTAGGATACTGGAGTGTTTTAAGGGTGAAAAGAACATAATTCAAATCACTCTTGTTTTAAACATATCTTTTCCAGGGGATTTTCCTGACCCAGAAATCATACCTGTGTCTCCTGCATTGTCAGGTGGATTCTTTACCATTGAGCCACCAGGGAAGCCCTTGCCTAAGTCATATAGGCTTGCAAAAGCCCACTTGTGGTTTCTCTCCAGCAGTTTCACCTTTTTATACTGTGAAATACTGAAGCCATCTGAACCTTAAATATTATCTCTCTATATTTTGACTGACTTCAGTTTATGTTTTTAAAGGAAATTTTCCTAATCATCTATCATTTAGTAACATAAATAGATTTACTTCCAAATACTAGGTTTTTTTTTTTCAATTTTGGCTTGTAGAAAAATAGTTTATCAACCATTTATTTATTATGTGTGTACCTTGGTGTGTGTGTGTGTTGTCCAGATGGATCATAAAGGTTTTTAAATTTTGAATCTTGAGATTTTATTTTTAAGGTGTCTGTAACAAAATTGGTTTGAATTCTTTCCTTAACAAGACTGATTTGAATTATGTTCTTTTCACCCTTAAAACACCTATTTCCTAAAACATTATCATACATACTATTCTTAGAAAAGCATTCCTTTTTCTTTTTTGTGTTATTTTGTTCCTATTTTTCAAGAATAAATGAATGAACCACTTAAATCAGATTTACTATTTCAGTAATTTTTTTCTTTTAGTATTTCCTCTAGTTCATCTGTCTTTGATGTTTACTATGCAATATGTGTGAATGCTTAGCTGTGTCTGACTCTTTGTGACCCTTTGAACTGTAGCCCACCGGGCTTCTCTGTCCGTAGGGTTTTCCAAGCAAGAACACTGGAATGAGTTTCCACTTCCTTCTCCAAAGGATCTTCCTGACCCACAGATTAAGCATGCGTCTCCTGTGTCTCCTGCATTGGCAGACAGGTTCTTTACCCACTGAGCCATCGGAAAGCCTACCAGATTTACTGCAATACGTTTCAAATGTCTGAATCTCCTGTATTTCTGACATACTTTAATAGATTTTTTTTAATTATTGTTTTTTTAAAAATCTATATTCACTTTGCCCTTATTGAAATATTTGTGAGTCAACTCACTAGGCAGCTACATACAATTTATGACAAATTTTATAGACAAATTTCACTGTTGGTTTCATTTTTTTTTTCTATTCTTGTTTTCCTTATCCAGATATTTTACTTGAATATATACATACATAGAGGTAAGGTATTAAATTTTGTTTCATTTAAAAGCTAAATATTTCAAACAAAAAATAAGAATAGCATAATATTAATAAAACCCTTTCACCTACCTCTTGGAATGAAAAATTTGTTAACATTTGGTTTCATTTGCTTGTTGCTTGCCTCATCTTTTATTTATTTTCTTATTTTATTGACGTTTAGTTGATGTACAATATTATATGTTACAGGTGTACCATATAGTGATTCATATTTTTGATGGTTATACTCCATTAACTGTTATAAAATATTGGCTTTATTCCCCATGTTGTACAATATATCTTTGTAGTTTATTTTGTACATAATAGGTTTACCTCTTAATTCTCTGTCCTTATATTCCCCCATTCCCTCTCCCCCCTAGTAACCACTAGTTTGTTCTCTGTATCTTGAGGCTGTTTATTTTTTCTTATATTCACTAGTTTGTTGTAATTTTTAGATTTCACATTTAAGTGATATCATACAGCACTTGTTTTTCTCTTGAGGTACATGTATCTTTTTGAATTTGTGCCTTTGTTTTATTTTTTTCAGATATATACCTAGGAATGTGGCAGTACTATTTTTAATTTTTTGAGACACCTCCATACTGTTTTCCTTAGTGGTTACACCGATTTACATTCCTATAACAGTGTATGATGGTTCCTTTTTCTCCATATCCTCACCAACACTTGCTTTTTGTGTTCTTTTAGTTGATAGCCATTCTGACAACTGTGAGGTAATATCTCATTGTGGTTTTGATTTGCATTTCCCTGATGATTAGCTATGCTGAACATCTTCCTTTTAGGAAAAATATCTGTTCATTCCTCTGTCCATTTTTTAATGGAGTTGTTTGTTTGATGTTGAGTTGTATGAGCTGTTTATATATGTTGGATATTATTGGTCATATCATTTGGAGATATTTCCTCCCTTTCAGTAGGCTGTCTTTTTATTTTGTCAGTGGTTTCCTTTGCTGTGCAAAAGCCAAATATAATTTAAGGTTAAATCCTGATTTCAGAGTAGTAGGATATATGCATTACATATATTAATAAATGTTTATTAATTATTGGATGTGTTTCATTTTATGTATTTCTACATTAATTGAATCACTGCAACAAATATTTACTGAATGACTATCATATAATAGGTCAGTGGATAATAGAAAAATAAAATGTCTCTGCTCTTAAGGAACTATAAAGGAAGGCAGATATGTCCAAATCTTGCTAAAATAAAGCTAAGTTTCTTAAAGCAACTTAAGTAAATTACACAAACTATAATTAACAAGTATGTTAAAGATAATGCTAAATTAATGACAGTCGATGGCTTTGTAAAAGTTGAAAATCACCAATTAAACCATCTATTGTTAATTTTTTTATTCTTTCATTGTTAGAGGCAGTTGGGGGCTTGGTGGGTAGGAGGGAAAAATGGAAGGAAATATTTATTTTTTGAGTATTTGTGTGTACTTTTTTTTAAAGGCGAGAATAGAATTTACTTTAAAGATATATTTTTCTCAGTTGTTATCTTCATAGTAGTATATTTGAAGGGAAAACAGTTCTGTTAGATAAAATGTTTGTTTTCTTTGGAAAAGAATTTGCAAATTGAATTATGCTCAGTCAGACATGTTTATGTGTGGATTTTACAAAGGAAAAGTGTTAACCTTAAGCTCGCATCTGTCTGCTCTCAACAGTTGTGTTAGTTACCGCCCCCTCCATTATCAGTGTGTGTACTCAGGGAATGCAAACTTATTTTAATATTGGCTCAAATAAATAACATTAGGAAAATCTGCTAATATTATTTGTGATCTGAGGACAAATATAGAGAAAATTAGATCATCTATGATTTATTGAAAGCAGTACAGAAACAGAAGGGCACCATATTTAGAGTCTGGAGACCTGATTTGAATACTGTTTTTACCATTTATTAGACAAGTCACTTAATCTTGCTTGTTTCTTCATGTATTAAAAAATAACTGTAATAAAAGTAGTGCCACTTTTTAAACTTGTTAGTACAAAATTTGATGTGTAAAGGCTTTGTAAATTATTGTAAATAGTTTTCAAGTATTGCTTGATAATTTTTAGATTTTTGCCTTTTAGTACAGATACGAAGAATATACTATAAAAGACTATAAATATTCTGCAGAATTGAGTTTAGCAGTTTTGATTTATCTGTATTTATGAGTCTATGCAGTCGCAGAGAGTTGGATAGGACTGAATAACAACAACAATATGAGCTTTACTGTGAGTACATGCTCAGTCATCTGACTTTTTTGTGACCTCATGGACTGTAGGCCCGCCAACCTCCCTTGTCCATGGAATTTTCCACGCAAGAATACTGGAGTGGGTTTGCCATTTCCTACTCTAGGGGATCTTCCTGACCCAGGGATTGAACCCATGTCTCTTGCAGCCCTTGGGATTTCCCAGGGACTTCCCAGGTGATTTCCAAGGGGCTTCCTAGATGGCACAGTGGGAAAGAATCCATCTGCCTCATTGTAGTTTTGATTTGCATTTCTCTGATAATGAGTGATGTTGAGCAGCAGTGATGTTTAGTAGCCATCTGTAAGTCTTCTTTGGAGAAATGTCTGTTTAAGTCTTCTGCCCACTTTTTTGATTGAGTTGTTTGTTGTTCTGGTATTGAGCTACATGAGCTGTTTGTTTATTCTAGAGATTAATTCTTTGTCAGGTTTTCCTTTGCTGTTATTTTCTACCTTTCTGAGGGTTGTCTTTTCACCTTATAGTTTTCTTCATTGTCAAAAGCTTTTAAGTTTAATTAGGTTCCATTTGTTTATTTTTGTTTATATTTCCATTACTCTGGGAGGTGGGTCATAGAGGATCTTGCTGTAACTTGTCAGAGAGTGTTCTGTCTATGTTTTTCTCTAAGACATAGTTTTTATAGTTTCTGGTCTACATTTAGGTCTTTCACCATTCTGAGTTTATTTTCATGTATGGTGTTAGAAAGTGTTCTAACTTAATTCTTTTACACATAGTTGACCAGTTTTCCTAGCACCACTTGTTGAAGAGACTATCTTTTCTCCATTGTTTATTTTTGCCTCCTTTGTCCAAGATAAGATGCCCATAGGTACATGGATTTATCTCTGGGCTTTCTATCTTGTTCCATTGGTCTATATTTCTGTTTTTGTGCTGGTACCATACTGTCTTGATGACTGAAGCTTTGTAGTACAGTCTGAAGTCAGGAAGGTTGATTCCTCCAGTTCCATTTATCTTTCTCAAAATTGCTTTGGCTATTTGGGGTCTTTTGTGTTTCCATACAAGTTGTAAAATTATTTGCTCTAGTTCTGTGAAAAATACTGTTGGTAGTTTGATAGCAATTGCATTAAATCTATAGATTGCTTTTGGTAGTATAGTTATTATCACTATATTGATTCTTCCAATCCAAGAACATGTTATATCGCTCCATCTATTTGTGTCATCTTTGATTTCTTTTATCAGTGTCTTATAGGTATCCTCTCACACCAGTCAGAATGGCCATCATCAAAAAATCTACAAACAATAAATGTTGGAAAGAGTGCTGTTGGTGGGACTGCAGACTGATACAAGCACTATGGAGAACAGTATGGAGATTACTTTAAAAAGCTAGGAATAAAACTACTGTATGATCTAGCAGTTCCACTACTGGGCATATAACTTGAAAAACCAGAATTGAATAATACACATGTACCCCAGTGTTCATTGTAACACCATTTACAATAGCTAGGACAAGGAAGGAACCTAGATATCCATCAGCAGGTGAATGGATAAAGAAGTTGTGGTACATATACACAATGGAATATTCAGTTCAGTTCAGTCGCTCAGTCATGTCCGACTCTTTGTGACCCCATAAACTTCAGCATGCAAGGCTCCCTGTCCATCACCGACTCCCAGAGCTTGGTCAAACTCATGTCCATTGAGTCGGTGATGCCATCCAACCATCTCATCCTCTGTTGTCCCCTTCTCCTCCTGACTTGAATGTTTCCCAGCATCAGGTCTTTTCCAGTGAGTCAGTTCTTCGCATCAGGTGGCCAAAGTATTGGAGCTTCAGCTTCATCATCAGTCCTGAATGAATATTCAGGACTGATTTCCTTTAGGATGGACTGGTTGGATCTCTTTGCTGTCCAGGGAACTCTCAAGAATCTTCTCCAACACCACAGTTCAAAAGCATCAATTCTTCAGTGCTCAGCTTTCTTTATAGTCCAACTCTCACATCCATACATGACTACTGGAAAAACCATAGCTTTGACTAGACGCACCTTTGTTGGTAAAGTAATGTTTTTGCTTTTTAATATGCTGTCTAGGTTGGTCATAACTTTTCTTCCAAGGAGCAAGCGTCTTTTAATTTCATGGCTACAGTCACCATCTGCCGTGATTTTGGAGCCTCCAAAAATAAAGTCTCTCACTGTTTCCACTGTTTCCCCATCTATTTGCCTTGAAGCGACGGGACCAGATGCCATAATCTTAGTTTCCTGAATGTTGAGTTTTAAGCCAACTTTTTCACTCTCTTCTTTCACTTTCATCAAGAGGCTCTTTAGTTCTTCTTCACTTTCTGCCATAAGGGTGGTGTCATCTGCATATCTGAGGTTATTGATATTTCTTCCAGAAGTTTTGATTCCAGCTTGTACTTCATCCAGTCCAGCATTTCTCATGATGTACTCTGCATATAAGGTAAATCAGCTGGGTAACAATATACAGCCTTGATGTACCCCTTTCCCGATCTGGAACTAGTCTGTTGTTCCATGTCCAGTTCTAACTGTTGCTTCTTGACCTGCATACAGATTTCTCAAAAGGCAGGATAAGGTGGTCTGGTAGTCCCATCTCTTTAAGAATTTTCCATAGTTTGTCGTGATCCACACAGTCAAAGACTTTGACATAGTCAATAAAGCAGAAGTAGATGTTTTTCTGGAACTCTTGCTTTTTCGATGATCCAACGGACGTTGGCAATTTGACTTCTGGTTCTTCTGCCTTTTCTAAATCCAGCTTGAACGTCTGGAAGTTCACGGTTCACATACTGTTGAAGCCTGGCTTGGAGAATTTTGAGCATTACTTTGCCAGCGTGTGAGATGAGTGCAATTGTGCTGTAGTCTGAGCATTCTTTGGCATTGCCTTTCTTTGAGATTGGAATGAAAACTGACCTTTTCCAGTCCTGTGACCACTGCTGAGTTTTCCAAATTTGCTAGCATATTGAATGAAGCACTTTCACAGCATCATCTTTTAGGATTTGAAATAGCTCAACTGAAATTCCATCACCTCCACTAGTTTTGTTCATAGTGATGCTTCCTAAGGCCCACTTGACTTCGCATTCCAGGATGTCTGGCTCTAGGTGAGTGATCACACCATTGTGATTACCTGGGTCATGAAGATCTTTTTTGTATAGTTTGTCTGTGTATTGTTTCCACTTCTTCTTAATATCTTCTGCTTCTGTTAGGTCTATACCATTTCTGTCCTTTATTGTGCCTATCTTTTCATGAAATGTTGGGATGGAATATTACTCAGCTATAAAAAAAGAATGCATTTGAGTCAGTCCTAATGAGGTGGATGAACCTAGAACCTATAATACGGAATGAAGTAAGTCAGAAAGAGAAAAGCAGATATCATATATTAACACATATATATGAAATCTAGAAAGACAGTACCAACAATCCCATGTGCAGGGCAGCAAAGGAGGCATAGACATAACAGACTTTTCAACACAGTGAGAGAAGAAAAAGGTGGGATGATTTGAGAGAATAGCATTGAAACATATATAAATTTAAAATAGCCAGTGGGAATTTGATGACCTCCAAACTCCCAAGGAACTGAAAGCAGGTGCTCTGTGACAACCTGTAGGGTTAGGGTGGGGAGGGAGGTGGGAGGGGGGTTCAGGAAGAAGGGGACACATATATGTCTGTGGCCAATTCATGTTGATGTACCGCAGAGGACATTACAATATTGTAAAGTAATTATTCTCCAATTAATATAAATACATTAATTAAAAATAATAGTCTGCCTGCAGAAGACACAGGTTTGATTCTTGGGTTGGGAGGATCCCTTGTAGTAGGAAATGGCAATCTGCTCCAGTATTCTTGCCTGGAAAATCCATAGACAGTGGAGCCTAGCAGGTTATAGTCCATGGGGTCGCAGAGAGTTGCATGTGACTGAGCATACATGCACACATATGAGCTTTAGTTTTAACAAAGAAGGAAATTTGTTGTAGGTACTTCCTAGAATCTCATTTTCTCCTGTTTAAGCATTTTAGAGATACTTTTATTAACAATGTAGTAGGCAGATTGATATATATTACTCTATATATGTATAGTTTTTATTTTTTCTATTAAACTGATTTGTCATAAAGTTTTAATAATAAGCTAACCAAGAGAAACTTTGCCTAAAATAGAATATTATAAATTGGAGAAATAGTCTCAAGACATGGTGAGAATTGTGAACTGTGAGACTTTGTCTCAGTCTAAGCAACAGTAACCTCTTCATCTAAAATAGCCCCAGGCAATTTGACAGTATGTATCAGAAGCATCAAAACTGTCTTTAACTTAATACTATTTTCTAGACTATATCTTAATGAAAAAAAAAAGTAGTTTACATAAGTATTTATCTACTGCTACTAAAAAATATACTTTAAAATAATATTTAATGATACAAGAAAATATTTATTATATATTATTAAGTAGAAAGGCAATTTACATAAACATGTTGTATTATACAATCCACGTTTAGAATCAAAGCCCATACCCACCAGAGATACTCGGAGGGCTCAAACAAAACCTTTGCACACCAGAATGCAGAGACCACACAGAGACTGAGCCAGACCTGCCTTTGAATGTTTGACTGTCTCCTGCAGAGGCATGGGTCAGCAGTGGCTTGCCACAGGGACAGGAACTCTGGCTGCAGCAGACCTGGGACACGCAGCATGTGGCATAAGCCCTCTTGGAGGAGGTCGCGATTAGTCCCACATAGAGCCACCAAGCAGATGACCCACAAGCTACAGAACAATTATACCAAAGAAATTCTCACACTGTTAAGAAAGTTCTAGGACCCACAACAGATTTCTCAACCTGGGGATCTGGCAAAGGGACTGAGAACCCCTAGGGAATTTGACTTTGGAGGCCAGTGGGATTTGATTACAGAACTTCCACAGGGCTAGGGAAATGGACTCTTAGAGGGCACAAACAAAACCTTGGGTGCACCATGAGAAAGGGGCAATGTCCTCACGAGACTGAGCCAGACTTGGCTGTGAGTGTCTAGGAGTCTCCGGCAGAGACATGAGTTGACACTGGCCTGCTGTGCGGTCAGAGGCACTGAATATAACAGTGCGGGCATAAGTCCTTTTGAAGGAGGTCACCATTACTGTCATTACCCCTACCATAGTTTGGCCTCAGGCCAAATTACAGGGAGGGAATACAGTCTCCCCAACAACAGAAAACCGGATTAAACATTTACTGAATATGGCCCCGACCATCAGAACAAGACCCAAATTCTCCACAGTCAGTCTCTCCCATCAGGAAGCTTCCACAAGCCTCTTATCCTTATCCATCAGAGGGCAGACAGAATGAAAACCACAATCACAGAGAACTAACCAAACTGATCATCACATGGATCACAGCCTTGTCTAACTCATTGAAACTGAGCCATGCCGTGTAGGGCCACCCAAGACAGACAAGTCATGGTGGAGAGTTCTGACAAAACATGATCCACTGGAGAAGGGAATGGCAAACCACTTCGGTATTCTTGCCTGGAGAACCCCATGACCAGTATGAAAAGGCAAAAAGATATGACACTGAAAGATGAACTCCCCAGGTCGGTAGGTGCCCAATATGCTACTGGAGAAGAGTGGAGAAATAACTCTAGAAAGAATGAAGAGACAGAGCCAAAACAAAAACAGTGTCCAGTTGTGGATGTGACTGGTGATGGAAGTAAAGTCTGATACTGTAAAGAACAATTGCTTAGGAACCTGGAATGTTAGGTCCCTGAATCAAGGTAAATTGGAAATAGTCAATAGGAGAAGCAAGAATAAACATAAACATTTTAGGAATCAGTGAACTAAAATGGACCAGAGTGGGTGAGTTTAATTCAGATGACCATTATATCTACTACTGTGGGCAAGAATCCCTTAGAAGAAATGGATAGCTCTCATAGTCAACCAAAGAATCCAAAATGTAGTACTTGGGTGCAATCTCAAAAACAACAGAATGATCTCTGTTCGTTTCCAAGGGAAACCATTCAATATCACAGTAATCCAAGTCTATGCCCCAACCACTAATGCCAAAGTAGCTGAACGGTTCTATGAAGACCTACAAGACCTTCTAGAACTAACACCAAAAAGAGATGTCCTTTTCATTATAGGGGACTGGAATGCAAAAGTAGAAAGTCAAGAGATACCTGGAGTAGCAGGTAAGTTTAGCCTTGGATACAAAATGAAGCAGGGCAAAGGCTAACAGAGTTTTGCCAAGAGAACGCACTGGTCATAGTAAACAACCTCTTGCAACAACACAAAAAACTGCTCTACACATGGACATCACCAGAGGTCAATACTGAAATCAAATTGATTATATTCTTTGTAGCCGAAAATGGAGAAGCTCTATACAGTCAGCAGAAACAAGACCGGGAGCTGACTGTGGCTCAAATCATGAACTCCTTATTACCAAATTCAGACTTAAATTGAAGAAAGTGGGGAAAACCACTAGACCATTCAGGTATGACCTAAATCAAACCCCTTATGTTTATACAGTGGAAGTAACAAATAGATTCAAGGGATTAGATCTGATAAACAATGCCTGAAGAACTATGGATTGAGGTTTTTGATATTGTACTGGAGGCAATGATTAAAACCATCCCCAAGAAAAAGAAATGCAAAAAGGCAAAATGGTTGTCTGAGGAGGCCTTACAAATAGCTGAGAAAAGAAGAGAAGCAAAAGGCAAAGGAGAAAAGGAAAGATATATACCCATCTGAATGCAGACTTCCTAAGAATAGCAAGGAGAGATAAGAAAGCCTTCCTCAGTGATCAATGCAAAGAAACAGAGGGATACAATAGAATGGGAAAGACTAGAGATCTCTTCAAGAAAAGATACGAAGGGAACATTTCATGCAAAGATGGGTACAGTAAAGGACAGAAATGGTATGGACCTAACAGAAGCAGAAGATATTAAGAAGAGGTGGCAACAATACACAGAACTATACAAAAAAGATCTTCATGACCCAGATAACCACCATGGTGTGATCACTCACCAAAGCCAGACATCTTAGAGTGCGAAGTCAAGTGGACCTTAGGAAGCATCACTACGAACAAAGCTAGTGAAAGTGATGGAATTCGAATTGAGCTATTTTAAATCCTAAAAGATGATGCTGTGAAAGTGCTGCACTCAATATGCCAGCAAATTTGGAAAACTCAGCAGTAGTCACAAGACTGGAAAGGTCAGTTTTCAATCCAATCCCAAAGAAGGGCAATGCCAAGAATGTTCAAACTGCTGCACAATGGCACTCATCTCACACGCTAGCAAAGTAATGCTCAAAATTCTCCAAGTGAGGCTTCAACAGTATATGAACTGAGAATTTCCAGTTGTTCAAGCTGGATTAAGAAAAGGCAGAGGAAACAGAGATCAAATTGCCAACATCTGTTGGATCATAGCAAAAGCAAGAGAGTTCAAGAAAAACATCTGCTTTGTTAACTATGCCAAAGCCTTTGACTGTGTGGATCACAACAAACTGTGGAAGATTCTTGAACAGATAGGAATACCAGACCACCTTACCTGCCTCCTGAGAAATCTGTATGCAGGTCAAGAAGCAACAGTTAGAACTGGACGAGGAACAACAGGCTGGTTCCAAATAGGAAAAGGAGTACGTCAAGGCTGTATATCGTCACCCGGCTGATTTACCTTTTATGCAGAGTGCATCATGGGAAATGCCAGCCTGGATGAAGCACAAGCTGGCGTCAAGATTGCTGGGAGAAATATCAGTAACCTTAAATATGCAGATGACACCACCCTTATGGCAGAAAGCGAAGAGGAACTAAAGAGCCTCTTGATGACAGTGAAAGAAGAGAGTGAAAAAGTTGGCTTAAAACTCAACATTCAGAAAACTAAGATCATGGCATCTGGTTCCATCACTTCATGGCAGATAGATGGGGAAACAATGGAAACAGAGACTTTATTTTCTTGGGATCCAAAATCACCAAAGATGGTGGTTGCAGCTATGAAATTAAAAAACGCTCCTTGGAAGAAAAGTTATGACCAACCTAGACAGCATATTAAAAAGCAGAGACATTACTTTGCTGACAAAGGTTTGTCTAGTCAAAGCTAATGTTTTTCCAGTAGTCATGTATGGATGTGAGAGTTGGACTATAAAGCTGAGTGCCGAAGAATTGATGCTTTTGAACTATGGAGTTAGGGAAGGCTGTTGAGAGTCTCTTGGACTGCAAGGAAATCAAACCAGTCCATCCTAAAGGAAATCAGTCCTGAATATTCATTTGAAGGACTGATGGTTGAAGCGAATCTCCACTACTTTGGCCACCTGATGCAAAGAACCGTCTCATTAGAAAAGACCCTGATTCTGGGAAAGATTGAAGTTGGGAGGAGAAGGGGACAACAGAGGATGAGATGGTTGGATTGCATCACCGATTTGGTAGACATGAGTTTGAGCAAGCTCTGGGACTTGGTGATGGACAGGGAAGCCTGGTGGAGAAATGCAGTCTGTGGGGTCACAAAGAGTAGGACGTGACTGAGCAACTGAACTGACTGAACTTTGGTTAAAATAATAAAGACTGATTTAATAGATACCAAAGAAAGTGAAAGTCGCTCAGTCGTGTTCAACTTTTTGAGACCCCCATGGACTGTTGCCCGCCAGGCTCCTCTGTCCATGGAATTCTCCAAGCAAGAATACTGGATGGGTTGCCATTTCCTTCTCCAGGGGATCTTCCCAACCCAAGGATCAAATGCAGGTCTCCTGCAGTGCAGGCAGGTTCTTTACTGTCTGAGCTACCGTAGTTACCAAAATAGTATACAAATACCTTAACAGTCTTAGACTGCTAGAGTTTATAGTGATTGTTGTTTTCTTCTGTGAGTTCCAAATTTTGTAGAATGAGCATGTATTACTCTTGTAATCAGGGGGATAAAACAGTTTATGTATTGTTCTTGGTTTTTTGTCAAACCTCTTTCCAGATACTCTAATCTCTCAGCTAGCATCATAAAATATCATGGATTTATATATAATGTAATTATAAGAAGTTCTTAGCTATATTCATGTACATACTGCTGCTAAGTCACTTCAGTTGTGTCCGACTCTGCGACCCCATAGACGGCAGCCCACCAGGCTCCCCTGTCCCTGGGATTCTCCAGGCAAGAACACTGGAATGGGTTCCCATTTCCTTTTCCAGTGCATGAAAGTGAAAAGTGAAAGTGAAGTCGCTCAGTCATGTCCAACTCTTCGCGATGCCATGGACTGCAGCCTACCAGGCTCCTCCGTCCATGGGATTTTCAGGCAAGAGTACTGGAGTGGGGTGCCATCACCTTCTCTGATTCATGTACATAAAATGATATTAGTAATTATTTAACTTCTCACTGCAAATAGTTTTGGCTGTGCCTTTTGGTTTTGCTGTGCTGCACCCCTTGTATATCTTTCAGTGAAATCTAGTTTGCAGCGAATAGGAAGTTTTTAGTTCAAAGATGAAAGTTTGTCATGTTAAAGGAAATTGAGTCTGTCTTAGGCAGAGCTCATTTGAGCTGGACTGGCAAACCTGGTCAGTTACCACAATGAAAGCAGCATTGGAGGATCAACCCCACATTTTGTGGGATGCCAGCTTAGTACTTCCCTTCGTGGATCATAGCCTTGTCTGACAAAGGGTCTTGGGTAATTAAATGAAGATATAATCCATGCCATGTGCAGCTACCCAAAACGGATGGATCTATATAGTGAAGAGTTCTGACAAAATGTGGTCCACTAGAGGAGAAAATGCCAAACCACTCTAGTATTCTTGCCAGGAGAACCCCATGAACAGTATGAAAAGGCAAAAAGGGCCTGGTGTGCAGCAATCCACTGAGTCACAAAGAGTTGGACACAATTTAGCAACTGAACAACAACAACAGCTTAGTACTAGCTTAGAGTAAGTTCAAAGGCCCATGTTGGTTCAGTTCAGTTCAGTCCCTCAGTCGTGTCCGACTCTTTGCGACCCCATGAATCGCAGCACGCCAGGCCTCCCTGTCCATCACCAACTCCCGGAGTTTACCCAAACCCATGTCCATCGAGTCGGTGATGCCATCCAGCCATCTCATCCTCTGTCATCCCCTTCTCCTCCTGCCCCCAATCCTTCTCAGCATCAGGGTCTTTTCCAATGAGTCAACTCTTCGCATGAGGTGGCCAAAGTATTGGAGTTTCAGCTTCAACATCAGTCCTTCCAATGAACACCCAGGACTGATCTCTTTTAGAATGGATTGGTTGGATCTTCTTGCAGTCCAAGGGGCTCTCAAGAGTCTTCTCCAACACCACAGTTCAAAAGCATCAATTCTGTGGCACTCAGCTTTCTTCACCGTCCAACTCTCACATCCATACATGACCACTGGAAAAACCATAGCCTTGACTAGACGGACCTTTGTTGGCAAAGGAATGTCTCTTCTTTTAAATATGCTATCTAGGTTGGTCATAACCTTCCTTCCAAGGGGTAAGCGTCTTTTAATTTCATGGCTGCAATCACCATCAGCAGTGATTTTGAAGCCCCCCAAAAATAAAGTCTGACACTGTTTCCACTGTTTCCCCATCTATTTCCCATGAAGTGATGGGACCAGATGTCATGATCTTAGTTTTCTGAACGTTGAGCTTTAAGCCAACTTTTTCACTCTTCTTTCACTTTCATCAAGAGGCTCTTTAGTTCTTCTTCACTTTCTGCCATAAGGGTGGTGTCATCTGCATATCTGAGGTTATCGCTATCTCTCCCGGCAATCTTGATTCCAGCTTGTGTTTCTTCCAGCCCAGCGTTTCTCATGATGTACTCTGCATATAAGTTAAATAAGCAGGGTGACAATATACAGCCTTGACGTACTCCTTTTCCTATTTGGAACCAGTCTGTTGTTCCATGTCCAGTTCCAACTGTTGCTTCCTGACCTGCATACAGGTTTCTCAAGAGACAGGTCAGATGGTCTGGTATTTTCATCTCTTTCAGAACACAGTCAAAGGCTTTGGCATAGTCAATAAAGCAGAAATGGATGTTTTTCTGGAACTCTCTTGCTTTTTCGATGATCCAGCGGATGTTGGCAATTTGATCTCTGGTTCCTCTGCCCTTTCTAAAACCAGCTTGAACATCTGGAATTTCACGGTTCACGTATTGCTGAAGCCTGGCTTGGAGAATTTTGAGCATTACTTTACTAGCGTGTGAGATGAGTGTAATTGTGTGGTAGTTTGAGCATTCTTTGGCATTGCCTTTCTTTGGGATTGGAATGAAAACTGACCTTTTCCAGTCCTGTGGCCACTGCTGAGTTTTCCAGATTTGCTGGCATATCGAGTGCAGCACTTTCACAGCATCATCTTTGAGAATTTGAAATAGCTCAACTGGAATTCCATCACCTCCACTAGCTTTGTTCGTAGTGATGCTTTCTAAAGCCCACTTGACTTCACATTCCAGGATGTCTGGCTCTAGGTGAGTGATCACACCATCGTGATTATCTGGATCATGTTGATTAGACATTGAATTTATTTCCCCTTAGACTGTGATCTTTTTCTATTTCTACCTCCATGTCTAGCACAAAATCTGGCACATTTAGGCTCTTAGCAAATGGTGTTATAACTGAAGTGGAATGAAATCTGAAAATTATTCAGATTCCTAGCATTAGCTTTGCTAAAAATTCATCTGAGTCTTAAGTGACTTATGTAGACACAGTCACAGGTGTGGACTCTTTGGATGCAAGAAAAGTTCTTAGGAACAATGAAGCTATCTTATGTTTAGCCATCATAATAGGGTCTTCCCTATGCCTCTTGTACTTTGACTGCTAGTGAAACATTGAGAGACCCTCAGCTCATCTACATTTGACTATGTAGTTCTAGTTAGCTAGAATAATACTTATAGTTAGCTAGAATAAAGTATACACATTGAAAACTAATGAAGAATTGGAAATTTTAAGAGGAGGGTCATATAAATTTTCACAGATGTGTTTTAAGTAAAATGTATTTTGACATCTTAACTAAGCTTCTACCTCAGCTAGGCAGGAAAATCTGGTTTTGTCCTTTTGCCCTCTGTGTTATTCAGTAACATATGCTACTTCTCATGTTAGGACCTTAACAGTTGTGCCAACAAGTCCAGTTTGAAAAAAACATAAGGGCTTAATGGTGTCTCTTTACAGATTAGCCTGTCAACAACTCTGTCCATCAATAGATTACTTCAGCTCTTTAGAACAGTTGTTCACTTCAGACATATGGGTTAAAAGTCCATGTGGTTGAGATACTGCAACTTGCTAATAGGAATAAGAACTAGAATTATGAATATTGAGCTCTGATGCTAAGGAGACAATCCTAGGTGTGTTGCTTTTTGAAAGAATAACTCAGGCATTCCTGAGTCATTCAAACCCTCTTTTGTCTCAGTGGCATAGACATCGTCCTTTTACCTCATATTGAGATGACTTGTCAGTAGGATTTATCCTGGAACTCTGCATGGCTTTTAGGCTTTTAATTCATTTCAGTTTAGTAAGCATTTATTAGGTATTGAATTAGGTACTAAGGTCTTAAAGATGAATGAGACTTGATCCCTGTCCTCTCGGTTTTCAGTTTAATGGAGAGGACATAATCAAATTATTTCAGTATAATATATTAAGCATATAGGTATGCAAAGGGAAAGCTTCATGGACAGATTAACTGATAAACTATGTCTTGCATAATAGGTAAGACTGTTCTGGGAAAAAGAACAATATGAACACTAGAAACATATGTTCATGCAGTATAGGCAGAAGAAAAGAACTTGATTGACAGAGAATGGGTTATGGAGGGCCCTGTATGCCCTGAGAACATGTATGATCTTTATCCTGAAAGCAGTGAGGAGTTACTGAAGTGTTTTAGACATTGAAGTGACATGGTGGTGGTGATGGTGATGGTTCAATCATTCCATCATATCTGACTCTTGAAACCCCATGGGCTGGAGCCCACCAGGCTCCTGTGTCTGTGGGATTTCCCAGGCAAGAATATTATAGTGGGTTGCCATTACCTTCTCTGAAGTGACATGACTGGATTATAATTTTAGATAGATCAGTCTAGAGGCAGAGAAGAGTATAGATTTAGAGGGACAAGATCAGTAACAGGGAAATCACTTTAGGAGGCCATTGTAGTCCAGGCAAAAAATGATGAAGGCCTAGGCTAAGACACCTAGTTAGTGGTGGTAAGAATGCGATGGTATAGATGATTCAAGAAGTGTTTTAAGTGTTGAAATCCTCAGGTCTTGAGGGTTGAGGGGTAGGGAGAATGGTACCATTAAGTGAGATTAAAAACGTAAAAGAACAAGCTTTCAGGGAATGATGATATACTAAATTTAGTTATGAATTTGAGGTGCCTTTGGGACATCTGGGCAGATTTGAACTCCTAAAATTCAGAGAAATGGTGGTCAGTACTTGATAAGAAATAAATGATCATCTTGAGTAGAAATAAAAAACAAATATATTAGAACAACCCCCAAAGTAATATGGTTGTTTGAGGAGGACTGAATGTAGAGAAGGCTTTAGGTATAAAAATTGGGTTTGTACAGCAGTATTGTAAAGTTACTACTATAAGTAAGTTAAATATTGTGGGAAATTCACTTTGTGAATTCACCTTGTGAAAAGTCATCTTATACCATTTGTAGAGTACCTGTTGGCAAACTTCATAGTATGACATAATATTAGAATAAAATGGATATAGTTTAGGTTTTGATAGTTAAGAGGGATTTTTGGATTTTGTGGTTTCTCAGTATCATTATGAACATCAGTGATAATACTAACAAAATTTTAGATATAATATTCAAAATATAGAGGTTTTTAGATATCAATAACATTTATTGAGTGCTTCCTATGAGCCAAGCTGTATTCTAAGAACTTTGTATTAATTTATTACATATAATTCTCTGAAATAGGTATATAGACTTATTATTCTCATTTTATAGGTAGGAGAAACCATAGAAGATTTAAGAAACTTACCTCTGATCACACACGATTCACCTCCAAAGAGTCTTGCTGCAGAACCCACCTCTTAGCCACTATGCCTTATTAAACAATACAGGTTATAGATACCTTTGCTCATTAGGGAGAATAGAAATGCATTGTATAAACAGAAGTCCCTATAAAGGTAATATTTCTAGAAATGTAAAGTAATAAGAACCTCAGAACTAGTTTAGTGTCAAGACTATATATATATATATATTTATATATATGTGCATATGTGTATGTATATACATACATACATGTATTAGCGAGGGAGAGGAATTACATTGCTAATTAGGGGCAAGGAAAACCTGACAAGTCAAAAAAATTTCTGAAATAGAAATACAGGAAACTCCCAAGAAAAGAATGATAAAGAGTTTATTATCACTGCTACTTCTACCACTGTATATTTACATAATATTTTATATTTTTCAAAGCTAAGAGAAAGGAAGTGACAACTAAGATTACCTGCTAAGAGTAATTAAGAGTCAGAAACAGTAAAGAATCCAGGACATATGACTCAATCCAGAGCTCTTTCCGTTACATATTCCTTAATAGAACCATGCAGATTCAGTCCTCAGATCCATAGAAATGGAGGGGGAAATGCCTAAGAAAAGAATTAGTCATCATCATCAAATCCAAGAGTGTAGCATCAGCAACAAGGATGCAGTGTAAGGAATGAACCAGTAATAATGTAGTTGAAAAGATGGCCAAACTTCTAGAATCTGATGAATCTTTCCTGCTGATTGATGTATATGACAGGAGAGTCACTGAAAGAATAGTACTTAGGTATATGAAAAACATTTTTTCTTTCTGTTCTCAAGAATCTGCTATTGGTAGTTATCTTCAAAGAGGGGAAAGCAGTAAATGTGGTTGGGAATCAATGGTCCAGGAGTAGATTTTCTGTTGTGCTGTTTAAGTTTTGTTACCTGTGAATAGTATTACTTTTTAAAAAAACATTTCCACAAATAGATGTAGAAACAGTATTTTTATGACATGGTTGGAATAGTAGTGGCGCTATGTAAAACCATTATTCTCTTTTTTCTGTGGGAAAGTTAATATTAAATTGTAGATAGAGGTGTCGGAAACTTCACTTTCTGCGGTCTTAGAAAATCCCTATATTCATATACATGCGTATATGTATACATTTGCTTTTGGGGAAGGAAGTAGCTTTCCTTAGTGAAAGAAGTACTGTGGTAGGGAGTGGCAAGAGTGAGAATCAGATTAGAATTCTTTTAGCAATTGCTCTAGATAGATTGCACTCTGAGAGAGATTTTTGAGGACCTTCATCTACTAAAAGCAGGGAGAAGGCAGCAGTTTGGCTATATAATTAGTGTATTTGTAAGTCACACATTTGAATTGAGGGACTTCTCACAGTGATCAATTAGTGCTTAACTTTCACTCTAAAGCCATTTAGTCCTCTAACAACCTATTTGGATGATATGCTTGCTAGCCAATGAAATTGCAAGTTTTATAAGATCCCAGAGCAGTCATGGGAAGTCATTTGTGCAGTGTTTTATACTATCCTTGGAAAAGATGAAAAGTGCATTGTCTGAACCAGGAATACACTCCTTTTCTGGAAAATTATGAAAATGCTAAAGAAATTTTTTTTCATGGTGGCTTTGTTGAGAAGTGATCAGCTTTTCTTAAAAGGGGCCAGGATATTCTGGATATAATGAAAATATTAAGTTAGTATGTTTGTGGCCTGTGAGTGAAAGAAAGAACCTCGAGTGTTGGACTGGGACAGTAAATCATCTTCCTTGGCAGGAGCAAAGTTTTCTCTTCCTCCTGTCATGTCTGGACAGTTACCAGGGCCTGTGGTGAATTTTGCAATCTAGTTCTCAAAGTTCCAGAGAATGTTGAAGCATTTACATGGACTCTGGGGTACAAGTTGTCTGATCTCACTTGTTGGTTGGTTGTTTGGTTTATATTTTTTTATGGATGAGACTTTTTATATTTAAAGGGATTATTAAAATGTTTACTGCCAGGGGAGGGAAAATGATTTTTATAATTTTTAATAATGTTTTTTGGTAGTTCTTTTACAAACAAATCAACACCTATATGAAATTATGTGTGAAGTACGCTCGAGAGCCAGAAAGTAGCCACTCCACCGACACTCCACCCCAGAGTTTTTGGGCATTCGGAATAGTCCTTGGTTTACATTCCATTTGCTGTATTTTAGTGACTAAGACATATTTTTTTCACATTTAAAACACTTCCAAAATAGGGGTACATCTTGTAGTCGTTATTGTCCTAGATTGAAATCAGATTACCTCAGAAAGGACTTGCATTTGCCTTTAACAGTCATTTGCACTGCTGCCTGCTGCTGTTGCTGCTAAGTCGCTTCAGTCGTGTCCGACTCTGTGCTTCCCCATAGATGGCAGCCCACCAGGCTCCCTCGTCCCTGGGATTCTCCAGGCAAGAACACTGGAGTGGGTTGCCATTTCCTTCTCCAGTGCATGAAAGTGAAAAGTGAAAGTGAAGTCGCTCAGTCATGTCTGACTCTTCACGACCGCGTGGACTGCAGCCTACCAGGCTACTCCGTCCATGGGATTTTCCAGGCAAGAGTACTGGAGTGGGTTGCCATTGCCTTCTCCGACTGATACCTAAAACTGTTCTAAATTAAATTCTCTGTTTGAGCATTACAGGTTTTTTTGTTTTATACCCTGCTGGTAGTGTGAATTCAGATCATAAACCTGTGTTAGAACTGTCTTTTGGATAAAATTCCCTCTAGCTGGTGCCCAGTACTTGAGAGGAAGAGACTTGAAAGTTTTCTTGCTGTCTCTTTTTGCATTGTGGTTTTAGTTTCCATGTATTCTACATTGTATTTGTTAGCCCTTCTGTTGTTCTGGCTTTACATGAGAGGTCTCCTATTGTTCTCTTCTTGTGGTATGTAGAGACTAGTGCATCTTATAATACATGGTAGCTTAGATTTGATTAAAGAAAATGCATCAGATGCTTGCTTAGGCCCTTACTATACTTCTTCAGAACTTGTTTGCTTTCATTGCAGACATAGTTCTAATAAACTCAATGTCATTGTTACTCAGTTCTTTGCTCTTTCCTATCAGTGATCTTCAAACTTTTGCATAAGAATCAATTGGAGAGTGAAAATTAACATTTCTGCATCTTATTCCAGAGATTATTTACATGGACCTAGGGAATGCCCAGGAATCCTCACTTTATAAAATATCCTCAGGGTGTTTATACCTAAGTGATTGAAGGACCATACTTGGAGAAAAACTGCACGCTCTGTATCTAAGTGAATATTCATGGCTTGAGCTGCTATCTATGTATACTGATGACTTTCAAATCCTATCTTTAGTCTAAGCCATTCTTCCTTGATGCCTCTATTAAAGGCAGAATACACTCTGATCTAGGGTACATGGGCTTAAGTCCCAGCTCAACCACTTGTAACTGTGTGACCTTTGGCAAAGTTACTTAACCTCTTAGTTGCCTCAAGTAAAATGAAATTAATATAAATACCTTATAGGGTTGTTTTGGCGATTCTGTGGATCAACACATGTAAATTTGACTAGTGGCTGGTATTAGCTCAGTATAAGTGGTAGCTGTTTTTATGTTGTTATTATCCTACAAGGGCTTCGCTGGTGGCTCAGATGGTAAAGTGTCTGCCTGCAATGCGGGAGACCCAGGTTCAATCCCTGGATTGGGAAGATCCCCTGGAGAAGGAAATGGCAACCCACTCCAGTACTCTTGCCTAGAAAATTCCATGGACGGAGGAGCCTGGTAAGCTACAGTCCATGGAGTCACAAAGAGTTGGACACGACTGAGCCCCTTCACTTTCTTTCTATTGTCCTACAAAGGGGGCTTCCAAGGTGACTCAGTGGTAAAGGATCCACCTGCCAGTACAGAAGGTACAAACAACATGGGTTCGGTCCCTGGGTTGGGAAGATCCCCTGGAGTAGGAAATTGCAACCCACTCCAGTATTCTTGCCTAGAAAATTGCCAGAATAGAGGAGCCTGATGGGCTATAGTCCATGGGATCACAAAGAATTGCACATGACTGAGTGACTAAGCACGCGCATGCGCACACACATATACATTGTCTGACAAACACTTCAAACATGTCTAAAATTAACCTTTTATATTAACCTTGACACCCCTCAAAATCTGTTTTCTGCTTTGACTAGAGCTATGTTTAATTTCTCCCTATCATTAATTTTCCTCATCCCAGTCACACATTATATAAATTCAATATCCTAATTATCTCTAATTTGTCCCTTTCTTTTCATTCCCACTTCTGTTGCTTTGGTTCAGATCTTTATTTTCACACATAGCATTCTAGAATAGTCTCCTATCTGGAAGTCTAACCTCTGGTTGTTTTTCTCCGTTCTGACTCTCAGAAATCTTTATCAAAGGCAATGTGATACTGCTACTCCTCTGCTGGGTGACTCTCATTGCCCATGGGATAAAATCCAAACACCTGTGCCTGGCTTACTAGGCTCCTCAGATCTGGTTTCTGCCCTCTCTTCTGCAATGCTTAGGCACATTTGCAATCTTCCAACATTTCTTGTAGTAGCTCTTCCAAAACATCACATTCTCTCTAGCTTTCATAACTTTGGATAAATAAGCAGTAAAGCATGGTGGTTAAAATTGTGAGCTTTAGAGTCAAGCTGCCCAAGTTCAGACTTTGCTACTTTAGTTGTGTTACCTTGCACAAAACAGTTTTTCATCTTTAAAATGAAAATAATTGTCCTCATAGAGTTGTTAGGTGGATTTTAGTAAATTAACCCCTCAAGTAATAAAGGTGAGGTATCATTATTTTTATTATTACCATGCTGTTTCTTTTACTTGTACACTTGATCCTCCTCTCTATCCATTTTCTCACTTTCTTTTGCCTGTCAAATCCGACTTACTCATCCTTTGTTTTTCAGTTTAAGAACTAGCTCCTTCAGGAAACCATCTCTGAAACCCTCAAACTTTTTAGATGCCCATCCTCTGGGTTCCCATGGCACCCTTTTTAGTATAATTAAGCTGTGAATGTTTTAAGGACTGCCAGGGACTATGTTTTTCATCTTCGAATGGCTAATAAATGAAATGTGATTGTTTTATTGTTTCTTATTTGTTATAGGTTGGGAAAGTAATTAGAAAGGGAAAGGATATTCTACTTGCATCAAGTAGTTCATAAGAATGCAGGAAGGGAAGAGATAGCAAGAGGTGAAAAGACAGAAAACAAAGTCTGTAACACTCTGGAACTTTCCAGCAAAAGAGCAAGGCAATTCAACAAATATCAGTGTGATTCTCTAAGTATCATCATGCATAATTAAAATGGTATATCCTTAAGTCATCCCAAAGGTTAAATTGTGTTGAGTATACTCTGCCTAAAAGGAAGAAAAATAGATTAAATATTTTAGAAATATTTCTTTTAAAACTAGTTGAAATAAATTTTGGCAATTAAATAGATAAGCTTTAGTTATTTATCATTGTCCAACAGCTCATTCCCCCTTGGGTTGCGTGACTAATCAGTACTCCCATAATTAATTCCAAATATTGAGTGTGCTCAATCTGTGGGAGAGAAAAAAAGTAAAGGCCAAGGTAGGTTTATAGCAACTAACCTGAGTACTAACTTTAAAATTCATTATTTGTTGACTCAATTTCTAAATTCTTTATACATTTAATAACTTTGCCATCAATCATTCTAAAGGGTGTTGACCCAAAAAAATAGGCTGCCAGATATTTCTCCAGCAAAAATGGGTTTATTTGGGATCGGCACAAAATTACAATTTGGAGTCTGCAGTTGTGATGGGCCCTGTGCAAGTCTCAGCAGGGCAAGAGAAAGAGAACTCTTTTATAGAGGGGAGAAGGAGGTTGGGAGGGCTGTAGTAAACCAAGAGTCTGTGGCTTTTCATTGGCTGAATCCTTGCCAGGAAAGAAGAGTATTTTTCCTTCCTGTTGGACTCAGCCATGTCACAGAGCATGAGAGCTCCCCCTTCTGATCTCTCTATTTAATTGAAGTTTCTGTTAATTAACTTTTTAGAAGACAAATGATTAGAAACAAAGTTCGACAGATAAATATAATAAACATAAAAATGTTGAAACCCTTTCAAAATCACTTTTTAAAAGAAAACTTTCTGAAGAAATATCACCAATAATACTTTAAAATTCTACACATGTACACCCATGGCAGATTCATGTCAATGTATGGCAAAACCAACACAATATTGTAAAGTAAAAAAATAAATAAATAAGTTAAAAACAAACAAAAAACCAAAAAAACTAAAATTCTAATAATTATGATTTACTTTCTTAAATAAAATGATATTAAATTAAACACTGTATGCAAAAGTATATACCAAGGTAAAGAACTGGACGCGACTGAGCAACTGAACTGAATGTGTGATTTTTTTAAATGTAGGGCAGTATTTATAGAATTGTTCAGTTTAACTATGACAAACATTAGTGTAAGAAGGTAGGGAAAAGTTGTTGACCTACCAAATTAGTTTCAGGGAATTCATTTTATAAGTATTTTTTGGATTTGGTCCTGAGAATACAGTGCCCTCTTGCAGAGCATGGAAGTTTAGATTGTAGGAACTCACAGAAGAAATAACATAACTGCCTTCCCTGAATTTATGTTGATTTAAGAGGCATAAGACCCTTAAAAATGAAAAGATATAAGTGCCTCTACAAATATCAATATAAACCATTGATTCTGTATGTCTTCAGCTGTTTTCTACCTTTGCAGAAATCAAATTAAAAAGAAACTAGTAAATTTTGTTTCTTATTATAAAACTAATATGTATTTATTGTAGAAAATGTGTAAGAAAATAGAAATCAGTCAGTTCAGTTCAGTCGCTCAGTCGTGTCTGACTCTTTGCAACCCCATGGACTGCAGCACACCAAGCTTCCTTGTCCATCACCAACTCCCGGAGCTTACTTAAACTCATGTCCATCATGTCAGTGATGTCATCCAACCATCTCATCCTCTGTCAAGATAACAAAATAAAAATCTGTTGTCCATTTAGTAACATTTAAGATATTTGCAATTATTATTATTATATAATATAATGGATATTATTTGCTATTATTTAGTATATTTATAGTTTTTTGTCTATGTTTATCTTTGTCCTTTTTAAAAATCGAGCTGTAATTATATAATTTTGTATCCTTTATTCACTTTATATTAAATCAAGAACATTTCTCCAAACTGAATATTCAAGATAAAGTACAGGTAAAGGTGATGGAGAGTCTAATCACTTACATAATCTCAGACATTGTTAAGTTTTAAACTTGCTGTATTCAAGTTCAGTAAGGAAAAATCTAACTTTCTACTTATTAGATAAAATGTTTGTGAGTCTAGATGTCTTAAATATACCAATTGTTACATTTGCTTGGAAATTAGGTAGCACTTATATCATGGCATTGAGAATTAATTGTGCACATAACAATTAGGTGCTGTATTACAATTTATAAAAGATTGGCATTGCTTTGCACTCTTTCAAAAACTGGGTATTGTATTAATGTAATCATATTTCTTCTACTTAGACTCATTTAGGATAATAGAGTTGAAGAATGCTCAATAAAATTTTAGTAATTATGAAATAAGCAAACTAATTTTATTGGATATACTGCTAGTGAACTTACCCCCTGTGATTTGTCCCTACTCTCATTGTCTCTTACTCATCTTTTTTCGAAAGTGAGATTGCAGACTACTTGACTGCAGAAGCCATGCCCTGTTTGTTTTTTTCTACAAGGCATAGCATGTTACATGTAGATACTAAACAATTACCTATTGTTACTTTGACTCTGTTACTACTTTCTCCAGCTTCTCCCCGCCCCCTCCATTTTTGCTTCTTCCTCTTTGATCTCCTTTGATTCTTCATTTGTCTCGTAAATGCTAGGTGGTCGTCAGCATTTTGAGCTCAACTCATTTCTCTCCTAAATCTGTCATTCTTGACATTTTAAATTTTTGCCTCAACATGTCTGAAGGGCACCACAGTGGACAGATAACATTAGCTCTCTGATGGATAAAGGCATTGAATCTTAGCCATCCCTTTTCATGCATACACATGCTAATCTTTATGTTCTCCTTGGGTAATCTAATGGATAACCAAATCTATATCTCTAGATCTAGCCTAGACTGCTCACCTAAACTCCAAACCTGTATTTCAATTCATTTGGTGGATAGCTCTTGTCTGTAAGCACCTCAAATTCAACTATATCTAAAACAGAGTTTGTTGTTTTCATCAGACTTGTATCTCCTTTTATATTATTCCTTATTCCTGTTAATGCCACTATCTCTTTCCTTGCCCAAGTAAAATTTTGGAAAGTGTTTTTGGTTTTTTCCTCTCCTCCATTTCACATATCTAGTTGGTTCCTATGTCCTTTTGATTGTATCTTCCAAGAATCTTTCATGTTGATCTCACTTACTCCAGTCTTAATTCAGGCCTTATATTTTTCCTCATTTTACTTACTTCAGTAACCTCTTAATTTGTCTGTCTGTAATTTCTTCCCACTCAGGGCTATCTGAATAAATTTGTCAGAATACAAACCTGATCATGTTGTTCTCCTTTATTTCCCTAATTACCTCCCCATTGCCTGATTCTATAAAACACAAACTCCTTGTGTGTTATACAGATCCTTTGTGGTTTGGCCCATATACTTTTTAGCCATTTCTCTCTCTCTCTATTTAATTGGCAGATAATTGCCTTACAATATTGTGCTGGCTTCTGCCATACATCAACATGAATTAGCCACAGGTATACGTATGTCTCCTCCCTCCTGAATCCCCCTACCATCTTCCTCTCCATCCCACCCCTCTAGGTTGTCACAGAGCACTGGGTTGAGCTCCCTGTGTCACACAGCAAACTCCTACTTGCTATCTATTTTATATATGGTAATGTATAGGTTTCCATGCTATTCTGTCAATTCATCCCACCCTCATCTTCCCTCACTGTGTCCACAAGTCTGTTCTCTATGTCTGTGTCTCCATTGCTGCCCTGCAAATAGGTTCATCTTTCTAGATTCCAAATGCATGCATTGATATACAGTGTTTGTGTTTCTCTTTCTGACTTACTTCACTCTGTACAATAGGCTCTAGCTTCATCCACCTCATTAGGACTGACTCAAAGGCATTCTTTTTTATAGCTGAGTAATAGTCCATTATATGTATGTACCATAATTTCCATATCCATCTGTTGATGAACATCTAGGTTGCTTCCATGTACTAGCTATTGTAAAAAGTGCTGCAATGAACATTGGGGTACATGGGTCTACTTCAGTTCTGGTTTCCTCAGGGTGTATGCTTAGTAGTGGAATTATTGGGTCATATGGTAGTTTTTTTTCCTAGTTTTTAAAGGAATCTCCATACTGTTCTTCATAGTGGCTGTATCAATTTACATTTCCACCAACAGTGTGAGAGGGTTCCCTTTTCTCCATATCCTCTCTGGCATTTATTATTTGTAGATTTTTTAATGATAGCCATTTTGGTCAGTGTGAGGTGATACCTCATTGTCTTTTCGATTTGCATTTCTCTAATACTGAGCATCTTTTCAGTGTTTGTTGGCCATCTGTGTATTTTCTTTGGAGAAATGTCTGTTTAGGTCTTCTGCCCATTTTTTTTTATTTGTTTATTTTTTATTGAAGGATAATTGCTTCACAGAATTTTGCTGTTTTCTATCAAACCTCAACATGAATCAGCCTTAAGTATACATATATCTCCCCCTTTTGAAACTCCCTCCCATCTCCCTCCCCATCCCACCCCTCTAGGTTGATACAGAGCCCCTGTTTGAGTTTCCTGGGCCATACAGCAAATTCCCCTCAGCTATCTATTTTACATATGGTAATGTAAGTTTCAATGTTACTCTTTCCATACACCTCACCTTCTCCTCCCCTCTCCCATGTCCATAAGTCTATTCTCTATGTCTGTTTCTCCATTGTTGCCCTGTAAATAAATTCTTCAGTACCATTTTTCTAAATTCCATAAATATGTGCTAGAAATATGGTATTTATCTTTCTTGTTCTGACTCACCTCACTCTGTATAATAGGTTCTAGGTTCATCCACCTCATTAGAACTGACTCAAATGCGTTCCTTTTTATGGCTGAGTAATATTCCATTGTGTATATGCACCACAACTTCTTTATCCATTCACCTGTCGATGGACACTTAGGTTGTTTCCATGTTCTAGCTGTTGTAAATAGTGCTGCAATTAACAATGGGATACATGTGTCTCTTTCAATTTTGGTTTCCTCAGGGTATATGCCTACAGTGGGATTGTAGGGTCATATAGTAATTTTATTTCCTAGTTTTTTAAGGAATCTCCATACTGTTCTTCATAGTGGCTGTATCAATTTACATTCCCACTAACAGTGCGAGAGGGTTCCCTTTTCTCCATGTCCTCTCCAGCATTTATTGTTTGTAGATTTTTTTTTAATGATAGCCATTTTGGTCAGTGTGAGGTGATACCTCATTGTCTTTTCGATTTGCATTCCTCTAATACTGAGCATATTTTCATGTGTTCGTTGGCCATCTGTGTATTTTCTTTGGAGAAATATCTGTTTAGGTCTGCCCATTTTTTGATTGGGTTGTTTGTTTTTCTTTTATTGCACTGCGTGAGCTGTTTGTATATTTTGTTGTTTATCAGTTGTTTCATTTGCAATTATTTTCTCCCATTCTGAAGGTTGTCTTTGTTTTATCTTGTTTGTTGTTTCCTTTGCTGTGCAAAAGCTTTTAAGTTTAATTATGTCCCATTAATTTACTTTTGTTTTTATTTCCAGTACTCTAGGAGGTGGGTCAAAGAAGATCTTGCTGGGATATATATCAAAGAGTGAACCGCCTATGTTTTCCTCTAAGAGCTTCTAGCCCTCTTTTATTGCCAACATTTATTTAGTGTGCTCCAACCAAATTCACTAGGATCTATCATGTCCCTCCTTGTTTATACTTCTGTCTCCAATAATTATGTATTTGCGAATTTTATATTCCTGTTAAGCCTCTTATTGTGTGCTTGTTTTGATCTCTGTCTTTCATATCTTTCCTCAATGTCTGGTAAGCCTTGGTTAAAGAACTTATATTTAAGAATGGAGCACTAAAAAACTGATTAGCAGACTTCCTTGGTGGTCCAGTGGCTAAGACTCTGTGCTGCCAATGCAGGGGGTGCAGGTTCAATCCCTGATGAGGAAACTAACATGCCATGTGCTGCGTGGCATGACCAAAAGATAAAAAAATAATCATTTTTTAAAAATTGAAAACTCCAAATTCATCCAATCCATTCATATTATTGTCTTTAGTATCTTTGTTAACTTGAGCTAGTCATAGTCCCTTGATAAGGATTTTCCCATCTCCACTTGGATCTCCACTTAGCTGCTGCTGCTGCTAAGTCGCTTCAGTTGTGTCCGACTCTGTGCGACCCCATAGACGGCAGCCCACCAGGCTCCGCCGTCCCTAGGATTCTCCAGGCAAGAATACTAGAGTGGGTTGCTGTTTCCTTCTCCAGTGCATGAACAGGAAAAGTGAAAGTGAAGTCACTCAGTCATCCGACTCTTAGTGACCCCATGGACTGTAGCCTACCAGGCTCCTCCATCCATGGGATTTTCCAGGCAAGAGTACTGAAGTGGGGTGCCATTGCCTTTTCCGACTTGGATGTGTAGACTACCAGTATTCTGTGAACTGAATCTTCCTGCTTTCAGTCTGGTTTCCCACCCTCACCTGTGCTGAGTGTCCCCCAATCCAAAGATACTCTAAAATTCCCTCTTTGTAAAGAAAAAAACAAAACTAAACTTCTAATCTTCTTCCCAGATGGGGGATAAAGCAATCTCTGGTTATGTGGAGAAGCAAAGGGGATTTAGACATACAATTTACTTCTAAACTAAACTTTCATCCTGTTCTCTAGGTCTCAGCCCTATCTTAACAACTTACAAGTTTATTTACAGTGCATGTGTGCATACTCAGTTGAGTTCAACTCCTTGCACCTCCATGGACTGTAGCCTACTAGATTCCTCTGTCCATGGAATTTTCCAGGCAAGAATACTGGAGTGGGTTGCCATTTCCTATGCCAGGGGATCTTTCCAACCCAGGGATCGAACTCGCTTCTTCTGCATCTCCAGCCTTGGCAGGCGATTCTTTACCACTGAGCCACCTGAGACTTCCATTACTTACAGCTGCTGCTGCTGCTAAGTCACTTCAGTCATGTCTGACTCTGTGTGACTCCATAGACAGCAGCCCACCAGGCTCCCCTGTCCCTGGGATTCTCCAGGCAAGAACACTGGAGTGGGTTGCCATTTCCTTCTCCAATGCATGAAAGTGAAGTCGCTCAGTCGTGTCTGACTCTTCGAGACTCCATGGACTGCAACCTACCAGGCTTCTCTGTCCATGGGATTTTCCAGGCAAGAGTACTGGAGTGGTTTGCCATTGCCTTCTCCAGTAGTATCTCTGATCGCCTCCTAAATGCTGTCTCCCTAATACTCTTCTTGGATTATGCAAAGATGATGGCACCATCAGCCACCAGCAAGAACAGACATTGGTTGTTTAAACAGACCATTTTGGAACATTTGCTTCCCTCAAGAGCAAGTGAAAATGCTTTGCAGTTAAGTATTTGTGTCTAACACATTCTTCAGCTGGGGGATAGTTTCTTTATACAGTGGTACCTCAGCTGCAGTCAATACCAAAATCAGGTTGATTATGTTCTTTGCAGCCAAAGAGGGAGGAACTCTATACAGTCAGTAAAACCAAGACCTGGAGCTGACTGGCTCAGATCATGAACTTCTTATTGCAAAATTCAGACTTAAATGGAAGAAAGTAGGGAAAACCACTAAACCATTAAGATATGACCTAAATCAAATCTCTTATGATTACAGTGGAGGTAACAGATTCAAGGGATTGTATCTGGTAGACAGAGTGCATGAAAAACTGTGGACAGAGGTTCATAATATTATATAGGAGGCAGTGACCAAAACTATCCCCAAGAAAAAGAAATGCACAGAGGCAGAGTGGTTGGAGGAGGAGGCTTTACAAATAGCTGAGGAAAAGAAGAGAAGCAAAAGGCAAGGGAGAAAGGGAAAGATATACCCAACTGAATGCAGAGTTCCAGAGAATAGCAGGGAAAGATAAGAAGGCCTTCTTAAATGAACAATGCAAAGAAATAGAGGAAAGCAATAGAATGGGAAAGACTAGAGATCTATTCAAGAAAATTGGAGATATCAAGGGAACATTTCATGCAAGGATGGGCACAATAAAGGACAGAAACGGTAAGGACCTAAATGAAGCAGAAGAGATAGCAAGAATACACAGAACAATTGTATAAAAAATGTCTAATTTACCCGGATAACCATGATGGCATGGTCACTCATCTAGACCCAGATATCCTGGAGTGGGAAGTCAAATGGGCCTTAGGAACCATTACTACAAACAAAGCGAGTGCAGGTGATGGAATTTCAGCTGAACTATTTCAAATCCTAAAAGAGGATGCTATTAAAGTGCTGCACTCAATATGCCAGCAAATTTGGAAAACAACAGTGGCCACAGGATTGGAAAAGGTCAATTTTCATTCCAATCCCAAAGAAGAACAATGCCAAAGAATGTTCTAACTGCCATACAATTGCATTCTTTTCATATGCTAGCAAGGTTATGCTCAAAATCCTTCAAGCTAGGCTTCAGCAGTAAGTGAACTGAGAACTTCCAGATGTTCAAGCTGGATTAAGAAAAGGTAGAGGAACCAGAGATCAAATTGCCAACATTTTGTTGAATCATGGAGAAAGCAAGGGAGTTCCAGAAAAACCATCTACTTCTGCTTCATTGACTATGCTTAAACCTTTAACTGTGTGGATCACAGCAAACTGTGGAAAATTCTTAAAGAGAAGGAAGTACCAGACCATCTTACCTGCCTCCTGAGAAATCTGTATATAGGTCAAAATACAACAGTTAAAACTGGACATAGAGCAACTGACTGGTTCCAAATTGGGAAAGGAGTAGACAAGGCTGTACATTGTCACCCTGCTTATTTAACTTCTATACAGAGTACATCAGCGAAATGCCAGACTGGATAGATCACAAGCTGAAATAAAGATTGCCGGAAGAAATATCAACAACCTCAGATATGCAAATGATACCACTCTAGTGGCAGAAAGCGAAGAGGAACTAAAGAGCCTCTTGATGAAAAGAGGAGAGTGAAAAAGCTGGCTTGAAACTCAACATTCAAACAACCTTAAGATCATGGCATCTGGTCCCATCACTTCATGGCAAATAGAAGGGGGGAAAAAGTGGAAGCAGTGACAGGTTTTATTGGGCTCCAGAATCACCACAGACAGTGATTACAGCCATTAAAATTAAAAGGCTCTTGCTCCTTGGAAGGCAAACTATGACAAACCTAGATTGCATATTAAAAAGCAGAGGCATCACTTTGCCGACAAAAGTCTATATGTTCTAAACTGTGGTTTTTCCAGAGTCATGTATGGATCTGAGAGTTGGACCGTAAAGAAGGCTGAGCACTGAAGAATTGATTCTTTCAAATTGTGGTGCTGGGAAAGACTGAGAGTCCCTTGGACAGCAAGGAGATCAAACCAGTCAATACTAAAGAAACCAACCCTGAATATTCATTGGAAGCACTGATGCTGAAGCTGAAGCTCCAATACTTTGGCCACCTGATGTGAAGAACTGACTCATTGCAAAAGACTCTGATACTAGGAAAGATTGATGGCAAAAGGAGAAGAAGGTAGCAGAGGATGAGATGGTTAGATAGCATCACTGACTCAATGGACATGAATTTGAGCAAACTCAGGGAGATACTGGAGGACAGAGGAGCCTGGCATGCTATAGTCCAGAAGGTTGCAAAGAGTCAAACATGACTTAGCAACTGCACAACAGTTTTTAAGCACTCGTTTATAATATAGGACTAGGTTGTAAGGCTTAAGCTGGAACACTTAGTACAGTGAGAACTCATGGCTCTTTTCTCTCATTTATTGTTTCCTTTCTTTTCATCATAACCTAGTGGGTTGTTATTCTGCTTATGCCTACTTTCAGATGTGTTTACACACTTTATTTAAATAAACTTTGGTCTAATTTTTAATTTATTGGTATCTTCTGAGTAATCATTTCATATACATTAAAACCTTTGAATTTGAAATTGTTTTTTTAATTCATGCAAAAATTCATCGAGTAAAATAATACCATATTTGGGACAGAGGAAGCAGACACTCCTCCCAAGGATTTCAGTGTATAGTGACTAATCCACCATTTTATTCTTTTCATTATTGGAGAGATTCAACAGGAGCTGAAAACTAAATCAAGTATCTGTAATTCCAAGGTTCTTTGGATAGCTTTAAACACATCCCTCTCTCTGAAGATGTACAATCATGTTCAGAACATCTGCACTTTTGGGCTCTACCTAACTTTGCTCTCTTATTTTTGAGGGAACAACAGTTTAGATAGATCCAGTCTCCCATGGGGAGCAGACAGTGTCTGAGGAGCAAGAACCCAGAGAGACAGAGACATGGTTAGTAAATGGTAGCCAGTGCTGATAACAGAAGAAAAATGATTGCCTTTTAAGATTTAAGAGCATCAAGTATTCTAGCAAAGCTTCCTAGGCTATATAACCTCTAATCTAGACTGACGAAGAATGTCCTTGAAGACAACACATCATGGCAGTGGCTAAGCAGAAAACCCTGTTGAGTGAAGTATGTTCCCTGACATCACAGAAAACAGTCATGGAAGTGTCTTCCCTTGCCTTGTGAATTGGGAAGGTAGTGAAATCAAAGAAAATTTGCAATTCTCAAAAATTAAAGTAGGTTAATTTATATAAAGAAATTCTAAATTTACATTTTAAAGCAACTTTATTTTTAAAAATTGTGCTGGTGAATTGTTTTATATATAAACAATTTTCTGTTTCAGTGTGGTTATTAATTAACATGACTATAATCTATTAAGTAGAATACATTTCTCAAATATTTAAATTACAGAAAGAAAAATAAAATGACTTAGGAAACTTTAAAAATTACCTGTCAAGATATTTAAAACAGCTCTTCAACAAACATACAAAAAAAACTCAAAATGGCAAGATAAAGCTTGCCATTTTTAGATTTGGAATCCTTCTAAACTAGCTGATTAAAATGCTAGTGCATTAAATAGGGTTGTAGAATTCAAGGCTTAGATTCAGAAATTGATATATCCAAAATTACCCTTAAAAGTGCCTTAGGAAGTCATATTGGAGTCTAGAGAATCATATTATATGAGTGGCTTGTGTTTCAAAGCTATGTTGTCTTTTAGAATATGTACTTTATGTTTGAATGCTAGAGTCTTTGTAGAGGAGTGCTCAGATGATGATCTTATAATCAAGTGAGAAACCAACAAATTCACACCACTCATGTAATGCTCACTTCAGAGCATATACTCTTTGAGAATCAGGCAGAATTGTCTATACTGTTTATAGAGTAAATCGTCATTTTTTATTTTACTGGTGAACTTGTTGTGGTTGAACTTGTGATAATAAACTTTATAAAGACACAATTCCACAGTATATGATTATATATTTATAAGTTCCACCTGAATTTTTTGTGATATTTTTGTTATTCACATAGGAAAAAAATGATGCTATACTATGTCTTTCCTTTATTCTCTACAGATAATGGATTCTGAATTAATGCATAGTATAGTTGGAAGCTATCTTAAACCTCCAGAAAGAGTGTGTGTTCCATCAGTCACCCAGAGTGATGAATCATCTCAGACTCACTGCCCTGTGAACTTAGAAGTTACATCTTCTAAAATGCTTCGTAGTCCAAATAGCCAAGGTAGTGCTAATAAAAGATCGTATTTAAAATTAGGGGAATTAGGAAGCATGTTATATAAAACTTTTCATTTTTATGTAGAAAATAAGATGATTGTGTATTTAACTAATCTTAGTAAAAATGCTAATTTTGACTATGTTGCTTAAAGTTTCTGTAAATTTAAGTTACTTAACATTTTTTATTTTGGCTTCTTTGCTGTAAGATGAAGATTAATATAACCAGCTAGATACATATTGCAGATTTATCATTAAAATGTCATTAAAAATAGGAAAATACCCTGAAGAATAAAAGGTCAGATTTGGAGAATCCTTCTAATGAATAAGATGGTTAGAATATTAAAGAATTAAGTTGATTTTAATCTTATTCAAGGATTAAATTCAGAAATTGCATATATCTGAAATTACCCTTGAAAATTCTTCATGAATCCAGTTCATTGGAGTAACTACAAAATACAAGTATTATAACTTTTAAAATATAAGTTTAGGAGAACCTTAAAATTGAATTAGAAAGACATTTATGATTCCAGGCATACCTGTACCATATGCATCGCTTTCTAAGATGCTGATATCATGTTTTTTAATCTTTTATAATAATGGTTGCCATTATAAATAGACTATAGTTTTGTGGAACAAAGCAACTACAAGAAATATTAATCCAAATCAAACAATAATCTCTAACAAACATCTTTCTAATTGGATATGAACTATATGAAAGTTAATCTTGAACATTTATTTATATTCCATTCATCTCTAGTTTTATAATTTAAAGTTGTAACTGAGAAGAAAATATAAGATAATATTTGAAAATTTTATAACTCGAACTTACCTGAATTATGAAGATATTAATATATTTGAATAATAATCATAGTAGTATGTGTGTAACACAATCTTTCAAGCCTGACATCAGTTAAACCACTAGGTTGTAATTTTTTCTTAATGGAAGAAGCAATGTTCTACCTCATATGTCAATAATTCTCAGAAGGAAGAGGTTACCAAAGTTTACAACTTGAAAATAAAAAGCACAGTCTAAGAATGTTTACTCAATATCTTTGTTCCTATATGCGTTCAAACGTTGCGGGCTTGTTCTCAGATATTTTTATATTTGCACTAAATGGATATAATTGTAAACTTGCCTGTATATTATCTGTTATCCAAGTTCATAAATTATTGAGATTAAAAGAAAAGTTAAGTTTTTAGGCAAGTTGTGTTTAGGAATTATAATATTTTCAGAATACCAACAAAATTCATATATTATTAGCCTGCAATATAATTAAAATGCTTCCTATTTTTACTAGTTTTTTAAAAATTTGAAAATACAAAGCAATACAGGTAGTTAAATAATATAAAAATAAAACAATAAAAATAAAAGATTAATTGGATAAAGTGGACAGGTAGGTGGTTTCTGAGGAAATTAGGAAAAGGACTTCTGGACACAAGTTTTAGAGATTTAGAACATAAGTTCTATATAAAGTTCACTTCAAAACTGTGGCTTTTTTCCCCCCTGTAACACTGTATCACCCTCATAAACAAGATTCAGGTTTGTGTTTCAACTTAAAAATAGAAGAAATGAGGAGGAAAAAAAAGTCCTGAGGTAACTGAATGAAAGTAGAATAAAGAGTCAAGGAAGGTAAAGAATTAGAATGAGGTTGCTTACATCTTACAGAATTAACTATGTGATCAGTAGTTGAGAAATAAGGAAAATGGAAATGGTAGAATGCATATATCTGAGTTTTCTGAACGAGAAGAAATGTATTATTAGGGAAGAAACTTTCAGTCAGTCAGTTCAGTCGCTCAGTTGTCCCTGACTCTTTGTGACCCCATGGACTGAAGCACGCCAGGCGACCCTGTCCATCACCAACTCCCGGAGCTTACTCAAACTCGTGTCCATAGAGTTGGTGATGCCATCCAACCATGTCATCCTCTGTCGTCCCATTCTCCTCCTGCCCTCAATCCTTCCCAGCATCAGTCTTTTCAGTTCTTCACATCAGGTGGCCAAAGTATTGGAGCTTCAGCTTCAGCCTCAGTCCTTCCAATGATATTCAGGATTGATTTCTTTTAGGATGGACTGGTTGGATTTCCTTGCTGTCCAGGGAACTCTCAAGAGTCTTCTTCAACACCACAGTTCAGAAGCATCAGTTCTTCAGTGCTCAGCTTTCTTTATAGTCCAACTCGCACATTCATACATGACTGCTGGAAAAACCATAGCTTTGACTAGATGGACCTTTGTTGGCAAAGTAACATCTCTGCTTTTTAATATGCTGTCTAGGATGGCCATAACTTTTCTTCCAAGGAGTAAGCGTCTTTTAATTTCATGGCTGCAGTCACCATCTGCCGTGATTTTGGAGCCCAAAAAAATAAAGTCTCTCACTGTTTCCATTGTTTCCCCATCTATTTGCCATGAAGTGATGGAACCAGATGCCACGATCTTAGTTTTCTGAATATTGAGTTTTAAGCCAATTTTTTGACTTTCCTCTTTCACTTTTATCAAGAGGCTCTTTAGTTCCTCTTCACTTTCTGTCGTAAGGGTGGTGTCATCTACATATCTGAGGTTATTGATACTTCTCCCGGCAATCTTGATTCCAGCTTGTGCTTCATCCAGTCCAACATTTCTCATGATGTACTCTGCATATAAGTTAAATAAGCAGGGTGACAATATACAGTCTTGACATACTCCTTTCTCAATTTGGAACCAGTCTGTTGTTCCGTGTCCAGTTCTAACTGTTGCTTCCTGACCTGCATACAGATTTCTGAGGAGGCAGGTCAGATGGTCTAGTATTCCCATCTCTTTATGAATTTTCCACAGTTTGTTGTGATCCACACAGTCAAAGCTTTGGCATAGTCAATAAAGCAGAAGTAGATGTTTTTCTAGAACTCTCTTGCTTTTTCGATGATCCAGTGGATGTTGGCAATTTGACCTATGGTTCCTCTGCATTTTCTAAATCCAGCGTAAACAACTGGAAGTTCACCATTCACATGCTGTTGAAGCCTCACTTAGAGAATTTTGAGCATTATTTTGCTAGCGTGTGAGATGAGTGCAATTGTGCGGTAGTTTGAACATTCTTTGGCATTGCCCTTCTTTGGGATTGGAATGAAAACTGACCTTTTCCAATCCTGTGTCCTCTGCTGAGTTTTCCAAATTTGCTGGCATATTGAGTGCAGCACTTTCACAGCGTCATCTTTTAGAATTTGAAATAGCTCAACTGGAATCCCATCACCCCCACTAGCTTTGTTTGTACTGGTATTTCCTAAGGCCCACTTGACTTCACATTCCAGGATGTCTGGCTCTAGGTGAGTGATCACACCATTGTGATTATCTGGGTCATGAAGATCTTTGTTGTATAGTTCTTCTGTGTATTGTTGCCACCTCTTCTTAATATCTCGGCTTCTGTTAGGTCCTTACCATTTCTGTCCTTTATTGTGCCCATCTTTGTATGAAATGTTCCCTTAGGTCCTCTGTTTTCCAGATGGTGTTATTTCCCAGGAATAGCCAGGTTTTTATTATCCCACAAGTCACTGACATCCTTCCCTTTCAGAAGTATTCTCTGTGGGTCTTTATGAGTCAATGTTAAATTAGTTATATATAATTAATGAGATGCTCACAAAATGTATGTTAATAATTTCAGGAGAGTCATTATTTAGAAGTAAAGAAATTTTGAACTTCTGGCTTTTGATTGAGTTCATATAATACATTTCTTGTGATAACTCTCTAATATGATTCATTATTACTTTTTCTTTTTCATAGATATAAGTATGCAGTTAAGCTCAGCCCAGTCTCGCTGCATCCTCCTAGAGAAGCAACTAGAATATACAAAGAGAATGGTTCTCAATGTAGAACGAGAGAAGAATATGATCCTAGAACAACAGGTGACTGTATTTTCTATAGTAATACAATATGTTTTTGAAGAATATTTAATATCATGAGAAATTTTTCATATTGTAATTTAAATAGGATATAAAGCTGTATATAGGAAATTTCCAGTTACAGTGATGCACACTAGGTCATTTGAGCCAATTTTTCTATAGAGGAAAACACAAACACTGGACAGAATATTAGAAAAGAGGGAAGGGAGGGAGGGAGAAAGAAAGGAAGAAAAGAAAATACACAGAAGTGTTGGAGAGTTAACAAGGTGATGAAAAGTCACCAATTCAGAAATCTGTGTGCATACTTAAATTCAAAGAAGTTGACCTCCAGATTGGTTGGTTTTGGGTCCCTTCCTTTTTAGGACATCTTTGATTCTAGAAGAGTCAGTTGAAAGGCTACATAGTGCTTTTGAAAGCCATCATTATGGGGCTAAAGAAGTTAAAGTAAGAGTTCAGGATCTGCCAAGGGTAGGAACCCTGGTAAATGTTCTGTGCTCTGAATGCCTTGTAATGATGAACAAGAAGGAAAACAAGACAGATTACAGCTCAGCTCTAGATTATCAGAGTAATCTAGAAAATCTTAGTCCCTGAAATTGGATTAAAGTGATCCTTGATGGCTAATGTTCCCAGGGCCCTCAAATTATTTCTATAAATCTTTCTTCTACACAGTGAGAAACTTTTCAATGAAAGATAACCAGGCAGAAGGAGATAAAACACTATCAAAAGAAATAGCATACATAACAGACTATATATAAACACTCACAAGTTAGCTCCAGCTAGATCCTGGCTCTAGAAGATACAGACTTTAAAATAATTATACTTGCTATAATCAAGGAAATAGAAAATAGGATCAAAATTTTTAGCAGAACATTAGAAACCGTAAAATGGCAGAGCAGATTTGAGAAAGAACCAAATAAAAATTGCAATATTGTAAAAAATACAGTAAATGGAATTGAGAATTTAATGGTGAATCTAACAGCAGATCAGAAGAGATAATTAGTGAATTAGAAGATGAAACCATCCAGATCAATGAAGAGACAAAACAATGATAAGTTTCGAAAAGAGAGCAAGAGACATAAGTTAGAGTGAGGTCAAATTTATGTGTGATTGGAATTCCAAAAGGAAAAGAGAAAGAATAGGACAGAAACAATATTTGAAGAGATAATGGCTGGGAAGTTTAAAAAATTTACTAAAAAAAAAATCACACCACAGATTTAAGAAACCCTATAAAAACAAAGCAGGAAAAATAAAAAGAAATAAAATAAATAATAAGACAAGAATAAAATCCTAAAAGCTGCTGGGGAAAATAAAAGGGTTACAATCAAAAGGACACAAATTAAATTGACAGCTGACTTCTCAATAGAAAATACTGAATCTGGAAGAAAACAAACTGATTATAATTAAGACATTAAAAGAAAATAACTGTCAGTCTAGAATCCAATGCCTGGTGAAAATATCCTCCAGAAATAAAGGTAAAGTGAAGACATTTTAAGACTGACCAAATCTGAGGTAGTTTGTTATTAGGAGATACATTCTAAAGGAAACACTGAAGGTATCATTCAGACAGAAGGAAGAGTATCTTAGATGGAAGGTCAGAGATGCAGGAAGGAATGAAGAACAATGAAGATGGTAAATATATAGGTAAATAAATACGTAACATCAATGATTATGTTTTATTTTATATGTTTAAATATATATGAAGGATTAAAATTAATGAGAATAGTAACTTATGAATTAGGAACTGGTAAATATAGTTTAAGTGTTCTAAGATCTTTGCTTTATGTTGAAAATGGGTAAAAGTACCAGTCAATACTGTATTTTAATGGGCCAAGTATTTAACAGGTTTCTCAAGAAACTAGAAAAGTTGATTCTAAAATTCATATGAAAAGGAAAGGTCCAAAAGTAACCAAGCTATTCTGAAGAAGAATAAGGTGAGGTCTTGCCCTATGACATATTGATACTATCAAAATTAACATGATATTTGTATGGACTGACAGAATAAAGGAATAAGGTATAGTCAGACCCACTTATATGGAATGTCAATATAAAACAAGCATGCCATTGCATAACATTGTTGAAATGCTAGACTTCAGTAAATGGGGGAAATTGATTATCTATGTGATAAAAAGAAAAAGAAAGAAATTGGATCCCTACCTCACATCATACACAAAAATAAATTCCAGATGGATTAAAGACTTATATGTTAACTTTGGAATTTTCAGAAGCAAATACAGAACAATGCCTTTATGACCTTGGAGTTAAGAGAGATTTCTTAAGCAAGATACAAAAAGTACAAAGCAGTGGTAGGAAAATGGGCAAAGTTATGAAGAGGAATTTTGCAGGATAAAAGAAAGCACAGGGAAATGCCAATTAAAAGCACAATATACCACTTAACACCTAGTCATCTATTCACATTTTGTCTTATAAAATAATCCAGAAATTCCTATGCTGGCTAAATATTGTAGATGAGTGACTTTTAACCATTTTTAGAATGTTTTTATTAAATAATTTATAGCCAGTGAAATGCACTGGTCTTAAGTATATCAGTTCAGTTCAGTCGCTCAGTCTTGTCTGACTCGGTCACCCCATGGACTGCAACATGCCAGGCTTCCATGTCCTTCACCAACTCCCGAGGCTTGCTCAAACTCATGTCCATCAAGTCAGTGATGCCATCCAACCATCTCATCCTCTGCCATCCCCTTCTCCTCCTGCCTTCAATCTTTCTCAGCATCAGAGTCTTTTCCAGTGAGTCAGTTCTTTACATCAGGTGGGGAAAGTAGTGGAGCTTCAGCATCAGTCCTTCCAGTGAATATTCAGGACTGATTTCCTTTAGGATTGACTGGTTTGATCTCCTTGCAGTCCAAGGGACTCTCAAGAGTCTTCTCCAACACCACAGTTCAAAAGCATCAATTCTTTGGTGCTCAGCTCTCTTTATGGTCCAATTCTCACATCCATGCATGACTATTGGAAAAACCATAGTTTTGACTAGACGGACCTTTGTCAGCAAAATAAGGTTTCTGCTTTTTAATATGCTGTCTGCTGCTGCTGCTGCTAAGTCGCTTCAGTCGTGTCCAACTCAGTGCGACCCCATAGACGGCAGCCCACCAGGCTCCCCCGTCCCTGGGATTCTCCAGGCAAGAACACTGGAGTGGGTTCCCACTGCCTTCTCCAATGTGCTGTCTAGGTTGGTCATAACTTTTCTTCTAAGAAGCAAGTGTCTTTTAATTTCATGGCTGCAGTCACAATTGCAGTGATTTTGGAGCCCAGGAAAATAAAATCTGTCAACTGTTTCCACTTTTTCCCCATCTATTTTCCGTGAAGTGATGGGACCAGATGCCATGATCTTAGTGTTTTGATGTTGCATTTTAATCCAGCTTTTTCACTCTCCTCTTTCACTTTCATCAAGAGGCTCTTTAGTTCTTCTTTGCTTTCTGCCGAAAGAGTGGTGTCATTTGCATATCTAAGGTTACTGATATTTTTCCTGACAATCGTGAGTCCAGCTTGTGCTTCATCCAACCTGGCATTTCACATGATGTACTCCGCATAGAAGTTAAATAAGCAGGGTGACAATATACAGTAGTTCAGTGATTATTGATAAATGAATATATGCTCATGTAATCTATAGTCCTACCAAATAACAGAACATTTTTATCACCCCAGAAATTTTCTTGTATCTCTGCCAAGTTATTCCCTGCTCTCTCCCCACCTCCCAACAGTGCAACTACTATTCTGATTTATTTTACTTCAGATTAATTTTACCTATACTAGAACTTCATATAAATTGGATGATAGAAAATGTTCTTTTGTGTCTGGTTCTTTGGTTTAACATAAAGTTTTTTAGATTAATCCATGTTGTTATATGTATCAGTAGTTCATTCCTTTTATTGCTGTGTAGAATTTCATTATATAGATATGCCACAATTTGGTTATCCATTTTTCTTTTGATGGATATTTGACCTGTTTCCAGTTTGGAGGTGTAATAAGTACAGATACTTCAAGCATTCTTGTACAAATTTTTTTGTGACCATATGTTTTCATTCCTCTTGGATAAATATCTAATAGTAGAATTACTGAACCACGGGGTAGGTGTATTTTTGTAAGAAACTATCAAAGTATTTTCCAAAGTATTTTCTTCTAAAAGCTCTTAATTTTCATTTTGTTCTGTGATCCATCTGGGATTAATTTTGTATAGTGAGAGAAAATATTCAAGGTTAAAGTTTTTCCATGTGGATGCCCAGTTGTCCCAGCACCATTTGTTAAAAGATTTCTTTTCTCCCATTGAATTGATTGGGCACCTTGGTCAACAAACAATTGACAAAGATAGATCAAGTCTATTTCTGGAACTCAGTATTTTCTAGGGATTTCCTATATACATAATCATGTCATCTGTGAATAAATAAAGTTTTATTTTTCCTTTTCCAATTTTTATGGCTTTTATTTTTTGCACTTTCTTGCACTCGTTATTGTAGCAAGTACAATGTTAATTAGAAGTGGTAAAGACTGACATCCGTGTTTTGTTTCTGATCACTGGAGAAAGATGCTAGTCTTTCATTAGACTATTATCTCGAGGTTTTTCATAGTTGTCCCTTATCAAATGTGGAAATTACTTTCTATTCTTAGTTTGCTGAAAACTCTTACTGTGAATGATTTTGCGATTTGCTTTTTATACATCTAGTGAAAGGGTCATATGATTTTTCTCATTTCTTCTGTTAACATGGTAAGTTACATTGTTTGATTTTCAAATGTTAACCAACATTGCATTCCTGATATAGGCCCCAATCGATCTTGATGTAGTATAGTTTTTCTATATTGCTTGATTCAGCTTGCAAAGATTTCACTTAACAATTTTTGTGACTTCGTCCTTAAGGGATCTTGGTTTATAATTTTCTTACAACGTCTCATTTTGGTATTATGGTTTTGTTTGACTTCATGAAATTACTTGGGAAGATTCCTTCTATTTTCTGAAAGACCTTATATAAGAATAGTGTTATTTCCTCCTTAAATGTTTGATAGAGTTCAAATTTGATAGATGCTATCTGGGACTGAAGTTTTCTCTAAGTATATAGTGTTTTTTAATTATGAGTTCAGTTTATTTATAACAGAGATTCAGCTACTCATATTATCTGTTTTTTCTTGTATCTTTAGAGATGTCCCCTCTTTCATTCCTGATACTAGTAAATTGTATTTGTGCTCTTTTTAAAACTATCAACGTACATATCACTTTATAAATTTTATAAATTAAAAAAAATCTTTATAAAAACTTTTATTTTCTATTTCATTGATTTCCACTTCATCTTTATTATTTCCTTCCTTCTACTAATGTAGGATTTAATTTGCAATTTTTTCCCTAGCTTTCGATGTTGGAAACTTAGATTATTGATTTTAACACTTTATTATTTCTTTTTAAATGTAATATATTGTGATTAAAACTATCAAGTTCCCTCTAAACTGTGCTTTACCTGCATCCCAGAGGTTTTGCCATTTTATATTTTCATTATCTTTCAACTAAAAATATTTTTTTAAGTTCCCTATTCCCTAGTGGTTTCTTCTTACATTTTGCTGACTTCTCTTTCTCCAGGTATTTTTCCCCTTCTCCTATTTAGTAGCTACTGTATAGGTTAAAGTTATGTATTCTTAACTTACTACAGTCTATCATGTATTAGCATTAAAACATTTCACATGTAATATAAGATTCTACTACATAATGATTCCATTTGTCCCCCTTGGTGTTACAGTTTTCATACATTTTATTTCTATGTGTGTTATGTAACTCACAATACATTGTTTCTGTTTCTCCTTTAAATGATCAATTTTCCTTTAAAGAATATTAAGAAACAAGAAGTGATATATATTTATCCACATTTTTACTATTTCAAATCCTGAAAGATGATGCTGTGAAAGTGCTGCACTCAGTATGCCACAAATTTGGAAAACTCAGCAGTGGCCACAGGACTGGAAAAGGTCAGTTTTCATTCCAATCCCAAAGAAAGGCAATGCCAAAGAATGCTCAAACTACCGCACAATTGCACTCATCTCACACGATAGTAAAGTAATGCTCAAAATTCTCCAAGCCAGGCTTCAGCAATATGTGAACCGTGAACTGCTAGATGTTCAAGCTGGTTTTAGAAAAGGCAGAGGAACCAGAGATCAAACTGCCAACATCCAATGAATCATCAAAAAAGCAAGAGAGTTTCAGAAAAACATCTATTTCTCCTTTATTGACCATGCCAAAGCCTTTGACTATGTGGATCACAGTAAACGGTGGAAAATTCTGAAAGAGATGGGAATACCAGACCATCTGACCTGTCTCTTGAGAAACCTGTATGCAGGTCAGGAAGCAACAGTTAGAACTGGACATGGAACAACAGACTGGTTCCAAATAGGAAAAGGAGTACGTCAAGGCTGTATATTGTCACCCTGCTTATTTAACTTATATGCAGAGTACATCATGAGAAACGCTGGCTAGAGGAAGCAGAATCTGGAATCAAGATTGCCAGGAGAATTATCAGTAACCTGAGATATGCAGATGACACCACCCTTATGGCAGAAAGTGAAGAAGAACTAAAGAGCCTCTTGATAAAAGTGAAAGAGGAAAGTGAAAAAGTTGGCTTAAAGCTCAACATTCAGAAAACTAAGACCATGGCATCCTGTCCCATCACTTCATGGCAAATAGATGGGGAAACAGTGGAAACAGTGGCTGACTTTATTTTTCTGGGCTCCCAAATCACTGCAGATGGTGATTGCAGCCGTGAAATTAAAAGGCACTTTCTCCTCGGAAGGAAAGTTATGACCAACCTAGACAGCATATTAAAAAGCAGAGACATTACTTTGTCAACAAAGGTCCATCTAGTCAAGGCTATGGTTTTTCCAGTGGTCATGTATAGATGTGAGAGAGTTGGACGGTGAAGAAAGCTGAGCGCCAAAGAATTGATGCTTTTGAACTATGGTGTTGGAGAAGACTCTTGAGAGTCCCTTGGAATGCAAGGAGATCCAGCCAGTCCATCCTAAAGGAGATCAGTCCTGAATATTCATTGGAAGGACTGATGCTGAAGCTAAAACTCCAATACTTTGGCCACCTGATGCGAAGAGCTGACTCATTGGGAAAGACCCTGATGCTGGGAAAGATTGAGGGCAGGAGGAGAAGGGGACGACAGAGGATGAGATGGTTGGATGGCATCACCAACTCAATGGACATGGGTTTGGGTGAACTCCGGGAGCTGGTGATGGACAGGGAGGCCTGGCATGCTGCAGTTCATGGGGTCGCAAAGAGTCGGACACGACTGAGCGACTGAACTAAACTTACTATTTCTAGTGCTTTTTAAAGTATGCTTGGAATTCTCTTAGCATGTATTTGTCTGGAAAAGGCTTTATTTCACCATCATTGTTGAAGGATAGTTTCACTGGATATAGAATTCTAGTTGATTTTTTTTTTTTAGATTTATTTATTTACTTTTGGCTGTGCTGGGTCTTCATTGTTGTGCACGGGCTTTCTCTCGTTGTGGAGAGTGGAGACTACTGTAGTTGTAGTTTGTGAGCTTCTCATTGCAATAACTTCTCTTGTTGCAGAGCTTGGGCTCTAGAGTGCATGGACTTCAGTAGTTGCAATGCATGGTCTTAGTAGTTGTGACTCTTGAGCTGTAGAGCACTGGCTTAATAGTTGTGGTACATGTGCTTAGTTGCTCCGTGGCATATGGAATCTTCCTAGACTAGGGATTGAACTCGTGTTTCCTGCATTGGCAGGCAGATCCTCAACCACTGGACCACCAGAGAAGCCTGATTTCATAGTTTCTAATGAGAATTGTTATCTTCATTCCTCTGTGCATAGTGTGTTATTTCTTAGGCTGTTTTTTCCCTTTTATCACTGGTTTTCAACCATTTGATAATATGCTCAAATGTGGTTTTCTTTGTATTCATTCTGCTTGGGTTATTTTTTGTTCGTTTTAGATTGTTGAATCTGTCAGTTAATATTTTTCATCAGAATTGAAACATTTTTAGGGATTAATCTTCAAATAATTATTTTTGTCTGATTTCTCTCTCTTCTCCTTCTGTAACTCCAATAGAATGTTAGACCACAGGTCACCAAAACTCTACTTATTTGTTGTTTCATTTATTTTATTTTTAATAAACTATTTTTTAGAGCAGTTTTAAGTTTATAGAAGATTTGTCAGATAATACTGAAAGTTCTCATATACTTCTTACCCCCTCATAGTTGCCCCTGTCATTAACATCTCGCATTAGTGTGGTAATAAATACCATTACAAGACAATACGTAAGTATGCATATATATGTGTAGAACTTCCCGGGTGGCTCAGCAGTAAAGAATCTGCCTGCCAGTACAGAAGACACAAGTTCAATCCCTGGATCAGGAAGATCCCCTGGAGAAGGAAATGGCAATTCATTCCAGTATTCTTGCCTAGGAAATCCCATGGACAGAGTGGCCTGGCAGGCTTTATACAGTCCATGGTGTCGCAGAGTTGGACACAACTTAGCAACTCAACCCCAACAAATATATATGTGTAGCTTTCCTTTTCTCCAAGTTCTCTGTATGCTTTAGTCCTTTGATAGCTGCTTTTCTATGTTATAGTTAGAGAGAGGGTAAGTCAATAAGTAGGTTTGATCACCTTGTGAATAACACTTTGTTTATTTAATATGTTTCACTGATAATGTTTTCCATAGTAGAAATGTTATATAGAGATACATAGAAGATTTTGTTCCATTGATCTAATATCTTTTTTTGCACAGTTTCTTTGTTTTTGAAAAGTATTTTATTTTCTTTTGTTTTTTGCTTGTTGAAGTACCTAAAGTATGTGCATGTTTGTTATGTGTTTCTTATGACAATTTATATTGTGCTTTGAATACTCAGAAATTGTATTATTCTTGAGCAATTGGCTTCACTTGCCAAATTTAGGTTTTGTTTTTTTCCTTTCCAGGCCCAGCTTCAAAGGGAAAAAGAACAGGATCATATGAAGCTTCATGCAAAACTTGAAAAGCTTGATGTCTTAGAAAAAGAATGTTTTAAACTTACAACAACTCAGAAAACTGCTGAGGTAAGCTTCCACTTATTTCTTTGAAGTAGTGATACCAGGAATAAATCTTTAGTGTTATATGTAATTACCCTGTATATGAATATGCAATAAGATTAGATTTGTAAAACTTCATTAATAGCTTTTAGTAATCCAGATATGAGTTATTGCCTATAGATCACAGCATAAATGAGTTTGCTTTTTGATGTGAAATTGTAGTTTTACCTTCTTCTGCAGTGGTAGAATATTTTCGTTTGTTAGGTGATTTACCTAAAGGATATTGAAAAGATAGCCTTTCACCATTTGCAAGTAGATTATGCATATTGTAGATCCTATCCTGAAATGCCCTCTCCTTTTCCAACCAAATCCTATCCATTTTGTTTGGTTCAGTTCAGTTCAGTCTCTCAGTAGTGTCTGCCTCTTTGCAACCCCATGAACCGCAGCACACCAGGCTTCCCTGTCCATCACCAACTGCCTGAGTCCACCCAAAACCATGTCCATCGAGTCGATGATGCCATCCAGCCATCTCATCCTCTGTTGTCCCCTTCTCCTCCTGCCCTCAATCTTTCCCAGCATCAGGGTCTTTCCCAATGAGTCAGCTCTTCGCATCAGGTGGCCAAAGTATTGGAGTTTCAGCTTCAACATCAGTCCTTCCAATGAATACCCAGGACTGATCTCCTTTAGGATGGACTGGCTGGATCTCCTTGCAGTCCAAGGGACTCTCAAGAGTCTTCTCCAACACCACAGTTCAAAAGCATCAATTCTTCTGTGCTCAGCTTTCTTTATAGTCCAACTCTCACATGCACTGACCACTGGTAAAACCATAGCCTTGACTAGACGGACCTTTGTTGGCAAAGTAATGTCTCTGCTTTTTAATATGCTGTCTAGGTTGGTCATAACTTTCCTTCCAAGGAGTAAGCGTCTTTTAATTTCATGGCTGCAATCACCATCTGCAGTGATTTTGGAGCCCAGAAAAATAAAGTCAGCCACTGTTTCCACTGTTTCCCCATCTATCTGCCATGAAGTGATGGGAACGGATGCCATAGTCTTAACTTTTCTGAATGTTGAGCTTTAAGCCAACTTTTTCACTCTCCACTTTCACTTTCATCAAGAGACTCTTTAGTTCTTCTTCACTTTCTGCCATAAGGGTGGTGTCATCTGCGTATCTGAGGTTATTGATATTTCTGCTGGCAATCTTAATTCCAGATTCTGCTTCCTCCAGCCAGTGTTTCTCATGATGTACTCTGCATATAAGTTAAATAAGTAGGGTGACAATATACAGCCTTTACATACTCCTTTTCCTATTTGGAACCAGTCGGTTGTTCCATGTCCAGTTCTAACTGTTGCTTCCTGACCTGCATACAGGTTTCTCAAGAGGCAGGTCAGGTGGTCTGGTAGTCCCATCTCTTTCAGAATTTTCCACAGTTTATTGTTATCCACACAGTCAAAGGCTTTGGCATAGTCAATAAAGGAGAAATAGATGTTTTTCTGGTACTTTCTTGCTTTTTCAGTGATCCAGCAGATGTTCGCAGTTTGATCTCTGGTTCCTCTGCCTTTTCTAAAACCAGCTTGAACATCTGGAAGTTCATGGTTCACATATTACTGAAGCCTGGCTTGGAGAATTTTAAGCGTTACTTTACTAGTGTGTGAGATGAGTGCAATTGTGCAGTAGTTTGAGCATTCCTTGGCATTGCCCTTCTTTGGGATTGAAATGAAAACTGACCTTTTCCAGTCCTGTGGCCACTGCTGAGTTTTCCAGATTTGCTGGCATATCGAGTGCAGCACTTTCACAGCGTCATCTTTCAATATTTGAAATAGCTCAACTGGAATTCCATCACCTCCACTAGCTTTGTTCGTAGTGATGCTTCCTAAGGCCCCCTTGTCTTCACATTCCATGATATCTGGCTCTAGGTGAGTGATCACACCATTGTGATTGTCTGGGTCGTGAAGAACTTTTTTGTACAATTCTTCTGTGTATTCTTGCCACCTCTTCTTAATATCTTCTGCTTCTGTTAGGTCCCTGCCATTTCTGTCCTTTATTGAATCCATCTTTGCATGAAATATTCCCTTGGTATCTCTCATTTGCTTGAAAAGAGCTCTAGTCTTTCCCATTCTATTGTTTTCCTCTATTTCTTTGCATTGATCACTGAGGAAGGCTTCCTTATCTCTCCTTGCTATTTTTTGGAACTCTGCATTCAGATGGGAATCTTTCCTTTTCTCCTTTGCTTTTCGCTTCCCATCTTTTCACAGCTATTTGTAAAGCCTCCTCAGACAGCCATTTTGCTTTTTTGCATTTCTTTTTCTTGGGGATGGTCTTGATTCCTGTCCCCTGGACAATGTCACGAACCTCCATCCATAGTTCATCAGGTATTCTGTCTATCAGATCTAGTCCTTTGAATCTATTTCTCACTTCTACTGTATAGTCATAAGAGATTTGATTTAGGTCATACCTGAATGGTCTAGTGGTTTTCTCCACTTTCTTCAATTTCAGCCTGAATTTGGCAATAAGGAGTTCATGATCTGAGCCACAGTCAGCTCCTGGTCTTGTTTTTGCTGACTGTATAGAGCTTCTCCATCTTTGGCTGCAAAGAATATAATCAATCTGATTTCAGTGTTGACCATCTGGTGATGTCCATGTGTAGAGTCTTCTCTTGTGTTGTTGGAAGAGGGTGTTTGGTATGACCAGTGCGTTCTCTTGGCAGAACTCTATTAGCCTTTGCCCTGCTTCATTCTGTACTTCAAGGCCAAATTTGCCTGTTACTCCAGGTGTTTCTTGACTTCCTACTTTTGCATTCCAGTTCCCTATAATGAAAAGGACATCTCTTTTGGGTGTTAGTTCTAGAAGGTCTTGTGGGTCTTCATAGAACTGTTCAACTTCAGCTTCTTTGGCGTTACAGGTTGGGGCATAGACTTGAATTACCGTGATATTGAATGGTTTTCCTTGGAAACGAACAGAGATCATTCTGTCATTTTGAGATTGCATCCAAGTACTGCATATCCGACTCTTTTGTTGACTATGATGGCTACTCCATTTCTTCTAAGGGATTCCTGCCCACATTAGTAGATATAATGGTCATCTGAGTTAAATTCACCCATTCTAGTCCATCTTAGTTCACTGATTCCTAGAATGTTGATGTTAACTCTTGTCATCTCCTGTTTGACGACTTCCAATTTGCCCTGGTTCATGGTCCTAACATTCCAGGTTCCTATGCAGTATTGCTCTTTACAGCCCATTCCTACTTCCTCTGTGAAGCCTTCCTTGAGATTTCGAACACTCAGGAAGCTCTCCCTTTGAGATAGTACTGTCTTCCTATTCCAAACTATACCATGGATATAAGATGAAATACTTTTGTGTATAAGGTTATACATATATATTCCTGACCTGGGTCAAATCATATTGTTTCATGTATATTAGTCTTGTTTCCCTGGTGACTCAGATGGTAAAGAGTCTGCCTGCAGTGCGATCCCTGGGTCAGGAAGATCGTCTGGAGAAGGAAATGGCAACCCACTCTGGTATTCTTACCTGGAAAATCCCATGAACAGGGAATTGTGGCAGGCTACAGTCCATGGAGTCGCAAAGAGTCTGACATGACTGAGCGATTTCACTTTCACTTTTTGCTAAGTACAGCATAGTCTTTTATTGTAAGTTGTCTATATTTTTAATGAAACATTGAGACTCAAGACTGTATTGTTTGGCCTTCTAGACCTTTAAAACCTCCCAAATTTTCAGTTATGGTTTTGTTAATGAAAATTAATAGAGCCTATGCATATGCATTCTTTGCTTTTCTTTGTCCTTCTTTTATAAAGTAGGTAAAGAATCATATGAAGAAAGCCAAGGAAAACTTGGCATCTTTTGCCATTCCTTTTTCTTACTTTCTGCTTTAATTTACCAAACTATTAAGAATCAAGACCCTGAGGGCTCTATTTGGAAAAGGAATAAAAGATATTTGGCTCTAGGTTTTGTATGATAATCCCAGTTTTTCAATTCTTTTGTAGGACAAGATTAAACATTTAGAGGAAAAACTAAAGGAAGAAGAACATCAGCGTAAGCTCTTTCAAGATAAAGCTTCTCAGGTAAACAGAACACTGTGTCATCTGGCATTTTAAAATCACATATGTTTTATTATACTTTATTAACTGAAGCCTATACCCTAGACTCTAATATCTGCTTCCTAATATCAGTTTTGTCTTTTTTTGCTGTAATAATGAAATCTCAGTAAGTCAGCAAATATATTCATAGACTTGGATGTATTGCTAAAGATCTTTTGGTCTTTTGAAATTCTGAGAAACATATATATTCTCAGTTGAAAGAACTCATGCTGTTAATTTTCAGTTTGAGATATATAAAATAACTCATTTTGTTATAAACAGAAAATGATTATAATTACCAATAGACTTGGTGACTTTAACACAAAAAAAATAATATATGGGATTTTCTTTTCTTCTTCAAAAAAACATTTTTATCTTTATAAACTGATATATGATCCCTCATTATAATGTTTTTGAAGAAAAAGAAAATATGTTAACAGTCAAGTAATAGTAAAGGGTTTTTTTCACTATTATAGCTTCAAACTGGACTTGAAATTAATAGAATTTTAATGTCTTCAGTAACAAATCCAAGGCAGTTCAAGGAAAAGAAGAAATCTTCAAAGGTATGCAAATACTTTATTCTTATTTGCTAGTGCTTATTTCTTCATCCTTTTAGTATTTATACCTGTGCATTTCCAAAAAGAATTTGAAGATATTTATAATATAAGACATGAAATAATGCTATGGAATGGACCTAAAAAAATAAGTCAAGTAATGATGGTTTGGGGTGTGAGGACAGAAAATTCCATAAAACCTAGGTTAAAGAAAGTAGCAGCATTTGAGCAACAAAACCTAGCTCTGAGTTTGCTTGACAACCAAAGCAAAAAGGAACATATAATGAACAATACATCTAAATTTGTGAAATAACAATAAGCATTCTAATTTTTCTAGAAAGGCAAACATATTACTTGTACTAAACTGTTAAAGAAATGTATTTTGGATACTTTATAAAAGAAGCACTAAACAATACAATAGATACAACACAATAGATTCTGGAAGCAGTTTTATATAATACATGCACAATAAAAAGACAAGATATACTATTAAATTATATTGTATTATAAATTATAATATTAAATTATAATTATAGTCACTTCTCTAGAGAAATTATTTATTTTTTATGCTGATGTCCTTTGGACTTGCCTAAAGATTGGGGAATGAGTATAGCTTTACCAAAAATAATTTGTTTTGATAAATTGATGTTTTGGGTTTATTATATTAAACTTTTTTATTTATAATGGTAAAGAAAATGTTAGTCCCGTTTAATCTTATGATTCTGAAGTTATAGTTTTGATGACCATTATTACTGTTTATTCAATATGTGTGTAGTGTTTCTATGTGCTGTCCACTGCCAGCATTTGTTGTTGTCACTTTTTTTTTTAACCATTCTAATAGGTATATAGTGATATTTCATTGTAACTTGCATTTCCTAATGTGTAATAGTGTTAATTTGATAAATGTCTTTTGAAATATTTTTTGTTTACTTTTTCCCTTGTCAATATTTAGAAAACTAAATGTTTAAAGAGAGGACCACCTCAGCAAATTTGTTCAAAATTTGGAACACTGCCTATTATGGCTGAGAAGGTGAGAAGGGAAAAATGAGGATACTTATTTAGATAAATTCATGCTTTGGTGTAAGTGCTATTTAAATGCCATCAGTTATTTAAAATCGTTCTCAGCTATTTCTTTTCCCCCAAAGTCTGCCAGTGCAAGCCATTCTGCAAATGCAAGTACACAAAACCTCCAAACAGTGCAACATTATGGGCCACATATCCTTCAGAAACCAGCTGAAATTACTGAGCTTAGATGTCTCTACAAGCCTTCTAGAACAACTTCTCAGTGTAAAGCTGTACCTTCTGACTCAGAAAAGCCCATTTCTGTTTGCAACAATTTGTCTGAACTTCTGATGGCAATGCAAGATGAGCTGGACCAAATGACTATGTAAGTATTTATCACAAGAAGTATCAAGACAAATTTAGCTATCTTTTTTTCTTCTCATTCTTTCAAACAATGTCACTTACAAATTCTTAAAAGCTTTACTTAGCCTTTTGAACTTATTTTGATCTGAAGATTACTACTTTTTTATGTTTAAAGTGTTTCTGTATTCCCAAGATCTGAACTGATAGATAAATATTTCTGTCATTCTAACAAATGGGGTCTGGTGACCTTAAATTATAATTCACAAATGCTTTTCTAAGATAGATTCTCCTTTTGCTTTTTATAATCTTTTCAGTTAAGTGAATGATTTCATTAGACAAATAGGAATGCAAATTCTTGTTTTCCATTCTGGCTGGTCTGCATTGCATCTTTGAAGCATCCATATGCTTCAAAGATTCTGTATGGAATACATATTTTAAGCTTCAAGTTTAAATATCTTTTCAACAAATATTCCAGAAAATATGTGACTTGAGTGGCCAACTAGTTGAACTAAGACCTCTGTAGAAGATACAACTAGTTATGTTAGCAGTGGTTTTTTTGAGCAGGCTATCACCAAATCTAGGAATTTCTCAGGCAAATACTTCTATAGCTGGAATTCTTCCAAAAATTCTACATTAAGAATTCCAAACTTGGAATGAAAAAGAGTCCCTTAATGCCTCTAGCTAAGGACATCAGAATATTTTACTACATTTAACTATGAACACTTAAGAATTCAGTCTTTTTTTAAGATTCTTTGAGATCCTAAGTCTGAGATATTTCTAAATATATCTAATCGCAAATCATAAGAGCCTGTTTATAATTACCGTAGATTTAATTTGATAACTCTACAAAAAGAAGCTGTCTTTGAAGGTTAATATTTAACTCTGAAAAAAATTTACGACTGAGCAGAATATTGTTTAATTGTGACAAAGATTAATGTATAGTTTATATATATTATATGTATATATAGTTTGTATACTATAAACTGTAATAGTGCTTGATACTTGCTTTTCTTTCACAGGGAGTACCAAGACCTGCTGAATCAAATGAAAGAGACTGAAAGCCAATCAGTCTATGAAGATATAGAATGTGAACTAGAGCGTTTAGTCAAGAAAATGGAAATTAAAGGAGAACAAATTTCCAAACTAATGCAGCATCAAGATAGCGTAAGAAAGTTTTAGTAAAAAGTTTTAATAAAAAGATAATATATCTGGGTTCAATGTTACGTTTCTCTAGACCTTCCAAATTTGAGGCCTGTATGTGTGGCTTAGTGAAAAGATGATAGATAAGAGTCACTTAGACTTATGATAAAATAGAATCATCTGTACATTGAAATAACATGGTCTGCTACATAATTCTCAATATAATATAAAGAAAAGGGAACAAAGAAATTTAGTTATGGGGAATTCTCTGGCTGTCCAGTGATTAGAGCTCTATGCTTTCATTGCTGGGGTCCAGGTTCAGTCCTTGGTTGGAGAACTAAGATCCTACAAGCCACACGGCACAGCCAAAGGGAGAGAAAAAAGAGAAAGTTTAGTTATATTTTCAGAAGTAACTTTGGGAAAATTAAGAGGTAGGCTAAATTTGCTTTACAGCTCTCCCAGCTGTCCTTTTAGCATTCTTTCCTCTTATCCCTCTCTTTCCTAATGCCTTACTGAAGCCCCTTATGTCAACAGGTGTCTATCTCATATATAAACCTGGCTCCTCAAGCATACCCCATCTCTAAAATCACTATTTCCAGTTTCTCAGAACAAGCCATGCTGTGTTCCATTCCTTGGGGACCTATGCTTAGCTCACTCTAGTGGAGGTGATGAGGAGGACTCTATCCTTGTGTATAAATTCGTAATAACTAAGAATGGCATAATAGTCTTAATATTTTGATGAAAAAATCATGGAATATTATATTTTATCCCAAGACAATGAATTCACTCTTAGGACTATTATGCTTCTAGAACAGAAAGCAGAGGGAATCTTTCCAGGAACCCTCAGGTCATATCATGTAGCTATCTGCTAATGAAATAATCAGCATTCATATAAGTTGGTAATATATTAACCTCACAATTAAGCCTTCCCCACTTTTATAGGAAAGTAATAAAGAATGCAGAATTTTACTGCCTTTATTCTTCTATAGCCAATAAAGAAAGACAGAAGGAAATGAAATTTTGAAGCAAACATTTTCACTTAACTGGCTTTTAAAGCTATAATAAGTAAACTTTCTGTATGATTGTCTTAGGGTGAAAATTATGTAACTTGTATACTTTCTTAGAATCACATAGGAGAAACCTGAAAGGAATAGAAGAGTAGTCGTATTTTTTAAATTTAGGCAGTATGTACATAAGTTATATTTTGAAAAATATTATATATATATATAATAGTTTATATAATATAATATATATAATAGCTATAGAAGCAAATAGCTATAGACGTAAACATTTTTAAGAATTTTTAGGTAAACAGGACACCAGATACTTAGCCAATGTCTGGACCAGCTCTACAAATCAGGCTATGCTTAAGTGAAATAGATTAAGTAATGTGGGGAATTCCCTGGTACTCCATTGGTTAGGATTCCACACTTCCTCAGTAGGGTACATGGGTTCCGTCCATGATTGGGGAATTGAGTTCCCACAAGCCATGTAATGCGGCCAAAATAAATAATTTTTTAAAAGATTCAGTAATGGACTAGACTTGGAAGAAAAGGGTTTAACTAGTTTATAGATTTTGTTTTGTTTAATTCCGTCAACCCAATCATTACTAGAAACTCCTCAATGAGATAAGGTTATTCCTTTGCCTTTATAAACAAAATAAAACTGGCATTCAGTAGTAATTGAAATTCAGGAATACTTTAAAGAAAAAATATAGACTCTATAAACTTGATGTTCACTCCTAGCACCAAATTTTTGCTTTGTTGTTAATGTCACCAGAAAGGTCCTTCTCTCTCCTCCATGTTCTCCTGATTTTTCCCATTTCTTATCTTACAAAAACAAACATTTCCTTTTCTCAGTTTCTCCAGCCCACATTGATGTTGTCCTTCTTTGTCCTTCTAGACATACACTTTTTGTCCTACTCAAAGTTATTCTGGCTTGAATTATTCTCTAGTTGTCACATATGTGCTTTTTTTTCTTTAATAATAAGAACAATAAGCTCCTTGAAAGCAATGATTTTTTATTCATTATGTTTCTGTATAACTAGCACAGTGTTAGGTGTGTAATAAGTATTCAATAAATAAAGACTTACCAAACTTTTTAATTTCATGTAATCTTTAAACCATCAATCCAGTCCTCTATTATAAGGTATATTTTAAGTATATTTTTGACTGAAATATTAGATTTTTTTCTTTCCAGGTCCGCAAACTGCAGCAAAAAGTTCAGAATTCAAAGATGAGTGAAACTTCAGCTATTCAGCAAGAAGATAGCAACTGTAAAGGAACAAAGAATATAAAAAATAGCTCCAGAAAATGTTTGCTAACTAACTCACTTCAAAAGAACAGCAAAGTTCGTCCAATACGAGTCCATAATCTTCAGATGAAATTGAGGCGAGATGATATTATGTGGGAACAGTAACACAATAGCAAAACTATCACCTTGAATGAACTTTGTCAATGAGATCTTGAACTGTCTAAAGTGGTTTTAATTTAATATACCTTTATGAAATTTTGAATTATGTTTCTAGCCTCTATAAAGTATCAAATTGTAGTATTTTAAAATGAATGCCTAATGACCTCCTAAGAAACCCAAATAATAAATGATTGCTTTCTTGTTCTTTTTTATTGACTAAAGTACCTCAGCATACCATGTTTTAGAAACATTGTTCACTTTGCAGATACATTAAGCTAAGTTTAAAACATTATACTAGATTGATGATATTTAAAATTGAGTTGAATTTGAGATATAAGTGCTGTTCCAGTTTTTCATTTAGTAGGCTTTTAACCTTAAGAAGCTTATAAAGAATAAATACAAAATTAACAGAGTATGGACAGGGCTTTTAACTTTTCTGGTGCTTCTTTCCTGTCTTGTTTTAGAGCTGGGGAATGTTTTTCTTTTTTGGAAAGGGAAAAGCTTTATGAAGAGGCCTTTAGTCCGTTTTTAATGTGACAACTACAAATAGGAACTCATAGTTAACTAACTTTTAGATGATAGTAATCCAACTGTGAAAGCCTTTCTCTGCTATTACCATTTTCTTTTATAATAACTCTTGTTTTTTTTTTAATCTGACTCCTTTATAACTATATTTTTATGCTTTGATTAGTGATGCCATAAGATATTTCTTTGTACATATATGCTTTATAGTGAATTTACGTTTGTTGACCTGTCTTTCCAGAAACGTGTGGAAACTAGTACGACTCTGCTGAACTTACTTTGTTTCTCACCAGAATCCTTTGGGGCAACTAGAGAATTGGAGTCATCACCTGAAGTAGAACTAGAAGACTGACACAAAAGGCATAACAGAAGGGAGGAGCTCAGAAGATAGGATAGCAGTTTAAAAAATGGTGATTCCAAAGGGACAGATTTGGAGGTACATCTTTATCTATAGCTGGGGGATAGTCAAGCTATAGGTGTGAAAGAATTAAAAGATCAAGATCTTGGGGAGCCAGGAAAAGCAATTTTTTAAAAGGTAGTCTTTATATCCTCTTAGGAAATCCCAAAGAGTATATGTAGGAGAAAGAGAGTAATTGTGGGCTCTCTGTGGGGGAAGGAGAAAAACTATGATAAATTCTTATGAAGAGAAAAAGAGGTGCTTCTCGAAGACCTTTCCATACCTGAAATGGAGATATGAATGAAAATGGGCAGATTTTTACTTGGAATTGTCCTTGAAAATAACTAATGACAAATAAACATTTCTCTCCCTCTGGTTTAAATGTTGTCCTTCACCCACTTTCACTCCCTCTCCCCTTACAGCTCCTTCAGTCCAAGAGATGTTCCACAGACTGCTTCATCTAAACTCAGTTTCATCACCTTACCTATTTTTCAACTTTATCTTTTCTCAAGAATGTGAGTGCTGTAGTTTATACTTGGCAAAAAACTCACCAAGATATGCCTTTGTTTTCTGTGCACTTAAGACGGTGGCTGAATATTTTTAATTTATCAGTAGTAAAGTCATTACTTGTGGAAGTGTTTTACTAAAACAAATTACCATAAAAAATTAAAATCACTTAAGAAACACGTGAATATTTTAACTAAGAATTGTGAATTTTCTTGCAAAATCAGTGCAATGTAGTAGAAAAAACATAGATCTCAGAAATAGGAGACTTGGGTTCACATTGATTCTGCCACTTAGTAGTTTAGACAATCAGATAACTTTTTGGAACCTCTGTTTCTCATTTGTAAAGGTGGGATTGTATTACTACCTACCTCATAGGGTTGTTGTGAGATTAAATGAAATAACATGTCAAAGCACCCAGCAGAAGGGTTGGCACTGAATAAAGACTCAGTAAATGTTATATCTGAGCAGCCAAAAAGAGAAAAAATTGTCATAGATCCTGAGTTTGCAGGGGTTAAAGCCTGAAAGCAAAAACCAAAAGGTACTCTTCATAAAAGTGAGAATATTCTAAATTTACTTTTTTTTTTTTTTCTTTTTCTTCGTGCCTAGGATGAAATTGCTTTGGTTTGTTCCCTGGCTCAGGTTTCTAGTGGGGGTTGGGTAAAGAATACAATCCTACTGTAATGTGGAAATATGTACTCACACAGCAACTTGATTTGAAGTTTGTTTGGGTTGTTGGGGTGATATGTATTAGGAAAGATGATAAAGAATGGTCTCCTGTTGCTCCATCACAATTACTGAACTGAAAACGTGTCTCTGCTCACAGACTGCTGCTTACTTTTCACTCCTCAGGGGGTGGAGCAAACGATTTCCTTCCTGGATGGGGCTGTCTATGGTCAGTGTACAAGAATTGCTGTAGCAACCCCGAAGCTGTGCTCTGCATAGCAGAAACTCTGTAGGATATCATAGATTTTGTTCACTTAAGTGAAAAACAGGTTTATTTGTTTTTTATTTAATCAGAAATTGAAAAAAATGAAATCAGAACTTTTATCCAAGACAGGTCTCAACTTTAATGAAACTATGAAACTAGACAGTTTGAGTGTTTGAAGCAGTAGTTATTGTGATTATTCTAATCCTGGAAATAGGAGTTGGAATCTTGAATTAACTGTATCTGTGTGGGTCATTGGTAACATGACCATTTTTATTAAGTTGTAGCTAAAGATAGGAAGATTGGAGGGAAATGCCCTATTTTCAACAGTACAAGGTTAAAGGAGATATTTAATACAGTGTGCTAACTGGCTGGGATAGTATGCATGAAAATTATTTTTTAGTTATGTGTAAAGCTTTCTTCCTTTAAAAATAAAATTTTAACTGTAGAGTAGTATTCTTAATCCATGATAAGACATCAAAATGTAAATCAAAGCTTGACTTGTGAGATATCAAACTAGGGGGAAAGGGTGGGTTGGTCATGAGCAATGGAAGGAGTGCTCAGTGTGGCCAAAAATACACCAGCTGCTATTGTTGGTATAGTGTAAATAGTGAAACTCCTAATGGAGTTTTCCTGGAACTCTATTCATCTGTAACTAAAGCTGTACCTACAGAGAACATTTAATTGTATGTGAAGTTTAGATAAGTATAAGCTGACTCCCAGATGTACAACAATACAAACCTATCTAAGGCATAGCATCTTGAGATTTAAAAAAAAAAAAACAAACTCTTTATGGGTGCCATGGCACCTTTTAATTAAAGTAAAATGAGGATAAATAAAAATAATAACTGACTGTCACCGGTGTGAAAATAAATTCACTTCTTGGTAAATAGACCTTTCCAGTACCTCAGCCTTATTCTTCATAACCTGTGTACTTATTTAACTTTCCTCCTTTTTTTTTTTTTTTTGGTGATTTGTTATATAGAGAGAATTAGATATAACAAAATGGTAAAGTTTAAAGTCTTAAAATATTGTCTTGACCAGAGTTTATTTTGATTATTTTGCTTATAGTGTTTATGTAAAGAATCAGGTCAATTTTTTCCCCTGGTGGTTTTTTTGTTGGTTTTTTTTTTTTTTTTTTTTTGCTATGCTGGGTCTTCATTGCTGAGAGGGCTTTTCCTTAGCTGTACCAAATGGGGGCTGCTCTCTAGTTGCAGTGCATGGGCTTCTCGTTACAGTGGCTTCTCGAGTTGCAGAGCATGGGCTCTAGAGCACATGGACTTCAGTAATTGTGGCATGTGGATCAGTAGTTGCAGCTCCCGGGCTCTAGAGCACAGGCTCAATTCTTGTGGGGTGCCTGGGCTTAGTTCCTCCACAGCATGTGGAATCTTCCCAGATCAGGGATCAAACCTGTATCTCCTGCATTGCCAGGCAGATTCTTTACTGCTGAAACACCAGGGAAACCCTCCTGATGGGTTTTTGAGAGTGTTCTCCATACCAGTATAGTGTCATTGCATCCTCAAAAGCCTATTAGATGCCATAGACAATCATTAAAATTATAAACTAGGACACCACCACTGAAGAAATGTATTTTTTTTATATATGCATGATCTATTGTATTCATTGTATTATATCTGTTTAACAGTTTTAACAGAAAAGAAGTAAATTGATCTCTTGTTACTTTATGCTCTGAGGTATTTTTTGTTTTTGTTTTTCAACCAGGTAAGACTTACAAATGCCAGTTCGTCAGTTTGTAATGTTGAGTGACTGGATAAAGGCTGTAGGCAGAATGCTGGGCATTATGAATTTTCTATCAAAGAAAGATAAAAAAAAGTTCTTTGGTATATTCAGCTTTCTAGAATAATCTTTTAAAATAAGTATGAAGTTATCCACCATACTTTCTGCTTAGATTTTGCTTATCTAGCTTCCCTTAATTCTTCAGATCTCAATTTACTGCTGCCTCTAAGAAACCCTCTTTAAGCCTCTTCTTCACATCCCTGCCTGCTCCCAAATCTGGCGTAGCTGCCTTTTCTAGGTACTTCCTCTGTCTTTGCACTTTGCACATTTTCTTGTTATCATTTGTTTGTTTGTCTTCCCATAGATTAAAGCTCCCTGAGGGCAAGATCATTTCTTGCTCACCACCGTAGCCAAGAACCTAGCATAGTACCTGGCCCATAAGTAGTGTCTCAATAAATATTTAATAATTACATTACATGGAAATACTTTAACCTTGCTTGGTGATCTCATTTGGAATGAGCATATTGGATCAAGTACTGCTGTTTCAGGCACCAGTTCATTTATTCTGCTGTTGCATCTTTTAAGGATATGTGACCATATTTTACATAACCACTAGTTAAGAATACTTAAGTATTTTATTATTTGTTTTTTTTGGGAGCACAGACAACAGGCACTCAGAATGTTGCTTTCTTTGATATTATGATGCTAAGAGGAAGAGGTTTGAGAATCAAGGTAGTTCTTTACTTATATATTGGTGTGTTTGACATGTTCATTCAGCAAGTATTGATCTCTAATAATCAAGAATTTGTTGATCCTAGGATACTGTGCTAGTTGCTATAGAAGATTCAAAGGAATTATACATGGATTATGTCTTTAAGTTGCTTATAGTCTGATAGTAGAGATAAGACTTACACCTAAACATATAAGAAAGAAAACAGTAGGTGGCACAGAGGTATATAATGATCAGCGCAGAGCAGATACTCAAAAAATATTTGTCTACCAAACCTTTGTTTTCATCCATTCATAGATGAAGTCAGCCTGTTTGTATTTCTTCATTCTCTATCTTGATATATATGGCTTTCCTCTGCTTTATTTCCTCATGGCAAAATTGGTCTCAGATTCTTAATTTTCCATAACTTATTGATTGAGGATACCAGTCCACCCAGTAGTCTCAAACAGGTACTGTCACGTAACCAGCACTAAATTCAAAGACATGAGTCAAAAGAATGGGTATGAAACCCTGAAGTATATGGGAAGAGAGTGGAGAGTCATTGGGGCGAAAGTCAAACAATAAGGATTTAGACTGCAACAGAAAAATAATGTAGTGGCAAGTTATATACTAGAGGCCAATTATTGATTTTCACAGAATTATGCAAGTGATTTCCAGTCACTTTCCTTATGAATTTAACCCTCTTAATTTCCTCATACTTCATCTTTATCACTTAGGACAAGTCAATGTTTTTCAAACTGTAGGTCATATCCTATTAATGGATTGTGAAATCAATTTAGTGGGTCACTGTCAACATTTTGAAAATAATATAGAAAAGCATTGAAACTGTCAGAGTGCTTTACACATAGAGAAGGTAGTGCTGTTTTATGAAATTTTGTGAGTACTAAATTATAATTTAAAATGCAAAATTATAATTTCTAAATGTTATTTGGAAAAGAAAAAGCCAGCTTTTAATAAATGTTCAAAGGGAATGAATTTGAAAAATGTTGTGGAGGAAAGTGAGATAGTCAGTATAAAATAGGAATACTCTCAAGTTCCCTACTATAACTTGTGGCAGTCTACTGTTGATCCCAGAAATACCATTTCAAATTTGTTTTGTATGTTCTACAGGTAAAAGTCCCACTTTAGTCAATACCATTACATCTGCAATGGCACCCCACTCCAGTACTCTTGCCTGGAAAATCCCATGGACTGAGGAGCCTGGTGGGCTACGGTCCATGGGGTCGCGAAGAGTCGGACACGACTGAGCGACTTCACTTTCACTTTTCACTTTCATGCATTGGAGAAGGAAATGGCAACCCACTCCAGTATTCTTGCCTGGAGAGTTCCAGGGACAGAGGAGCCTGGTTGGCTGCTATCTATGGGGTCGCACAGAGTCGGACATGACTGTAGCAGCAGCAGCAGCAGCAGCATTACATTTGCTGGTCTATAGAATACTCTTTTCAAACACTAGGCAACCTACATTAGAAAAGTGTTGTTTTTCTAATGTGGATACAAATAAATATATTCACCATGAATTCCTTAACAAAAGGCCTCAATTATTCCTCAGCCATTGTTTCTGTCTTGTCACTGCCTCTGTGTGGAATCTAACCAAGCAGGGGTTTTATGATTAGGAAAGAAATTTTTCTGTAGGTGCTTGAGACAGTTTTAAAATGCATAAAGAAATGAGATTTGTGAGAGGAAAAACTGTGTGCATGTCTTGAATCTGAAATGAGCAAAGATTTATCCTGTGAGAAACCCTATTTGTCTGAGCAGCAGTAGTCAACAACACTAAAAAAGTTTGAAACCTGAGATTCTACCTATAGGACACTCTTTAAAAACATGTCATTTTACTGAACTGATAAAATATTTTGAAAAGAGTGAATGGAGTATATAAATATCTTATCTGAAAAACAGCTTCATTAAATGAAATAACTGCCAACTGAGAGGCTGTGTTTCTGTGACTTTTGATATCCTGTTCAACATGTCTCTTCAGGCTGTATCAGCTCTTGGCTGTGGTTAGAACATAGGAAGAAGTGCCATAAGGAAGCGAACATCAGAGTGATGTTCATTATAATAGGATTCTACTCACTTGTAAAAGTTTGTTCACCACCACAGAGTATTAGAAGTGCTTAAATTGTTAAATAGATTTTAGTCTTTATGAAAAGAAGATTGTAAAGTGAGCCAGACCTTCTAGTCATAGCTAAAATATTCTTTTGACCTAATTTTGCTTAATCTGATCAAGTAAATTTTAGCATAAGTTCTGAAAAACCTTGGAAGTTTTTCTTTGGTTAATTTTCTTTAAAGTTAAATGTACATTGACTTGTGGGATATTTCTTAGAAAAATCTATTACTGAACTAGTACAGAATGTGAATCATTTCTTGCTTGAAATATAAGATTGTTGTTTACAAGGCAGTTGTCCAGAATCTTCTCGTTAAATTGGAAACTATTTCACTTTTCATCACTCTAGGTTTTTTTAACTTCACAACTGTGTTATTTAAAACATAAATCCTATTGGTACACAGGAAACCCATTTAAAATTAAATTTGAAAACACTCTTGAGAATTCCATGGAACATTTTGGTTTTATAATTTCTAGCAAAAGAAAAAGTACCTTTAATACCTTAAAAATGTATTTTCAGAGAGAGCTAAACCCAGACTTTGTAACAATACATGTGAAAGAATAGCACTATTAATATCTTAAATATTGAATGCTTGAACACAGCACAAAATTATTACCTTCATTTTCCCCAAAATAAGCTAAGCCACAAATTTAAAACTGGGAAATTCAGTATCAGAATTAAAAGAAATATTTCTGGGTTAAGAAGTTCTACTTTTACTTTAATTTCAAAATGAACTTGTCTTTTAAAAGCTTATTCTGTGATTTTATGTATATAGCTCTTTGATTTGATAAACTTGAAAGAATTTATATCAGTATTATATACTTTGCTTCTCTCTTGTGGCGTGATTTAAATATTGGACACCTAAGCCTAAATAAATTTCCAGAGAGGGTCATTTTCTCTTTGTTCTTTTATAGTATAGCTCTTAAGCAGAGTGAGAGCTTTGCCTTTGGTATTTGGATAGAATGTTTTCCTGTGATTTCTAATTCTCAGATCCACTTCTGAGCATTTCTATGGATATGCCACAAATAGTGGAGTTTGATTCTCTTAACCAGTCTAGTAAAATACTACTGATACAAACTACCACGGCTGAAGTAAAACATAAACCACTCAGAGATTAAAGCATTTAGAAAAGAAAAGGAGTTTATATGCCAATAAGATTTGTGAGGGAGTCCAAGATATAGAAGGATAGCTTTCACAAATTAAAGATAATGACAAGTATTTGAAAGAAAAAAATAGCTTACAAATATACCAAGCTCATCAAGTTTACAGTTAATCTCTTCAAGGTAGAAAACAGCAGCTTTTGGATATGACATATCCAAAAAGATCATCACATATCTTCAGACATTGACATTGCCAAAATCAGGGATATTTTTGTTTCTATCAGGGAATATCTTATAAGAAGGACTCAAGGTTTCATATACTGAGGGAACAAGAATCAGACAAAGTGACTGTTTTTGCTGATGTTACTTTATCTCGGTTGCAAATTTCCAAGGTCCCCAAGGTCACCTTTGGGCTCAGTGATTCACTAAAAGAATACATAGAACTCAGAAAAGCTATTACACTCATGGTTATAGTTTATTTCAACAAAAACATACAAATTTAAATCAGCGCCTCAAAAAAGGACATAAGGTAAAACTCAGGAAGCCTAGGGCTTCCCTGGTAGCTCAGCTGGTAAAGAATCTGCCTGCAATTCAGGAGATCCCAGTTAGATTCCTAGGTCAGGAAGATCCCCTGGAGAAGGGATAGGATACACACTCCAGTATTCTTGGGCTTCACTGGTGGCTCAGACAGTAAAGAATCCACCTGCAATGCAGGAGACCTGGGTTTGAGCCCTGGGTTGGGAAGAGTCCCCTGGAGGAGGACATGGCAACCCACTCTAGTATTCTTGCCTGGAGAACAAGAGGAGCCTGAACAGAGGAGCCTGGTGGAGTACAGTCTATGCGGTCACAAAGAGTCAGATACAACTGAAAAACTAAGCACAGCACAGCAAAGTCCAGGAAACACCAGGCATGAACTACTACTTGTCTTCCAGTGAAGTCATGCAGATAGCACTTAATTCTAGCAATGATGTATGATATGCTTGGAGTATTGCCAACCAAGGAATCTCCTCTGAGCTTTGGTATCCAGTTTTTTTATTGTGGGCTTGTCACATAGCATGGCTGACTGCTCATGTGACTGACCTTCAGTCTCCGGTCCCTCTGGAGGTTGTGAAAAAATGAAAGTGATAGTCGCTTAGTGATGTCTAATTCTTTGCATTCCCTGGACTGTAGCCTGCCAGGCTCCTCTGTCCATGGAATTCTCCAGGCAAGAATAATGGAGTGAGTAGCCATTCCCTTCTCCAGGGGATCTTCCCAATCCAAGAACTGCTGCATGGCAGGCAGATTCTTTTCTGTCTGAGCCACCAAAGCTGGTACCAAATGGCTTAAAGCCCCATCATAAATTACATTGTTAGCGTAGACTATTTTGCAGAGCATGAAGCTAGGTAAACTCAAAGTGTTTTTATCAGGCAGGCTATTCCATGGTCTTAGAGGTTTTCTCCCAGGAGTTGAGCAAGGGTGAAACCTTTCTTTGGAATGTGAAAGGTTAATCCTTTACAACACAAGGTTGTTGTATTTCATTTTCTGACTTTGGAATGTGATGTGCATTTCTTACTCAGTTACAGTGTCAATTTTGCCTTCAAATTTCCTCCTAAGGCATGACTTTGACTGCATAAATCTGTTTAGTGATTTTCTAATGCAGTATCATTACTTGGATATTTTGTTTTTATTATGTAAATGTGATGAAAGGTCACACCTATATACAAAAAACCTTGTAATTTGGTTAATAAAATTAAAGTCACATGACACTAAAAGTTAGGAATTATCTTTATCTGGTAACTTTGTGAAGTTCATAAGGTTGTCATTATTTTTAATGTAAAATATTGCTCTTATCAGCTCTTATACCAAGACAAGAAACCAACAACCATCCAGTTCATCTCAAGCAAGTTGCTTGGACCTTATTGTTTAATAATGGGCTTTCTGTATGTAATTTAATGAGATTTGAGGCATGACCATGGTTACAAAAGCAATTATTAAATAACTGCCTTGCAGAAAGGAGAATATTTTTATTGAACCTATGTAAAATAGCAAGGAAACATGTGCACTATAGTCCATGGAATTGCAAAGAGTTGGACACAACTTAGCATCTGAATAGCAGCAACAATGTAAAAAAGGTACATGGCATGAAAAGTAAAAGAGCTAAGGAAAGGTATTTTGTGTAATTTTAACTATTTTGGGGGTAGTTTTATATGTTTTCTCCAGAATCATAATTTTTATGTTTCTTCCTAACAATGTTCAAGCTACCGCACAATTACACTCATCTCACACACTAGCAAAGTAATGCTCAGAATTCTCCAAGCCAGGCTTCAACAGTACATGAACCGTGAACTTCCAGATGTCCAAGCTGGTTTTAGAAAAAGCAGAGGAACCCGAGATCAAATTGCCAGCATCCGTTGGATCATCGAAAGAGCAAGAAAATTCCAGAAAAGCATCTACTTCTGCTTTATTGACTATGCCAAAGCTTTTGACTGTGTGGATTACAACAAACTGTGGAAAATTCTTCAAGAGATGAGAATACCAGACTACCTCATCTGCCTCCTCAAATATCTGTATGCAAGTCAAGAAGCAACAGTTTAAAAAAAAAAAAAAAGAAGCAACTGTTAGAACTGGACATGGAATAGCAGACTGGTTCCAAATCGGGAAAGGAGTATGTCAAGGCTGTATATTGTCACCCTGCTTATTTAACTTATATGCAGAGTACATCATGAGAAATCCTGGCCTGGATGAAGCACAAGCTGGAATCAGGATTGCCGGGAGAAATATCAATAACCTCAGATATGCAGATGACACCACCCTTATGGCAGAAAGCAAAGAAGAACTAAAGAGCCTCTTGATGAAAGTGAAAGAGGAGAGTGAAAAAGTTGGCTTAAAGCTCAACATTCAGAAAACTAAGATCATGGCATCTGGTCCCATCACTTCATGGGAAATGGATGGGGAAACAGTGGAAACAGTGGCTGACTTTATTTTGGGGGGCTCCAAAATCACTGCTGATGGTGATTGCAGCCATGAAATTAAAAGACGCTTACTCCTTGGAAGGAAAATTATGACCAACCTAGATAGCATATTAAAAAGCAGAGACATTACTTTGCCAACAAAGGTCCGTCTAGTCAAGGCTATGGTTTTTCCAGTAGTCGTGTGGATGTGAGAGTTGGACTGTGAAGAAAGCTGAGCGCCGAAGAATTGATGCTTTTGAACTGTGGTGTTGGAGAAGACTCTTGAGAGTCCCTTGAACTGCAAGGAGATCCAGCCAGTCCATCCTAAAGGAGATCAGTCCTGGGTGTTCATTGGAAGGACTGATGTTGAAGCTGAAACTCCAATACTTTGGCCACCTGATGCGAAGAGTTGACTCATTGTAAAAGACCCTGATGCTGGGAAGGATTGGTGGCAGGAGGAGAAGGGGATGACAGAGGATGAGATGGCTTGATGGCATCACCGACTAGATGGACATGAGTTTGGGTAAACTCCAGGAGCTGGTGATAGACAGGGAGGCCTGGCATGCTGCGGTTCATGGGGTCGCAAAGAGTCAGACATGACTGAGGGACTGAACTGAAACAAGTCTTGTTTTTCTGATTTTGGGTGAAGCAATCAATTTCACGAAGTCATCTGTTTCTGGATTTAAAGAATCCTAGAAATCCTGACTCTAATCATTTGGTAGTCTGACAGGTATCTCTTTGTCATCCTGATATCAGCTTACACTGAAAAGTCTGTTTCCATAGTCTACTCCCTGTAGAGTCAGTGGTTATGAATATGATAAAATCTTTACTGAGGCTTTCACTATTTTCATGTTTCTGCCAGAAGACCCAATTTCTGGTCTTTGTAGCTCATAATAGGGACGTTAGACTAGGCAAATGTAAGGAAAAAGCAGAAACTGTCTATGGAGAAGAGTCAGTGAAAGTGAAATTCGCTCAGTCATGTCCGACTCTTTGTGACCCCATGGACTATACAGTCCCTGGAATTCTCCAAGCCAGAATACTGGAATGGGTAGCCTTTCCCTTCTCCAGGGAATCTTTCCAACTGAGGGATCGAACCCAGGTTACCCACATTGCAGGTGGATTCTTTACCAGCTGAGCCACAAGGGAAGCCCGGAGAAGACTCAGTGACTCATGTTAATTTGTAGTAGCCAACAATGATAAATTAATGAAGAATAAAATCCCTTTTTTCCTGAAATAACCCATAATCATGTTATGAAGATAATGATCACCTTGAGAGAAAAAGTATATTCTGGACAGAGTAGGCAATAAGTAGTCTCCAGATTCTCTTTTTTTAAATTTCAGTTCAGTTCAGTCACTCAGTCGTGTCCGACTCTTTGAGACCCCACGGACTGCAGCACGCCATGCCTCCCTATTTATCACCAACTCCCAAAGTTTACTGAAACTCATGTCCATTGAGTTAGTGATGCCATCCAACCATTTCATCCTCTATTGTCCCCTTCTCCTCCTGCCTTCAATCTTTCCCAACATCAGGATTTTTCAAATGAGTCATTTCTTTGCATCAGGTGGCCAAAATATTGGAGCTTCAGCTTCAGCATCAGTCCTTCCAATGAATATTCAGGCCTGATTTCCTTTAGGATGGACTGCTTGGATCTCCTTGCAGTCCAAGGAACTCTCAAGAGTCTTTTCCAACACCACAGTTCAAAAGCATCATTCTTTGGTGCTCAGCTTTCTTTATAGTCCAACTCTCATATCCATAGATGACTACTGGAAAAACGATAACTTTGACGAGACAGACCTTAGTTGGCAAAGTAATGTCTCTGCTTTTTAATATTCTGTCTAGGTTGGTCATAGCTTTTCTTTCAAGTAGCTTGTGTCTTTTAATTTCATGGCTGCAGTCTCCATCAGCAGTGATTTTGGAGCCAAAAAAAGAAGTCTGTCACTGTTTCCATTGTTTCCCTATCTGTTTGCCATGAAGTGATAGGACCAGATGCCATGATCTTAGTTTTCTGAATGTTTTAAAATTTATTCATTTTTAATTGGAGGATAATAGTTTTACATTCTTGTGTTGGTTTCTACCATACAGCAATGTGAATCAGCCGTAGGTATATACATGTATCCTCCCTTTTGAACCTCCCTGCCACTTCCCATCCCATCCTACCCCTCTAGGTTGTCACAGAGCACCAAGTTTGAGCTCCCTGTCATACAGCAAATTCCCACTGGCTATCTGTATTACATATAGTAATGTATGTTTCAATGCTGCTCTCTCAATTTGTCCCACCCTCTCCATCCCCCACTGTATCCACAAGTCTGTTCTCTACATCTGCATCTCTATTGTTGCCCTGCAAATAGGTTAATCAGTACCATTTTTCTAGATTCCGTATATGTGTGTTAATATACAATATTTGTTTTTCTCTTTCTGACATACTTCACTCTGTGTAATAAGCTCTGGGTTCATCCACCTCATTAGGACTGACTCCAATGCATTATTTTTTATAGCTGAGTAATATTCCATTGTGTGTATGTACCACATCTTTATCCATTCATCTGTCAATGGACATCCAGGTTCCTTCCATATCCTAGTTATTGTGAATAGTACTACAGTGAACATTGGGGTACATGTGTCTTTTTGAATTGTGGTTTTCACAGGGTATATGTCCAGTAGTGGGATTGCTGAGTTGTATGGTGGTTTTATTCCTAGTTTTTTAAGGAATATCCATACTGTTCTCCATAGTGGCTGTATCAGTTTACATTCTGACCAACAGTACAAAAGGGTTCCCTTTTCTCCACATTCTCTCTGGCATTTATTGTTTGTATATTTTTTGATGATGCCCATTTTGAGCAATATGAGGTGATATCTCATTGTAGTTTTGATTAGCATTCCTCTAATACTGAGTGATGTTGAACATATTTTCATGTATTTATTAGCCATCTGTATATCTTCTTCGAAGAAATGTCTGTTTAGGTCTTCTGCCTACTTTTTGATTGAATTATTTGTTTTCTTTTATTGAGCTGCATGAGCTGCTTGTTATTTTGGAAATTAATCCTTTGTCAGTTGTTTCATTTGTTATTATTTTCTCCTATTCTGAAGGTTGTCTTTTCACCTTGTTTGTAGTTTCCTTTGCTGTGCAAAAGCTTTTAAGTTTAATTAGGTCTCATGTGTTTACTTTTGCTTTTATTTCCATTACTCTAGGAGGTGGGTCATAGAGAATCTTGCTATGATTTATGTCAAAGAGTGTTCTGCCTATGTTTTCCTCTAAAGTTTTACAGTTTCTGGTCTTACATGTAAGTCTTTAATCCATTTTGAGTTTATCTTTGTGTATGGTATTAGGAAGGATTCTAATTCCTTTCTTTTTCACGTAGCTGTCCAGTTTTCTACTATTGTTGTGCTACTATCAATTTCCCCTTTTATGTCTGTACTTGCCTTATATATTGAGGTGCTTCTATGTGTTAGTTGCTCAGTTGTGTCCAACTCTTTGCAGCCCCTGCACTGTAGCCTGCCAGGCTCCTCTGTCCATGGAATTCTCCAGGCGAGAATACTGGAGTGGGTTGCCTATTCCTCCTTCAGGGGATCTTCCCAACCCAGGGACTGATCCAGCACCTTCTGTGTCTCCTGTATTAGCAGGTGGATTCTTTACCACTGAGCTACCTGGGAAGCCTCCAACAGATACATACTACCATATATAAAATAGATAAGCAATAAGGATTTACTGTAGCAAAGGGAACTATATTCAATGTCCTGTAATAACATATAATGGAAAAGAATTGAAAATATATGTACATATGTATAACTGAATCACTGTGCTATACACCTGAAACTTAACTCAATATAGTAATTCACCAATTCTTCAATTAAAAAAAAATATTGCCACAGGATATTCACCCTAAAACTAGAAAAAAATATACCTCAAAGAACCCTTGAGTTGCTCCTCATGGACAATGCAGTTTACTTGGCTCTGGCTGATGAATACACCTCTGGTAGATAAATACATAAAATCCTGACGGAACCTCTAGAATTGTCAAAGGAATAGTCATATACAAGCATTTAGAAAAGTCTCCTTCCAAGAAAAGTTTGCAAGAAACTCCAAGGATTTTTCTTTTCTTTTTTTTCTTTTTTTGGCTGTACTGGGTCTTTGTTGCTGCACACAGGCATTCTCTAGTTGTGGTGTATGGTCTTCTCATTGCGTTGACTCTTCTTGTTGTGGAGCACAGGCTTTAGAGCACATAGATTTCAGTAGCTGCAATGCGTAAGCTCTGGCACGCATGGACTCAGCAGTTTTGGCACACAGGATTAGTTGCCTCACGGCATGTGGGATCTTCCTGGACCAGGGATTGAACCCGTATCTGCTGCATTGGCAAGTGAATTCTTAACCACTGGACCACCAAGGAAGTCCAAAACTCTTAAGTTTTAGAAAAACTGGTTCATCAAATTAAAATATACAAAAAAGAGGGTGAAAACTCCACAAAATTACCAACATTACCAAGTTTGCAATTCGTCGGTCCATGGTAGAAGAGACAGAAATTTTCTCATACAGTTGTTATAGCCACAAAGATTATCACAGATCTTCAACTATCAATATTACAAAAAGTTGGTGACAAAGTTACTTTTTTTTTTTTAAGATTTTTTGATGTGGACCATTTTCAAAGTCTTTATAGAATTTGTTACAATATCGCTCCTATATTTAATGTTTTGGTTTTTTGGTCCCAAGGCATGTGGAATCTTAGCTCCTCAACCAGGGATGGCACCTGCATGCCCTGCATTGTAAAGCAAAGTCTTACTACTGGATTGCCAGGAAAGTCCCCAGAGTTACTGTTATTAGGAAGTCAGTTCTTATAAACCAAACCTAAGGATTCTTTTGTTTTGCAAAACTGCGCTAGACACAGTGACCCTGTTTGTGTTTGCTTATTTTAGTTCTTTCAGGGTACAGTTGTTTTATTTTCTGATTATGATAGACACATTTATTGATAATGGCAGTAAAGCATTTTGTCAGTCTTGCTTCCACACATGCTTCCTTTCTGCCTGGTCCTTGTACTTATAAATCCTTTCATGAACAAGTACTGAGGTGGTTTATTATTACTTAAGGTAAAAGACAATAATACAGAGAGGAAAGCCAAAGTTTGAAGGAAGGTGCTTTAGATATGAGGGATGTCTTTTCTTGAAAGAAAATGTCATCTTGTGGACAAAATAATGGAAACTTAGAATGTAGGGGGTTAAAATACTAATGACCAAGACAAATCATAAGAATTTGATTTTGCTTGACAAAAAAGACTGGAGAAGGGGTAGAACAAAATTACATTTGCAGAATATTTCAGTGACAAGGTTAATTCTATGCAAAAGCTGGCCATACTTCAAAGAAAAATACATGCAGAATTCTACACTTCAAGAATTTATGTAATATTAAGAGGGTTGAAGTCCATTTAATCCATATCTATTAGATGAACTCTTCCAAACAGCTAGAGATCTATTGGTTTTTCCCAGAGATCTATTAGAGCGGTTTTTCTAAAAATGTAGATTATGATACATTAGTGGCTCCTAACATTGATTACTAGTGGGTTGTGACTAAAAGTTTGATTTAATGACATAGGATAGAAAATATCAGAATACATTTACTCACAAGTAAGTATTGAGACTTCTACTTCAGGTAAGACTTAGTAGAAAGGCCACATTCCCACTAAAACAGATAAATTACAAAGTCATACGTTTAAAGTCATTTGAAAATTATAGGTACAATGAAAACTACAAGAATGAAAATTCCAGAAAGGGAAGTGCCTTCCTGGGTCACTTGACAATCCTGGTTTTATTTCTTAGAGCATTTACCAATTCCGGTCACAGTGACCCTGCTTTTGGCATGGGTACTCTCCTGGAACAAAGAAAAGCCAGGGGAGTTTTTGAAGGTCGTGGATACAGACATGACAGATTTGAATTTAAATTCTGAAAAGTACCACTGGTATTTGCTGAATGCTAGAGTATAAAAGAAACTGGAGAACTGTTCAAAGAAAGGCAGAATAAGATCTGCAGTCTCATGGTCAAGAGATAAATTCCTGCTAGAGAAAGGGCATAGACTTGGATTACTGTGATGTTGAATGGTTTGCCATGGAAATGAACCAAGATCATTCTGTCATTTTTGAGATTGCACCCAAGTATTGGATTTCAGAGTCTCTTGTTGACTATGAGGGCTACTCCATTTCTTCTAAGGGATTCTTGTCCATAGTAATAGATATAATGGTCATCTGAATTAAATTCCCCCATTCCCCATCCATTTTAGTTCTATTATATCTATTATACCATTATATCTATTACTGTACCATTATATCTATTACTAAGAATCCCTTAGAAGAAATGGAGTAGCCCTCATAGTCAACAAGAGAGTCCAAAATGGAGTACTTGGGTGCAATCTCAAAAACAACAGAATGATCTCAGTTCATTTCCAAGGCAAACCATTCAACATTATAGTAATCCATTTTATTTCACTGATTCCTAAAATGTCAGTGTTCACTCTTGCAATCTCCTGTTTGACCACTTCCAATTTACCTTGGTTCCAAATAGGGAAAGGTGTATGTCAGGGTTGTATATTGTCACCCTGCTTAATTAACTTATATGCAGAGTACATCATGCAAAAGCCCAGGCGGGATAAAGCACAAGCTGAAATCAAGATTGCTGGGAGAAATATCAATAACCTCAGATACACAGATGACACTACCCTTATGGCAGAAGGTGAAGAAGAACTAAAGAGCCTCTTGATGAAAGTGAAAGAGGAGAGTCAAAAAGTTGGCTTAAAACTCACATTCAGAAAACTAAGATCATAGTATCCAGTCCCATCACTTCATAGCAATATATGGGGAAACAATGGAAACAATGACAGACTTTATTTTGGAGGGCTCCAAAATCACTGCAGATGGTGACTGCAGCTATGAAATTAAAAGACGCTTGCTCCTTGGAAGAAAAGCCATTACCACCTATAGATAGCATATTAAAAAGCAGAGACATTACTTTGCCAACAAATGTCTGTCTAGCCAAAGTTATAGTTTTTCCAATAGTCGTGTATGGATGTGAGAGTTGGACTATAAAGAAAGTTGAGCACTGAAGAATTGATGCTTTTGAACTCTGGTGTTGGAGAAGATTCTTGAGAGTCCCTTGGACTTCAAGGAGATCAAAACAGTCAATCCTAAAGGAAATCAGGCCTGAATATTCATTGGAAGGATTGATGCTCAAGCTGAAGTTCCAATACTTTGGCCACCTGATGCGAAGAACTGACTCATTGGAAAAGACCCTGATGCTGGGAAAGAGTGTAGGCAGGAGGAGGATGAGATGACAAAGGATGAGATGGTTGGATGGTGTCACCAACTCAGTGGACAGGAGTTTGAGCAAAATTCGGGAGTTGGTGATGGACCGGGAAGCCTGGCGTGCTGCAGTCCATGGGGTTGCAAAGAGTCAGACATGACTGAGCGACTGAACTGAACTGAACTGCTCCTTGGAAGAAAAGCTGTGGCAATCCTAGACAGAGTATTAAAAAGTAGAGATACCACTTTGCCAACAAAGGTCCATCTAGTCAAAGCTATTGTTTTTCCATTGGTCATGTACAGATGTTGGACCATAAGGAAGGCTTAGCACCAAATAATTGATACTTTTGAACTGTGGTGTTGGAGAAGACTCTTAAGAGTCCCTTGGACTGCAAGAAGATCAAACCAGTCAAACCTAAAGGATATCAACCCTGAATATTCATTGGTAGGACTGATTCTGAAGCTGAATTTCCAATACTTTGACTACCTGATGCAAAGAGCCAACTCATTGGAAAAGACTCTGATGCTGGGAAAGATTGAGAGCAGGAGGAGAATGGGGCAACAAAGGAGTTATATGGATGAGTGGCATCACCCACTCAATGGACATGAGTTTGAGAAAACTCAAGACATAATGAAGAATAGGGATGCCTGGCATGCTGGAGTCCAAGGGGTTGCAAAGAGTTGGACATGACTGAGAAACTGAACAACAAGAAGAAGGGACTGCATCAAACATATGACAAGTCACTCCTTCAAGTTTTTGCCAGATATTGAACTTGATGTAATGGGAGGCTAAGCTCAAAACTTTTGAAGGAGGGCATTTCAGGCATGAGGAGGAAGGGAAATGACCAGCTATGAGTCAGAAGCTTTAGAAGGCCATATCCAAGAAATAAGTTGGACTGCAAAGTCATGGTGAAATCTATCCACAGTGCTTTGAAGACAAATTTCTACTAATGACAGATGTCAACATGAAACACTTTATAAATTTTCCTCTCAAGACTTTGCCAGATTTTCAAGCTACATGAGGGTGGGAGGCTCATGAGCTAAACAAAACCTCCAAAGGGCAGACTGAATCTCCTCTAATGTTTAAATGTTGAAAGGAAATAGACCTCTCAAGCTACCGATCAGAAGTCCAAGTGAGCCACACCTTAAGAAAAAAAGCAAGAAGTAGGCTGAGTCTAACTAAGACTGGAATCCAGCACCAATTCAGTTCAGTTCCTTATAGTATTAAGGTGGTCAGCCCTTCAAATTATGCATCTAACAGAGGAAATGGAGAACTTTTATGAGGGAAAATAACATCATTACAAGTCCCATTTGTTCATTTTATACCCAAAATATGGCATACAATAAATTACAAGACTTGAGAAGAGGCAAGAAAATGTGAGTGTTAAGAGAAAATGCAAATAATAAAAGCAGATCCACAGATGATCCAGATATTGGAATTAGCAGGCAGGGTTTTTAAAATAATTATTTATGTGCAGGGAAGAAAAGGAAAAGATGGGACACATGGATAAAATGATGGATAATTTTGACAGAATTTGAATCTATAAAAATGATTTAACATGCATTATAGATTTTAAAAATATGATAGCTAAAATTGAGAATTCATTTATAGTTTTAACAATAGCTTAGACTGAGCGAAGAGTGAACTTGAGGACAGATAAGTTGATAATACACAAAACTGAAGCACAGAGACAAAAAGAATGGAAAGAATAAAACTAGTATAAGAGATATATGGAATATGGTGAAGTAATTAAATATATATTAATTAGAGTCATAGAAGGATAAGTATTAGAGAAAGGAGTAGAAGCAATATATGAAGAGATAATAGTCAAGAAATTTCCAAAACTGGTGATAGACATCATTTCAAACATTAAAGAAGTTCAATGAACCTTAATACACAGCAAAGGATTAAGTAAGTAATTTAGTGTATTGTAGCTGAACTGCTGACAAAGATAAAGTTTTAAAAGCAGTAAGAGAAAACAAGGCACATTACTTTATCACAAAGGAACAATAAAGCAGATGACTATTGTACTGAAATTATGGAAGCCAAAAGACATTTAAAGTGCTGCAAGAAAAAAAATCTGTCAATTTTGTATCCAAATAAAATACCTTTGGAGATCATAGTAAAAATAAAGACTTATTCAGACAAATAAAAGTTGAGAGAATCCATCAACGGCAGACATACACTATGGAAAATTTTAAAGGAAGTTCTTCAGGGTAAAGGAAAATGAATTCAAATGGAAGCACAGATCTTCCAGAAAGAAGAACAACAAGAAAGACAAACATATGGGTAAAAATAACTGACTTGTGAAGTAGCAAGAATAAAATAGATTGTGGAGTTTTATGTAGAAGTATTTAAAGTAAATATTTGCATGAATTGTTTCATGTGTGTGGCTTAAATCATAAGGTTTTCATTTGGATAGTAAAAGGTAGACTGCAAAAAAAAAAGTGCTAGCTTTAGAGTGGAATACAGCATGAAAACAAAATTTTAAGGTTAAAGTAGGCTGTAATAAGGAATTATATTGGAATATAGAGGTGGTTGTTGTTCAGTTGCTCAGTTGTGTCCAATTCTTTGCAACCTTGTGGACTGTGGCACAATAAGCTTTCCTGTACTTCACTATCTCCCTGAGTTTGCTCAGACTCATGTCCATTGAGTCAATGATGCCATCCAACCATTTCATCCTCTGTTGCCCCTTTCTTCTCCTGCCCTCAATCTTTCTCATCATCAGGGTCTTTTCCAATGAATCAGCTCTTTGCATTGTGTGGCCAAAGTATTGGAGCTTCAGTTTCAGCATCAGTCCTTCCAGTGAATATTCAGGGTTTTTTTCCTTTAGGATTGACTGGTTTGATCTTGCAGGCCAAGGGACTCTCAAGAGTCTTCTTCAGCACCACAGTTCGAAAGCATCATTCTTTGGTGCTCAACCTTCTTTATGGTTCAATTCTCACATCCATATGTGACTACTAGAATAACCATAGCTTTGACTATACAGACTTTCATCAGCAAAGTGATGTCTCTGCTTTTTAATACACTGTGTAGGTCTGTCATTGCTTTCCTTCCAAAGAGTAAGCATCTTTTAATTTCATGGCTGCAGTCACCGTCCACAATGATTTTTGCAGCCCATGGAAATAAAATTTGTCATCGTTTCCACTTTTTCCCCATCTATTTGCCTTGAAGTGATGGGACTGGGTGCCGTGATCTTAGGTTTTTGAATTTTAAGCCTGCTTTAACATAAATGCAAACATCCTAAACACAGTGGTAGCAAAGTGAGTTCATTTTTCTTTAAAAAAAAGATCATTACCATGTGGGATTTATTCCAAAAAAGCAGTTTTGCCTTTCACAAAAGAAAATCTGTGAAATGTACCATACTAAAAAATGAAATGAAAATCACATGGCAATCTCAATAGGTAGCTCAGCTGTTAAAGAATCTGCCTGCAATGCAGGAGACCTCAGTTTGATTCTTGGGTCAGGAAGATCCCCTGGAGAAGGGATAGGCTACCCACTCCAGTATTCTTGGGCTTCCCTGGTGGCTCAGCTGGTAAAGAATCTGCCTGCAATGCAGGAGACCTGTGTTCAACCCCTGGGTTTGGAGGAGGGCATGGCAACCCACTCCAGTATTCTTGCCTGGAGAGTCCCCATGGACAGAGAAGCCTGGCAGGTTACAGTCCATGGGGTTGCAAAAACTGAGTGACTAAGCACATCACAGCTCAATAGATGCCAGAGAAACAATTAACAAAATTCAGTACCCATTCAAGACAAACAAAGTTCTTGGTAAACTCACTGGGAAAAATCCTGATGCTGGGAAAGATTGAAGGCAGGAAGAGAAGCAGGTGACAGAGGATGAGGTGATTGGATGACATCATCAACTCAATGGACAGGAGTTTGAGCAAACTCTGGGAGATAGCGAAGGACAGGGAATCCTGGCATGCTGCAGTCCATGGGGTCTCAGAGTTGGACATGACTGAGCAACTGAACAACAACAACAAAAAAAAACTAGAAGTAGAAGCAGGTTAAAAATCATTGTTTTATTTTGGTACACATCACATTACCAAATGTTAGTGGCTTTAAAAATGTTCAAAACTGCTGATTCATGTGTTTTGATAGATGGGCTTTAGCCATTTACATTTATCATAGTTACCAAAATATTTGACTTCATTTCTTACATACTTCTTTTTCCTTTTTTCTTTTTTCCTACCCTCTGTTGGATTTAAAAGACCCATTTCCTATCCCTCACTGCCCCCACCAGCCCCACTAGCTTGGGAAGGTCTGTGTTGCATTTCCATTCTTTTTGTAGTCACTTTGAAGTTTTTGACATGCATTATACCTTTTCCTGTAATACTCTAAAGTTACTAAGTATTTCTCTTCTAAACATCCCTGCTTTAACCCCAGTGAAGCCCACTTTACGCATTGAACATCCTCACACCCTGCTCAAGCTAATCTTACCATCTTTTTCTTACAGCTTAGATTCTATCACTTTTTAAACACAGTCAATAAAGGGGATTTTGGTTTGTTTACAATTGATAGTTAATTAAATGTATTTATTAAAAGAAAAACACTATTGAAACTATTCTTGAGAATCTTTTCTGAGACTTTAAATGAGAGCCCAGTGCCTGCCTCACATAGAGTAGGTGCTCAATGAAAGGAACCCACCTTTCCCCCTCCCAGAATAAACAGTTGTTTGTCTCTTTAACACTAGTCATGAGTGCCAGCAGGCGTGGATTCCTCTGGGTTGGATGCATTTCATGGACAGTTGGCAATGACCAACCTCTCCTTATGTTAATTTTGTGAATACTGTATTTGACTGTGTTGCAAGCTAAATGATGCAGGACTAAAGGTTCTCATTTCTGAGCTGTGAAGTGTTGAAAATGGATCAGAAAATAAAAGCAGAATGTCCACCCTTTGGAAGAAAAATGTCAGTCTGTGTTGCTGCCACTCTTGGCTGCTAGTTGGAATGCAGCTGTTAAGGCAGCTGTTCAACTGTTTGCCCAACTTGAAAGGACACTCACTACCAACTGGCAAATATTTTTCATAACATTTTGCTTTTGCTGAGAACAACAGTGCATTTTATTGAGCTCCAGCAGTGTGCCAAACATGACAGATTTATAACTCTGCAGGTTCACAACCTCGACTGAACATGATGCTCATTTCCATTTTTAATATTTATAAAAAGAATATAGGCTTCCAAAGATAGTCTCTACACACACAAAAAAAACTCTATATCTTACATATTTTGAAAATCAAGCAGATTAATTTGAGGAAATACCTCTGAAAATGAAAAATGAAAATCTTAAAAGGAAGATTTAAAGATTTTAAACTTCCTTAAGGTGGCCCAAGATTGACTTTACCCCCTTGTTCAGGACAGAGGAGTGCAGCAGTAGCAGAGGAAACACGTCATCTACTGAATCTCTTGCAATTGATATGTCTCATTCTGGGTCATGAAGTTAATCTATGTTGCTAATAAAAATATTGACACTAAGTACTTAGAATACAGTTGTATTGAATCTGACAGGCTGTGAACTGGGGTGGTGGTGGGGAGTAAGGAGGGGTGCGGTCATCAACTATTTTATTTATAAAAGCTATAGGACAAATATAAGCATTTAAAATTAAGAAAATAGTTTCATGTACATAAGCATGATTTTCTTCTGAGTCCAAAAGTACATGGATCATGATCATGTTACATAGCTCTCCACCCACAGTCTATTCGCTCTGGTCAGAAGCTCATGCCTTCAAAAAAGTTATAGATATATGCTGTAGGCATGTAGAGGGATCCTGTACATACCTATTATTTGTTTCAGCAGAAATGATAGAAAGCAGAAGTGATGACCACTCAAACATTTAGTGTGTAAGCCCCACAAGCCTTTATGAAGACAATGGAGGTCAGGCAGGGGAGATTCAATCTCATTTAATAAACCCTCACAATCAAAGCTGAAATAGAGATATTTTTAAAGGTGAACTGGGCTGAACAAAGATGATCAATGGAGATATAACCTATATTTACTATCTACCAAACGGTGATTAACTCATAAATGATAGTCTAATCCAGCTGTTTCTCCAAATTACAAAAGCATACATTTCCACAAAGTTGATGTGATTTCTTGGACAATGATAGACAAAGTCTTACACACTGGGTAATGGTCACCAAGGGAATCAGCCACGAGTTTTGTGCTCTTTTTTTCAGGGATCAGAAAATTAGTAATTGAAAACCATGGATGAAATTTATAAGATTGCTTCCACAGAAAGGATCCAGGTGTTGGAAAAAGAACTGGCTATGCAATTGACTGAACTGAAGTCTGAGATAGAAGAACGATGGACTCTCCAGGGGTCAGCTCATCAAACTTACAGGTAAATAGTGGCAGTGTGAAGGCACAGTCTTCAAGAGCTTCAACCCCTACTCACATCCCATAATCTCCATCAGATCACCCCTCTCCTTTTTACTTGGACAATTGGCATCATCTCAAGCTCAGGCTTGACTGCTGCCCCTAAGGCTTTCCTATATTCTAGAATCGTCAAGGCATTTAGAGGCAATGTGCTACCAAAGAAAATGAAAAAGTGCTCTTCCATCTCACAAATATCATTGTCTTAAGATTCCAGAAGCTATTATACAAACCACACTCAATGAAACCTTATTTTCTCCAATGATATTTTAACTGAATTGGACCTTGATTTTGATGAGAAATTTCAAAGTGAAAATAATATGAAGTATTTGATAGTGAATTCTGCAAAGTGATATTCTACTAGGAACTATTCTATAGGTAAATGCTGCCAATGATAGCAATCGAACTCTGGGTCATTCACAGACACTTTGAAGTTAACTGAGAGGAAAGGCATGATCTGAGCAAGAGAAAGTCAGAGAGCTGAACACTGAATCCCACCCAAACTCCCAGCATGCCAAAAAATTAGACGACAAGAGGGCAGGGAGAGAATGGGTTTCTTTTGTTTCCCTGACTGCCTGTTTAGTAGCTGGTCCCCTTTCTAGGTGATTACTGGTTTTGCATGTCTGTGAAGCTATAGCCAGGATACAGGCACCCAGTAATCACAGAGATTATACCTTTGATTTATTAATGCTTTTACCCTCAAGGCCCTTTCAAAACTTGTATCTTTTTTTATCAAAACCAAGACATGAGGAGATAAGAGAAGGCATTATTCCAACTGCAGTTGGGAATTCAACACAACTGGCTCATGGGTTGCTTAATCCCGCATGATTGAGAGGCCTTCTGACTATCAGCCTGGTGTTCCTTTGAGAAACAGCACCATGATTCCAGTGGGGTGAACAACTTCTGACAAGTGTATAAACTAACAATCTATTTTCATCTTCCCTTAAAACTTATCCATGGAGGACTGATAAATGGTCACATGAACAATATTAATCTGATCTTTACTGACTACAATCCCCTTCAAATCTCGTTTCTCACATGCATTCCAGAACTATCCCCTGTGGTCCCCTTGCCAGTGTTTGCAGAGTTCCCTCTTAATAAAGTAACATTTGCACCATGGTTGTAATGTTCCCAAAGCTGCCAAGCCCTGGGGTGTATCTTACACCCAATGGGGATAGGGCCCCTCTTTCTGACCCAGGGTCCCACCTCTTATCAGGCCCCAGAGCAATGCTGCTTGTACTTCCTTATGTCAGAGTCCATGATGCAAACACCTTCCTCATGGTTAGGCTTGGACAACAGTCAATGAGAGTGCTTAAGCAAGCATTTCTGCGGTGTTTTTCCTAGAGATGAATAAATTTTTTGAAGCACAAAGTTTGGTTAAAATAATTTCCAAAGTATTTCATGTTTGATATTTAAGGATAATTTTCAACCTCCAGATAACTGAGCTAGAACACAAAAGTAAAAACACTTTGTTTGAATAATACTGATTTTATGTGTCAAATAAAATCAATGAGATAGAGGTCTGATAAGCACAGTAATTGTTAGAAATGAGATTACTGAAGGAACTATGGGTAGGGGTAAGAAACATCCTCACCACTGTCTCTGCTTCTAGAGAGATAAGTTGGGGTAAAAAGAAAGACTATGTATTTGTGAGCAGGAGAGGACAACTGGTTCAGGTTAAGGTTTAACAGGAGTGAGATGTAAAGAGAGATTCTGACTAAGACAGAAGCCTGTGGCCTTTACATGCCACCAATAATCCAGTATAATACATTTATTAAGAAGTGAGCAGTTGTGGAGTTGCAGATTAATCAGCGAAGGAGGAGAAGTGGGTGACAGAGGATGAGATGGTTGAATAGCATCACTGACACAATGAACATGAGTTTGAGCAAACTCCAGGAGATAGTGAAGGACAGGGAAGCATGGCACTCTGCAGTCTATGGGGTCGCAAAGCCTAAGACTTGACAGCGACTAAACAATAACAACAGTCTTTGGTCTGATTTATAATAGCTTCTATGATTACAACTTCTATTGCATAATTTCTGCAGCTCTGTTAGAATGCCAAAGGACATCTCTTACTTTAGAAGAGAAAGGGAACTGGCCCTAAAGAAAACTTTACAGGTGAGTAAAACACCTGTAAAACACCTGGGCTATTTCAATACAACAGTAAATTAGGATTTGCTAAGTTGTTGGAAACTCTTGACAAGGAAAACTTCTTTTTGTAAACAAGCAGCTGATCTTATTGACAGTGTTTACAAAGAAAAAACATTCAGCACACTGCTGGACCAGAGAAGGCCAGTCCTTTGGAGAGATCTGATTTTTGTAGTGTGTTCAACTTTACGGTTCCTTGATTTATGATGTTAAAAATAATTATTTGAAATCTTAGGTATAACAGAATAACATATGAAAGCTATCAGAAATTGTATGTCATTTTCTGTCATAGACACTGATTGTTTTGTTTCCTTCTTTCCCTTTCTTTGCTTGCTCTGTTCTCTGGGGTTCAGGTGGCTGGGTCAAAGTCCCTTGTTATTCAACCAGATGTCATGCAGAGGGAGCTAGAGAGCTGCCTAAGAAGAGAGTACACTCCTGAAAATTTACCTTTGCTCCTGTTGCAGGTAAGAGTCATTTTGCAATTTGAAAAGCAGATTTGAAATTTAGTAGAAATGTATGAACAAAACTAGCTTTCTGGTATGTCTTCTGGCCAGGGTACAATCTTCTCTATATGTAGAGAATTTGCAGAATTTGGTTACTATAAATGCTCTTCTTTGCTAGAGACCCATGCCAAGCTCTGGGAAATAGTGAAGGACAGGGAAGCCTGATGTGCTGCAGTCCATGGGGTCACAAAGAATCAGACATGATTTAGCAACTGAACAACAGTTACAACATGCCATTTAAGTTCAGCTTAGTTACAGCCACTAAACAATTGGCAAAGTTTCTACTAGTTACTCCCTGTGCTGTTATTATGAAGCAATACAACATTGACTAAGATAGTCGCAGACCTCAAAAACTGTTGGCTGACCTAGGGAAGATATTTCTGGAAATCTCTTAAGAAAATAGCTCACAACATGGGTATTGGGGGGAAGATATTCCATAAAGATCATTATTGCAGCATTATAATAAAAGTGAAAAAATTGGAGTTGCCTAAATGTCTAATCATAGGAGAGTTAAGAAAAACAGTATGGTATTTGATAGATTATTGTTCTGCCTTTAAAGATTTTCTGCATAAGGAATTATTGTGTTATGTAATATTAGGTAACAAAAACGTGTGTGTATGTATATTACAATAATGGTCATGTAGTGTACAGAAAGATCACTTGAAGAGCAGACATAGGCCAAAATGTTGGTAATTACTGTCTTTGAATGGAAAGATAATGAATTTCCTTATTTTGCTTTTATGCATTTTCTAAATTTTTTATAAAAGAAATTATTTTAAAAAATTTATAATTTTTCTAAAATTAAAAAAAATTTATAATAAGCATGTACTGTTTAGATGTTAAAAATTCATTGTTCTTTACTCTTGCGTTTTGAGTTACAACCTCACTATGCATACAAAGTAAATTATTAGCAACTAACTAATAAGTAGTAAGTTAGCAATTAACTAATAAGTAAATCACAAAGAAACAAAAATATTCAGATTTTGTTTGCAAGTAAAACTTATGTCATGATTTTCATCCAGGACTCTCTTTCCCTAATATATCTGGCACTCTTCATTCCTTTGTGTGTATCAGTGCTTCTCGTAGGAGAGAAGAGGAGGGGAGGGTGAAGGTTGGAGATGCTTGGCAAGACATTTTTGGCTGTCACAATTTGGGGAGGGGAGTGGGTTGCTACTGGCCTCTAGTGAGTAGAGGCCAGGGATGCTGCTAAACATCCTGCAATGCACAGGACCACCCCTTCACTGCAAAGAATTATTCAGTCTCAAACATCAATAATGCAGAGGCTGAAAAAGCTTCAGTTCAGTTCAGTTGCTCAGTAATGTCCAACTCTTTGCGACCTCATGGACTGCAGCACGCCAGGCCTCCCTGCCCATTACCAACTCCCGGAGCTTGCTCAGACTCATGTCCATAGAGTCAGTGATGCTATCCAACCAAACTCATCCTCTGCCGTCCCTTTCTCCTGCCTTCAATCTTTCCCAGCATCAGGGCCTTTTCTAAGGAGTCAGTTTTTCGCATCAGGTGGCCAAAGTATTGAAGTTTCAGCTTCAGCATCAGTCCTTCCAATGAACACCCAGGACTGATCTCCTTTAGGATGGACTGGTTGGATCTCCTTGCAGTCCAAGGGACTCTCAAGAGTCTTCTCCAACACCACAGTTCAAAAGCATCAATTCTTCGGCACTCAGCTTTCTTTATAGTCCAACTCTCACATCCATACATGACTACTGGAAAAACCATAGCTTTGACTAGACGGGCAAAAGCTTTGAAAAAGCTTGGTAGAATCCAAGTTTTCATATGTTATCATTTATCTTCTGCCTAAAGAACTTAATTTAACATTTCTTGTGGTACAGATGTGCCAGGGACATGTTTGAGAAAAAAAAAAAAAGGCCTTTGTTTGCCTTCATTTTAGGAAGGTATATTTATTCAATATGGTATTCTAGGCTGATATTTTTTCCCTTTTATCTCTTTAAATGTGTTGCTCTACTGTCTTTTGGCTTGCATTGTTTCCATTTCCTAATACTTTTTATTCTTTTGTTCTCTGGTTGCTTTTTTAGATTTTCTCTTAATGGTTTTAAGCTATTTGATTATGATGTTCCTTGATGAGGTTTTCTTTGTGTTTCTCTTGCTTGGAGTTTGTTGAACTTCTTGGATTGTGATTTTATCATTTTCATCAATTAAATTTTTTTTCAACTGTTATTTCTCCAAATGTATTTTATATCCCTACTCGTCCTTCTGGGACTGCAGTGACATATATGTTTCGTTCATGCATGCTTCAGTCGTGTCTGTTCCGCACTCTATGGACTGCAGCCTGTCAAGCTCATCCATCCATGGGATTCTCCAGGCAAGAATACTGGAGTGGGTTGCCATGCCCTCCTCCAGGGGATCCTCCCAACCCAGGGATCAAACCTGTTTCTCTTATATCTACCTGCATTGGCAGATGGGTTCTTTACCACTAGCATCACTTGAGAAGCCTGACATATATGTTAAATCAATTCATATCTTCCATAAGTCACTGAGGCTCTGTTAAATTTTTGTCTTTTTTTCCCTCAGTGCTTCATTTTGTATAGTATCTATTGCTATATCTTCAAGTTTATTAACCATTTTTTCTGCACTGTCTAATCTGCTGCTGCTCCTATTGTTGTTCAGTTGCTAAGTCTTGTCTGACTCTTTGTGACCCCTTGGTCTGTAGCATACCAGGCTTCCCTGTCCTTCACTATCTCCTGAGTTTGCTCAGACTCATGTCCCTTGAGTCCGTGATGCCATCCAACCATCTCATCCTCTGTCACCCCCTTCCCATCCTATCCTGAATCTTTCCCAGCATCACGGTCTTTTCCAATGAGTCAACTCTTCCCATCATGTGGGCAAAGTATTGGAGCTTCAGCTTCAGCATCAGTCCTTCCAATGAATATTCAGGACTGATTTCCTTTAGGATTGACTGGATTGATCTCCTTGCTGTTCAAGGGACTCTCAAGAGTCTTCTCCAGCACCACAATTTGAAAGCATCAATTCTGCACTCAGCCTTCTTTATGGTCCAACTCTCACATCCATACATGACTACTGGAAAAACCATGGCATTGACTATATGTATGTAGCAAAGTGATGTCTCAGCTTTTTAATGCACTGTCTACGTTTGTCATAGCTTTCCTTCCAAGGAGCAAGCATCTTTTAATTTCGTGGCTGCAGTCACCATCCACAGTGATTTTGGAGCTCAAAAAAATAAAATCTGTCACTGTTTCAATTGTTTCCCCATCTGTTTGCCATGAAGTGATGGGACCAGATGCCATGATCTTAGTTTTCTGAATGTTGAGTTTTAGGCCAGGTTTTCACTCTCCTCTTTTACCCTGATTAAGAGGCTCTTTAATTCCTCTTCACTTTCTGCCATTAGAGTGGTATCATCTGCATATTTGAGGTTGTTGATATTTCTCCTGGCAATCTTGATTCCAGCTTGTGATTCATCCCACCTGGCATTTAGCATGATGTACTCTGCATATAAGTTAAGTAAGCAGGGTGATAATATACAGCCTTGATATACTTCTTTTCCAATTTTGAATCAGTCCATTGTTCCATGTCCAGTTCTAATCTGCTGTTAATCCTATCCAATCAATTTTTTATTTCATATATTTTAGCCTTCATTCTAGAAGTTCTATTTAATTTTTTAAAATATTTTTCATTTCTCTATTATGTTCACATTTTCCTTTCAATTCTTGAACATACTGAGCATAGTAATAAAAATTCTTTTAAAGTCCTTTTTTGCTAATTTTACCACCGGTGCCACTTCTGGGCCTGTCTCTTCATTAATTTTTCTCCTGCTTATGGATCATATTTTTCTGCTTCTTTGCACGTCTAGTAATTTTTCTGAACACTGGGCATTGCAGTTTTACATTGCTGAATGCTAATTTTTTTTTATATTCCTTTAAGGATGTTATACTTCATTCTGGCAGGCAATTAAGTTATAGATCAGTTTCACACTTACAAGGTTTGGTCTTGAAGCTTTGCTAGAGCAGGTTTAGAGTAACTTTTACTCCAGACATAGTTTACTCTTCTTACTAAACTGTCACCCCTCTTGTATCTCTGCTGAATGCCCCAGGTATTTAGTGAGGACTCTTCACTCTGTCAGATTGAAACTTGAACATCTCATAGTTCTGTTTGAACACTGAGAAATGTTCAGTTTACAGTTCCCTAGTTTGCTATTCTTTGCACAGCCTCAGGGAGTTCCACCCTCTGCTGCTGCTGCTAAGTCGCTTCAGTCATGTCAGACTCTGTGCGACTCCATAGACGGCAGCCCACCAGGCTCCACCGTCCCTGGGATTCTCCAGGCAAGAACACTGGAGTCGGGTGCCATTGCCTTTTCTGCCACCCTCTGCATGCAGTGCTTAGTAGTCAGCAAAGAACTCAGAAACCTCTGTGTAGGTTTCTGGAGCCCCTTTTCTGCATAACTTTCTCCTCTCCATTATTCTGCCCTGCAAACTCCAGCTGACTCAACTTCCCACACTTGATTTCTGTATCCTTGACTCAGAGAGACCATCATGCTCTGATTTCCTATTCTGGTTCAAAAACTGCCTTCTTCGGACAGAAAACCAGAGCTCATTTCATTTGTTTCCTTTCTCTCAAGGACAAGAGTCCTGCATTGCCTGTTGTTGCATGTCAGAAAACAGCTGCCTTGTGTAATTTGCCCTATTTTCTAATTGTTTATGATGGAAGGGTGCATCTGATACTACTTATTCCATCATAGCAGTATTAATTTTATCAGAAATAAAATTTTTTAAGAATTGGCTTATTTGACTACACTTAAGTATAAGTAAAATTCTTGACCTAAGGTTAAAAGCTATAATCATTTATCATGTTCTTTGTACTTTAGATTCATAAACTTCAGTTTTTAAAAAAAATTTAAGCTTAGCTTTAGATAATTTTATAGGCTTTTATGTCACTGTTAAAACTTCAACAACTGATAGATGAAATTATAATCTGTTGGATTGACAAAATACCTATTTAAATTTGAATGGTATATTGAGCCAGGTTTCTTAATTTTATGACCTTCATGTAGAAAATATTGATAGATCCTTCCAAAACAGCCAAACTTATTTTCCTATTATTTTTGTTCTTAAGGTTTAATCCAGTCTTCCCATGGTGCAGTTGGTAAAGAACCCACCTGCCAATGCAGGAGACATGGGTTCAATCCCTGGAATGGGAAGATCCCTTGGAGGAGGAAATGGCAACCCACTCCAGTATTCTTGCCTGGAGAATCCCATGGACAGAGGAGCCTGGCCAGCTACAGTCCATTGGGTCCCAAAGAGTCAGTCATGACTGGGAACACACTTCCTTCCTATTATAATTGTATTCTAGTTAATTTTTGTTGTTGTTGTTGTTGTTAAAGCATTATACAGAGAGAATTACCCAGCTGGCCCAGAGTAAATATTTACACATGCTTAGGTGGAAGAGATTTTGCCATCACAGTAAGATCATGGAGCAACTTTATCCTTTTTACAAGGTAGGAAGCCCATGAACAGAATCTATGGGCTATTTTCTATAATGAAACAAAATGGTCATTAGGCTTGTCATTGCTATTATTAAGTAGAGTCATCATGCCTGTACATTATATCTCTAGACTTATTCATGCTACATAAACTGTAAATATGTACCCTCTGGCCAACATCTCCCCTTTTCCCCTAAGCCTCAGCCCCTGGTTACCACTGTTCTATTCTCTGCTTCTCTGAGTTCGACTTTTTTTTTTTTTAAGACTCCACATAAAAGGGATACCACACAGTTTTTGTCTTTTTCTCTGTCTGGCTTATTCCATTTAGCATAATGTCCTCCAGATTTATTCATGTTATTACAAATATTAGGATTCCCCTCCTCTTCATGGCTGAATAATATTCCATTATATGTATTTTTACCACATTTTCTTTATCCATTCATCCATCAGTAGACCCTTAGGTTTTCATATTTTGACTATTATGAATAATGCTGCAATGGAATATTGAAATACAGATATCACTTCAAAATACTGATTTTGTTTTCTTTGAATATATACCCAAAAATGGGATTGCTGGATCATATGGTAGTTCTATTTTTTTTAATTTTTATTTTTAATTGGAGGATAATTGCTTTACAATATTGTGTTGGTTTCTGCCATACAACAATAATCAGATATAAGTATACATATATCCCCTCCCTCTGGAGCCTCCCTCGCAGCCCCTCATCTCACTCCTCTAGGTCATCCCAGAGCACCAGACTGAGTTCCCTGTGTTATACAGCAACTTCCTACTAGCTATCTGTTTTAAACATGGCAATGTATGTTTCAGTGCTAATCTCTCAATTCATTCCACCTTCTCCTTCCCCTACTATATCCACAAATCCATTCTCTGTTTTTGTCTTTATTCCTGCCCTGCAAATAGTTTCATCAGTACAATTTTTCTAGATTCCGTATATAAATATATGTGTTAATATATGATGTTTGTTTTTCTCTTTCTGATTTAGTTCACACTGTGTAACAGATTTTAAGTTTGTCCTCCTCAGTTAAACTGACTCAAATTTGTTCCTTTTTTAATTGGTTGAGTAATATTCCATTGCATATATGTACCATAACTTCTTTTTTTTTAATTAGTTTATTTATCTATTTTTTAACTTTACAATATTGTATTTGTTTTGCCATACATTGACATGAATCCACCATGGGTGTACATGATTTCCCCTTCCAGAACCCCCCTCCCCCCTCCCCCCCAATCCCATCCCTCTGGGTCATCCCGGTGCACCAGTCCCAAGCACCCTATATCATGCATCGAAACTGGACTGGCGATTCGTTTCACATATGATAATTTACATGCTTCCATGCCATTCTCCCATATCATCCCACCCTCGCCCTCTCCCATAGAGTCCATAATACTGTTCTATTTATCTGTGTCTCCTTTGATGTCTCACATACAGGGTTATCTTTACCGATTAACTAAATATAGCCAGGACATGGAAGCAGCCCAGATGCCCATCAGCAGATGAATGGATAAGGAAGCTGTGGTACATATACACAATGGAACATTACTCAGCCATTAGAAAGAATACATTCGAATCAGTTCTAATGAGGTGGATGAAACTGGAGCCTATTATACAGAGTGAAGTAAGCCAGAAAGAAAAACACCAATACAGTATACTAACACATATATATGGTATTTATTTAATCGGTAAAGATAACCCTGTATGCGAGATAGCAAAAGAGACACAGATAAATAGAACAGTACCACAACTTCTTTATCCATTCATCTGTCGATGAACATCTAGGTTGCTTCCATGTCCTGGCTGTTGTAAATAGTGCTGCAATGAACACTGGGGTATATGTCTCTCTTTAAATTATGGTTTTCTCAGGATATATGCCTAGTAGTGGGATTGCTGGGTCATATGGTAGTTTTATTCCTAGTTTCTAAAGGAATCTCCATACTTTTCTCCATAGTGGCTGTTATCAGTATGGTAGTTCTATTTTTAATTTTTTGAGAAATTTCTATACTGTTTTCATATTATTATTAGATACACCAGTTTACATCTCCACAAACAATGTATCTTGTCAGTATTTTAAGTGGTAGTTAAAGATGGGAAAGGAACTAATGGATGCCCTTACTTGCCATTTCTACCTGTGGCAGAAGATAATGGTACTATTTTTAAGAATGAGATTTGAGGGTGGCTTTATATTATAGAAAATTTATTTTTCTTCATAAGCTATAGCTAAAAAATCTAAGAAGCCAACTCCAGTTACTAAATTTCCTTATGCACTGACTCTTTGCTAGGGTCACTTTCCTTCAAAGTTGTGAGAATATGACTGATCGCTGTCCTTATCAGTCAAATTCAAAATGTGGAAGAGTTTTAATATTACAAGAGCTTCTTATTTGGCTCCCAAACAGTAACACCCTATACTTGGAAGCAAATGACACAAAGAATAAGGCTTGTGAATCATCAACTTCTGTCTTGATATCGCTCGTAAACAGAAACAAGTTGTCTACATTATACAGGAATACAATGATGCTCTTCAGAGAGCTGATCGATTGTCTGTTGCATGAGAAAACTTCCTTATGGGAAAAAAGAATCCTCCTAACTTAGTGACACAGGACCTGACTATTTACACAAATTGGTTAGTGTGTCACCTACACTCACTCAAGACTATTCACCACTATGTACAGGTACGTGAAACAGTTATATGGTGATGCAATGCCTTCCCAGGATGGTCAGGACATTGTTTTCTTCACACCTGTCACCTAATTTGGGGTTGTCGGTTTCTGTATTCCATCTGCCTTACGACAGGAAAATAATGGGTCACTAGCTTTTTTCTTTGAGACCTTTGAAACTATTTTTCTTTTGGAAACTTGCTGTAATGAAATCACTCCATTTAGCTTTCCCAAAGATGTCTCTGTTACACTACTTTGTATTCACTCTATAATTTCTTGTTTTCAGCCTCTGGTTCTGGATTTATGCTGTCTAATGTAGATCCAATTTTTTATTCAGCAGCCTCTAGTGAGGGTCTAATTTATGCCAGGGACATATCCTGGGCCATGTGGGGGTATATAATCTTTGCTGATGGTGAGGAACAGGGAGGCCTGGCATGCTGTAATCCATGGGTTCGCAAAGAATGGGACATGACTTGGCGACTGAACAGCAGCAACAAAATGTGAGTCACAGGATGATAGCAAAAAGTGCAAGTAAATAGTCAACTTAAATACAATGTGATGAGTATAATCACAGAGTAAAGAGAGTCACAGAGGAGAGGCCCCACTGCAAGATACAGGCATCAGAAAGGAGTGATGTGACCACATTCTGTTTTAGAAAGATTGCTGTTTTGCCACCCAATTTTTTGTTACTCCACTATATCTCATCTTAGTGATACCACCAACCATGACTCCTGGCCATCATCATGACATCATTCCTTCCCCAGTCAGTCACTGTGGGGTCTACCTCTGAATCATCTCCCCCCTGTCACATGGCATAGTAATGATCTGCTCCTAAGTCCTGGTCCCCAACTAAACTGAACTCTTTGAATTTGGTCCATGTCTTACTTATTTTTGTATCTCTAGCCCCTCACACGATGCCCTGCTCATTATGGGTCATTGATCAAGGTAGGCCTGCCTGGATGTTAAGGTCACTTAGAGTTGGTGACAACACAAGATCCCTAGCTCAAGATTTAGCCCCTCATGATTGAGCAGATTACTGAGGCCCACCTCCACCTCCTTCCTCCTCTATCAAACCAAAGGGCTGCTCCTGAAACAAAGTCTGGAAGCTTCTTTGAGAACTGAATTGACACTTGGCCCGTTGGTTGTCCCCTTCTGTAGGCCCTCCAGTATTTACCCATCTCCAAAGCTCTGAGTGTAGCTGTTGACGAAGTCCCTGAGGTTGGTCAGGAAAATGAAAAGGTTCCTGTTAATGACACTGACCCTGACATACAGGGTTCTGCATCTCCAGACTCTATGAATACCAGTGTTTCAGGTAAGAAGTCTTCTTTCCCCTTGGGAAATGTGGAGAAAAGATTGTGATTTTTACACGTGTGCACCTGATCTTGCTTGAAATTTTTCTATGTACCAAAAAATTATATCTTTAAAAAAAAAATTGGCCATGCCATGCAGTCTACAGGATCTTAGTTTCCTGGCCAGAAATCAAACCTGAGCCCCGGTGGTGAAAGCACCAAATCCTAACCACTGGATTGCCAGGGAATTCCCAAAAGTTTCATCTTCTTAATTAACAGATGTTAGTCTAATATTTTCTGGTGGAAAAAAATAACAAACACTTCTCTTAGAAATTATTATCTCCATCTTTATAGCTAGACAATTAAGAGAGGAGGAAAAGCAACAAACCTGAAGTTGGGAGTACTGGGCTCTAGGCCTATTCTGTTGTGGCCTCACTGTGAGCCTACATGTTTAAGTCATTTCATCTCCTTGGGCCTCAATTTACTCATCTCCAAAATAAACCTTTTAGATTAAGTGATTGCTAAGGTCACCTTCATTTTTTTCCCCAGGGTTGAAAACTTTTCATTTCTATTTTTTTTTTTAACACCAAAAACATTTTGTATTGGGGTATAGCCAATTAACAATGTTGTGATAGTTTCAGGTGAACAGTGAAGACTTAGCCATACATAGGCATGTATCCATTCTCCTCCACATCCCCCTCCCATCCAGGCCGTCACATAATATTGAGCAGAATCCCTTCATTTTTAATTTTACATGATCTTTAAAGATGTCCCTTATCTGAATCAATTTAATAGTCTTATTACCCTTACTTTATGTTACAGATGACTTAGAAATCTGATCAGGTTTTTACTCTGAGTGATGAATTTACCAGTTGCACCTGGAGAGGCAGCCAACCCAGTTGTGGGGAATCAGAGAAAGTATCTCAAGTGGGAAGTCCAATCTGGGTGCTTAGAGAAGATTAAGAGTGAGCCAGGTGAAAGGAGGTGAAGGTTCTCAGCTTCTCCTGATTCGTTTGTTAACTTGTAAGTCATATTCTTTGTTTACCCCAAAGGACTACAGGTAGTTCTGTTCTCACTAAGTCATTCCCCAAAGGGTCTGTTGGATTTCTCCTGCAGGCTACGAGAAGGGGGAGTCCTGGCTACCTCCCCCAGAAAACCAGCACCAGGAGTTTGTCAGATAGGCCTGGCTGAGTGTGTGCAGTCTACAAACTGTGGCAGAGAAGGCTGGGCATGGAGCAGAATGGCCCTCACCATCCATGGAAGAGGCCCTGACTTCAGTTATCTCAAAGGACTCTCCTTTTTCAAACCTCTGAGACTGGTATTCATTGGTGTTAATGCTCTTGATTTTGGATATTTTCAGGGCCAATGAGAACAGAAACTGCTTTCATTCTGCCCCAACACACAACAGAAACAGAAGAACTGAAACCTCAGCTGAGGCTTCTGCTCTCCCATTTCAGTATCCCGTATGACGTCGAAGAACTGAGGGTTGCTTCTAAGGAGACAGAACTTTTTGCCTTGGTACTTTATGGATTCTTTCTTAATGCAAATATAGGTATTCATGAAAGAAAATACTAGTATCTGCCATGAAGTTGGATATTCATACTGCCACAATTGTTTCTAGAGTAATAAAATATAATAGTAATAGGTGAGATTTAGACTAGCAGTTGAACTTTCTGTTAGAATTTCGAAACCCTTGAGTATCCAACCCAGAGGGATTGTAGGATCATTTTTCTGCAGAATTTAAAGAAAATGATAGGCTGTGGTCCATAATAGATGATGTAAACATAGCCAAGATTTGGCTTTTTTTTTAATTAGTTTATTTTCTATTTTTTAACTTTACAATATTGTATTTGTTTTGCCATACATTGACATGAATCCACCATGGGTGTACATGTTTACCCCTTCTAGAATGGCATTTTTTTAGTATGGAGTTGTCTAGTGTCTAAAACCCTTTGATTCTCAGAAAGTTTGTACCAATAGCTCTTCAGTTGGCAAAATGCTTTATATTCAGTACAGTGTATATTGTGTAGTGATCTTTAAAGTCAAGCAGTCATAGTCTGCCATCTCATGGTGTTGCACTTCCTTGAATTAAAAAATCGTATTATCAAAAGCCATATTAGAACTTGTTTCAAAGGGGAAAAAAATAGGATTATACATAAAGAACCTCAAATTTACAATAATAAACTTTTTAGCCAGAGTTTCAACAAAAAGATATTTTTCTAGATCTGGGTGGATAACATTTGTAAATATATGTATTTTCTAGGTAAAAATAATAAGTTGATTAATCCAAAAAGGCAAAGATCAAATCTGTATGTTTTTGAACACCCTTTGTGTAAGAAGGAACAACTTACTTACTTACTTACTTACTTACTCACTCTATCACCATTTACTTTGACCTTGAAGTTTCACATCCATGTGTATTTGTTGCAACATTATTTTACTGGGATTATTTCTATTATTATGTAACATGGACTCTTTAAACTCACTGGAACCAGTGGCATCACATGTCCTCTGGTTTCTTTGAAGGTTGTGCTGTTTAGCTTTTGTCTTTCTTTTCAAATCAGTAGCAGCACTGTCTTCAGTAGAGAGTGCTACTATGGGAGTATTCTCACCCTCATTCATTATCAGCAAGTATTATGATAGACCCAAACCAGAATCAGAACAAGACAGTGTTAAAAAGAGTCCAAATAAATAAAGATAGGTTATGACACAGTAGACTATCATCAGTGATAACAAAAGAACTTGAGGCTGCAGAACTTTCTCACAGAGCAGCCTCCTCCCCAAAGAACAGCTTGTCTTCTTCACACAGGGAGAGTTTCCACTTTTGATTTTCTTGTAACAGTATTATGTGCAGTGCTAATTGTGCTCCCAAGATAATTACATTACAACAAATTTTTTTGTGTAGGACAAATTTCTATAAACAGGAAGAGTGTTTATTTTGGTTTTCCAAAGCCCTAGAGCAGGGTCAGAAAACTACAGCCTGCAGCCCACCTCCTAGTGTTTGTTAAAGTAAAGTGTTATTGGAATACAGCCATGCCCTTTCATTTATGTACTGTCTATGGCTGCTTTCACACTGTAACTGCAGCACTGAGTAGTTGTAACAGAGACCATGTGGTTTGCAAAGTCTAAAATACTTACCATCTGGCCCTTTAAGAAAAAGTTTGCCACTCTAGCTTAGACTGGTACCATCTCATTGAACTTTGTGCACTGATGGGTATGATCTGTGTCTGTCTGATGTGGTAACCACTAGTCACATGTGACTGTGAAATATTGGGTAGTGTAAACGAGGAACTAAATTTTAACTTTTATCTAATTTTTATAAATTTGCATTTAAATGTTAAATAGCCACATATGGCTAGGAGCAATAGTATTGGATAGCACAGCCTGGAAAGTACCAGCATTAACTGGAAGAATCTTTAGCTCTGTGACTCAACACTGTGTCAGGTTCTCTCTCTCTCTCTCTGTAATTAAATATACATAAGATTTACCATTTTAACCATTTCTAAGTGTACAGCTAAGTGGCAGTAAGAGCATTCACAATGTTTTGCAACCATCACCATGGAGGTAGATTCTTGAGATTCCCTCCACAAGCTCTCCTTGCACTGAGGAAGTCATGACGCAGGTGGCCGGTGCACTGATGAAGGCATTTGCACAGGCTCTGGAGGCCTGGGTCTGCCCGAGAAGGGAGGACGCAGTGTCTGCATCTTAGCAGTAGGCAGTTATATCATAGAAAGCACTGGCAGCCTCAGTCTGGAACTGAGATGTGAGGGGTGTGACTGATGTACCGTAAGGAGTTTTAACAGGTCCCAGCATCTGGACTCTTCTCTCTAGCAATATCGTGGTCAGGCTTCTGGGAGCAGGATTTATCTAGCCCTTAAATTTTCTCATTTACCAGCTGGTCAGGAAAAGGGAATGTATTCCCAAAGATAGACAGTCTACTGCCCGTTGAGGGTCCATTTAAAAATATATATAAGTAAATATATTACATTATTTCCAATCTTTGGAGCAGATATTCAGAACAAGTAACACACACATGATTATAGTAATAGGCTGACTGAATGCCTGTGCCCCTCAGGTATTTACATTTAAGTCCTATTACTGTCACACAATCATGTTTTATAAAATAGTTTGACTCCAAGACTCTTTCAGAGGCAGTCAGTACCTGTTCTTGAAATTGCCTCCAGCCTGAGACTATTTTTTTCCCCTGGGCTTCTCTTTTCTCAATCCTGTTTAGGTTTCCCAAAAATTTCAAAGCATCTTCATGGAGCAACAGAGAATGCAAACATTTCCCGACTATAATGCTGGGCTAGCTAAAGTGGAAAATTTGGATTTGGCAGGACCTGGTAGGGCCTTGAAAAAGAGAGCCAACTGGACTTCCTTTATAAAGGTAAGGAGCCCTGTGGTGATGGTCACTTGTGAATGATGTCGGCCATGTCACAAAGTGTCCTCCATGGAGGCCAGACAACCTGGCAGCATCAGGTCTGTCAGATGCCTATTATCCCCTCTCCTCAATGCCCTCAACAAACTGTGCCCTAGGAGCAAGGGTAGGTGCTTGCCTGACTCAGAAGAGGCGGCTTAGAAAACCTGGCCTTGTGTACCACCATCCCCCAGCTCCTTCCTGCCTTGAGTCTGTTGAAATTAGCCAGGCTGATCTACCTTTTCTGTAAGTTCTCGAGTATTCCTTTGCCCCTCTCTATTGAGTCAGAACTCCTTTCTTGTTGTTAGTGACCTGGGCTACTTGTCAAGAATAAAGAACATTCAAAGTTATAATTGAGTTGTGTAAATCCAGTTTTTTAGTCAAAATCTGTTTGCTGACTGCATTCTGTGTGTCATACATGGCCCTTGGTGCTGGATATACACAATTCACGATTATTCAAAAGTGAGTAGGTTAAATGAGTTGATTTGAGATAGTGGTAAATACAGTTGATTCTCATTGTTTGGGGGTAGTTAGGTTCTGTAAAGTTGCCACAAACACTGAATTAACAAATCCTAAACCACTGCTCATAGGGGAAATAAAAGGTTAGGCTCATCAATTGATCAATACATAACTAGTTTTATATGTGTTTCTATTTGAAGAGACTTTATTCAATATATGTTGTTGATTCATTAACATCAAACTCATGGCCAATAGCACTATAACTCATACCTGAATGAAGCTTTTTGAACACTTGTCCTTCTATAAGACACATCACAGCCTTCCTATACTCAGGAACACTAGATAGCTCTTCAGCCCCCTGTTGGAGGCCATTTTAAATAGTGAAGTTACTAATGAAAAGCACAAAAAGTATAAAAACCTGGCACTAATTAGGCCAAAAAAAACATTTGTTTATAGTACACACTCAAATAAGTAGTAAATAGGTGAATGTCACCTTGTTTGTCCTCAGCTGGGAATGTGGGGTTGGGTGACTTGAACTTTTTACCATTCTGTGCAATGTCCATGAATGTCCAGGAAAGGTCTGTATTGATTTGGGAATGACAAATAAGTTTCAGTGAGTAGGCAAATCCAAAAATACAAAATCCATGAATAATGAGGATCAATTGTGTCATGAAGGAAACATCTTATGTGATAAAGATGGATAGAAGGAAAACAGAGAAATCACAGATTGTTCCTAAATCTGGGGCTTGAGCAAATAGGTAGTTGGTGTAGGGAAAGCTGGACTTTCTGTTTTAGATTATTATACTTGCCATTCAAGTATAAATATCAAGGAGATAGTTGGATATAACAGGTTGGAGCTTAGAGCTGGATCTAAATTTTAAAGTTATGAGTACATTGAAGTATTTACAGCCATAGAACTAATTTTTGAAATACAGCTTGTTAATATGAAAGGTGAAGTTTTACATGTGGAGCCACAAGATTTTGTGGGCAAACTTTTCTTTCCCCATAAAGTTAGTGTGCAGTGCCCAACACTGATGGATTTAGGGTCCCTTCTGCCGGCAAATGGTGCCATGTCATTCTAGATGGAGCTACTGCATCTCAGGCCAGGTACCAGCAGGAAACTGCTGTTGCCCTCTCCCTCCGCAGATCTGAGAATCCACACAGACCCTTTCCAAGTCTTCACGTGCTCTAGAAAACTATCTAGCACTGAGGCCAGATCCCAATTTCAGAAAGTCCTTGGTTCTCTTTATTTTCAACTTTTATTGAGAACTATTCTGTTATATTTAAGTTTGTGTGTACATGTTTGTCCACTAGATTAAGCCAAAACGTGATCCTTGGCAAAAGAAGCTTTTGACCAAACTAAAAGAACGGAGAAGAATAGATGTATTAGTGCAACTCCAAGCAAAGTTTCTGAAGGTAAAAAAGTAACCATGTTTCCTTGTAGATAAAATTCTGTTCTCAGAAAATTGAATTCTTTCCACCTTTAAAAAATGTTAGCCATGGATTCGCTATGAAGGCTTTATTTGGAATTGTCTAATCTAATTGCCAGGTTTTATATCCTGTTAGCTTTCATTAGTGACAGTTGTCAAAAGAGTTGGCTTTCACACTAAGTCTCTGTGTGATATTGCTCTAGTCACATAACCTCTTTCAGTTTTCGTTTCCTCATTTGTGAAACCAAACTGGTGGAGTAAACGTTGAACTATCTTACTGTTACTAAGGTAAAAAATATATATACACATAGCATAAAATGTATCATCTTACCCATTTTTAAGTGTATGATTCATCAGTGTTCAGTATATTCACAGTGTTGTGAAGTAGATCTCCAGAACTTTTTCATCTTGCAAAACTGAAACTCTTTGCCTACTAAACAACTCCCTATTTCCTCTTCCTCCCAGCCTCAAGCAACCACCATTCTACTTTCTGTTTCTGAATTAGACTACTCTTAGATACTTCATATAAACAGGATATACAGTATTTTTCCTTTTGTGCTGGCTTCGTTTCACTTACCAGAATGTCCTCAAGTTCATCCATGTTATAGCATGTGACCAGATTTCCCTCCTTCTTGTTTTTCATGAACATTTATATCAGCTTTATTCACAATAACCAAAAACTGCAAACAACCTGGACGTCCTTTAGTAGGTGAATAAACTGAAGTAAGTTCATACCATGAAAACGGCAATCAGCTGTAAAAAGGAACAAACTGTTGATATACCCAGAACCTGGTTGAATCGTCAGAGAACTGTGTGAATAAAAAACTCAACCCATAAAGACTGCATGAGTCCGTTTATACAACACCCTTCAGTTCAGTTCAGTCGCTCAGTCATGTCCGACTGTTTGCAACCCCACAGACTGCAGCACACCAGGCTTCCCTGTCAATCACCAACTCCCGAAGCTTGCTCAAACTCACGTCCATCGAGTCGGTGATGCCATCCAACCATCTCATCCTCTGCTGTCCCCTTCTCCTCCTGCCTTCAATCTTTCCCAACATCAGGGTTTTCCAATGAGTCATTTTTTTTTTTGCATCAGGTGGCCAAAGCTTCAGCTTCAGCATCAGTCCTTCCAATGAACACCCAGGACTGATTTCCTTTAGGATGGACTGGTTTGATTTCCTTGAAGTCTGAGGGACTCTCAAGAGTCTTCTCCAACACCACAGTTCAAAAGCACCAGTTCTTCGGCACTCAGCTTTATTGCCAAACTCTCATATTCATACATGACTACTGGAAAAACCATAGCTTTGGCTAGACGGACCTCTGTCAGCAAAGTAATGTCTCTGCTTTTTAATATGCTATGTAGGTTCGTCATAGCCTTTCTTCCAAGGAGCAAGCATCTTTGAACTTCATGGCTGCAGTCACCATCTTCAGTGATTTTGGAGCCCAAGAAAATGAAGTCTGTTACTGTTTCCATTGTTTCCTCATCTATTTGCCATGAAGTTATCAGACCAGATGCCATGATCTTAGTTTTTCGAATGTTGAGATTTAAGCCAACTTTTTCACTCTTCTCTTTCAATTTCATTAAGAGGCTCTTCAGTTCCTTTTTACTTTCTACCATAAGGGTGGTATCATCTGCATATCTGAGATTATTGATATTTCTCCTGGCAATCTTCATTCCAGCTTGTGTTCATCCAGCCTGGCATTTCGCATGATGTACTCTTCATATAAGTTAAATATGCAGGGTGACAATATACAGCCTTGACGTACTCCTTTCCCAATTTGGAACCAGTCTGTTGTTCCATGTCCAGTTCTAACTGTTGCTTCTTGACCTGCATACAGATTTTTCAGGAGGCAGGTAAGGTGGTCTGGTATTCCCATCTCTTTCAGAATTTTCCTCAGTTTATTGTGATCCACACAGTCAAAGGCTTTGGTATAATCAACAAAGCAGAAGTAGATGTTTTTCCAGAACTCTCTTGCTTTTTCAATGATCCAATGGAGGATGTTGACAGTTTGATCTCTGGTTCCTCTGCCTTTTCTAAAACCATCTTGAACATCTGGAAGTTTACGGTTCACGTATTGCTGAAGCCTGGCTTGGAGAATTTTGAACATTACTTTACTAGCGTGTGAGATGAGTGCAATTGTGCGGTAGTTTGAGCATTCTTTGGCATTGCCTTTCTTTGGGATTGGAATGAAAACTGACCTTTTCCGGTCCTGTGACCACTGCTGAGTTTTCCAAATTTGCTGGCATATTGAGTGTAGCACTTTCACAGCATCATCTTTTAGGATTTGAAATAGCTCAACTGGAATCCCATCACCTCCACTAGCTTTGTTCATAGTGATGCTTCCTAAGGCCCACTTGACTTTGCATTCCAGGATGTCTGGCTCTAGGTGAGTGATCACACCATTGTGGTTATCTGGGTCATGAAGATCTTTTTTGTATAGTTCTTCTGTGCATTCTTGCCACATTTTCTTATTATCTTCTGCTTCTGTTAGGAATCAAACTGGGGTCTCCTGCATTGCAGTTAATCTTTATTAACTTAGCTATCAGGGAAGCCCTGCAAACTCTTAAAATGATAGAATTATAGAAATGGAGAACAGATTCATGGATTCTAGGGGTTAATAAGAGAATGGTGGGGAAGGAGATGAAGTATAATTATAGATGGGTAATATGAAGGATCCTTATGATGAATCTGTACTGTATCTTGACTGTCTCAATGCCAATATCTAGGTTGTGATATTGTACTATAATTTTGCAAGAAATTACATCGGGGAAAATGAAATGAGGGTTACATGTCATCCTTTTATATTATTTTTTCCTTCTCTTTCCTCAAATTATGGTAAAATTATACATAACCTGAAATTTGCCATTTTAACCATTTTTCAGTGTACAGTTCAGTGGTATTAAGTAAGTTCATAAAGTTATACAACCATCACCAACATCCATCTCCAGAACTCTTTTCATCTGGCAGACTGAAACACTTTACCCATTAAATAATAACTCCTCATTCCTCTCTCCCTCTAAATTCTAGCAACCACCATTCTGCTTTCTGTTTCTGTGAGTTTGACTACTCCAGGCACCACATATTATGGAATTATACAGGATTTGTCTTTTTGTGACTGCTTATTTTACCCCTCATAATATCCTCAAGGTTCATTCGTGTTGTAGAATTTGTTAGAATTTTCTTCCTTTTTAAGGATGAATATTTCTTTGTATGTATCCACCACATTTTGTCTATTCATTTGTTGTTGAACATTTTGGTTGGTTTCACCTCATGGCTATTGTGAATAAGACTACTGTTAACATGGATATGAAAATAACTCTTTGAGATCCTGCTTTCAGTTCTTTTGTATATAAACCCAGAAGTAGAATCTCTGGACCATAATATAATTCTGTTTTTAACTCTTTTTGAGGAAGCGCCATGAGTATTTTCCATAGTAGTTGCAGCATTTTACAACCTCACCAATAGTGCAAAATGGTCCAGTTTCTCCGTATCCTCATTAACACTTGTTATTTTCTTTCTTTTTTTAATATTAGTCATCTTAGTAGATATGAAGTGATGTTTCAATGTGGTTTTTTTTCCTTTTTGAGTTTCTCTAATGATTAGAAATTTTGAGCACTTTTTCATATGCTTTTTGGCCATTTGTATATCATATTTGGAGAATTCCTTTGAAGTTCGTTCTTTTTCCTTGAAGTTCTTTGCCTATTTTTTATTGAGTTATTTGATTTTTTTATGGTTGAGTTGTAGGAGTTTTCCTTACATATTCTCGATATTACCCCCTTATCAGATACGTTATTTGCAAATTATTTTCTCATTATTTAAGTTGCCTTTTCACTCTGTTAATTTTGTCCTTTGATACACAGAATTGTTTAAGTTTGATTTGAGTCACATTTGTCTATTTTTTTTTTTTTGGCCTGTTCATTTTGTGTCATATCCAAGAATTCATTGCCAAGTTCAATATCATGAAAATTTCCCCATTTTCTATTAAGACTTTTATAGTTTTAGGTCTTATGTTTAGATTTTTAATCCATTTTGAGTTAACTTTTATATATGGTATAAGGATCCAACTTCGTTATATTGTATGTGAATATCCATTTTTTTCCCCAGCACCATTTGTTGAAGAGACTGTCCCTTCTCTTTTTTTCCTTAATTTATTTATTTTTAGTTGAAGGATAATTACAATATTGTGTTGGTTTCTGCCATACATCAACATGGATCAGTCATAGTTATACATATGTCCCTAGTTCCTTCTCTTTTGTGTGGTGTTGGCATCTTTACTAAGATCATTTGATTAGGCACTCAAAAGTTTATTTCTAGGCTTGCTATTTTATTCCATGGGTCTGTATGTCCAATGTACACCAGTACCATGCCGTTTTGACTAAGGTAGCTTTGTAATATGTTTTGAAATCAGGAATTTTGAGTCTTCCAACTTTGTTTTTCTTTTTCAAAGTTATTTTGGCTATTTGGGGCTTACCAGGTGGCTCAGTGGTAAAGAATCCACATGCCAGTGCAGGAGCCGCAGGAGATGCAGATTCAGTCCCTGTGCTGGGAAGATCCCCTGGAGGAGGCAATGGCAACCCACTCCAGTATTCTTGACAGGACAATCCCATGGACAGAGGAACCTGGCGAGCTACAGTCTACGGGGTCGCAAAGAGTCAGATTATGACTGAACATGAGATCCCATATGCATTTTAGGATGAATTTTTCTCCTTTAGCCAAAAAAAAAAAAAACCCACTGGAATTTTGATAGAGATAGGATTAAATAATCTTTGAAGGTTCCTTGTGGTATTAAAATAATTGAAATATAGTAATATGTGTATCGCCTAAGTAGAAGTTCAGCTCTGGGACTGTTTGAGTTTTTACCTCTAGAGGAACATTTATTCAGCATCTACTATATGCCAAACGTTGCACCAATTCTGGGAGAGACTTCATTAGTGTTCTTATCCTGCTCTACATGAAAAGCCAGGATTTCAGCAGGAATATGAGCCCAGGGCTGTGTCCTTATAGAGCCTGTGCTTTTCTCACACTACCCAGCTGCCTCCTCCTCCATCTCCCGGCAACTTCCTAAGAGTAGACAAACCCAAAACTGATAAGAGTTTATCTTTTCATTGGTGCCACAACATGTGTAGGGGTGCTACTTGCTACTGTGTTTCAGGGGTTGTCACAGAACTTTTTGATTAGTTGCTTATGTATATTTGAATACTTAGTGTTCTTTGAAGGAACATGCCTAGGCGAACTACGATGTTTGAGTTTACTTTTATTTTTTTAATGAATAAAGTCCCACCTGGGACTTCTAAGTATTCATGTGTATGTGACCAAATTCTTGCTGAGAAGAAGGGAATAACCCTTCTCCCAACCATCTCTTCTCTGTGTTCCACTCGAGATTTGCAATCCTGAGAGAGTAATGCAAGTGCTCCAGGATCATGCTGCAAAGACGGTCTTGCTGGCTTCATCTCACCCAACATGTGTGGCTTCCCAGGGCAACTATGATCAAATATGGGAGACTATTTATAGCAACATCAACCTCTACCAGGTACAAGAAGAAGAAATAACCAATATGCCTTTCTGTTCAACTCACCACCTGTTTGTAGACCTTAGAAATTTACTTTGGTAGGTTTTTAGAGATCCTCCCCCAAAAGAGGGAATATAAAGAGGTGTAATACAATATGTTCTTGCTACCAGGGTTTATACTTAATGGATAAGTACCAATGCAGAGTTGTGCACTTTAGTCCTGAATACTAGTGAGTTGGACAGATGTTAAATATTGTGAATGTTTAGAGGGAGTATGGCCTTCACAGTGTTGGTTCTATTAGGAGAAATCTCTTGAAGGAGGAGGAAATTGAGCTGGGCTTGAAGGAAGCAGTCTTGCTGCCTTTGTCTCATCCAACACATGTGGCTTCCCAGGGCAACTATGACCAAATCTGGGAGACTATTTATAGCAACATCAACCTCTACCAGGTACAACAGGAAGAAATAACCAACATGCCTTTCTGTTCAACTCACCACCTGTTCGTAGACCTTAGAAATTTACTTTGAGCCACTAGGGACTTCCCTGGTGGCTCAGATGGTAAAGCGTCTGCCTACAATGCAGGAGATCCGGGTTCAATCCCTTGGGTCGGGAAGATCTCCTGGAGAAGAAAATGGCAACCCACACCAGTATTGTTGCCTGGAAAATCCCATGGATGGAAGAACCTGGTAGGCTACAGTCCATGGGGTGACAAAGAGGCAGACACAACTGACCAACTTTACTTTCACTTTCTGAAGGAAGCATGAGGCTTAGGAAAGTGGTGGTGGAGAGGGAAGTAGACAGCCTATTCTAGAAGAGAAACTTGAGCAACAGTGCAGAGGAGATGCTGTATATGGAGTGTTCAAGCTCAGTTGGGTTGAGTGGAAGATTCAAGTGGAAATAGAGTGAAGAGAAGTTTTTTTAGCATGGAGGAGAGGTACCTTGTGAATGCCCAGAATTCCAGACTAAGGAATTTGTGCTTAATCCTATATATATATATAGGAAGATTAATGTGGCAGCTGGGTATCGGTTGGATTGAAAGAGGGAAAGACTGGAGGCAAGGAAGTCAGGTAGCTACTATATAGGATAGGCATGGAGTTTACCAGTGAAGGGAAGTTTCTATACAAAGCTAGTGGATACTTATCTTTGCAATAGAACTATAAGATTTTTTTGAATTTACTTATTTATTTATTTGGCTGTGTTGGGTCTTAGTTGCAGCATTCAGGCTCCAGAGAGCACAGGCTCTGTAGCTATGGCACTGGGGCTCAGTTGCCCTGAGGCATGTGAGATCTCAGTTCACGAATCAGGGATCAAACCCATGTCCCCTGCACCGCAAGGCAGATTCTTAACCATTGGACCACCAGTGAAGTGCCCCAGAGCTATAAGATTTTTTGAAGCTGTAATCAGCTATTATTTGTTTGTTGCTCTAAAAGAAGAGTTTTGTTTCATTTGCTATTTAAGATAGCAATACCAGTGTGTTTATTATAGTCTGAGTGGAAGGAGGAATGGAGAGAGATGAAAGACATGAAAGAGTTAATTTGAGAAGTAGATGACCATGGGGAAAGAAGAGGGAATGAAATGAAGAAACCAGATGGAGGTGTAATTTTGAGAAAGGGAAAATGGCGTCACTTCCCTTGAGGTGAATGAGGTACATAGAATTTTCAGGTGCAGAAAGATAAGATACAGGAGCTTGTGAATGGCCCTGGCTTGCTCAGAGAGAGGAGGAAGAGGTCTGCATTAGTAAGACAGAAGATGTGAGTGACACGTGAGGAGGTGTATCACTAAGGGGAGGCCACAGAACCACCAGTGAGAAAAAAATAGAAGAATGACAGTGTAGTTCACAGAGCCCAGTCGAAGTAAGAGGGCATAAATTTATAGTGAGCCCATTTGGCACCCCATTCCAGTACTCTTGCCTGGAAAATCCCATGGACGGAGGAGCCTGGTAGGATGCAGCCCATGGGGTCGCTAAGAGTCGTATATGACTGAGCGACTTCACTTTCACTTTTCACTTTCATGCATTGGAGAAGGAAATAGCAACCCACTCCAGTGTTCTTGCCTGGAGAATCCCAGGGACGGCGGAGCCTGGTGGGCTGCCATCTATGGGGTCGCACAGAGTCGGACACGACTGAAGTGACTTAGCAGCATTCTGCATAATTATTACTTTCACCCCTAAAGATAATTATAGGGTGACTAAAAATTACACATAAAGTCACAGGTATAGAGAAGTTTAGTAAAATGCTAGAGAAAGAAGCACTATCATGGTCTACCATCTAGGGGTGGGCATGGGGGAAAAGTGAAGCCTGAAATGAATCTAATGAGTTGCAGGTTGACTGTAAGCAAACACAGCTGGAAGCATGCCCATGTCCACACATGCACCTTCTATACCTTTTCAATCTAGAAACTCTAGAGAATCTAATGAATAATGAGTTGGCCACACAGACCAGGAAGAGATGCAGCCTACCATATCATGGCTCTCCCTGGCCCCTGAATTGCCCGACAGGGTGTGCAGCTACCAGTGATAGCCCCTCCTCAGCTAATATCCTGCCAGAGTTGAGAAATTTGCCACAAGGTTCATATTCCATTGCCATTTCACACTGAGGTATATGTCAGCATTCAAGAAGACCTTCTACTAACAACAGGACATTTTAAAAACATCTGGCTCTTCTGCTTCTTGAACCAGACTTGTGAGGAAGAAGACAAGAACTATGGAAGAAGGGAGTGGGGTGAAGGCAGAGTCAGCTCAAGTATCTCTGAACAGGACCTCTGTTCCTAGGATCCTGATAGTCAAAGATGCTGATGAAATTACCCAGGAAGTTCTGGTATTAACATTCGAGGGCCATCACCACAAATCTGTTTTCCTCCTTGGCTATGAGAGCAGGGGAAACTAAACTCCTGGGGGCCAATAGGATGAAAGGAGGGTGGAAAGAAGAGAAAGAATATCACTTTCTGTCTAGTTCAGTTCAGTTCAGTCACTCAGTTGTGTCCAACTCTTTGCAACCCCATGAACCGCAGCACGCCAGTCCTCCCTGTCCATCACCAACTTCCGGAGTTTACCCAAACTCCTGTCCATTGAGTCGGTGATGCCATCCAACCATCTCATCCTCTGTCATCCCCTTCTCCTCCTGCCCTCAATCTTTCCCAGCATCAGGGTCTTTTCAAATGAAAAGGTCTTTTCTGGCTAGTTACTAACTTGTAAAATTGTTCTTGAAATTGACCAAAGGAAGAGAAATGTGAGTGCTGTATTTTTAAGCTGATTTATGATAAATAGACCCAAAGAGACTTAAAATATCTGTAGAGTCTGGAACATGGGAAGAAACATAACAGACACACACACACACACACACACACACACACAAATTACCCTACATATCAGTGTCATACAAGTTTTTCAGTTGCCTATTCATTTGTTCAGTAATAATTGCATGGGTACTGCTTTAATGCCAGGAATTGTGCTGGCACAAGAAGCAGAGGGCAATGAGGTAGAGAGGAGCACCCTCTGGTAGGGAGATCAGCCAAGATCTTTCAAAAAAGGGGGCATCTGAGCTGAAATTTGATGAACAAGGAATCAGCCATGCACACAAGCTGGAAAAGAGGTGTCCAAGTAGGGAATAGAAAATAGGACAGGGTTTAAAAAGTAAATCCTGAGGCAGAAACCAATAGGCAGCAGCCACCCTCCTTCATGTTTTCCTGTGGGTGTTACTTTGTGACCTCCTCCAGTATTTCTGCTTTGGTCAAGCACTTTATACAGTATCAGAGCATCAATGGTAGTGTTGTTGCCGTACTGAATGTTGAATACTAGTGAGATGAAATTAGGATTAAGTAAAAGGTGGCAACTGGGAATGTGGGTATGAATTTTAAAGCTCTGTTACTATTTTGCAAGCACGTAGCAGTCAAGTATGAATATGCTTAGTGTGTATATGCTGAGCAGCATCCTGATTCTGAACACTAATATTCCATGAAAAATAACTTTCTTAAGGCCCTTCTGCATGAAGGAAGGCAAACCTCACAGGACTGTTCATTTTGACATTTCTGAGAGAATACAGGCCCTAACTGTACAGCAACTTCAGAACAGTTTTTGAAAAATTCTTAGTGAATACTGTTGGCCAATAACCTCTCTTTAGAGAGTTTTTTAATGTTGTGTTTGTTGTTGTTGTTGTTGTTGTTGTTGTTAATGTTTGAGTAGTTTTAGGTATACAGAAAGGTTGCAGAGATAGTACAAAGAGTTTCCAAGTACAAAGAGTTCTCAGGGCACCACAATGCATTGGATTGTCACATCCCCCCAGTCTCCTCAGGTCTGTGTCTGTTTCTTAGCCTGTCTTTGTTTATCATGACCTTTACAGTCTTTCGCAGTACTGGCCAGGCACCCTGTAGAATGTTTCCTAATTTGAGTTTGTCAGATGTTTTTTTAGCGGTTACACTGGGATTATAGGTTTTAGGTAAGAACACCCCAGAGGTGAAGTGCCGTTCTCATCACATCATATCAGGGACAAACGCCATCAACAAGACATCACCAGGATGTTCATTTTGACCACATGGTTAAGCTAGTAATGTTTGCCAGGTTTCTTCATTGTAAAGTTACCATTTTTCTCTGTAAGGAGTTTCTAAAAAATCAACTTTAAACTACAAAAGTAAAATCTAAAGGAACTAATAGGGACTCTAGTACTGGTGCCCCCTGTTTCACTACCTCAGGTTTATACTGGTATTGCTTCAGGCCTTTTCAATGCATTTTCATCCATACGTATGTCCCTATTTAAAGAATACATATATATATATATATATATATACACACACAGTATAATTTTATATTTTAATTTTCTATATGAACCATCTGTCATACCCTATGGATATTTTTCTGCAATGTACTTTTTTAATCCAAACAGTATGTCTTAGAGGCCTGTCTCTGCTGTTTTTTTTAATGGCTACATTATATTTTCTTATATTCTATAGATCTCACAGCCACCCTTCTATGGATGCTTGTTGTAATTTCCCCCTATTATTAATAGAAACCATGGTTACTGAATTTTCTTATTTATACCTCCTGTGCAGAGATGTGTCTCTTTTGCATAGATATTTAGAAGCTGATTTTCTAAGTTATAGAATGTGCACATTTAAAATTTTTCATAAATCCTTCCAAAGCGGTAATACCATTTTTACTAATTAGCAAGTTATAAGAAAACCTGTTTTCCCACATCCATTTTAACATTGAATATGCTTGTCTAAATATTGATAATGGTTGTCATGTTTCTATTACAGTGTAAATTGGCCTTTTATATAATATTAGCATGGAAGGCTGGCCACTCTTTTCTTTATAAACACAACTCTAATTCGACATTCACATAAAGATCTAGGTTTGGGAGGTAAAGAAACAATATCAAAATTTCATGTCATTGTTAATTGACAAAAGTATATAACTAGAGATAATTCTGATCCAAATGGACTCCATTTTTGGATATTCTTTTGAAGAAAACTTAAAATAATTTAACTGTAGTCCTGATCAGAAGAAGCATCAGCTAGCCCTGCATGGATCCTCCCAGACCTATAATTGAGTCATTGTGTCCAATGCCGTTCTCTCCCAAAACACCTGTTTATTAAAATGGCTTTGTATGGACATTAAATACTGCTGTTGATCATCATATTTATAAAGATATGGTTTAAATTGGTCACTGTTCTTTAACTTTATGGTAAAGTGGCAAAAAACACTGTATCCTTTGCTTCTTTTGCTTCTTCTCACTGGCCACACCAAAGAGGGAAGAAGAGGACAGCCATTTTCCCCTATCTATGTTCTTGTTCCCCTCCATCTCCAGCGATAATGTGTTACCGGGAGTATGTGGTGTGCTCTCACAAAAGTGGTGTTGTATGTTCCCTGAACTTGTACAGGAAGTTCACGGAAACATGAAACACCTTTTTCCTGGCTTCCCTTATTAAGTTCAATAGAACATTTTAAAAAGAAACATTTTCTTATGACAATAGTGACATGTATTTATCACAGAAAATCTGGAAAATATAGAAAAGTTCAAGGAAGAATATACAGATCACCCATTATTTTATCACCCAGATATAACAACAGTATTGCTAGCATTTGGTCTATATCATCCTTCCAGTCTTTTTATTCTGTGGGTGTACACAAGTGAGAGACGTTTGGGCAGGTGGGAAATACTTAATAGGCTTACTTTCCCCCTAAATATTCTGTCCACTCTACCTCCCACTCCACTGCCCCTGCCAGTTTTCCAGGAGAAAATGAGATTTGCAATCAGTGGAAATCTCAGAACTGTCAAATACATGAACCCAGCCATTCTGGCAAAGATCCAGACACAAGGTAGAGTAAATGTCAAAGAAGGTACCTACCCAGGAAGGGAGAAAGAACACAGTTGGTGGTGACGTCCTGGTTTCTCATCAGCCCTCTGCTAACCTGCTTTGTGTCCAGTTCTCTTAGGGAAATACACTTGTGGACTTTCAGTATTTCCTGAGCAGTTTGTTCTGTGGGCTATGGTTAGCTCATTGTTCCTGGAGGATGCTGGGCTGTCTGTCCTTACTCACCCTAGCCGCTTCCTTTCTTCCCAGCAACCTGCCAGTCCAACAATATTTTTGTAGTTTGTTCAGTCATTCCTTCGAAGTCGTTCACTGTAACTTGACGTCACTTTCTATTCCTTCCTGTGTAATTCTGGGTAATTTTAGAAGCCTGAAAGAGTCACAAACCTATCACAAACCTATCCAGCCTACCCCCTGGAGCTTGGAAATGTCATCTTTATCTGGGTGGCCATGTGCCAAAATAAATGTTCAAGTACTATGGGAAAAGAAGATGGATACTGGGGAGCAACCCAGTTTCTACCATAAGGACTTGTTGGAATTCTGAGAACCACTGTTAGAAGACAAGTAACCCAAGCAAGCCATTGACACTCAGTGTTTTCATGAGGATCAGTTCCCCTATAAAAGAGCGCATATTATGAGAATGGGGTATATGCCCAGCGACAGGCAGAGAGGGCCTAGCCAGAGGGCAAGAGTGGGACCACACATCAATATCACCTTCTTCACAGTTTTTCTTAGGGCCCTGGGTTCATGACCTCACCCTTCTCGAAATTAGGAAAGGTGACTGTGGAAATAAGTGTAAACCACAGTTTCTGTGATCAGTACTACAGAGCTGACTGACTAATGCCATCCCTGGCCAGGAGAGAACTGGCATGTTCTGAGCACCTATGAGGTACCAGCAACTTATTTTCCAATTTTGTGCTATTTTACAATGTGAAAAAAGGATCAGGACTTTATATGATGAAGTCATATAGCTTCAAAGTAGAAGAGCTTAATCCACTGATCTCTGTCAGTCTGGGACAAGACTAGATTGGAGAGGTTCAGGGTTCCAAACATCTACAAATGCATGGGTCATCTTTTCATAAAATGAATCATAGTAAAAATAGTGACCTCTAGTTTATTTTAGAAACCCAGATTTTCATATTTCAGGCTGAAATGGATCATAATGCTCTTCTACTTGCTCATGTAAATATGCCTTGGATCAAGAGATTTACTCTTTTGATAACCCAACTTTGATTTTGTTAATAAGATTGCAAATGTTTATGTAATTCAACTAATGCTACTTTTTTCCTAGAATGAAAACACTAAGGAAGATGACCTTTCAGTGCGAGATGAAAATGACCCAGCACCAATAAATCTTAGCCAGTGTGCTAATAAGCCTGTGAAACAGAAGAAAGAGACAGGGTAAAATGAAATCACTTAATGGTGACTCAAGAAAATGGAATAAACACTGTGGAGAAAACTGAATGATTGATTAATATGTCAGTTACAAGTTAACTAAGAAATATTTAAGGCTGAAATAAAAGTAGTGTTGCAGCCGACTAGATAACTAATGTTTCACCCTAGGACTGAATTTTTAATGAGAGTCATTGCTAAGAGAAATTTCTTTTAAATTTGTACATATAGAGCCATTATTTTCCTTCCAGTGGATTTTAAAAGAGTAGCTATTGTGAAATTAAATAAAATGACTTCAGTATGCTGTATGCTAATTTTCTGAACCACTTTGAGGTAAAAGGTATTTGTTCTGTTTTTCCTGCCTGCTAAAGGTACAGTTATGCAGTGGCCCTACAGCTGCTGCGCTTGGATGACAGGACTGGGCCCAATGACAGGGATCCTGTCCTGATGAGGGGGACCTACTTGTCCTTTCTGTATCTACGTCACTTGAGGATCCGGGAGCTGCAGGTATGTGGGTGGTCTTGCATGCATCTGAATTGTTTGGTTGTCTGTAAAGGGGGCTTTCCTGCTGCTCCAGTAATGTGCATTTTTACACTTTGTTCTGATTCTTCCATGAAATCAGGCCTTTTGGAGGGTGGTGTGTTCCTTTCCCAGCAGTAGGGTTGACCTGCCAACTTCTGGCACCCCAGTAAGTTTCACTCTGTAGGGTGGGCCAGCAAAGGCAAGGTCATGACCCTATTCTTTCTTTGTTTCAGCACATCTGCTTAGGAATTCTGAACTATTTTAGATCTGTTGAGGGAACGCTGACGATCAACACTTCAGGCCTTACCTTGGTTTCAGGGAGCCTGGTCCCTACCTCAGAAGACAGTTCCTGGGTAAAGAAAGCAAAAGGAGGCATGGGCGCCTCGCAAGGCCTAGATGCTCACCACTATGTCCACGGGACACCTGCTGAGCACAGGGTGAGGGTTGTGCTACGGTTTTTTTCCCTTGATTATCTTGTCTCCCAAGCCACTTCTTCTTAGCACCTGGAATCAGTTAAAATGATGAAGTAACAGGTGGGAGTTTCTAGGAAAATAACTTTTTTGAAAAATTGCAGTGAAAAGGGAAATGGCTTTTTAACCACAATAAATACAGTGTCCACTTGAGAGCAGGACACAGGCAGAGAACACGAAGCCCTGGAAACCACAATAGGAAGGGAGGCAGGCATTTCAGCTGCTGGTTTATCCACTTTATAGCGAACATACCAAGAGGAGCCCTTTCAGAGAACCACATGTCCTTACAGAGAAATTCTTATCAGACCCTCCTTGACATTGCAAGAAGTACCTTTTTTTTTTTGCCTCTTTTCTGTTTTCTAAGCCCCAGTTTAAAAAAAAAATAGATTAAAAAACAAAGAAAAAAACTTGAAAGATTCAAACATTGAATTCTTCTATCCCTCCCAAAACCTGCTAGTCCCTTCGAGCTTTTACTATCTCTTGGATATATTTTTATATAATCTAAAAAAAATTCATATTAAATCTCATATTAAATCCCTTTCTTTGGGAGTAAAGTTGAAAAATATATTTTCTTGAAATATTGTAGACACTCTTGCAATATGTTCATCTTAATTTCCAGAAAGTTTATTCTTGATGGTAGGGTTTAATATGAATTTTTTATCTTCTTAAAAGATACTAGCTTGACAAATGTGAAAAATAATATCTATTTAGCTACTAAATAGGTCATATTTTAAACTTGTATGACCCCTGACTTATGATTGTCATGTCTTATTAAGGGTATGAAATCTTATTATCAACTGTTGCTCATATGCAGTCTGAAGTAGTGCTGTCCAGTAGAAATATAACACAAACCACAGATGTCATTTAAAATTTTCTAGTAGCCACACTTTAAAAAGCATAAAGAAACATGAAATTAATTATAATAATGTAATCTATTTAAACCCAGTGTATCTAAAATATCATCCTTCTAACATGTAATCAATATAAGGAAATCATTGATGAGATATTATATGTTTTTTCATACTAAATCTTCAAAACCTGTTGTTAGTATGCAGCTCATATGTACAGGTACAGTACATCTCAACTCAGACAAGTCTCATTTCATGTGCTCCATAACCACATGTGATTAGAGCCTACTGTATTGAACAATTCAGCTCTGGATATTAGAAAACATTTTCTTATTTTTCCTGCCTAGTCATTTCAAGTCCGACTTACCCAGTATCTGGGAGATTCTTCTTTTTGGTCTTCTTCCCTATCAGTTGCCCCCTCCCCTCTCCTCACTGTACACAGATTTCCCTTTTTACCCTTCTTCCTTTTTCCCTGGATCCTAATTTATAGTGAGCCAAGTCCAGTTAGTATGCCCCTCAGTGGAACTGGAGAGGAGGATTAAGACACTTTTGAAACAAACACACCCATAAAACAAACACATCTTTTGTCTTGCTAATATCCAGCCTGTCTTATACCACATCTGGTTGTGTTATTTGCTAATAGATTAAAAAAAGATCTTTCTTACCACTGAGCCCCTCTCCCGGTTTGTTTGTTCTAGGATGGGGTAGGGTGGAAAGGAAGGAGAAGGGGGAGACAAATCCTATCCTGTCCCATTGATTATAGGAGGAGTTTCTCAAGAGTAATACAGTATTTCTTTCCTATGGTCTCACAAATGGTAGGAATAACATCACCCTTAAGAGACTGCCAGCAGCTACTACTTTAGTGTGAGAAACTCAAGGAGGTAGCCTTTCTTCGAGGTCTTTAATAGGACCATGTGGTTTAGCTGCACTCCTTGCTTGTGGCCATGTCAGCGTTTAATCTAGAATGTCCAGACTAACTATGTGATTCTTTCTCATGTAGAAGATGGAAGGAACAGATACTAATTGGTTGGGTCGATCTTACCAGGCCAGGGCTGAGGCTACCTGGAGCAAGATTTTTGGGCTTAGCAGCCAGCAGAGGTAAAGAAGAAGCAACTGAGATGGAAACCCTCTTCCCTGGGCCCAGTGTGTTTGATCCTACAAGGAAAATCTTAGGCCAGTATTAACACATATTTGCTCAATGATAATAGCAAAAAAGGAAAGCCTCTACAACCTGTCATGGGCACTTTGCCACGTGCCTACTTTAGGCACGTGCCTACTTTTAGGCACGTGGCAGAGTAGAAAGGGCCCCAGAATGAGAGGCAGCAGGCTGCTCCTGGCTGTTTGACCTTGAGTGTGTTTCTTCAGGTACAAGGCCTGACACCTCATGGCATATTCAGATCTGCCGGGATTTGACACGCCGGTATCAGAGACTGTTGTAAGCAAGTAGTGGGAGATGAAGCTGCAGAAGAAAGGAGACCATGAAAGGCTAGGGTCTCCTCAGAATATGGGACTAATTCCAAGATTGGTGAGGAAGAGAGAATTTTAAATAAGAAAATGGCACTCCTCGTTGCTTTATAAATTTCTCAAGATCTTTGCCCAAACATAATCATGTTTATTCCCTTGCTTGCACTGTTCATGAACTTTTCTGTTCTCACAAGATAAAGTCCAAGCCCCTTGGTGAAGTTTACAAGGCTGGGTGCAAGCTGGCCCCTGCCAACCTCTCAGACCTCATTTCCCCCCTACTCTCCCTATACTTCATTCTTACGGACCTGGGCCTGCCCTTCCTCTGAAGGGGCAGAGCTGTTCATGCCTCTGAGTCTTGTATATGACAGCCCTTTTGTCCCTCATCTCCTCTCCTTGATAAAGGCTTGCTCTAAAGTCCATTCAAACATTACCTCTCTGAGAAGTCTTTCTTACATCTCTGTACAGAGCTTAGTGCTTCTTCCTCTGATTTATCTACCTACATTACAGCACATGACTCATTCCAAGACTGTTGGCTTATCTATTCCCACAGGCCATGAGCCCATCATTCATCCATTCTCCCATTCATAAATCCCACAAATGTTCTGACCAATAAATATACTAGGCACTAGGCATACAGCAGTAAACAAAACTGTCACAAATTCTTGCCATTGTGGGACTATTTAATGGAAAGAGACAGATATTAAATAAATAAGTGACATTGTAGAATGGCTAAAGGTTTGACACCAAAGTTTCTCCAGACATCCTAGGCCCTTGCATTTGGGAGGTGCCAGTGGACTGTGAGCAGAAATGACATGTGTCACTTCAGTCCAAAGCATGTAAGGGCTGACCCATGACCCTCCAGCTCTCTTCCCCTGTTGCAGCCAGTAGAAGGCATATGTCAAACCACAAAATAGAAACATCCTATATCCTTGGGTCACTGCTAGAAGAGAGAAGCCTAGAAAGCAACTAGTCCTGCAGTGGGGTCTGCCTGAGTTAGAAATTAATTTGAAGTGTTGACTACTGAGCTTTAAGATTGTTTGTCACAGAAAACCTAGCCTTTGTAGACTGGTAAAGATGGTGATAGAAGCTGTGGTGAAAAATTAAGTAGGATAAGGGGATAGAGAGTTGGTGATAGGATATTGCAGGTAGAAGGGAGGTGCTCAGGGAAGGCCTTACTGAGAAGGTACAATCTGAGTAAAGACCTGAAGGAAATCAGAAAGCAGACCATGTGACTGACAGGGAGAAGAGTGCCAGGCAGAGGGGAGAGCCAGTGTGAAGGCCCTGAGGCAGAACTGTGTCCAGCAGTGTTGTAGGAACAGCAAGGAGCTTAGTGTAGCAAATGAGGTTAGAGATTGGAACACATTATACAGGGCCTTGTGGATCATTCTGAGGACTTTGAGTTTGAAGAAGAGCCCTTGGAGAGTTTTGAGAGTGATGATTTGACTTTTTTTTTTAACATCTTTGCTGCTGTATTGGGAATAGATTGAAGGGCTGAGCAGAGACTAGCTTCTACATTGATCAAACTAGAGACACTACATCTGAGAAGATGCAGGATGAGAAATGGTTAGGTTCTGTATGATTTCCAGGCTGTTTGGATGTAGAATATGAGAGAAGTTGTTGTTGATTCCAAAGTTTTGGCCTGAATATCTGTAAGTTTGGAGTTGCCATCATCTATGATGTGGTTAGTGCAAGTTTGTTGGGAAGATCAGGCTCTTGGTTAAGGGCATTGAAACTTTGCCATTCTTAATAGATGTTCCGGTGGCAAAAAGCAAATAGAGAGCTGCATATATATCTTTCACCTAGTAGGTATCTAATAAATGTTTGTTGAACAAAAGAAAGACTCTGTTCATAACAGAATAGCTGTGAGGTCACAAAAAGTCTATGTAATTGAAAGTGCTTTGCAGTCTCTTATACTGTTCAAATTCAGAAAAAAATAGTTTTGATAAAGTATTATACTCTGCAAGTGAGGCAGAGACTAGGAGATATTTTTTGTTTTCCTTTTAAAAGATTTAAAATATTGAGCCTAAAGATTGAGTCATTCACCCAACAAAGTTTGATGAGTTCTTAGACTGTGTTAATATTAGTAGTAGTAGTAGTAGTGTTTATTATTTGAAATTAATGAAAAGATGATTTAGGAAAAGGCAAGTTAGTCAGAGAAGTGTTGTCTACATTTCCAAAAAGCCTAAACTTTTTGTTAACAAGTGATAGCAGAAACCAATAGAGTGGAAAGAGTTAATGATGGCCACCAATTCCTATAACTACTATACTCAAATAGTTATCTTGGCATCAGTAAATTTGAAGACTTAAAAGCATATGAATTATCCCAAAAGTCAGATTATACCTTAGCCAAACAGGTAATTATTGCCTTCCTTTTCTTGCCACTCCTCCAAGAATAATATTGAAGGATCAACTTTCTACAACACAAAAAACATTAGAAGGAAGGTCTTTATATAGCCATGGAAGAAACTAAAATAAAAAGGAAATATTATAATGACTGAGCCATAACTCTACATAAGGTAATTTGGCCATCTGGTCTTCAGGTTCATCTTCTATGGACACAAGCATACATTTCAGACACAGGAACTCAGGAAGGGAAAGGGAAGAATATGTATGTCTATCTAAAGGGCTCAAACAATGAGTTGGGTGTGGGGAAAGTGGGGGGAAAAAAGACCATTTAAATAGCTGGTAGCATCAGAGTCAGTGTCTTGACTCTGTTATTGCTTTCCATCAGCTTTAGAACTTAATCCAGTAGAACTTAATTTCTTTAATGGCTCAGAAAATTGTGCTGTACAAGGATGCTGAGAAAGAAAGGTCTCTTTCATCCAGTAAAGTGGATGAAGCATACCATATTAAGTTGTCCCTTTTTTCCTCAGAGGAGAATTCATTTTGCATAACAGGCTTTAGGAGCTAAATGCCAATAGAAGTCAACATGTAAATCTAAGCGAACTGTTTAATTTTTATATGTTACATGTAATTTTCTCAGCAGCATTTCTGTTTTCCACTGGTACCTATCATTTCACAAAAAACAATATGTTCACTTTTGGCACTCCTAGACAAAGGAAGCTCCTAATTATCAAAAAGTTTTCGCCTAAAAGAATAGTAAAAAAGTAAACCAAAAGCAACCACCTACCAGAAAAATGTTTAACAATAAAATATCTTCTTGATGGAATATTATGAACCATAGCTATTATTTAGAAATGGTCATAGTTTTACTTATTAGAATATTTCTGAGTTTCAGCTTGAATATATAAAAATCTATAACTGAATGAGCAACTCATTAAAGAGGAGTCTTTTCAGGGACTTTAAATATTTAATTACCTGGTGTACTTAAAACAGGACATAAAAACTGATACAGAGCCAGAGTATCAAAAGACCCCACAGAGTACACTCCATCCATCTGTCTGATACTGACAATTAACCATCAACACAAGTAATCATCTGCCCTGTTTACAAAAAGTAAATGACACATATACTGACTGCTTAAAATTTATAGATAAGTGGATTCTACCCAACAACTGATTACTGAACAAAGTTGTTATAAGAATGAATAGATAGGGAATAAAAGATTGGGACCTGTTTGGTCCATAGTTTAAATGACTCATGAATATAACAACTAAAAAAAAAATACATATATATATAAAATAGCAAATGTTGGTAAGGATGTTGAGGAATTGTAACTCTTGTGTACTGTTAGTGGTAATGTAAAGTGATACAACTGCTTGTGTAAAACAGTATGGTGATCCCTCAAAAAATTAAAAATAGAAACATCTTATGTCTAGCAATTATATCATATGACCAGCTATCCTATGACCAAGGGCAAAGGGAAGCTGCAACAAGATGGTAGAAGGGGTGCAATCACATTTAAAATAAAACCTCATACCAGCCAGAGATGCTTGGAGGGCACAAACAAAACTTTCTGTGAACCAGGACCAAGGAAAAGGAGCAGTGACCCACCCCAAGAGATGGAGTGTTTGAGGGTTTCCTGTGGAGGCATGAGTCAGCAGAGGTCTGCCACGGAGACAGAGGCTCTAGCAACAGCGGTCCTGGGAGGCACATCGTGTGGCATAAGTCCTCTTAAAGAAGATCACTGTTAGCGCCACTGTAAAGCTGGGGAGGAGCCGGGGGTTGGGGGGGCAACTCACAAACTGGAGAACAATTATACCAAAGAAGTTCTCACGCTGCTGTGGAAATTCTAAGCCACACAACAAACTTCCCAACCTGGGGATTTGGAAAAGGGACTGAATATCCCCAGGGAATCTGACTCTGAAGGTCAGCAGGCTTTGATTACAGAACTTCCAAGGAGAAACAGAAACTCTTGGAGGGCACAAACAAAATCTCGTGCATACATGACCCAGGAGAAAGGAGCAGTGACCCCACAAGAGACTGAGCCAGACTTGCCTGTGTATGCTTGGGAGTTTCTGGCAGAGATATTCTTCAACAGTAGCCTGGAATGGGGTCAAGGGCACTGACTGCAACAGTCCTGGGAGTCCCAGCATGCTGGCATAAGTCTTTTTGAAGGAGGTTGCCATTGCCATTGTCCCTACCATAGTCTGGCCTCAGGCCAAACTACAGGGAGGGAACACAGCTCCTCCCATCTGCAGAAAATTGGATTAAAGACTTACTGAGCATGGCCTTGCTCACCAGAACAAGACCCAGTTTTCCCCCAGTCAGTACTCCCCGGTCAGGAAGCTTGCACAAGCCTCTTATCCTCATCCATCACAGGGGAGACAGAATGAAAACCACAATCACAGAAAACTAACAAAGCTGATCACATGGACCACAGCCTTGCCTAACTCAATGAAACTATGAGCCATGCTGTATAGGGTCACCCAAGATAGACAGGACATGGTGGAGAGTTCTGACAAAATGTGGTCCACTGGAGAAGGGAATGGCAAACCACTCCAGCATTCTTGCCTTGAGAACCCCATGAACAGTATGAAAAGGCAAAAAGATATGACACTGAAAGATGAACCTCCTAGGTCAGTAGTTGTCCAATATGCTATTGGAGAAGAGCAGAGAAATAGCTCCAGAAGGAATGAAGATGCTGAGCGAAAGCGGAAACAGTGCCCAGTTGTGGATGTGTCTGGTGGTGAAAGTAAGTCTGATGCTATAAAGAACTATATTGCATAGGAACCTGGAATGTTAGGTCCATGAGTCAAGGTAAATTGGAAGTGATCAAACAGGAGATGGCAAGAATGAACATTGACATTTTAGGAATCAGTGAACTAAAACGGACCAGAACAGGTGAATTTAATTCAAATGATCATTATATCTACTACTGTGGGAAGAATCCCTTAGAAGAAATGGAATAACCCTCATAGTCAACAAAAGAGTTCAAAATGCAGTTCAGTTCAGTTCAGTCGCTCAGTCGTGTCCGACTCTTTGTGACCCCATGAACCACAGCACGCCAGGCCTCCCTGTCTATCACCAACTCCCTGAGTCCACCCAAACCCATGTCCATCGAGTTGGTGATGCCATCCAACCATCTCATCTCTATCGTCCCCTTCTTCTCCTTCCCTCAATCTTTCCCAGCATCAGGATCTTTTCCAATGAGTCAGCTCTTCACATCAGGTGGCCCAAGTATTGGAGCTTCAGCTTCAACATCAGTCCTTCCAATGAACACCCAGGACTGATCTCCTTTAGGATGGACTGGTTGGATCTCCTTGCAGTCCAAGGGACTCTCAAGAGTCTTCTCCAGCACCACAGTTCAAAAGCATCAATTCTTCGGTGCTCAGCTTTCTTTATAGTCCAACTCTCACATCCATACATGACCACTGGAAAAACCATAGCCTTGACTAGACGGACCTTTGTTGGCAAAGTAATGTCTCTGCTTTTTATGCTGTCTAGCTTGGTCATAACTTTCCTTCCAAGGAGTAAGCGTCTTTTAATTTCATGGCTGCAATCACCATCTGCAGTGATTTTGGAGCCCAGAAAAATAAAGTCAGCCACTGTTTCCACTGTTTCCCCATCTATCTGCCATGAAGTACTTGGATGCAATCTCAAAAACAACAAAATGATCTTGGTTTGTTTCCAAGGCAAACCATTCAATATCACAGTAATCCAAGCCTATGCACCAACTAATAATGCTGAAGAAGCTGAAGTTAAATGGTTCTATAAAGATCTACAAGACCTCCTAGAACTAACACCAAAAAAGAGATGTTCTTTTCATCACAGGGGACTAGAATGCAAAAGTAGGAAGTCAAGCAATACCTGGAGTAACAAGTAAGTTTGGCCTTGGAGTACAAATCGAAGCAGGACAAAAACTAACAGAGTTTTGCTCAGAGAAGGTACTGGTCATAGCAAACACCCTCTTCCAAAAACACAAGAGATGACTCTACACATGGACATCACCAGATGGTCAATACCGAAATCAAACTGATTATATACTTTGTAGCCTAAGATAGAGAAGCTCCATACAGTCAGCAAAAACAAGACTGGGAGCTGGCTGTGGCTCAGATCATGAACTCCTTATTGCAAAATTCAGACTTAAATTGAAGAACATAGTGAAAACTACTAGGCCATTCAGGTATGACCTAAATCAAATCCCTTATGATTATATAGTGGAAGTGATAAATAGATGCAGATTAGATCTGGTAAACAGAGTGCCTGAAGAATTATGGACAGAGGTTCATAACATTGTACAGGAGGCAGTGATCAAAACCATCCCCAAGAAAAAGAAATGCAAAAAGGGAAAATGATTGTTTAAGGAGGCCTTACAAATAGCTGAGAAAAGAAGAGAAGTGAAAGACAAAGGAGAAAAGGAAAGACATACCATCTGAATGCAGAGTTCCAGAGAATAGAAGGAGACATAAGAAAGTCTTTTTAAGTTAACAATGCAAAGAAATAGAGGGAAACAATCGAATGGGAAGGACTAGAGATCTCTTCAAGAAAATTAGAGATAACAAGGGAATATTTCATGCAAGAGAGGGACAATAAAGGACAGAAACAGTATGGGCCTAATAGAAGCAGTAGATGTTAAGAAGAGGTGGCAAGAATACACAGAAGAACTATACAAAAAAGGTCTTAATGAAGCAAATAACCACGTTGGTACGATCACTCAACCTAGAGCCAGACATCCTGGAATGAGAAGTCAAGTGGGCCTTAGAAAGCATCACTACAAACAAAGCTAGTGGAGGTGATGGAATTCCAGCTGAACTATTTCAAATATTAAAAGCAGATGCTGTGAAAGTGCTGCACTCAATATGCCAGCAAATTTGGAAAACTCAACAGTGGCCACAGGACTGGAAAAGGTCAGTTTTCATTCTAATCCCAAAGAAGGGCAATGCCAAAGAATGTTCAAACTACCATACAGTTTCACTCATTTCACATGGTAGCAAAGTAATGTTCAAATACCATCAAGCTAGGCTTCAACAGTGTATGAACATAGAACTTTCAGGTGTACAAGCTGGATTTAGAAAAGGCAGAGGAACCAGAGATCAAATTGACAATATCTGGAATCATAGAAAAAGCAAGGGAATAAAAAAAAAAACGTTTCTCAACGTTGGCACTATTGACATTTGGGGCCTGATAATTCTTTACTGTGAGAGACTGTCTTGTGCATTGTGGAATATTTGGAAGCATCCCTGGCCTCTACCCACTAAATGCCAGTAGCACCTCCCACAAGTTATAATAACCAAAAAAGTCTCCAGACATGGACAGATGTCCTCTGAGGGCAAAATCACATTTGATTCAAAACCACTGGAAAGAGACAGGCAGGGAGCAGACCATGTAGGTCCTTTTATGGAGTTTTGTTTTGTACTATGAGCAATGGGAAGCCTTTAGAGGCTTTAGATGTTAAAGGGGAGAATGGATAACATAATCTAAGCTCCATTTCTAAAAGATCCTCTGCTAGTAGTGAATAAAATGGAGGGGAGAATAAGCCCATGCCAGAAGGAAAGTGGACAGACCATTAACAGGCTAAACCAGTTTAGAAGCTGCTAGACTAGTTCTAGTGCCAGATAGTGACAGCTTGGACTAGGGTGGTGGGTGGTGGAGATGCAATTGGATGGATTTGAGACATAGGAAGTAAAATCAACAGGACTTAGTGATAGATTGGACATGTAGGGTGAGATAGAAAGAGACATCTGAAATGATTCGTGCTTGAGGAAGTAGGTGGGTGATGGTGCTATTTACTAAATGGGGAAGCTGGAGATGGCCTAGGTTCATGGGGGAGAGCACATGATTTGACCATGTTAAATTTGAGGGGCTTTTGAGATTCCCAGGAACAGATGCTAAATAGATAATTGGATATGTGGGTCTGGAATTCTAGGAGGTCTGGATTGGATATATAAACTGGGGAGCAAATGGTCTAAAGATGGTTATCTCAGCTGTGAAAGTGTACAATCTCCAAGTGAAGGACTATTGGAAGAAAAGATGGAAGTCCTAGGAGCTTGAGTGTGGGCCACTATTTGATGACCTGATAAAGAAGAAATGGCTGAAAAATTGGTGATAGCAAGGAAAATGTGGAGTCCCAGAAAGCCAGCGCAGAAAATGAGTCAATAAGCAGGGAATGCTAAACCATGTCAAATCTTCCTGAGAGATTACATAAAGATGACTATAGAAAGTCTGCTGAATGGTCATTGTTGGTCTTTGTAAAGGTGGTTCAGGTGGCTTGATGGAGACAGGAGCTAGATGGGAATGGGTGAAGAGTAGGAGGTGAGGAGGAGACAGATGGTGTTTTAGGAGGGGTTGGACTATGAGAAGGAGGGACATAAGGTGGAACCTGAGGAAGGGTGTGAGGATGTTTTAAAATAAGAGGGCCAGGAACATGTATCAGTGTCAGTTGGGAAATCTCTGGTTGAGATGAGTTGGATGTCCAAGGAGAAGAGATGCTTCAGAGCAGGAGGGAATGACCTTAGTGAAGGGGAGTGTAATAGGCCCCTACAGTGCAGAGGGAGCAGTAGAGGAGGGGCAAGCGTGGTGGGTTTGTATGTGAATGGAGAAGTGGAGGGGCAGCAGCTGAGACTGAGGGAGGCTGGACACTGGGAGTGGGGAACAGGGTAGAGGAGTTTGAAATTATGAGAGTTATGAGAATAATGATTCCCAGGAAGCAATAGGCCTTTGGTCATCTAAAAATAAAATTATGATTGGACTATATATACAAAACTTGTGTTAGTTTCCTAGGGTTGCCATAACAAATTACCACCAAGTGAGTGGCTCACAACAGCTGGGAGAGAAATTTATTCTCTTACAATTCTGGAAACAGTCCAAAATCAAGGTGTCAGAAGGACCATGCTGTCTCTGAAGGCCCCAGGGGAAAATCTTCGTTACCTCTCTGGCTTCTGGTAGTTGCCAGCAATCCTCGGTGTTCCTTGGCTTGTATATGCATTACTCCAGTCTCTGCCTCTGCCTTCATGTGGCCTTCTCTCCTACATGTCTGTTTCCAAATTTCCTCTTTTTATAAGAACCAACAGTCATTGGATTGAGGCTTACCTTAATCCAGTATGACTCCACCTTAACTTTTGTACATCTGCAAAGACTATTTCCAAATAAGGCCACATTCACAAGTTTCAAGTGGACGTGAATTTTGGGAGGACACCAAGTCATGAGATTGTGTTAATACATTTTATAAGTATTTATATGATTAAGAGAAATAGCTGATTATAGATCTCAAGGGCCTCATATACATGTGAGGCCATACATACATGTATGGTATCATATGCAACAAACCTTGTAGTGTCTCCACTGTCCCCGTGTGATAGATGAAGAAATGGAGTCTAAAGTAGCTAAGTGACTTGCTTAAAGTGAGGTCCTGGCAGAGTGTATGCGTGCTCTGTTGCTTCAGTCATGTCAGAATCTTTGTGACCCTAAATGCTGTAGCCTGCCAGTCTCCTCTGTCCATGGGATTCTCCAAGCAAGTATACTGAAGTGGCCATGGATGGAAATGACAACCCACTCGAGTATTCTTGCCTGGAGAATCCCGTGGACACAGGAGCCTAGTGGGCTACAGTCCACGGGTTTGCCAAGAGTTGCACACAACTGAGCATGCATCATACATGATGATGAAGATGAATTTTCTATTCTTACTTAAAGCCCCAACCACCAAAGCCATGCTTTTAATCTGGGTATCGAGTGGTACCTTATGCCACGTGGTGAGCCCTCAGAGAAGCAAGCAAATAATAAATTGCATTTCTTCTCCAAAAAAAAAAATAATGTTCTTTTCACTGAATTCACATTCTTCATTTAAAAAAAAATTTTAAATCACGTATTTATTTTGTTGCCATTACTATTGGAGTCAGATGTAAAAATATTGCCAAGTGTGATAACGAGGAGTTTACCATATATGTTTTTTTAATAGAATTTTATGGTTTCTAGTCTTACATTTAGGTCTTTAATTTATTTTGAGTAAATTTTTATATATAATGTAAAATAATGGTCCAGTTTAATACTTTTGCATGTGGCTGTTCATTTTTCCCAATAAGGAATAAAGAACTAAAGAGATTGTCCTTATCTCATTGTATATTAATGCCTCTTTTGTGGTAAATTAATTGGCCATATATGTGTTGGTTTATTTCTTGGCTCTATATTCTGTTTCATTTATCCAATTTTTTTATGACAATGTCATACTGTTTTGATTACTATAGCTTTCTAATATAGTTTTAAATCTGGGGGGTGGGGGGGGAAATACTGGAGTGGATTGCCATGTCCTCCTCCAGGGGATCTTCCCAACCCAGGAATCGAACCCACGTCTCTTACACCTCTTGCAATGGCAGGCGGGTTCTTTTACCACTAGTACCACCTGGGAAGCCCCAGGACCTAAACACAGGCACTCTGGCTTCAGAGACCACCTTTATCCCTTGGCTCTATTGTCTACCTTTTCCCAGATAATCCTAAATTAAGTATAAAATTTAATCAACTGGTTAATCTATCCATCTTAGGAACTACTCTTCCCTGTAGTTCTTTGTTGTTATCTTTTTCCCTAGATATAGCTAGCTCTTTATACATTTATCATGTCTATAGCTCCATGCTGACAGCCCACTGTGTGGGAACAGAAGCCTGCCATTTTGTCCATTTGAGCTGGCAAAATATTGCTTTCCCTGTTCTGGTAACTTCCAGGCTTGGCTTTCTTTCCCAGGTCCAGAGCATCCAATTCATGGAGTTCTCAGAGGTGGAGAACCAGAATGACTACTACAGCATGGATGCTGGTTACATCCACACTCAGGACCAGCAAGGAGTGTATGTCATGTATGATGAAGCCTTGAGTGATCTGAAGGACCTAGAGACAGAACTGCTGCTTTTGGCCAGCCATTACATTGAGAGAGAAAAAGGTCAGAAGTCAGATTTTTAAAAATCAGGCAGGCAAAAATCAACCTGTCCAAACAGACAGAAAACACTAAGGGCTCTATTTAATACCTCACACCTCAAAATATAAACACATATATGATAGTATCGGAAAATTCAATAAGCATTTATACCTCCCCAACACACACCACTCTAGAAAAGATAAAGTTTTGTTTCCAGCTCAAGTCCCCCATTTGTTGGAAACTATAACTTGGTTATAGTTCTTATTATTGTTTAGACTCTACTTGTTGCCCAGTAGCATTTCTGCATTACGTATTAGGTGCAGGGCCCTGAGGGAAGCAAAGTAAGCAAGTGAAATTAATGACTTTTTTTTTCTAAGTGACAAAAAAAGAAATAATTGACCTTGGGGAAACTGCAGTTAGAAGCAGAGATATTTCTGAGTTCCTAACAAAAAACCACCAGGATGCAAGACCTGGCTAGGAAAATGTCAGACAAGCCCCAGAGGGAGAAATCATTAGTCAAGGTAATCAAATAACCCATAATCTATTCTCTCTTCCTTTTGGCATCACTCAAATTTATCCAGTTTTAGAAATCGATGAGGTAAGAATATTCCTGTTGGAATAATATGATGGCATTAGTATTCCATTTGAAAAGAAGTTAGTTTCTAGATGAATTGCAACACCCAGAAGGAAATTTAGCAGGAGATTGTGCTATTTTGTAATATATGTAGACTTTAATTAAGGATAATTCATGTCCGTATTATTATAAAATGCTGCTCTAAGAATGTTTGACAATTAACCTTTCAGATCCCAGACAGAATTAATTTAGTATTAGATTGACTTCTTTGTTTTCCCTTTGCCACAGACCATTTAGGATCTGAATCATGGGATGCAGTGATGGCATCCAACATTCCAGGGCACATAATTTCAACTTTTAACTTTCATCTTTACTGGTGATTCTACATACCAATGCATCATTTTTGCTGATGTTAATTTATAATATGATGTGACTGTGTTTAGCTACTAAGAACTTACTTTTACTGAAGTACTTAGTCACGTGAGCATGTCTCACTGAGCTAGTGAGTATACTGTCATTCATTGTGAAATGATTTCCCAACTGCTGCTAGAGAAATTCCTGACCAATGGCTTTCTGTTGTTCAGTATCCATCATATACTTGATAATCAGTAAACCTGAAAATCCCTTACTTTTTAATATTTTATTCTGAAACAGACTGCTTAAAATTTTAAGCAATAATAATGCTGACAATGAAAACTTACAGTACTATAGTGGGAAAATATTTTAGCTGAATAATGGCAATGGTTACCCTTACTGATTTAAGTTAGTAATTAGCACAATTAAGAAATAGCTTAGAAATTTCCCTGAAAATTTTTGACTTGGTTGGCACCAATTGATAGAGCAGTTTAAACTAGGTTTGTTGTTAAACCACCAGGAACCTGTTTTTACAGAGGAGAAATGTATGTTTTGCTCTTAAATTACAGGTTTGAGGAGATTTTAGTAAATCTTTCATGTTAACTGAATTTTGGTTTATATTTCTAAAATTAGTCTTTTAAAACTAATAGTAAAAACAAAAACCTCTGTTGATCTAGAAGTCAGCAAGTATGAACTTAAGGCCTACCTAGTCTTGCCCATGTCTCTTTAGCCGATTCTTAGGAATCCCAGTTACCCATTCAGTGTTTTCATTCCTGAGAGGGAGCTGACAATTTGAGGGCTCCATTTCTACTAAGAATACCTCTGTAGTGAGGCCTGTCTCTAATCATTTTCATCTTTTTCTCTCCCAGGTCACAAAGAGGGCAGCAAGTCACATATTGACCAGGACTGGGGATGGACCCATGCAAGTGTGGACAGATTTGCTGTGCTGTATGACATGTGGACTTGGGAAGAAACTCTTCTAGAAAGCAAGCGCCAGGTATTTTTGCCTAGAAAACAAAACATCTATTAAAAACATTCTTATAAAACCCAATATATTTTTTAAAACCCCATGGGTCTTTTAGGGCAACTCCTGATGAAGTGAATAAGTATTTTAAAAATCTTAGCTAGTTGTAAGTATATAATCAATTTTATGTTCTTTACTGTGGTTCTTTGTTACAAAAAGCAAAATGTGAAAGATATGGCTTCAGCTTAAGGGAAATTTGTTAGAGGGCTGTATAATTTAGGCCCTTTTATGACATGTATGCTTTTAGTGAGAATGCGTGATGATTCCATTCGTGTTCATTGTGCTGTCAGGGATAGGCCTCACTTTGCTAAATGCAGACAAACTGACAGACCTTATTATGGTCTTTAGAAGGGTAGGCCACATGTGGGTGGGTGAGAGCAGCTGGGCAAGGATTTCCAGAAATGGAAATGACAGGATTTGAAGACTAGATGTTGGCATGAGAGAATGAGGGTGGAATTAAAATGACTTCCCCAGGCTCAGGGAGGAGGCTGTTAACTGAAACAGAATGAAAGAAGAGGGGTCTCTTTAGAGTGGAAGGTGTTTTTGAGTCTAGGACGCAAGGCATGTGAAGACAGTTTGCTAAAACCCAGGTGTGAATGTCTTCCCAGGTGGCACTTGTGGTAAAGGATCTGCCTGCTAATGCAGGAGACCTAAGAGACATGGATTCGATCCCTGGATTGGGAAGGTCCCCTGGAGGAGGGCATGGCAACCCGCTCCAGTATTCTTGCCTAGAGAATCTCATGGACAGAGGAGCCTGGCAGGCTACAGCCCATAGGGTCGCAGAGTTGGACACAACTAAAGCAACTTAGCATGCATGCATGAATATTTTACGGGAGCTGTAGGCTTGAAGTTCAGGAGCAGGTATGAGCTGAGGTATAAATGTGGAAGTCATACCATAGTAATGTATCAAAATGAGTAGTAAAAGAGATGTCTGAAATGGGTCCCTGGGAACACTTACATTTAAGGGGAAGGTCATGGGACAAGAATCCATGAGAGGAATAAGGAGTAGCCAAAGAGACTGCAGCAAAAAGAAAAGGATAACATTAGGAAAGCCCACAGAAAGAAGAGAGTCTTAATTAGGAGAGGATGATTACCTGTGTGGAGAACAGTTGAAACATCAAGAAACGTGAGTCCTAAAAACCAGACAGTGGGGTTAGCCATCAGACAGTCATTGTTAGCTTTGTAGGACTCTCTCAAAAGAGTAGCAGAGATGGAAACCATGTTACAGTGCACTGTGATGTGGTAAGAGGATGTGGAAGTGGAAATGTTTCCTTTGAATTGTTTTTCTAGTAGAGGGTTTTACCATTTCATCTACTCTCTGGTCTGTTACTCATGGAGATGTAGATCATCCAATTTTAGAAAACAACTGGCTAGACTTACAGGGTGCAAGCCATAGCTTTGAAAATTGTTCCTCTTTCCAAAGACAACTGACCTCTAGAGTGTGCATCTGGACACTTGATCTGTCAATTAGAAGCTTACTGTGATCAACTGAGTAAATGGGAGATTTAGCCTTGTAGTATAGAAACTGGAGAGGCTGCATTAGATGTAAGTAATACAAAATCCTCAAACTCGACATGTTTATTGGTCCAGACATGAGTTGTAGGCAGTGCCCCTTTTCTGTACTCTCCCCACCTCTGTTTTCAGTTCTTCTAGGCCTCCTATGGAGGACTTGATGGTAGAGAAGAACAGTAAGGCAGAGAGTAATAAATAAACAAACCAATTTCTCCTCACTTAGGCCTAGTGTTCATTCTGTGCTAAGTTACCAGGGCTGTCTACTAGTTTCTTCTATCGTACATGAAAATATTTTAACTTAAAGCAACCATTGAAAATAATCTCCCTCCTTTCTACCCTGAGAGTAAGTTCCCTATAGAAACTGACCTATCTGTGCCAAAAACTGGAAAATGTAGCCTTCCAAATCAATTTCTGGAGTTCCAGAAATTGTCGAAAGAGCCTATTTTTAATTGATAAACCAGACTTTTATCTAGAATACAATTGATTTCCCCCAGTACTGATTCTACTGCTAAGTATCTTCAGCTGTTTTTGATTGTTAAATATATTAGAATCACTAAAGTTAAAAATTGCTCAAACACATTAGGTTGCCTTAAATCCTTCAAGTAACCATATTATATAAACTGCTCATAAAAAGAGAGCTGGTATGAATTAGGTAGATTAAGAGACTCAGAAGCCAGACATCAGCTGTGCCAGTTCCTAAGTGACATTTATACCAATGGCTAATTCTCTCCACAGCCACCAGAGGACACATTTTCAGGATAATTTGAATTAGTGTTTAGAGCACTAAAAAAGGCCAGGGTGGGGGGGGGGGGGGGGGGGGGGGCAGAAAATTCTGTGACAAGTTGTGTCTGACACTAATTTTCTCTTTTACACTTTCATTTGACCTAAAGTATTGTTTTTAAAAGTTTTTTTTTAATCCAAGGAATAAAAAGAGGCTTAGGTTAAAAAAATGTCTATAAACACACAATGGTTTGAGATTATTCATTCTGGCTCTTTTCTCTTTTCTCCAATATTTGATGCCTACCATCAGTGTGCACCACACATTATTTTGCCTGCAAGCTGGCCCTTGACATACACAGGTGACATTTGACAGGCTAGGAAGACTTCTTAGACAAATGCCAGTCCAGAGTTCAAATGGAAATGAGCCAGTTAGCAAACAGATAATAAATAGAACGTGTGAGGTGTAAAGATCACAGCCCTACCCCTGATGAGAAATAATTCATAATAAAATTATGCAAAGGGCCATCTGAGAGCTTTTCAAGGTGGAGGGCAAAGCTTGAAAAAAGGCTTGTCAATTTAAAAATAGAGTAGAGAGCTCTGTGGCTGGAATAAGGTCATTTAGATCACACTGCTGGCTTCATTTTCCCTGAGGCTCATCTAAAGACAAGGGATCTGCACCTTTCTTCATTTCACACTCTGAGGTGTGTGTTTTTAACTTGTGGAGCACACTCTGTGTCCTAAGCTCTTAGCTTCTTCTGGTGTTATCCTGTGTATAATAAGGTTGACCCAAGTTCCCGTGGACCAGTGTTTTCCAAAGTGCATCCTGGAAAACTGGATGCTGAATAAAGTGTCCCAGGCTCTCCCTCCTTGAGCCTTAGCACTGAATAGCCTTCAGACACTGGACATCTATTTCTAAGGCAGTATTTGATTCCTAGGCTTCTATTGATTCTCAAGTGTTTGCCTTCTTGGGAGCCTCAGGAGATATTATTGCAAGATAGAGACACTCCTGGCTTTTCCTCCCACTTGGGTTCCTTTACTTCCTCCTGAGCTGTTGCCACCTATATTCAAGCAGTGCTTACACCCTCTCAGTTCTTTCTGGTCTTTCATTCTTAGCTATGGACTCTGCACAATGAAAGGTGCTCTTTATCTCCTTTTAGGAAATTCCTTAGTTTGTTAAGAAGTGGGCTGGCTCCCAGGCCTCAAACCACCAGGCAGACCACTACCCAAGGAAACAAAAAATGCTCTAATGCATCTCAAAGTGTGCTTGGCTATCAGGTTGGCAAAAATTGCAGACTCAACAATCGACTCCTTGCTGTCAACTAAATGAACTCACTGGGAACACCTGTGTCTTTGGTGTTACAGCCACCCTAGGAGCTGAGGCCTTTCAGAAGCATGAAGCCTGCATTAAAGGAGTGGGTCAGAGAAGACTGAGGAGGGGCATGTTGAGCTGAAACTCTAGGGATGATGTTGGATTATATGGGCAGAGGAAAGGAATCCATTGCATTGTGAGACTGGTGGGAGCAGAAGTTCAGAAGCTTTCATCCAGAGTTGATTTTGTCCATCAGGTGATATAGACTCAGTGTTTAGGATCTAAAGGCTTTTCAGGGACCATTGGAAATATGTGCTATCTGAAAGAAAGAAAACATGCATTACATGGAAATACGAAAAGAAAATACAAAATAGATACCAATAAATGCTTAAATGATATATCCATAAAATGTGAAAACTTTGAGTACTTGGAAACATCTCATTACATGTGAAAATAATTTATAGATCAGATTTTCTCACTTCATAAAAATCCTCAAGTAAATACTACCCAGAAATCAGTCATCATTAATGAAATGTATTGCTCATAGCCAAACAATTTGAAAAACAATTATAAATATCATTTAACGTTTTTACCAAAAAAATTGATTATGACATGAGTTTTAATATATTTGATATAGTATGGGACAGGGTCTCCAAAAGTAAGTGTGTCTAAGGCCTGTGAAAGTTTTAAAACAACCCAAAAAGGGTAACTACATTGTTCAAAACTACTTGCATATCAGCTCTTAGGTACCTGTTTGGGATTGCAGTCCAGTGAACTCTGAAGAGCTTTTTCTGATTAGCACTATGACTAATTATACACAAATAAAATTTACACGCAGAACAGAAATTCCCTAAGTTCATAAACAAATGTAGAAACAAAATAAAGAGCATATCTTTCTGAGTTTGTTCAACAGTTAGTGTGGGGAAGCCTTCTTCAGTTTTTAGAAAAGACTTGTGAACTCCAGCAAAACAGAAGCTTCCCGGATGCTCTTGAGAGTTCTGTACATAGGCCCTTCCTAGTGGAGTCTGATCTGGAATAAATGCCTTTATATTTAGAGGGAACTTGCATCCTCCACTTGCCATTCTAACCCCTCCCTCACCATTTCTACATATGTGAAACTTAAATAGGCAAGCTATTAAAGAGAAAGTGTCATAAATGGGGCTGATGATGTAGAAGAGGGGTGGAGGCTACTTGCCTATCTTTGGTAATAGAATAAAATAGGGGGAGGAGAGTGGGTCTGTGGAAAATTATGTTGAAGATAAATGTGTTTGATGAAGTGACACTGAATGCACTGTCTCATTGGATCTTATAATTGTTAGATGTTGAATTATTCATGATATTACTCCCCTTTATGTGTAGAGAACAGAGGAAGAGGGGACAGAGGTGCAATGAGTACTTTTTCCCTCGTCCTCCCTAACTTGGTCTGTGCTGCACTGGTGCTGCGGCTTCCCACCCACGGCCGGTACCCAGAGGTGCAGAGCTGTCTCTCTCCTATTGATGATGGAGGGCTTTCCAAAGCATGGAAATGGTCGGGAGCTCACCTCTCTTCCTTTGCTGGGCCCTGTCCCCTAACTATAAACCTTATTTACAGCTTCTTGACAGTTACTTTGAAGCCTACCAGCATGCATTGGACCCAGAGGAGAGGTTTGCCTTAGCACAAGTGATCACAGACATCATGCACAGGTGCCCAAGGTTTGACTTCAGTCATCCTTACTTCATTAAGGCCTACCAAGAGGAATGCACCTGCCTGAGGCTTCACCTGCAGCTGGTGAGGGGCATCCTCAACCAGCACGTGAGTATATTTGGGTTTTTTAAGGTTCATGTGGGAAGGGGATGGAAAACACAGGTCAAAACTGAAAACTGTATTTTCCTTTCAGTACCAATTCAGAATCTGGGTTTCCTATAACAGCATGTACACAATGTTTATTTGTAAGTTTATTTGCATTGTTGAATTCCAAACATAACTCCAGTCTTAAAGGGAGGTTTCCAATCCTAATTACATTTAATGATCCACAAAGAATTGACAACATATTTTCATTCAATCACAGTTTATCTATGGTGAAAGGACTAAGCCTACCCCTTTGTAAGACATTAAATGTGTAAAATTATATTTATTTTTTAAAAGGTTGCAACTATTTCTAGAACACTACAGGAAATGGTCACAGTCTATGACTTCCAGGGAAAAGCTAATACAGTTTCTTAGGCCTGCTTAGAATTTTTTCCTTGTAGTCAATTATTTTTTGGAAAGAAGTTTTCTTGTGCCTCTTAAGATTGCCTAAAGCTGGTTGCCTTTGCTCTTCCTGGCTGATCCTTGCCTCAGACTAAAAAACAACCATGTCTCTGTGTGAGGGAATCCCTAAAACTCACTCACATCTGGGCGAAAATTAGTCAAATAATGAAGATGCACAAAGGGCTGATGTTCTGTTCTTCTCATGCCAAGGCTCATAACTCACATCCATGGGAAAGTTTAACTTTTCTAATTTTAACTTTTATGTGACATTTCTAGATAGAGTGTCAGCGTGAGTATGTCCAGAGGCTTTGGCAAAAAGGCCATCCAGATGCTAGCAATACATTTGGACTTCCCCTTAACATAATTTGCAAACAACTCATTTCCATCAACAATAGCTGGTAAGTTGGTGTTGTCTTTAGACATTTTACATTTAATTTTTGGATAATTTAGGGTATACTGTTAAGTATACTACTGTTCTACAAAGCACCTCTCAAGTATTTGGTGATGAGAGAAGTAAATATAAAAGGCATAGAAGAGGGATTCCTTTGTGAACTCGATATTGATTCACTTTGCAAATAAGGAATAGGAGGCCAGAATTTACACTTATGCCCCTAGGTACAGAATCTTCATCCCCATGCTGCTGCTAAGCCACCTCAGTCATATGAGAAGTCCTAAAAAACCCAGTTGCTCTTAAAATGCTGTCAAAGGATTTATTAGAGGTGTCATACAAGTCAACATATATGAAACATGGATGTGCTTAAAATTTTTCAAAAAGGAATTTCTTTTTTCTAGCAAGTGTCGGTAGAAAGGTTTCTGCAGACTCATCTTGTGACCCCCCCACCCCACCCCTTTAAGTAGTAGGTTGAATTTCCTGAGATCACCCGGAGAGAGTACATAAGGTCACCTCCTTGATATATAGTGTGATTCACCCTCACCTTGCCTTTCCAGGCTTTGAGGGTACAGAGGAACCAAGAAGCTGGTGACAAGCTCCAAGCTGGTCTGGAGCTTTAGTTCTATGTAGGTATAGAAAGGCCCTTAACTTGACTGATACTATATCCTTTATTTCCAAAGGAATAACCCACAGACAAGTGTTTTATTGTTTCTGGCCTCATTCATTTATAAAATATAACATTTTTATGGCAAACATGAATGATTCCAATAGTTGTATACAGAACTTAAAAACCATCTTCATTATCATTTTGGGAAGAAAAAGGGATAAAGAATCAGGTGGAAAGTAGAAATAGTCATGGAAGGTATTTGTTTAATATTTAGACACTTTGAAGTTATCGTGTTCTCAAATATTTGGCTAATGAAATGTTGACAGGTTTTCCATATACAATTTTAGATTTTTTCTTTCTATTTTGCTGAGATACAATTGACATACAGCACTGTATAAATTTGAGCTTGCCAGGTGGCACTCGTGGTAAAGAACCTGCTTGCAAACGCAGGAGACATAAGAGATGCATGTTCAGTCCCTGAATCAGGAAGATCCCCTGGAGGAAGGCATGGCAATTCACTCCAGTATTCTTGCCTGCAGAATCCCATGGTGGGCTATAGTCCATAGGGTCACTAAGAGTTGGACACAACTGAAGCAGCTTAGCACGCACACATATATAAATTTAAGGTGTGCAGCATAACGATGCGACGTACAATGAATCTTATTCTTACTGGCTTTTAGAGTAAACTGTGTCTTTAAAAACGTTCACATTAAAGCAAAAAGCATGTTGTGTAACCTGATGGGCTCCCTGGACAGCCTCTAACGCCCTATTGAGCTTCCAGTTTTTATAATGCCCTGGATTGTAAGAGTGTTTTATTGGTCTTGAAAAATATAAGATCTGGAAACAGATTAAGTTCTTCATCATGTAAAATCGTCATTAATTGTTTCTTTTCATTAAGCTCGGCTTTGAAAAACATTTATCTTCTGGAGTTCCACCCGTCCCTGGGCCTGGTTTCCTGTATCCCCAGTGCGCTGGAGCACCTCCTCAGGGAGGCCCGCCACACTTGCAGGCCAACATCAGCCAGTGCCCTCACCTTGCTGGAGAGACGTGTGCTGCAGCTGGCCCTGGATGTGTGGCTCACCCTGGCCAAGCCCGAGTCCTGGTACAGTGCGCAGCTCCAGAAAGATGTAGGTTCTCTGAAGGGGTTAGGTGGGTCCTTGGCAAAGAGACTGTTTCCTCCCAGATGTTACTACTTAGCTTTGTTTTTGTTTGGCTCCATTTCCCTCCTGTTTAGCCAGAGATAGATCATAGTCCTAGGACTTGCCAACATTTTTATGGGTTTTTTGGTTCATTTTGGTCAACATTTCCAGTTTATCGGGGTGCTGCTACAGTTATCATTTAAAGGGAAATATACACAGGTAGGGGGAAAGTATTTTCTGGTTTGTTATAGTTTAACAATATATATTTTTTAATTATTTTTTTTTCTTTCTAAGGCTCTTATTAAAATGTACTGTTTTATCCTGAGCTAAAATCTGGTAGAGGAGAGACAGCACTGAGTGAGGAGTCAGTGATTGGGACTAAGTTCAGCCCTGCCATTAACTTGGGTTTCCCTGATAGCTCAGTTGGTAAAGAATTCACCTGCAATGCAGGACACCTGGGTTTCTAATTTGAGCTTACTCTGTGTGGGTACTTGCTATAAGATAAAGGAAATTTCAAGGCTTCAGCTGCCAAAAATATCTGTTCCACTGGTCTATCTCAGCCACCTATCTTCTCCAGTTCAAACAAAAGTTTATTTTCTTTTAATTTTATGTTGATCAAAAAATAGAATTCAGAATTTTACCAAAAGAGGAAAACAGAAAGTTACCCTAAATATAACCACTCAGATGCATTTATAATCATTATTTTTCTGAATTCAAGTATTCTTTATATACATAATTCTTTCTAATCACATCCTTCATATACTATCTCCTGTTTTTCTCAGTTGCATCATATTATATATTCTTCCATGTTGCTAATAGTCTTTATACTTAACCTTTATGACCACAAAATTCCTTTAAGTGGTGAATGATAATTTATCCAACCATTTCCCTATCGATGGGCATTCAAGTAATTTCCAATGTTTTATTATTATTAAAAATTCTATAAGATACATCTCTATGCTCACAGATTTTACCATATTTTGAATCAGTTCCTTTGGATAGATTCTTGGAATTGGATTTACTGAAACAAAATTTAAGTCTTTGGATACATGTTGGCAGATCACTTTCCAGAAAAGTCATTCCAAACTGTAATACCACCAATAGTGTCTAAGGGTACCAGTTCTGCAATACTCTACAGTGTTAGGTGTAAGCATATAATGTCTGTGCTAATATATGCATATGATATATAAAGGTGGCATTACACTGTTAATTTTCTTTCCTTGCTGTTTGTTGAGATTAAATATTCTTCCAAATGTCATGATACTAGCTGTATTTTTTACGAATTTTCTGTTCTTCCCCTTCGTTTATTGTTCTCTTGGAATCCTAATATCATTCCTATCCACTTACATGAGCGCTTCTTGAAAAAACTTTAACCATTTGTCCATAATATTTTCTGCAACTATTTTCCCCAATTTGTCTTTTAAATTTTTAACAGAAACTTATTTTCATATAGTCAAATCTGTTTATCATTTCCTTTGTGATTTCTTCTATCCTGAATCCAGAAAGCCAAACTTCTTCCAGATGTTTCATATTTGTCTTCCTTTATTCTAACTTCTAACTTCTTTAGGTTTTTATTTTATTTCAAAAATATTTAACTCCTTTTAGTATTCCACCTGGAGTGTGTGTGCATGTGTGTGTATATGTGTATGAGTGAGTATGTGGTGTAAGATATGCCTCAAAACAGAATTTTTCCCCACATTATTACCCATGTAGCCTACTACCATTTATTGAGGATTATTTTCACACTGTATTATGGTACCAGGGTTTCCCTGGTGGCTCAATTGTAAAGAATCTGCCTGCCAATCCAGGAGACCCAGGTTTGACCCCTGGATCGGGAAGATCCCCTGAGAAGGAAATGGCAACCTGTTTCAGTATTCTTGCCTGGGAAATCCCATGGAGAGGGGAGTCTTGTGCACTGTTGTCGGTTGCAAAGAGTCGGACACGATTTAATGACTAAAATAGCAGCAATTATGATACCAGATTTTTTAAATGTATTTTTAGTTCTCTTAAAAATTGTAGTGAATATCTGGGCTACCTATTTAATCTCTCATTGATGCCACACAGTTTTATTTTTTATTGATTGATGGATTGTCACACTGCATGGCTTTCAGAATCTTAGTTCCCCAACCAGGGATTGAACCCAGGCCCTCAGTAGTGAAAGCACCGAGTCCTAACCACTGGACCACCAGAGAATTTCCCATACAGTTTAAATTATTTTTTTTGAAATATGTTCAAATTGAGACCTAGAAATGATAAATATTCAGATTAATCTTTTGTACTGGGACAGAAAATGGGACAGGTATTGCACTCAGAAGACAAGCAGGAAATTAATAAATCTCTTTATCACTTTGGAAGACTTCAGTTGTCTGGAAATTGTATCCTTGAGTAGGCAAGGCCTTTGGTAGATAAGTCTATCTACTCTTGGGAAGCCAAACCAGGAAAGACAGACTAGAGGTGGTCCCCAGACTTTGTCCTTGCTGGAAGTGGTATATTATAGGCTAGCAAAAATATCAGAGCAGAGGAGGTGACCAAGGCAGGAGGATGTTAAAGAACAATGTAGTAACTTCACAAATCACCCAGAGCTTGGGTGACTTGAGCAGAGGAGCACTGAAGAGGCAGCTTGGTATAATCGAGAACTACAGCTTGGAACTAGGAAAACTAAATTTATTCTTGATACTGTTGTCTGACCTTAGAAAATTGCAGTGTTGCTTCAGATCCCTAACTGATAAAATGGACATAATAGTATCTGTGATTCCTAAATCATGGGAATCTTGTGAAAATAAAAATGAGTTAATATACATGAAAATACTTGAAAATTTTGAAACTTCAATTAGAGTTTATAAGAAATTATCATTATTATCATTGGTCACTAAAATACTTGAAATATATCAGAGACTTCTATTTAGGTCATCTTTGTCATTTCTCTCTTTATTTTGGCTTAAAACATTTATAATAATGATAATAGCCAATGCTATGTACCAAGCACTTTTGCATATATTTAACTCAACCCTCTCAACAACCCTATGATACAGTTATGATTTATTAGTTCCTGTTAGGTGCTGTTATTATCCTTACTGCCACTTTACAGATGATGAAACTGAAAGACAGTTAAATTGAGTGAATTGCCCTAAATCTCCCAGCTTGTAAGTGCCAGAGCTAAGACTCAAGCCTAGGAACTCTGGATCCAGAGTCTGTGCTGCTGACAGATTTTTCTTAATATGTTCGAATTTCTTTCTTTATTTTGTATTTTAAAAAGTATTCTGTTTTCTTTCAGCTATTTTCAGCTAAAGTGATGGGTGATCCCTTTCTTGTGGGGGAGACAGGCCTGCTTGCACTCAAATCTGCAGCAGACCAAGGACAGAACCAAGGCCAAGATTCCCAAATGCTGCTCCTGGAGATGTTTTCTAAACTTTTGGAACTCTTGACCCTCCGGCATAGGCTGATAGAGATGAGTCTGGAGAGTGTACACTTGGCACGGTCAGTAGGGGGACTCACGATCCACATGGAGGGTAATAGACTGTGGATCTTCCTACCGCAAGCCTTGCCCCATCTGTGCCCCCAGAGTAGCCAGAGTGAGCTTTCTAAATGACTGAAATGATGACCCCCCTTCCACCTTTCCTCCCTCCCTGTTTCTCTTCCCAGGTCTCCCAATAGGCCTCTCTGACTACTCAGCTAGTCTGGGTTCTCCTCTAAGCACCTGGGCTTTTTCTCCATTCAGCCATTGCCTTTTAATTAGGTGCTTAATGTTGGTTTATTAGTTTTCCTGCTAATGTAAGCTCGCTAAATGTAAAAGCTCTGTCCGTGTTGTTTTCCATAGTATCCTATTGGGTATGAAGACTGACCCTCATCAAGCACCCAATGATACTGGGTGCTCAAATATAATGAAGTTGAATAGCAGAGAAGAACCAGTGGAGGGCCTTCAGAAAGGAAAAAATGAGTCAGTGATAGCATCCAGGTCTGGTGGAAGTATGAAATGTTCAGCAGGTAGAGGGAGAGAACACTTGGTGAGTTCTGTTTTTGCTTTGAGCATGAGAGGATGGTAAGACATTTAAGTGAACATGTTCCCTAAATGGGAAGAATATGGAACTTGAGGATTTGTTGCAAACATATATGAGTTTTGTTGTGTTCTGCCCCATGAGAGTCCCTGAAGACACAGAGAGTCCAATTATCCACCATAAATCATGATCTAGGGCCTACTGTGTCCACGGTCTGTACTGGGAACTTTCCATGTATTAGTTCATTTAATTCTCAGAATATTCTTACGTTATAATAGATTAATGATGTCCTTATGATATGATAGCTTGCAAACATTTTTCCACCAAGAAAGCAGAGGCTCAGAAAAGTAATTTTCCTAAGATCACATAACCAGGAAGTAGTAGAAGCAGAAAAAAAAACTATGGACCAAGATAATATTAACCACTATGATACTACCTCCTCATAATTTCTGATCCTTGTTCTCAGGGAGTTCACAATGTAAAAGTTACCCCTAAGAAAGTTTAATATGATATTCTAGTCATATGAACAAAATACTATGGGAGCACAGGAAGTGGAGTATTTCATTCTTTCTAAGTGAGTCAGAGAAAGCTCCACAGAAGAAGGCCTAGGGATGATTGTGTACCTCCAAAATTCAAATGTTCAAGCCCTAAGCCCTAGTACCTCAGAATGTGTCCTTATTTGGAGATAGAGTCTTTACAGAGAAAATGAAGTTATTAGAGTGGGCTCCTATGTAGTATATCTGGTGTCCTTCTAAGAAGAGCTGGTTTGTACACAGATATATCCAGAAGGAAAACTGTGTGAAGCCATAAGAATGAGATGCACATCTATAAGACAAGGAGAGAACATAGGACAGATCCTTCACTCAAAACCCTCAGAAGGAACCAGCCCTGCAACACTTTGATCTTGGACTTCTGTCCTCCAGAACTGAGACAGATTTCTGTTGTTTAAGCACCACCACCCCCAGTTATGGTACTGTTTCACAGCAGCCTAGCAAACTAATGTAGGTGCCATTTGAACTCAGCCTTAATATACCAACTTCTCAAGATGAAGAAATGTGTTAAAATGGGGATAAGAGAAGAAAGGAAGGAATTCTAAACACAGAAAGCTGAAATGCCACAGCGACATCTGAATGGAGCCTGGCTGCAAGTCATGGGGGAGTAGAGTTCAGAGATGAAGGAGGACAGAGATGGGGTCACAGGTTCTTACACAAAGGGGAGATGGTAATGGCCCAGAGTTGAATGACAGACTTCCCAAGGAGGACATGGGGAAGGTGAGAAGAGGACTGGGTTTGGAACCCTAGGAAACACCAGGAATTTGAAAATAAAGAGGAGAAGCCAGAAAGCAGTGTCAGCAGCAGTGGCGGGATGTGGACAGTGGTGCTTGCCCCCCCCCCCCAGCCAGGGCCCTGGCATGGCATGGGTGTAGCTCTTTGAGGTCCATCAGAGAAATGAGCAACAGTGTCATCAACAGCCTTGAGGGAGTGGTTGGTGGGTGTCCCTTTCCAAGCCATCTGGGTGACCTGCACGGGGTCTTGCAGGGTCTCCAACAAGGCCAATGGCATGGCATGGGTGGTGGGGAAGGGCTGCTTCAAAAAAAAGAAAAAAAAAGGAGAAGCCAGTGAAGACAGAGTGGTTATGAGACAGAAGCATGGAGATCCTGGATTCAGGAGAACAAAATGGTTCAAGGAGCAGACAGGCCAGCCCTGAGGATCTCTGAGAAAAAATGGTCAACTTTCTACTGAGAGCAATACTGGTGACCTCAGCAGCGCTCAGAAGACAGAAGCCAGCTTGCAGGAAATGAGAGTTGGGGAAGTGCCCAAGCATATCTCCTCCTACCTTAACTACTATCTTTAACCATCATAGCTGAGGGCAGACTCAAAACCTTTGTGACTCATTCATTTCACACCGGACTTGGCTTACTTTTGTTTTGACTTTTGCTTTGTGCTTATTCAGATGGCTTGGTTTTCTTACCACTTACTTTCCTTTTAGGGAAAATAACAGCAAATGTTCTTGGCTTTTTTTTTTCTCTTTTAGTCTCTATAAAGATTTGGCATGCGAGATGGGTTTTGAAGAGTTCCATTTGTATCTGAGGCCTGTTCACTTTGAATCTGCATCACACAAGGACAAGGTGGTCCATCCACCTCCTATCTTTATAACCTCTCTGCTGGAGGACAGTGACCACGTAGACAGGTGAGCCTTGAGAGGGTCAAAGTAAAAATAATGAAACAGTAGAATGGCAGTGAAAAATAATTTCTATCACCACCGCAAATGCAATCGCATCCTAAATTCTCTCCCTTATAATCTATCTGCCATGATGTCAATATTTTCTTTTCCTTTCTTTTTTTTAATAGGATGGGAAAAAATAAGATCTCAATCAAGGGGGATAATTGGATTAAAAACATCAAATAACTGAAAAATGGAAGAATCAGATTAGAGAGCTCAAATGGATGGAATCATAGGCTCAGCAACTGCCTAGGGTGACCATGTTGCTTCCAGATAGAAAGGGGTGTGAGGGTTGTTGGTCTGATGGGGCAAGAATCATGGATCCCTGCCCGGGTCCCTGCTCTTACTTTCCCTGGGACCAGGAAAAAGTCAGTCAAGGATTTTGAGCAACTGTTTCCTCAAAACTCTAATGCAATGTGTATCTAACATGTATGGCAATATTTCTGTCAGGCTCTTTTGTTTGCCAATAAAAGAAGCCAACTCAAACCAGTGAAACCTCTTTTTCATGCCCCATAGGTTTAACCCATTGCCCAAAAGAAAACACTCTTACTAGTAACAGACCAGAGTCTACTCAGTGGGGGAAGGGAATCTTTTTCCCCCATACAAAGTCAGTCTTTGATGTGTACCAGGGATAAACTCATCTCCCTCTCCTTTCTTTGTCTGTCTTCCCCTGAGGGTCTTAGATTCCTGGTATGAGTACCACCCCAAGGAAGGCAGAGCTGACTGGAAAGGAGGGAAGGTCATCTTTGCTATGCTATTGTGTATCACTGCTCAAAGTACAGCAGTATGCTAAAGGAGAGAGCATAGGCTGGAATGAAGGGATTAGGACCACAGACTGAATTTCTCAACCTCAGAAATTTGAAATTTGAGGTTGGAAAACACTTTCTTGGAGAGGGCTGTTCTTTACATCAGAGGTAGTTTAATAACATCCCCAATCTCTACCTACCAGATGTCAGCAGTATGCCTTCCCTCATTTGTGATGATCAAAAATGTCTCCAGCCATTGCCACTTGTCCCCTGAAAGCAAAATCCCCCATGCTCTAATCCTGTCATATAACCTAAACCAAAAAGGTGATTTATTGTAAAGATACAAAGATATCTCACAGAAGCTGAAGGCAGGAAGTGTAACTGGGCCTCAAACGAGGCTAGGTCTCCAACCTGGAGCCAAGCTGTTCTCTGGATCATCAAGGGCCTCCTGCCAGAGCTGGTATTTTACACTGCTGTGAAATAGGCCATATTTTTGTTCAGCCAGAATCAACCAGTCAGCACAAACTGTCTGAATGTTCTGCGGCCTGGCCAAGTGGTGATAGGTCCTCCCAGTGATGACCCAGAGATCCTTCAAGATCTGGAGCACTTTCTGAATTACCAGGGGAAGGTTTTTACATCCAAGGAACTTGTATCTTGAATTTGCATTTGTTTTATGTATGTTAATTCCTTCAAGTTATCACTTTGGAGTGCCATTACAACAACATATACCAAACATGAGCATTATTGTTGTTGTTCAGTCAGCATTATTGTTGTTGTTTGGTCGCTAAATCAGATCCAACTCTTTGTGACCTCATGGACTGCAGCACGCCAGGCTTCTCTGTCCTTCACTGTCTCTCAGAGCTTGTTTAAACTCATGTCCAATGAGTCGGTGATGTCATCCAACCATGAGCACAGTCCAGCGATATTTTCAAACCTAGTGTTAATTTTCTCTGCCACTCAGACTTCTTTGCTTCTGTATGTGTATGCGCAGGTTTGTATTTGTGTGTGTATGTTTTAAACATTAATCTAATGTTGGCAGTTTTACAAGAGCCTGCCTTTGAGCATATGTTTGCTAGTTCATCAGAGCCTATGCATCCTATATCTGACAACGGGGGAAACCTGATAGTGTCCAGATACAGAGCAATTAGGCCTAGAGCCTGCCTTCAATAGGATGAAATACTGCTTAGGGAGAAACCAGCTTTAGGCTTGTCACTGAGCAGCAAGGGTCTCGGCAAATCCAACAGTTTGATCCATATATTTACTTGTTGAGTGAGTGGTGATTCCCCACCCTCAACTTAATCTCTTTCTGTATGAGAGAAATTCCTAATTACTTTCACATTTTCTTCCTTTGGCTCTTGTGCCATTCAGGAGTGGAAAATATGCAAGTGACCCTAGCATGCCAGGTTACTCAGAAGAATGCTTTAATGGTGGCTGTCCAGCAGGCATCCTTCTATCACACTCCCCGTGGGAGCTGTCCTGCTGATGTAAAGGTCAGCTGTAAGAGAAGCCTGAGGCATGCTACCACTGTCAGGCTGCCCCATTCTCCCTCCATCCCCCTTCCCCTCCCTCACTTTGACACTTCTCCCTTTCTTCCCATCCTTCCATTTCCCTCCTCCCCTTTCTCCCTTTTTGACCATTTCCCCCTATCTTTTTATTTTCTTTCCTTCCCTCTTCCCCTCCCTTTCTCCTTTCCTAATACATGGTAACACATGATCAGATTCTTACTGGGTCTCTTAATTTACAGAGGTTTTCTAATAATTTTAATTTTTCCATTGTATGTAATGCTGTAATATTGACTAGCTAGAATTAACCAGCAGAAAATAGCCTGTTCCTCCACTCCTACCCTTTGTAGATAAATGATTCCATTGTTTTCTGTTTTATCATTCCTGTATTTCTTTTTGCAAAAGTAAGTATACATTTGCCCTTCTTTTTGTCACAAAAGGTAACACAAAATATATTCTCTTGAACTTTTTAGTTGTTATTGAGATATAATTCACTAACATAAAATTCACCCCTTAACATATAATTCACAGGATCATACCATCATCACCACCATCTAATTCCAGAATATTCCCTCATTCTCAGAAAGAAATCCTGTATCCACTAGCAGTCAATCCCCATCCCCCACTTTCCTCATCTCCTAGCAACCAGTAATCCACTTTCTGTCTCTATAGACTTCCCTATTCTAGACATTTCATATAAATTGAATCATACAACATATGGCCTTTTATGTCAGAATTTTTTCACTTAGGCACAGTATTTTCAAGTTTCATCCATGTCGTAGCATGTACCAGTACTTCGTTTTCTTTTTGCTTTGTTTTTTACTGATGAATAGTATTCTAGTATATGTATATACCACATTTTATTTATCCATTTATCAATTGACAAACTTTGGGTTGTTTTTACTTTTTGACTATTATAAATAATACTGCCATGAACATTTAAGTATAAGTTTTTCTAAGGACATATGTATGTTTTGAGTTTGCTAACACTTATTATTGTCTTTTAATTTTAGCCACTCTAGTAGGATAAAATGATATCTCATTGTGGCTTTGATCTGTATTTTTCTAGTTACTTATGACATGACATTGAGCATATTTCCATGTGCTTATTGGCTACTTGTATATATATATTAAAGAAATGTCTACTCAAATCCTTTGCCCTTTGGATTTTTTTTCTTACTGAGTTGTAAGAGTTATTTGCATATTCTGAATACAAGTTCCTTATCAAGTATATGATTGGCAAATAGTTTATTTTATTATGAGGACCATCTTCTTACTTTCTGGATGGCGTTCTTTGAAACAGAAGTTTTTCATTTTGATGTGTCCAATTTACCTATTTTTCTTTTTTCACTTGTTCTTTAGGTGTTATATTAATATTTAAGAAACCATTGTTTAATCCAAAGTCACAAAAATTTACTCCTGTGTTTTCTTCTAAAAGTTTTGTAGTTATAGCTCTTACTTTCGGGTCTATGATTCACTTATAGTTAATTTTTATATGTAGTATGAGATAGGGGGTCCAATTTCATTCTTTTGAGTGTAGTTATCCAGCTGTCCCAGTACCATTTGTTGAAAAGACTCATCTTTCCCTATTGAGTTGTCCTTAACAGAAATCAATAGACCATAAATGTAAGAGTGTATTTCTAGACTCTTAATTCTATTCCACTGGTCTATAGGTTTGTTTTCATGCCAGTACCAGTGTGTTTTGATCACTGTAGAGTTGTGATAAGTTTTGCAATTAAGTACAAGTCTTCTAATTTTGTTCTTTTTCAAGATTGCTTTAGCTATTTCGGGTCCTTTGCATTTTCACATGAAGTTTAGGATCAGCTTGTCAATTTCTGAAAAAATAAAGCCATTTGGGACTTTGACAGGGATTGCATTGAACCTGTAAATCAGTTTGAATACTATTACCATCTTAACAATATTAAATCTTCTGATCTATGAACATGGGAAGTCTTTTCATTTATGTCCTCTTTAATTTCTTTCAACAATATTTTATAGTTTTCAGTGTACAGGTTCTATACTTCTCTTGTTAAATTAATTCCAAAATATTTTATTATTTTTATATTATTGTAAATGGAATTGTTAGTTTCATTTTCAATGTTTATTATTAGTTTATAGAAATACAATTGATCTTTTATCTTGCAACCTTTCTAAGCTTGTAAATTCCTTAGGATCTTCTATGTAAAAGAGTATGTCTTCTGCAAATAGAGATAAATTTAACATTCTCTTTTCATTCTGGATGCCTTTTATTACTTTTTCTTGTCCAATTGCCCTACCTAGACCCTGTAGCACAAGGTTGAATAGAAATGGTGAGAATGGATATTATTATCTTATTCCTTATCTCAGGAGGAAAGCTTTCAATCTTTAACCATTACGTATGATGTTAGCTATGAGTTTTTCTTAGATAATTTTTTTACCAAGTTGAAGACATTCCCTTTTATTCCTAGCTTTTTGATGATTTTATCATGAAGGGGTTTTCGATTTTATCTGTATATAATACTCTAAGGCACTTTTTTCCACTTAACAGTATATTTCTAAAAACAACTGTATAGTTCTCTCTTATGTGTATATACTTGTGAATATAATTTAGGTGCAAAATTAAATATAACTTTAGGAAGTCAACTTTCCAGATGGTCTTAAACATTCTTTAAGCCTTATGAATTCTATATTGGTTATATATATATATATATATATATGAATACATGAATATATATAGTAATACATGTGAGTTTTATATGTGTGTGTGTGTGTATATTTATATACTCTTCTACAGATGTGGGACAGGAAGAAGTCTAATGATATAGTAAGGAAGAATAAATGATGGAGACATTGAGAGGGAACAAGCGAAAGGAAGGGAAAGGAGGAAGGAAGGAAGGAAGGAAGGAAGGAAAGAAACAGAAAATAAAATTGTTACTGTGTCCAAGCCAAAGAAGAAGAGTGTTTCAAAAAGAAATGAGTCACCAAAGAAGATGAACAGGTGACAGATAAAAACATAAATAATGTTCAACCACATTAATTATTAGAGAAATGCAATTAAAACTCCAGTGAGCAACCCCTGCATACCCACCAGAATGGGTAAAGTTTAAACTAACTATTCTGAGTCTTGTCATGACACGGAGGATCTGAAACTCATACACTGCTGATGGGAATGCAAAATGGTTACCTTGCAGAACAGCTTGGCAGTTTCTTAGAAAGTTAAACATATACTTACCACATGATTCAGCCATTTCACTCCTAGGTATTTACTTATGAGAAATGAAAGCACATGTCCGTACAAAAACATATGTAAATGTTTATAGCAGATTTATTTAAAACAGCTAAGATCTGGAAAAAATCCAAATGTCCACCACCATATGAATAGATAAATAAATTGTGGTATATTTTATAGTGGAATATTGCTCAGCAATACAAAGAAATGAGTTGTTGACATATACAATATGGATGAAGCCAAACCAAAAAAAGAATATATAACTGCATGATTCCATTTATATAAAATTCTAGGAAATGCGTTCTAATCTATAGTTGGAGAAAGCAGAGCAGTGGTTGCTTGAGGAAGTGGGCTGGGTAGGAGGGATGGCTATGGTCTTTATTTTTATTACAGTAATGGTTTCACAGTTGTATACTTATGTCCAAACTTATCTAATTTACTTTATACTTTAATTTACTGTATACTTTGTGTGTTGTTTACTGAATGTCAATTATACCTAAATAAAGCTATTATATTTTAGGAGGAGGAGGAGGAAGAAGTTGAATTAAATGTAGAGGGAAGAACAAGAAGAGCAGGAATTAAAATTAGGCTATTTTACATTCTCAGAAGTTCATTGCTGACTCTGAGGGAGCTATTCTAATGGGGTTGGAGTGAAAGCCAGACTACCAGAGTAGAGAAGTAAGAGAATGATATAAATGTAGAAGCAGAGAATATTTACAGTTTCTGCATTAGCCTGCTAGGGAAGCCATACCAAAATAGTATTGCCTGGTAGCTTAAACAACAGAAATTTATTTATTTATTTATTTATTTATTTTTATTAATTTTTTTTTTAATTTTTTTTTTCTTTTCTTTTTTTTTAATAAATTTGTTTATTTTAGTTGGGGGCTAATTACTTTACAATATTGTAGTGATTTTTGCCATACACTGACATGAATCAGCCATGGGTTTACATGTGCTCCCCATCCTGAACCCCCCTCCCACCTCTCTCCCCACAGAAATTTATTTTTTCACAGTTCTGGAGGCTACAAGTCCAAGATTAAGGAGCCAGCATGTCAGTTTCTAGTAAGAGTTCTTTTCCTTGCAGATGGCCACATTCTCACTGTCCTCACAAGGCAGAAAGAAAGAAAGTCCTGGTGTCTCTTCTTCTTCTTATACCTTAGGGTCCTGCCCTTTGACATCATCTAACCCTAATTGCCTCCCAAAGGCCCCATTTCTAAATACCATCACATTGGGGGTTGGGGCTTCAATGTAAGAATTTATGAGGAGACGCAAACATTTAGTCCATCATAACTCTTTAAGAAGTTGGGTCAGAATTAAAAAAGAAGCTTGAGGGGTAGGAGAATTAAGAACAAAATAGATATAATCATATTTGTAGGAAGGGACTGGAAAAGAAATTGAGGTTAGAAACAAAAGATCATCATAGTTGGTATTTTCAATGCAGTTGAGGGAGTCAAGGAATTAAGAGTTCAATTTAGCAGTTTCTATTGTCCAGGCATGGTGGTAAGCTAAGTGATAGATGAGCCTGGACTCATGGAATACTCTGAACAGCCCTAGGAGATAGAGGACATTACCCTTTCTTTCCAGGTGAAGAAACAGGCTGATAGGTTAAGGGACAGAGCCAAGATCACCTGCTGAGGGTCAGTACTGGGCTCTGATTACTGAGCTTGTTTTCTTTCCTCTTAGCTCACTCATATCCTTTCTAAGGCCCCTTGTGTCTTCTGAACTAGTATATTCTACTATTTCCAGGAGACTGGGATAGCCCAAGAGTCTTCAGAAAAAATCAAGATGGAAACTTTAGACTTTTTAACTCAAGATTTTTTTTCTTTTGCCTCATTTTCCTTTGCTTCAGTGATTCAGCTGTGGAAAACTTTCTTTCTTTGAAAAAGAATGGGCTTTCCTTTGAAGGCTTAATGTTTTTCTTTTAGTTAGTATTTTAGAAAAATGTAAAAGAATCCCATCTATCTTTTCTTGTAGGTCCGTAAATAATAGGAATATTGAAAGGTACACATTTCCCTTTTTTTCTTTCCACTCTTCCTTCCCCTCTTCCCTACCATCCCTCCACCTTTCCCTCCTTCATTATTACACTGTACAGGACCACCTCCATATACAGCCCACCTCCATCTGCTTAGGCTATACCAGAATGGCACCCTGAGATGATTTTTCAGATCTTGTACCCTGAGGTTCATCAGCTGTATTTCTTGAGAGGCCCCTATACAAAGCACTCCAACTAGCCAACTTGTAAGATGGAGAAATTTTTCTGAGAGCACCGTAGACAACTCTGTTCTGGAAATAGTCACACTTAGTGCCTCACCCTTTCATTGTACAAAGTGGTGTCTCTTCCATGTGCTCCCATACTTTTTCTCTCTTCTTCTCTCCCTTCCACTCTCTCTCACCCCTGGGGTACCCAGCCATTTACATGTATTTGGGATCAGTTGTGGCTGTTAGATAATTTTACTGGATTTGTATTCTGTAATAATTACAAATACTCTGAATAACTGAGGCATACCAATGACACTCTAGTCTAATCCTGGCAAATTTAGAATGAGAAAGAAAATGACAGGCAAAGCTTCTGTACTCCTCAAGATGCCATTAATCTGACACATGGCCAGAGTTCAAGTGTCCTAAATCCACATTTCCAATGTGTGGATGGGAGATTTAAGACCAATGGGTCTAGTCAAGAGGACCCTTACAGGGACACATCAGTCCAGGGACCCCTACAGTTCAGACCAGGAAGGCACGAAGGAACACTGGGAGTACAAACACTGGGCCAGGCTATGAAGTTTGGGAGTGGGGAGGGACTGCTGATGCATGCTTTAGGCACAGTGTGGTCCCCAACAAGGATGGTGACACAGCAGCATGCCCAGTGAATATAACAGAAACACTTAAGTGAGGACCATAGAAGCAGAGTTACCTGCTCGCCGGCTGCAGTGCCCAGTTTGCAGCCCCAGGTGCTCCTGTCAGTCAGAAGTTCTCAAGTTGTCTTCTTGTTGTATGTGCACTCATCTCCTGCCTTGGGCTCACATGCCTCTGTTCACTGTCAGGGCTCCAGAGGCTTTCGTGCCTATTCAACTAGAAAAGGTGGGGCTGCGGGACATGATGCTGAATGCCTTCCTCCTCAGGAAACAAGCCATGGCTGACAGAATGAAAAACCTTGTGAGTATAGTAAGAAGGGCTCCCTAAAGATATCATCATCTTTTACATTTGAGCAAGTAAGAAATTCTTAACTTGGAACCTGTTGCTTTCAGCCTATTTGGATCAAACCATTGAAAATATAAAGAACTGAAAAAGAGAGTTCAATAAGAAATAGGAAGGAAGTCAAGCTAATTGCAGTCTAGTTTTTAAAATATGTACATTTTTCCAAGGGCACATTATGCTTTGTTACTTCCTAAACAGAAAGAGTTTCAGTACCTACTTGGAAACATTTGATGGTTCCTGAGTGACCCACAGGTGCTTAGGAGGTTTAGACAGGGTGAGCAAGGACATTTACCATCTATAATTCACCTGTTAGGTTGGTGACATAACCACTGTGTTTTTCAGACACTAAGACCATGTTTCTATTTAAGGGTTTTATACTAACCTAACCTTTGGGTTGCCATTTCCTTCTCCATAAAATTTAAACCTTTAGTCAATTAAAAATGTTGCTTAATTTTATGAATATTATTTCATTGTTCATTACTTTTATGATGAGGAAGTCCTTAGGCTAATATATAGTTATTTGGGAATGAAATGATGAGGTTTATAATCTCTAGGCTTTGTCCTTTTATGACTGAAAAGGAAGGTCTTCAATTTACCTAATCCAGTTCTACAAATTGGATATGATGGAAGCTAGGCCTTCTAGATTACTGTTCAGCAATGATGTGGGCAGACAACTCCTTCTGATAATTACTTAAGTAAATTACTGTGATACATAAATTACTCTTTATAATATTAAAAAAAATACTGACCAAGTGAAAATGTGTTAGCTCATTAACTGCTCTTCAGGAATATCTGATGCCTATCAGATTAGAAAGGATTCAGGCAGGATAATTGTCGGTTTTGTCAAGGTCTGGGATTTTAGCCTACTTATAAGCTAATAAGGTAGCCTGTTACTGCCCTGAGGATGCTGACAGAGAACACTAGACTCTTAGGTCAGAGAAAAAGAACTTTGTTACTCACAGCAGAGCCAGCATCATGAGCCTCACGTTTGTGTCATTTCCCTTTGCCTCCCAAGTCCCACAGGGGCAACATGGAGGAGCCGAGGTTATACACAGTTTTGTGTCACAGTTGAAGAATATTGAGTTTAGGAATCTACTTCTATTATAGCAAACTTGCTCTATTTTCTGGAGGGAGACATTACCTCATCCCTCCAGACTGCTCTCTGCAAACATAACCCTGAGAAATGGTTCAGGTAAAGAATCGTCAGGGTGCTGAATTCTTGGTGTACTCACAAGATGTGCAGGAGTAGAAAAGACCCACAGGGGGAGTACCTCCCAATAAATAGGCTGACCTTCAGAAAGAACATCTCAACTGTGTGATCTTCTCCCACTTTAAGTTGGCTATAAGTTTGTGCACATGTATTAGCTTGGGGAATTCTTATAGCCAATTGTCTAACAGGAAAACTGTCATTCTCTTTTATCACAGGATGAAATTGGGAAAGTCAAGAGAGATATTATAGTTGAATATTGCCAGAAGTGAGTATAGTATATGTAAACTATACATTCTGATTTCTGACTCTGAACTCAATAAACAGCAGTATTATATAGAAATCTGGACAATTAGTTAGTGGGTTTGTGTTTAAATAAGCTTATTTAACGGTCCTATTGTTGTTGTTCAGACGCTAAAGAAAAGAAAAGAAAGAAAGTGAAGTTGTTCAGTCGTGTCTGACTCTTTGCGACCCCATGGACTGTAGCCTAGGTGGCTCCTCCATCCATCCACAGGATTTTCCAGGCAAGAGCACTGGAGTGGGTTGCCATTTCCTAAGTCATGTCCAGCTCTTTGCAACCCTATGGACTGTAGCACAGTCCTTCACCAAGCTTCCCTGTCCTTCACCATCTCCCAGAGTTTACTTAAACTCATGTCCATTGAGTCGGTGATGCCATCCAACCACCTCATCCTCTGTCGTCCCTGTCTACTCCTGCCCTCAGTCTTTCCCAGCATCAGGGTCTTTTCCAGTGAGTCAGCTCTTCACATCAGGTAGCCAAAGGATTGAAGTTTCAGCTTCAGCATCAGTCCTTCCAATTAATATTCAGAGTTGCTTTCCTTTAGAATTGACTGGTGTGATCTCCATACTGTCCAAGGGACTCTCAAGAGTCTTCTCCAGTACCACAATTCAAAAGCATCAATTCTTCAGTGCTCATCCCTCTTTATGTCCAACTCTTACATCCATATATGACTACTGGAAAAACCACAGTTTTGACTAGACAGACCTTTGTCGGCAAAGTGATGTCTCTGCTTTTTAATACACTGTCTAGGTTGGTCATACCTTTTCTTTCAAGGAGCAAGCGTCTTTTAATTTCATGGCTGCAGTCACCGTCTGCAGTGATTTTGGAGCCCAAGAAAATAGTCTGTCACTGTTTCCACTGTTTCCCCATGTATTTGCCGTGAAGTGATGGGACCAGATGTCATGATCTTAGTTTTTTGAATGTTGAGCTTTAAGTCAGCTTTTTCACTCTCCTCTTATACCTTCATCAAAAGGCTCTTTAGTTCCTCTTTGCTTTCTGCCATTAAGGTGGTATCATCTGCATATCTGAGGTTATTGATAATTCTCCCAGCAGTCTTGATTCCAGCTTGGGCTTCATTCAGCCCGGCATTTCGCCTGATGTACTCTGCACATAAGTTAAATAAACAGGGTGACAGTATACAGCCTTGACATGCTACTTTCCCAGTTTTGAGACAGTCTGTTGTTCCATGTCTAGTTCTGACTGTTGCTTCTTGACCTGCATACAGGTTTCTCAGGAGGCAGGTAAGGTAGTTTGGTATTCCCATCTCTTTAAGAATTTTCCACAGTTTGTTGTGATCCACACAGTCAAAGGCTTTAGTGTAGTCAATGAAGCTGAAGTAGATGTCTTTCTGGAATCCCCTTGCTTTTTCTATGATCCAGTGAATGTCGACAAGTTGATCTCTGGTTCCTTTGCATTTTCTAAATCCAGCTTGTACATCTGGAAGTTCTAGGTTCACATACTATTGAAGCCTAGCTTGAAGGATTTTGAGCATTATTTTGCTAGCATGTGAAATGAGTATAATTGTGTGGTAGTTTGAACTTTCTTTGGCATTGCCCTTCTTTGGGATTGGAATGAAAACTGACCTTTTCCAATCCTGTGGCCACTGCTGAGTTTTCCAAATTTGCTGTCATATTGAGTGCAGCATTTTAACAGCATCATCTTTTAGAATTTGAAATAGCTCAGCTAGAATTCCATCACCTCCACTATATTTTTCATAGTAATGTTTCCAGGATGAAAGCAAATTGAACTGTCCTCTGACACACGGAGGAAGCAGCATCAGAAATGACAGATAAGAGGCACTTGGAAGAGGTTCATGCCTGTGTGTTCAGGCAGTAGCAATCTGACCAAGTCAGAAGTTTCTTCTTGACAGAAGTCCTCTATTCTCTTTGTATTCACGAAAAAAACTATACTTCAGTGCTTTGGGTAAATCAGTGTCCTTCTGTACTTCTCTGATAGAGAAATATATATATATGTATGCTACTGCTGCTGCTAAGTCGCTTCAGTCGTGTCCAACTCTGTGCAACCCCATGGACTGTAGCCTACCAGGCTCCTCCGTCCATGGGATTTTCCAGGCAAGAGTACTGGAGTGTGGTGCCATTGCCTTCTCCGATATATATGTATAGAATGATATTAAGTGATAAGAGTAGAGCTGCTTCTATACTTCCTTAGCATGCCTTATCCAGTTTTCCAAATGTTCTTAATTCAGCCTACCTAGAATTCACTCACTTGGATGGAGGAGTTGGCATACGTTTGTTGTAAGTGACCACATTTCCTTTAAGGAGAAGAAGAGGGTATTACATAGTTACATATCCTCCAAGAGTGAGCAGAAACACCCTATAGGGTGAAGTTGCCTCCCTCCTTACTCTTTCCCTTATGGCATGGCACAGAGTTTAGTGCTGAGTAAGAGTAATACTTAATAAATATGACCACAGAACAGAAAGATATAAGGGAATTGAAAGACCACTTGTATCAGACCACTCTTTTGCTCCCTTATCATTCATGAATTAGTCAACCATTGTTTGTTCAGTGCTTACTTAGTATCAAGCACTTTGCTATGTACACTGGAGTTGCAAAGGTAAATATGTCATTGACTCTGGTCAAGATTAGCTAAAGATGAAGGGACAGAGTTGAGGAATGAGGGTCATGGATAGAGGTCCTTGCCTTATTCCTAAAATAAGGAGTTGGGTTATATTAAGAATAAGAAATATTTTATTTTAAATATAGATTCCAACAACGTATTAGTGTCCTGCTAAGGATTCTAAGATACCCCAAGCTTGTGAGATTGTTGTGATTGATTGGCATGACCATGGTCAAGGAAAGGGAGAAAGGAGGCCTCCCTTCTTGTGTTTGCCATCTCCTTGGCTAGAAGAGTCCCATATATTCTATAGGTTTAAAATTCTAAGATGGTACTTAATCCTTAAAGGGCTGAAACTACTGTTTAATTTTAGCAGAGACACCATGCCCCTAAACCAGAACCTAAATAGAAGAGGGGCCAGGGGAAGCTCTCCTCCAAAGAAGGATGCCCCTTGAGGGCTCTGTGCTCTTCATGGCTCTAGAGGAGACTTGTGTCTGGAGACTAGGCTGACACTTGGCCATATTCCCAGGAGCAAGGAGTAGTGGTGTTGGCTGATGGGTGATTGAAGAAGGGACAAAGAGAGGACACTAATACTCAAGCCCTTACTGTATGACAGGCAGATCCACCACTCTCCCACATGGCTGCTTAATGAGGATTATAAGAAAGTACTGTTTCCTCTAGGCAGGGGTAGTCCCATGCCAGGGTGCAGGATTCAGCAAGTCAAGTATAGGCTGGATTTTAGCTACTGCTCACTGAACAATGGTACATGGTAGCCTTGGTACCAAGAGCTGTATAGCAATGAATTAAAAATGGTTCTTGCCCTTTAGACAAGGGGAAATAGACAATGACCAAACGTTGTGATAAAGAATAAAATTAAAGTATAATGAAAGAACCCACCAGGAAATATTCAATATTATCTGAAGGATCAGGGAGGTGGGGATGAAGAACTAGGTGGGCTTCAGGAAAGGGGGTACACTTAACCTGGATCTTGAAAAGACTAGTGTTTCAGGTGGACAAGGAAAGAAATTCAGTTCAAGCTGGGAGACACACATAGATATGAAACAGCATATCTCATGATATGAGATAGCCATGTGGATCTCCCAGTGGCTCCTGTTCCAGGGTATATGAGGATGAGTTGGGGAAGCAGAATGGATAGTGCAACGGGCAAGATCCAGAAGTCTGCTCTTTGTCCTTCAACAAACAGGCTTCCTTGGCAGCTCAGATGGTAAAACATCTGCCTGCAATGCAGGAAACACAGGTTCAATCCCTGGGTCAGGAAGATCCCCTGGAGATGGAAGTGGCAACCCACTGCAGTATCCTTGCCTAGAGAATTCCGTGGGCACTGGAGCCTGGCGGGCTACAGTCCATGGGCTCGCAAAGAGTCGAACATGACTGAATAACTAACACTTTCACTTTCAAACAAGGAGAAGGGGGGCAAGATGATTGTTGGTGACCATTTAGGAACCTACTGAAACTGCACAGACAGGAGATGTTTAGGGAAGTTAAATCAGCTAGGTGCTGGATTTAATGCAGAGCTGAGTGAAGAGAAGGAAGAGGAATCTAGGATGTTACCCAGAGTCTCTGGCTTGTGAATAAAAAGATAATAGTCCTGCTGTTGTTTAATGGGTACAGAATTTAAGTTTTGGAAGATGGAAAAAAATTTTTTTCTGGAGATAAATGGTGATGGGTTGCAACAACAGTAAAAATGTACTTAATGCCACTGAAATGTACACTTAAAAACAGTTAAAATGGTAAATTTTATGTTATGTATGTTTTATCACATTTTTTTAATGGGGGGAGAAAAAGAATGGTCATGCCATTAAGAGGAGAGATGTGGAGGGGGAGATAATGAGTCACAGCTCAGAGGCACCAGCTATGAATTTCTTCCCTTGGTCTCCCAACAAGTCTCAGACTCTTCTTATTCTAGATGTTCTCCACTTTCACATACTTCCATTCCTCCACACATCCATCATAGCATCATTCTTGCAGGTCTAGCTGCCTCTGGAATGTAAAATCCTTGAGGGCAGAGCCTATCTTCACTTCATATCCTGGGTGTGTACCTCTGCCTTGGACCTTGGTTTGAAAGAGAGGATAGGGAGTGGGGAATGAGCCCTCAGGAAGTGGAGGCAGTTCCAACCCCTTTGATTCAATTATGAAATAGTAGACCATGTCATCATCTGCTGCTAGGAATCTGGTATGAAGCTTAAGGAAGATGTGGAGTTACTGAAAAAAGGAAATGGACATGAGAGCTGATCAAAGGAAAGAAACCCAATTTTTCCTGGCGTGACACAGCTCAGACTGGAAACGATTTATTTGTTGCATCAATAAAATTAGCGGTGTGATTTCCTCCAGCTGTGCTCAGCAGCATGCGACTAGAAGCAGAAAGCAGACTAGCTAGAGGGATCCAGAGTTGGGGTTTTACTAGATAGATGGGCTGTAAGTACAAAGAAGTAAAGAATTGAAAGTCCTGGTGTAGTTCACGTGACCAGCTGTGCTCATTGTTGATTGTCAGTGTTTCTTTGGAGCACCTTTGAACAAATAACAGAGATACGACGAGATTAAGCTGGTTTTGATCTACTCCAGGACAGGATAATCTGACTTTTTGGTGGCTGAAATAAGAGAAGTTCTCCAAGCTAACACCACCATGCTTTGTTTCTGAACTTCAAATTACCTGATTAAGACCCTGAGGCTTGAGACTAACCCAAGTAGAGTTTTAGAAATTTTAAGTTTCATATTCAGAATGTTTGATATGGAAAATATTAGACCTCAGTTAAAATGAATTACATTTTATTTTAGGAAATGAAATGGGTCATCTGAATCTCTCCTAAGGACCCGGAAATAATGACAATCAAAAAATACCCCAGTGATTTCCAAAATGCTCTCTAGAAGGTGAAACCCTCCCATTGAGAGTCCTTGCTATAGACAGTGGAGTGTGAATGGAAACTGTGCACAAGAGAGCTATGGGGTCAGTAGGACCTGAAGGGTATAGAAGGAAGCATCTAAAAACCCTGGATTCTGGTTTTGAGGACTTGGAGGTTATGGTTCTCCCAACACAGGATGAAGCCCAGGATCGGGCTGGGGGTGGGGGTGAGGAGTTCAGTTCTTGCCTTTTTTGACTGAGGTGGTCTGAGGCATTGCCAGCCAAGGTGGAGCAAGTTGGAACTGAGGAACTGTGCAGGGGCTTCAGAGGAACTGGCCAGGTTCTATACCCCAGGCCAGGTAGTAGGTAACTGGGCTTCTGTGAATCCTTAAACCAGACATATATGAATTATGTTTGTAACAAAAAACTGCTATAGTGGTGCCTAAGAAATAATCAAGTTTTGAGTTGGCCAAAAACTTCATTCAAGTTTTTGTAACATCTTATAGGGAAACCTGAACCAACTTTTTGGCCAACCCAGTATTTGAATAGGGGCTTCCCAGGTGGCAGCTAGTGGTAAAGAACCCTCTTGCCAATGCAGGAGACTTAAGAGATGTAGGTTTGATCCCTGGGTTGGGAAGATCCCCTGGAAGAGGGCATGGCAACCCACTCCAGCATTCTTGCCTGGAGAATCCCATGGACACTGGAGCCTGGCAGGCTACAGTCCGTGGGGTCTCAAAGAGTCTGACCCAACTGAAGCAACTTCGCATAATATAGGAAGGAGGAGGGAAAAGAGGGCCAGAGTCTGGAGAACTTGACAGAAAACTGGCGGGGAAGGAAGGAAAACAGAGGCTGGTCTCCGGAGCCTGAATTCTAGAACTGGGCAAATCTGTGCTTAAATCTCAATTTCTTCTCTTACAAGTTGGTTAGGCAAGATCTTTGTAACCTGGTCAGTCAGTCAGTCAGTTCAGTCGCTCAGTCGTGTCCAGCTTTTTGCGACCCCATGGACTGCAGCATGCCAGGCCTCCCTGTCCATCACCAACTCCAGGAGTTTACTCAAACTCATGTCCATTGAGTCGGTGATGCCATCCAACCATCTCATCCTCTAATCTGGTAGGGCCTCCGTTTTCTCCTCTGTGAACCAGGAACAGCATAAGAACGTCCCAAGGTTGTCATAAGAATTAAGTGAGAAAATTGTCACCCCCAGTATGGTGTCAGCACCTAATTCATGCCCTCTCTGCTTCCTTTCTTATCACACCTTTCCCTGCGTCTGTGCCCACACCTTCCTCCCAACACAGCTGAGGCTAAAACCAGCCCAACTGCTCTTCTCTGGCTGAGTTATTTATAACTGTGTCCCCTTGTGAGCTGCCTGAAAAGGAGTCTTGCTGCCCTCTGGCTTAGACACTGGATGTGTGTGTCACTGCAATGCGGGCTCTGGCGCTGCGGCTGTAGGGCGAAGGTATAAATAGTTCACACCGGGAGCCCCTTTTGCAGAGAGAAACGCTGTACTACCGGAGCTCTCTTCTCATACCGCAGGAGTTTTCAGCCCCGGCCACGACGTTTGCTGTCTGCTGATGGGAAAGTCTTCCTCAACTTATGGTTCATACCCCATCCTTCTGAAGTGCTGGTTATGTTCAAAACTCTGCCAGAAAAGGTTTGTATTTTTTTATGTGTGCCAGAATGGAAACTGGTTGTTTTTATGTCCCACAGTTAAACATGTCAGTTTCAGAGAATATCTCTTGTTGGGTTTTTTCCCCAGGAACATTTAATAACTGAAATCTCTCAGCTTCTCATATTTTTGCTTGCTTTATTATAATTTCCCTTGTGCCTTGTTATTTCATAGTTCTGCTTCTCCGTGGTCATTACTGAACACTAATGGAGCTTCTGAGACTCCTTATTAATCCTTAATTTCCTCCCCAGCTCCAAGAAAACCCCACCCTGATGTGCTGAAGCTGAAGCGAGGTTGAGATCACACTTAATCACAGTAATTAGCTGGTTCCTGTTTTTTGAGGAGTTCCTTTAAGTACCTCATTTAGTGATAAAGGGTTAACCATTAAAAAGAATAGACATAGAAATACATAATGCATTCAAGTATTAACTAAATAAAATGCAGTGTTGAAAATGGCAATTTGGGAACATTCTGATTTTCCTTTGTAAGTGAAAACCTGTTTAGCAATCTAGGTTTCTCACCCTTTCCCCCCACCCCCAACTTTTTTGAGGTGTGGGGCTTCCCTGGTGGCTCAGATGGTGAAGAATCTGCCTGAAATGCAGGACATCCTGGTTCAGTCCCTGGGTCGGGAAGATCCCCTGGAGAAGGGAGTGGCAAGTCACTCCAGTATTCTTGCCTGGAGAATTCCATGGACAGAGGAGCCTACATACAGTCCATGGGGTTGCAGAGTCAGACATGACTGAGCAACAAATACTTGCTGCTGCTGCTGCTGCTGCTAAGTCGCTTCAGTCATGTCTGACTCTGTGCGACACTGTAGACGGCAGCCCACCAGGCTCCTCTGTCCCTGGGATTCTCCAGGCAAGAATACTGGAGTGGGTTGCCATTTCCTTCTCCAATGCATGCAGGCATGCTAAGTCGCTTCAGTTGTGTCCGACTCTGTGCGACCCTATGGACAGCAGCCCATCAGGCTCCTCTGTCCACGGGATTCTCTAGGCAAGAATACTGGAGTGGGTTGCCATTTCCTTCTCCCAACTAATACTTATTGAGGTGTAATTAACAAATAAAATTGTATATATTTAAATTGTACAGCATGATGATTTGACATACATTATAAAATGATTACCACAGTTAATACATTCATCACCTCACATAGTTACTTTTTTTGTTTTTTGGAGGTGAGAATGCTTATCCAACTCTAACAAAATTTCAAGTATACAACACAGTGTTATTAACTATAGTCACCATGCTGTACATTAGATCCTCAGAACTTATTTATCTTATAAATAAAGTTTGTACCTCTTGACCATATCGCACCATTTCCCCCATCCCCTTGTAACCACCTTTCTGTAAGTTTGACCTTCATTTTTAGATGCTACATATGAGTGAGATCATACATTGTGTCTTTCTCTACGGCTTAGCATAATGTCATTCAAGTTTACCCATGTTGTTGTAAATGGCGGTTCTTTTTTATGTCTGAATAATATTCCTGTGTGTGTGTATGCTTGTGTGTGTGACATTTTCTTTATCCATTTATCCATACACTGGACACTTAGGTTTTTCCATATCTTGGCTATTGTGAGTAATGCTACATGGAAGTGCAGATAATCTCCTTAATATATCGATTTATTTCCTTTGATATATCCCCAGAAGTGGGTTTGCTGGATCATATATGATAATCTTACATGCAACAGAATGAAACTGGATCCCTATCTTACACCAATCACAAAAATTAACTTCAGGTGGATTAAAGACAACTGTTAAGACTGGAAACTATAAAATCTTAGAGGAAAACCAGGAAAAAACTCTTTGACACCAGTCTTGGCAATGATTTTTTTGGATACAACAACAAAAGCATAGGTAACAAGAGCAAAAATAAACAAGTGAGATAATATCAAACTAAAAATCTGCTGGCAAAGGAACAAATCAATGGAAGGAGAAGGCAACCTACATAATGAGAGAAAATATTTGCAAACTATATATACCTAAAATATGCAAGGAACTCACATAACTCAATAGCAAAAGCAAGAACAAAACAAAGAAAAAAATTTTAAACTTATCTGACTTTAAAATGGTCAAAGGACCTGAATAGACATTTTTCCAAAGGAGACATACCAATGAACAACACATAAATGAGAAGGTGTTCAACATCACTAATCATCAGGGAAATGCAAATCAAAACTGTGATGAGATATCACCTCACACCTGTTAGGATAGCTGTTATTAACAAAAGACAAGAGAACAGCTGTTGGTGAGGTTGTGGAGAAAAGGGAACATTTGTACACTGTTAGTAGGAATGATGATTGGTGCAGCCATGATGGCAAACAGTGTGGAGATTCCTCAAAAAATTAGAAATAGAACTACACTTTACTTCATTTATTCACCATGAAAAAATTTTTAGGGCTTTTAAAAAATATAAAACTGCTACTTTCTGCAGTTAAGTCATAATTTTTCTCTTTTCCTTTGCTGAATGTTGATATTTAAGATCCATTGTTTGTTTTTTAGTCTTGTGTTTAAACTATGTTGATAAGTAGTTATGTTTTCCTTACAGGTAAGAAGAAATAACAGCCCTCAGGGCAATGTTGTCTGAATATGAGTCCCTGCTAGGAATTTATTTGTGAACTTTGTAATTCATTGATCATTGGTAATACAATCATATTTTGATGTGTGGCCACTAATGGCTTTAAAGAAAGAGAAACACATTGTTTTAATTCCCCAGCAGGAGTTACCTTGTCAAAAGACATGTATAACCTGAGTTCATGAAAAGCTTGTTGTTCATTTTTTCAGATACTATCCTGTAGCTATTATCATGTATTATTCTGTGAAAACATTTATTTAAAAATTCTTAAATATATTGTCCCTAATCAATGCTCATATATTTTTTGTATCCCCTTAGAAATTTCTTTAAGCTTATTTCTTTGTATTGATTTTACTCACAGGCAGCTTTTAGAGCCTTAAAGCTAACTCTCCAGCTGATAGCCCCTCTCCATGACATTGTGGCCTACCTTTTCAGTTTTGCTAAACTTGGAAATTGTCCAGCATGTTTTGAATTTCCTCTGAGTCCTAACCCTTTGAGAGGTGACTGGGGAGGAACTGAAGGTATTGGTAAGTGATTAAAGGTGATTAAAATTGCCTTCAATATTCAGTTGAAATTCCATGACGCCCCCCTCCCCCGCCTTTTCTTTTAGCTTTATTGAGGCATAGTTGAAGAATAAAATTTGAGTGAATAATGTAATAGTTGATATACATATGCAGTATACACTGTGGAAGGATTTCCCCCATCTAATTAATTACTGTGAAGCCCTTAATGCTCAGAAAGAGAGAAAGAGAAGTCACTCAGTCACGTCCGACTCTTTGTGATCCCATGGACTATAGCCTACCAGGCTCCTCCATCCATGGGATTTTCCAGGCAAGAGTACTGGAGTGGGTTGCCATTTCCTTCTCCAGGGGATCTTCTCAACCCAGGGATCGAACCCAGGTCTCCCGCACTGCAGGCAGACACTTTATTGTCTGAGCCACCAGGAATGCTCAGAAAGACAGGACTAAAATATTTCCTCATAAATGACAGAATGGCAAAGGGAAAGTCCCATCATATACTGTCTCCAAACTGATTGATTCCATATTTGTTGGCTAAACCACGAAGTACGCCAAGTCAGAATTTGGGGGCCTGGGGTTTTGCCCTGCCTCTGTCACTTAGATTACTGGAAGCTGGGCTCTTTACTCTCTGGGTCTCTGTTGTCATCTGTAGAATAAGAGTGATGATACCTGTCTTAGAAGGTTGTTCTGTGGATTAGAATCTGTAAAAAGTTTAGAAGGATGTACAAGTACCCTTTAAATACTAGTTTGCCTTCATTCCCTTTCCCCTCCTGGTCTTCCTGAACTAGTATGACAAGGTCAAAGCCAAGTATTCACTGTCAAAAGCTTGCAGACAGCCCTTAGGTAGTTTACAATGACCCAGTTGGTAGTCCTGTTAGTAAGAAAAATTGAGGCTTTAGTTTTATCTGCCCATTGCTAATCCAGGAACTCCAACTCAGCACGATTTCTCAGATAAACACATGAGATAAAGACACTGAGATGCTTAGTAAACTAGACTTATCAAAAGCGGTGAAACTAATCTTACTATTTTAATAATTTGACTCCCATCCAAACTATGTCATTAGTCATGTAAATATTAATTAATTGATAGCAATATATTATAACATAGTAGCCAAGGATTTTAAAGTGTGAGAAGAGACAAAACAATGAGGTAACATGCCTATTTAAACCTAAGTGATCTTAAAACAAATGTGATATAATTTGAATCTATTCCTCTCTGGTGAGTGCATTGAGGAAGTGTTTGTGGGAGATTCTGACTTGTTCCAGGAGGAAGATTGATGCCTATATCTGAGGAGAGCCAGCATGAAGGAATGGGGTTGGTGCTGCCCCAGAAAGAAAGCTCAGAATCACTGCAGGCCTACTAGCAAGTCTTCAATAAGCATCAAGAAATTACAGAAGTTCCAAAGCACTCTTAGCTCCTTTCCTTTTGCTAATCTGGGGACTGTTGTAAAAGGGGTTTACTCAGAAAATAAACTAAAATGCTCTCAGTAGAGTTGGATGTTGGGAGGGTATGGAGCTGGACGTTAGTTGAGGAAAAGAAGAAAGGAGGATAGGCCAGGAAAAATGCCACCCCCACCTGGAGAAGGGAAGACAAGTGTTACATGGAGATGAGAAAGAGCCAGAGCTGTGTTTCCAGAAGTCCCTGCATAGGAAGTTCTATAGCAGCTGGGAGGGGAGAAGCCCACAAGGAAGATGATCTGGGGGGACCTGCCCCCACTTGAATCAATGGAGAAAAATAGGAGGGCTTGTCCTGGAGGAGGACGAAAAGAGGATGCTGGCGAAGGTAACAGGCAGGACTACATGTGGCCAGTCCAGAATGATGAACCCACCAGTGCAACACTGAGGGATAGTAGGAAATAAGGCCCAATTGTTGGGGGCCTAGAATTGAGGAGGAAGGAAATTGGTTTCTTACTATTTATATGCTTATGAACTGGAAACCATTGAAATATCTGGGGGTACAGGCTTTCCGAGGTGTGCAATTAGAGACCTACATGTTGTCATGTTGCCAGTAAAAACATTTGTGCTCCAGGGAGAATGTACAAAGTTTTACATACTTTGCTTTGCTGAAAATAGATAAAAAGCAAACTGAACTAAAATAAATTCCACTGTAAGATAATCATCTTTTTTAAAGGCTAGGCTGCTTAGTTCCTGGCCTGTTTCCCAGAGGAGGCAAGGAGAACTAAGGTGAAAAGATGAGATGGATCGTTCATATACCCACCCAACTCCTTTTAGCCGTTTCGGAATTATTTGAAGTTAGATAAAAGGACTTAGGTAGACTTATGTACTTAAAAAAATTTTTTTTAAAGAAACACTTCAAATTTCAGCTGTGGTCTCCCGCTTGACAGAGGAAGCAGCTCTTACACACTGTGGACTAGTTCTGTGGACCCTGCCAACTTCTCTCCTTCCCTGAAGGCCAGCAACTAACTCCCTTTGGAGTCAATGTGAGGCAGAGGATGTAATCAGAATGTGGGAGTTTACACTGTGATTTCCTTGTAAAGGATTAGGAGACCAAAGAAACCCAGACACTACACACTGAACTTAGGGCTTCAGGAACTTTTGTTCCTGAACTTTTTGTCAGGTACTGGCTTTGAGTATTCACATGGAGGCTGGGCCACCATGATTCTTCTCTTTCTGATTTCCCACACGGAACCCTCCTGTGGAAAGGCACAAGAAAAGGCTCATTTGTTTCCTAGTGGAGGGTCTCCTCCTTCCCCCACCACCACCCCCCTCAGTGACCACATGCAACCACCTGCCCCATTCTCACAGACAGGCTGCCTTCCCTGCCCATGCCCACCATCACTGCTCCCTCTTAGCAATGTGACCCCACAGAAAAAGGCCAAAATGAGGAGTATTATCAGTGTGTAACTAAGAAAAGGTAGGCCCTCCTCCGTACCTGTATTTTAATGATAATGCCACCGGCCAGCACGTAACAGTTTTGCTGGGAAGTGACCGTGTAAAAGTGCACACACAGCATTTTATAAATAATAATGGAATCAGTGAAAAGAGAAAAATCACGCATAATCCAACTATTCTAACAAGTGAAATAATTTTACTTTACTTCCTTCTAATGCTTGCTCAAATACATTTTACAGAGCTTTAATCACAGGATATGTGCAACTTTATATTCTTTTTTCATTGTCATTGCAGGGGATTATAAACTTTTTCTCCTGGTTACTGCATAGCCTGACAGAGTGTATTGCCTGTAAACCAAGCACATTAGACCTTGAACAAATAAGGCTCACCGACTACCCCTCCTCCCATCTACCACAAAATTCTTTGAGTTCTTGTACAATTTGCTGTGACTCCTCTTCTGGTGGAAGTTTCTTTTTAGCCCAATATGACCATCAGATTTATAAAGGATTCATAAAATGTCTAATGATTGACCCCAATTCTTTTGTGGTTGGAAAAATACCTCCAAAACATTCTTCTGTTATGTGTAAAACATCAAATGGGTATGAACTCTGGACTGCTCATCCTTTTCTAAAGCCAGGAGCCCATATTGCAAGTACATGTTGGCAACCATTCTCAGACCTGGTTCTGCCTTGATCAGGCTCTCGTGGACAGCCTCCCTGTTCTCAGTCACCTGTCTTCCATGCCAGAAACATAGAAAGAGTTCCAATACCAGGCCAGTTAGGGTACAAGGCTGCTCAAGTCTGGGTAAGCTGTTTATATAGCGTGACTTTGGAAATGCTTCATAGGTCTCCCATCTCACTTCTGCCTTGGGCTACAATCAGGGATGGTGATCAGTTTCTACAATGCTTCTCTTAGCATAGCAGGGATGTCCTCTCAAGTAGAAAACTATTACTGTCTCCACAGGGAGCTGATGAGCATTTCATATCAGCCGACATTCTGTAGACCTGGAAATAGGGCCCACCCACCCATCCCACCAGTACTCCTTAAGGACCATGATTTTTTTTTTTTTTCTGTGCTTTCCCATTCTGAGTGGCTCATTTCCTGAACCAATAATAGAGATGCTAGTACAGCCATCTAGACCCAGGCCAGGTTCCTCAAACCAGTATTGAGTACCGTAAAAGGCCCCTAGCTTAAACTTCCATCCTAAACACATATAAATCCTTTAGGATAAGGGTCCAAGGAATAAGCCTATTTAGCATCTCTCACATCTACTCCTGAAATGATGTGAATCTCCTAGAAGGATGTATGTTTGTGTATACATATATGTATATGTATTTTTGCCTCCTTGGATGGTCTTGAGTCTTCTTTAATCCATGAGCCATTGACAGTATGAGTCTATGCCAGGGTTGATTTGAATGGTAGGGCTGTAAGAAATGGCCACTGGTTTATAATAATTTCAAGCCCCTAACAGATTTACTGAGACCTATACCTTTCCCATTCCTTGTAATTTCTCTTTTTCAATCTATTTAGAGTCTATAGCCTTGTATACTTTGAAACTTACCTTCAGCAGTATGTTCTTATTCTGCTGAAAAGCAATGCAAGTTACTATATTCCTGAGGGAGGGAAAAAGGAAGGAAGGAAGGAAGAAAAGATAAATCAGGCCTTGGGTTCTAGAACATAAGGCTTTGCTGATCTTGCAAAATATTTAATTAGTATACTCACAAACAAACAAACAGAAGCCAATTTAGGTAAAAAGTTAGCTTTGGAGGTGAAATGATGGTTCACAGGTTAGCTAGGGTAGCCTGTATTTCAATCTGTTTGACTTAAAATGTCATCTATCTTCTAGGATCTGAACTTCAAGAGCTGCAGAAAATGATTGACAGCCTCCAGAGCCCCCAAGACCCCACTCTGGTGTCCCAGGTCCTTCTCCTCCAAAGGGAGGTTATGTTTCTGCAGTTTGACACTGCAGTGAGGTACCTCATCCGGTAAGGGCTGGAGGGCTATTCCTGTCTAGTAAAGTCTGTGGGGCAGGTGTTTCTGAGTGCTCATGGAGGGAGGCCACTCTTGGCATGATTAGATAATGAGCTTAAAATAGTCAAGGGCACAATCTGATGCAGAGTACTGCAGCTACCAGATGTGTTCTGCTGCAAAGGCTGTCCAGGTGGACTGTATTCTTGTTAGATAATAATATTCTTGATTTTGTTAAATGTGATTCCAGTGTAGTTAGTTTGCATAGCAGACTGTTTTATGGGGAATCATATTTTTTATACTGCTGAAGATTATTCTTCCTACCAAGTTTTATTTTTTTCAGCCCTTAATTACCTTTCTGAAGAACAGAACTTTCACTGCACATCTAAAACCAACAAAATTGACTACCTGAGTTAAATTTATAAATAACTTATTTTACCTCTGGCCTTGTAGGTATTAAACACTCTGCATCAAAAAGAATGTTCGTTGGTTAATGAGTCATGATTGATGAAAAAAAACAGTTTGAATTAAGAATCACAATGTTTCCTGTATAAATAATAAGTTGTACATGGGAAGGGAAGAGGTTAGACCTGAGAGTCCCTGCTTATTCTTAAATTGTCAAAATTAGCTTCATCTGATAAATTCCCAGTGTGAGTATTTAGGGGAATTGAGGGGGTACCTTGGAGGGCAGTACTCTTATCTGTGGATTATAATCATTTCCAACCATTTGGCATGAGTGTCCACAGAGAATAGAAATGTGGAGTTTATACTTAACCTAATCTTTTCTCTTTCTACTCTGCTTTTTCTTTACTCTGAGCATCAAAGGACTCTGGATTTAGAATACAAACTCAGCAGGACAAAAAAATCAGGCTATTTGGTTTTTTGTTTGTTTTTTTTATTGACAGGTTGCTTTGGGAGCTATAGCTTTGTCAAGCAGGTAGGATATAGAGGATCTGACTAATTGTCAGGATGGCCATTCATTAGCCCTATGGGCTCTGAAATCTCAAGTCAGAATTTGCAAGGAATTTACATAGATTGAAGAAATAGGACTATACCCCAAAAATTCTTTTTGAATTTCAGCTCCATGGAGTTCATCTTGCTCCTGTTCTCCCAGGGAAACCACTCTGCTTCCCCTAGGAATTGCTTTTTGGAGCTTTCTCTGCCCTGGCATACTCAGTCTGCAGGAATGGAGGGTCATATGTCCTTTGTCTGGTTTCAGTATTACATAGTCAGTATATTTTTCAGAGGACCTCAGAAGAAACCAGGAGTCCTTCGTTTACAGCATTTCCTCCAGCCCTTTTTTTCTTCAGAGCCCTTTAGGTTATGTGTGTTTGGAGTCACACAGCTAGTAAGCATCAGACCAGGATTAGAACCTAGATGCATTTGACTCCAAAGCCTGAGAACTAGGATGGATGCCAGACAGCAGCAGGATGGATGAAAAGGGAAACTCTGAAGAGAAGACAGGAGGCAGGAGAAAAAGAGAAGTGAAAGATCAATGTCATTCTACTTGAGGATTTTATTAATACTTTGTGCTGAACCTGCTAGCAATAGTCCTTAGATAACCAAAAGAGACAGAAAGCTTGAGGAAGTTCCCTTGCTCTTCCCAGAGCTCGCCAACTCTGGGTAAATATGACTTTTATTCCAGGAAACTTTTTTCTTATGTAAACTGAAGCCTTCTCCAGAATTTGGAAAGAAGGGACTCTAGCCTGAAATGAAAGCAGCATACTTCCATAGACCAGGGGAGGAGAGGCAGGATATAGCTCAAGACAGTGGCCCCATGGAGTCCTCTTTACCTGGCACCTGCTTCACTGTGGCACAGACCAGCTTAGGTTGCCAGGAAGATTTTTGTGACACATGAAAATTCTGAGGAATTCAAGTTTCAGTGTCCAGAAATGGAGGGTGTTTTTGGGAACACAGCCCTGCCTATTCATTTATGGATAACCTCTGGCTGCTCTCACGTTACAACCACAGAGTTGAATAGTTGCAGTAGAGATCATATGCTTCATGAAGCTGAAAATATTTACTATCCAACCCTTTAAGAAAGAGCTTGCCACTCCCTGATTTAAAGGATTGAATTCCTTTGAAATTCAAGAATGGAGAGAAAGAAGAAAAAAAACAAGTTCCTCAGAGGAACTCTATAGGAATAAAATATATGCCTTGAAAAGTGCCACTAATCTGAATGTGTTATTGATGTTCAGAGTGATTACTGTAAAAAGGAGGAGTTTGAGGAAATAAATCAAAGGTACCTTAACTTCCTGCCATAAGCCTTATTTAGGAGTACATCAAGGGATCTCTGAAGAAGCAACACCAATTTTTTTAGTCCTTGAATTTGTGTTGGTTTTCTCTTCATTTTTCAATTTATTTTTAAGCTCATCTATTTTAAGTGTCTCTGAACACACAGATATTAAAGTGTGCTTCAGAGTTATCTGGAGATTTCTGGGAGATACAGAGAAGCCCTCATGTCCTGGTCTCCAGCATCTGAGAAGTGAAGAGCCACTTTTTCCTGGCCTCCTCAGGACTACTTCGCAGCTGTTTTTTGGGTTTTGTTTTCTTTTATATATCCTTGCATCCAGGAAAAAACCTAGCACGTGCTCCATGAATTCCCTGCTCCCTGTGGCTAGAGCCAGTTTACCTGGGATCACACTATGGGTAACTCACACACAAGATGACTGGCGTTCCAGGAAACCCTTGACTGCTTGTGGACAGTAAGGCAACTGGAGTGTGGCAAAACCGTTCAGAGAATGTGAGGCATCTATATTTGTATTTTCGTGGGCTGCTGGGAAGACCAGACTTTACTGGGAGCTGGCAGTTGGCAGGTGTACCACTGGCACAAGCAATGAACTGATCTTTCATTCCTATGGGTTTCCCTCTATCTTGAGTGCTGCTGGCAAGCTGCACTGATTAGAGCTACCCCAGCAGAAGGTGCAGGCCAGGGTTTACCAACTGAGGGTCTGAGTAAGCTATCAGAATAAGCTGTTTTCAGTATTTCTAAAGGCATGATGAAAAAGACATATTTGTCCAAAAGTTTTGCAATAGAGAAAATGTCACATTTCTTTCTTTTTTAAACTGGAATCATAGGAATGAGTAAGATAAGGAGGAGAGGAAACTTGCTTTGGTTGAATAGGGAGAAGTTGCATGACTGCCCCAGGGTCACATGCTTGTTGTAGCAGACCTTACATTAACACAGTTTGTCAGACTCCAAAGCCCTGTTCTTTCCTTTATATCATATTTCTTTATCTCATCCTGCAGCTCAGAGCTTAGGCTAGGTGCTTATGTGGCTTTGAGTTAAAAACAGGAGAATGCTTAATTTGGTTTAAAAAAAAAAACAAAAACTTTCAAAATATGGGGTCCATGGAGAGGAAGGAAATAAAAGAGGATATAGTGCTAAAAATGTTAGGTATCATCTTGAGACTCCTTTCTTTACATGGCATTATTTTGTTCAGCTTCCTAATAAACAGTTCTATTGATAAAGGGGAGGTGGGACCTACCAAGGACAGTGATCTTGACTGAAGAATTAAGAAAGTGGGAATAGGATAACGAGTGATTTGATCAGTAGTGATGCCTAGAATCTGACTGACTCTGGTCTCTCCAGACAGTGTATCATATGCTATGATTCTTTCACTTAGAGTAGCAGTCATATTTACATCTGAACTGTGTTATTTTTTAATAGTCTCCAAGTATGTATAAATTAATAGACCTTGTATGTGTTTGGGGCTCTAAAACTCTCCCAAGAATTGTGGTTGTTTGTGGCCTTTAGTTAAAAACTGCACAAACTTAACAAGATGAAAGAACAAGTCATTGTTCTGTGTTCTTTTATGTGATAATCAATCTAGTGCAATCACAGGATGAGATACAGGAGAGACTCAGGGAAATAAAATTATATTCAGTTCCTAGACACATCCATCATGCCACGTCGCACAGGGCCATGGGTCAGGAGCAAAGAGAGTGCTTAGGCCATGGCCTGGAAAGGCAAGTCAGAGCAGGGGAACATTTTAAGATCTGCTAGTTTGAATAATTCCAGCAGGCTTTGGGCTGTAGTGTCGGTCTCTGTTCTATTCTTAATCGCTCAGTCGTGTCCAACTCTTTGCGACCCCATGGACTATAGCCCGCCAGGCTCCTCTGTCCTTGGAATTCTCCAGGCAAGAATACTGGAGTGGGTTGCCATGCCCTGCTCCAGGGGAATCTCCCTAACCCAGGGATCAAACCCAGGTCTCCCACATTGCAGCAGTTTCTTTACTGTCTGAGCCACCAGGGAAGCCCATGTTGGTCTCTAGTTGTCTGTTAATTAGCCCTAGGATGATTAAATGAGAGGAGTATTGCCTCCTGGGTTGCAGGGATCAGCGGAAGTGTGGCTCAGACTGGTTTGTTTGGGTATCAAAAGCATGCTAGGCCTTCAGTTGTCTTTAAGAATTGGCTACAGAGGGAGGAACAGTCTCTCCCCAGCCAGCAGGGTTTTGTTGTTTTTTTTTTTTTAAAGATGTTAAAACATCATAATAAACTAAAAAGGAATTTTAAAATATGAGCAATACAGTCAAGGATTAAACAATAAGATGTGAACACAGCTGGGCCCAGAGGCTGAGAGAGAGAGAGAATTGTGTGGATTGGTGGGAGAGAAGCACAGGAGTGACATTGAAGGAGTCAACCAGGGAGAGGTTTATTGGAATATTGGGCTTCTGTGCTCTGATTTTGGACTGAAAAGAGATGTTTCCATTAGAATACTCTGCTTTTTAGCACCACTGACTAAAGAAAACAGCACAGCTTAAAAGTTGTAAATATTTTATTCTGGAACCTTACTGAAGACTATAGCCCAGGAGACAATGTGTCAGATAGCTAAGGATCTAATCTGAAGAAGTAAGGGAGGAGCAAGGATATAGAGGAGTTTGGGCCAAACAACAACAATAACAAAAACTCATGTGATCAAACATCAAAGGATTACTGCTAATCACAACAGACAGACATCACAAGTTAATGATTTTAGTGCTTTTCTATGTATGGGGAGATGTAAGTATCTGGACTCATTAAAATTATTTCTTAGCTATGCATCTTATCGAGATCCAGTATCCTGTGTTTTCCTATCCTGAATCCCCGTCAGAGTGCACCATTGGAAGGCAGCTGCATTTGCTGATGGCTTGGTGGCAGGCAGCATTCTTTGTTAACTGGTACGGCAGGCAACATTTTTTGTCTGCATAAGAAAATGGCAACCCAGTCCAGTATCCTTGCCTGGAAAATCCCATGGACGGAGGAGCCTGGCGGGCTACAGTACATGAGGTCACAAAGAGTCAGACACAACTGAGTGACTTCACTTTCACTTTCACTTTCAACATTGTTTTAGGTAGATATATACATCCTGTAAGGGAGGTGTATATGTAGAAAATGCCTTGGGAGTTTAGAGGAAGCTCAGAAGCAGCTAAATAATGAGCTTGGCTTCACTGGGCTCTACTGGGCTGGAAGGTCAGATTCATGTGGGACCCATCTTTGTATCTCAGTTCCTGACACAGTATCCTGTACATAGTAGATGCTTGATGCATCACTGTCACCTGAGTGTTGAGCGAATCATGGGTCTCTTGGCAGGGCGCATTGAGAATCATGAGAAAGCACGTGAACAATATGAGAAACAGGAGAAAATGGTTATATCTATTGAGCGTGAGCAACTCCAAGTTCCATCCTTGAACTATAAGGATAAATCAGTGTTTTTATTCAGCATCTCAGTCTATAACTGTATGCAACTATCTTTTGTTAATTCTCACAAAGGTGTGAAAAGGGTGATATGATTTTTGCACTAGTACAATGGTTTGATATGAAAGTATAGAGCTCCCTTTATCTGTCTTTGAACTTAAGTTAATAAGCCCCTACTTCTTTTTTCAATTCCATGTCATTCAGCCTTATTTAGAATTTAAAGTGGTGAATTTGAGATATAAAATCAATTACTTCAAGATCATCCCCCCTTACCTTTGTTTTAAATGCCTCCTTTTCACCTTGTTGGTGAGGGAAGGATTCTGCCCCAAGATTATGGGGATGACCAAACACATAACTTTAAATACTGGACAAATGAGATCAACAGCAGTTTACTGGTTACATATACTCATAGCCGAGGGGAATAGAACACTGCATGCCATGTAAGGTCACAGAAGATTTGTACTTGTGAACAGAGTGAACAGCTAGGGGCTTGAGAAGAGGCTTTGAGTATTAAGAGGATGTGGTGCCTATTGGTTTCCATAGGAGGATGTGCTTGGTTCATTCGAATAATTTTGTGGTCTGGCTGCTGCTGCTGCTGCTAAGTCGCTTCAGTCGTGTCCGACTCTGTGAGACCCCATAGACGGCAGCCCACCAGGCTCCGCCGTCCCTGGGATTCTCCAGGCACGAATACTGGAGTGCGTTGCCATTTCCTTCTCCAGGGCATGAAAGGGAAAAGTGGAAGTGAAGTCGCTCAGTCGTGTCCGACTCTTAGCGACCTCATGGACTGTAGCCTACCAGGCTCCTCTGTCCATGGGATTCTCCAGGCAAGAGTACTGGAGTGGGGTGCCATTGCCTTCTCCATTGTGGCCTGGCAGGGAACTGGAAACCACTGCTTGTGGATGGATAAGCAGGAATTGTACTTGGTCCTGTGATAAGGAAGGTAAATAAACATAGGTCCCTATGTTTGACTAAGGGACCTTCCCTCCATGGGGAGGGAAACTTGTAGTTAGGTCATTCAAGGCCCTCCCAGTTTTACCAAATGTCAAGGCAGTGCTAATAATGGACCTTAACTTAGGCCTTATACCACACCTTCTCCTCCTTTATGCTTCTCAGAGGTGATCTAAGTTCTGGGGTGCTTATAAGTCATCCTAGCAGTTGACGAGGAATGGTACCTCACCCATCTCTATTCAACCCCAGATCTCTTCTGTTTGGCCTGCTGCTCAGCACCCCACTTGGATACTGCCTTGTGGGGTCTTAGGCACTCCCCAGGTCTTTCCCCAACACTTGATTATCTGCTAATCTCTGAGAGACTGCCTCACTCCCATCGGTGATAACATCTCCCTCAGTCATTGCTAATCTATTTTTTGATGTCTCTTTATGCATGACTTGATCCAAGTCTGTGGAAGATTTAGGCAAAAGATCCCTTTTGTCCTGGGGACCTTTTGGATCCCCTCAGCTTATCCTGTTAGACAGCACTGGTCTAGAGGATAACTATCTTTCCCTTGAGAGCTGTGAATTGTGAGAGTGAACGGCAGTGGTAAAGAAAAATGAATGAGGGATGCTGTTGCCGAAGAAGAAACCTGTTGACATCTCACAATGTTATCTTGCTACAACAGCCTTGAAGAGAGTTTTGAGCTTTAGAAACTTGAGTAACTGCTTTTAATGAGATTGCTTTCCTGTTTTGGTAGACGAACATTTTTGGCAGCTGGAAATGCTTCTGCCTACCAGTCTGTCACAGACGGCATGTACCATCGGTTGCCATCACTGAGCAACTCTCTCGTGAAGAGCATTTTTGCTTCACAGCTCAGCCTACCACAACCACTGGATCCACAGAGCCTCCAGGTGTGTTGAGAGCTATTTTTGTACTGAGATGTGTTGAGAGCTCATTTTGTAATAAAATGTGCATTGTGCATAGGAGGCTCTTCATGCCGAAATGCCCATTGGCCTTGGTAAGCTCCCCTTCACTCATACAGTAGAGAGGGCCCCTGTGGCTTGCTGTTATTCCTAGTCAGGAGCTCTGTCTCCAAACCACTTAACAGGCTAATTGGGATAACAGCTTATCTGCTCACAGCTCGTAGCAAAACCAACACCTGATCTCTTTCATGTAATAAATAATAATGATAGCAATTATGATACATAAATTAGGTCAGCAGCTGAGTTTTGAAAAGCCCAATAACAATATGTATTATCAAATGTAATCGCTTCAGAGCAAATTACCCCCAAATATAGCAGATTAACACAATAGACATTCATTATCTCATATAGTTTCTGAGTCTCAGGAGTCTGGGCGCAGTTTAGCTGGGTAGTTCCAGCTCACAATCTCTCATGAGGCTGTGGTCAAGGTAAAGGTGCTCCACCTCTTAGTGGAAAGAGAGTCAAAGAATTTGTGGACACATTTTTTTTTTTTTGCCATGCTACATGGCATTCAGGATCTTAGTCCTCTAACTAGGGATCAAACCCACACCCCCTGCAGTGGAAACTCAGAGTCTTAACCACTGGACCTCCAGGGAAGTCCCTGTGGATATATCTTTAAAATTACCTCACAAGCCCATATCTTTTGACTCCGAAACCTCCAACTTAATGTTTTTATGTTACAAAGCTAAGGCAAGTAATGCCAGCATCAACCCCATGTAAGTCTCACACTTCTACCTTCCCTAGCTATAAGACAATGACTCTTGGCCCAAGCCTTGACCCTCATGAAGACCTGAAGACAGGGTTGGATTGTGACTACTGGGCCTGCTCCTGCTGCCTTTGGGAATTGCCTGGCATTAAGTAGTTGCAGGTGTCCTGGCTGCCTGCCACTTGCATCAACTCAAACTTTGAGAATTGTCTGAAGCCAGTACCAGGTCTGGAACTGTAGAATGGGATTGGATGGACAGGCCTACTCTATCCTGGGCTGCATGTCATGCCCCAGGGAGTAGGGATACCTTGGCTTTTAAATAGTGATGTGGAAAAGATGGAGGCCCATGTGTAATGTCATAGCATTGGTTTTGAGTTGTTGCCTAGAATTGGAACACAGTGGTGATAAAGGACAAATATTTAAGGTTTGTAATACTGAAAAAAATTGAGTAAGTTTACTTTTGTTGATTACAAATATGTATCATTGGTTTTATACTATTCTGGACTTTGAAACATTAGTGCCGACTATTTACACTGAAACCTTAAGTACCCTTCTATGTTTAGTTACTTTCTGAAAAATCAGTTTAAAAAACAAGATTATTACTCTCTCCTCTGAGAGACTATTCATCAAGAACTATTTCTATATAATAGAGAAGTAATCCCAATAGTGTTGTAGTGTACACATGGAAGACATCTTATTCATATGCAAATGCCTATTACTTGTGGACATTATTATGCAGCATTATTATATTTATTATTTGGTTATTTTAGGCATTTGTGCTGTTCCCTTGGAGAGCATTTCTAGAAGATGGAGGACCATTTCCAGTTACAAGTAGCAGCCCAGATACCCTAGAATATCACATGCAGGTAAGATAGTTCTTCCTGCTTGTCACAGAGAGAACAGAATACAGACTGCAAAGCAGATGTCACTGCATCCATAGGTCCAATCCTTCACACTCAAGCCAGTGGTGAATAATTTATTAATATGAGATAAGCAAGGTGTTTGATTATGAAGCTATAAACCCAGTGCTGCAGGGTGAATCATGTGTTCTTATGACAGAAGATAATCATGTTTGCAGCTGGTATCAGACTTGAATCAGCTGAAATTCTCCTGGCTAATAATGATCTCGGGGAGTGGTCATCCATTTCCAGTCACTCTCTGGGCCTCGTAGAGTAACTCCCAGACTGGCAGTTCAGAGATGTGTGACTCGTGACCCACCTACAGTGGTAGGAAGAGAACTCCTTAAGCAGGACTCAGAAGGAGAATGTCTTTCAATTGTATGTTTCCCTCTGATTGTTTAAGCAAGTGTTATTGTGTTTTCATTTTTTTTAATAGAAAATACTCTTAAAAGTATTATCAACAACATGAAAATCAATGATACATTTGCTTCAAAATAATGTGGAGGTGAGGAGTGATGAGGATGGGACAGAACTGGCTGTAGGTTGGTGGTTTTGGGGACTGAGTGATGGGAACTGTTCTGTTTGCCTTTGCATATGCTCAAAATTTTCCAAAAGTAAAGTTTAAGTAAAATAGTAGAAATGGTTTAAAAATATTAATCAGAGTCCCCCACTTTAGGGTATGGTTACAGATCATATTGGTTTTTCTCCTGTGTTTTCCCTGTGCATACGTGTATCACACTATTCATACAACCATATACAGACACCACCATAAGGTTTGGGGAACTTGGACTTCCATACGGAGCCAAGGAGGACTTTGAACTAAAAATGTTGCTCTGATTTTTATGAAATTTTAAAATAATTGAGAGCATGGGGCTTGTAAACATGACCACTCCTAGTTTTTTTCCCCCCAGGACACATGTAAAGAATACACAGAAGTGTTCAAAATGGACGTTTTGGTTTGGTTTTGTTCTTTTTTGTTTTTAGCTATGCCTCTGTGGACTGAAAGGCCATGACCTCAAGGTGGCTCATGGAGAGCTGGCAGGCATGCAACTGCTAATGGAAGATGTTCTTCTGAGTAACAATCATATGATCATGGAGGGTCCCCCAGGACAGCAAGCCACACAAGACAAAAATACACAGGTATTCTTGGTGAACAGTCTACATTTGACCAGTGGTGTGTTGCACTGAAGGACCTTTCTATTTGGGAGATGGACTAGAGAGCTTCATCTGTCCCATAGCCTCTCCCAGTGTCCCAGGACTGTGCTAATGCCACACGGGAGCAGCAATGAAGCGGCAGTAGCCAGTCAGACCCTCTCCAAAGTGCTTTCTTTCACAGTAAATCCCATGATCAATGGTATATCAATTTCTTTTAATTTTAAAAGTACAACAGACATTGAGGAGGGGTGGTCCATCGAAACCAGTTTGAACAAATACTCCAACTGGCTGCTTTTCCTAGTGAGTCACACATTTGGGGCTGGAGTTGGAAGGGTATGATGGAGGCTCCAGTGAACAGCTCCAGCCTGGCTCCTGTCTTCGTCACTCAGCTAGCTCATGGACTCCTAGGCAAGCACTCCCCTCTCAGACTTGTCCCTCTAAAGCTATAAGGTACCAGGAGCCTGTAGTCCCCCTAGTATTATAGCTTCAAACAATTCTGCATGTATCTGGACAGACAGATACTTGTGTGGACACAGGGTAAACTCACCACCATCCCGTTTAAAGAGCCCCCTTTTCAGAGCCAAGTTCTGTACCGGCCATTTCCATGTCCTTTCCTTCCATCCATTCCTTAGAAACTGCCCTCTGCCTTCTTCCTCATCTCACCACTGAGACTGCTCTCATCAAGAGCACCATGGTCCTTGCCACTAAATCCCAAAGATACGTTTCAGTCCCCTTCCAACCTGACGCCTTAGCAGCATTTGAAACAGTGTGTCCTTCTTGAAGCCTGTCTGCCCTTTGCTTCTAAAGCACAGCTCTCTCCAGGCTTCCTCTGACGTTTGGGCCATGCCTTCTCCGACTTCTGTCAACTCCCCTACCTCTGCCAACCCTGAAAATGTTATTTATCGGATTCTGGCCCACTTTCCACTGCCAGGGCTGAATTTTGACTTCCATGACTCCACTTTTGCCTTTGAGGGCTCATTTCTCCATTAAAAAATGTGAAGAGTTACAGTTTATAATTGTGTTAATATAAAGAAAAACATATTAATATCATAAATTGTAGCGTTTTATTCAACCTAAATGTTCTTTTTTCTTATTTTAAAAGAAATTAAAACATTTTGTGGGCCCTAAGCGTTTTTGTGTCTAGTCAATAAGTTGGCCCTGAACACTATTAATAGAACATTATTAATTAATAATGTCTATGATTGAGATCTATTCAGAGTGCTTTATTAATTTCTTTAATTCTCACAATAATCCCATGAGGTAGGTACTATCATTATTCTCATTATATAGATAAGAATACCAACTCACAAAGGTTAAATGATATGCCTAAAGTCACTTGCCAAGAGAGAAAAGAAACCCGGGTTCCAGCCTAACAGTCTGGCCCTGGAGATCCCTCAGATTCAGCTTCTTTCATTTTGTCAAATGCACCAAGCTCTCTCAGTACCTTCATGCAAACCAGCCTCCCTGATGGAAAACTTCCCTCTCTTCCCACTCTCTACTTCTTCATCTGATTAACTCCTATTTATCATTCAGATTTCAGCTTCCAAACACACTTTTAGAAGCTTTATCTGATCTTCCACCTTTGGGCCAATGCCCCTCTGTGCCAGTAAGGGTGCACCTGCTGTAAGTAACTAGTCATGACTTAAACTACAAGGTGTATTAATCTTTCAAAGCAAGTCTAGAAGGAAGCAGTTCACATTCGTGGAGGCACCTAGCTGTGCCATCCTGGGTGTGTCAGCAGAATGTCTCCCTCATCCTTGTAAGGTGAAGACAGGAGTGAAAAAGCTTTCCCCTTAAGGGACTTTGTCTTTTTGTCACGGAGGGAAATCTTTTCCAGACAACTTCCAGTAGACTTTTCTTGTCTCTCACTAGTTAAAGCTGAGTCACAAGTACATATCAGGCCAATTAGTGGAAAAGGAAGTGTGTTTAGATGTGCCATCTGAATTCCATAACAGGATTCAGTGCTTCTCCTAGAAGGAACATTTACAAAGCTGGATATAGATCAAGTAATCCCAAGACCAAAAAGCATGCTAGGCTCTTTGGTCCTTCTATTTTCCCTCTTTTGGCCCTGTTTCTGATGGATTATCATCTTTCCCTGACCTCCTAGCCTCCTCTGCCTTGTTCTTTATCCTGTCTCCTGTTCCTTCACCCATTCTGCAAAGCTTAGAAAGAGATGACTTCTCTTAATAGGAGGTAAGTTTGCTTTAAAAGTATTGTTTATTTTAATTAGTTTTATTTTATGATTGGTTCTATTTAATAGCATTTCAATGTTCATAGACAATGGGCAGCACTGAGATTATGCTGCCTGTTACCTAGGACTCTAGGTTTCCTGTCCCAGCTGTGTCACCAGTTCTGTGACCCTTTAGACTTCCATCTCTAAGACTTCCAAGTAAAGGGGATGGATTAGTTCAGGGCCTTTATTTTATTTTGTTAAATACTTATTTGTTTGGCTGCATTGGTTCATGTGATCTTTGCTGGGTCATATGGGATCTTTTGTTGCAGCGCATGGACTCTAGTTGTGGCACGCAGGCTTTGTTGCTCCACAGCACATGGTATCTTAGTTCCCTGACCAGGGATAGAACCAGCATCCCCTGTACTGCAAGCCAGTTTCTTAACCCTGGACCATAAAGGAAGTCCCAGCTCAGGGCTTTTAAAATGGTGGCAGGAGCTTGGGGCTTTTTGAGTGGAGGGGTCCAACTATGTGGCCTGTAGGCTGCCCCCTCTTGTCACAGTGCTTGGCCTTGGTCTGTTGGATATCTTGGGTCACTGAGTAAGATTTCATTTGCTGTAAGTTTTTGAGGATAAAATAAATCCAGAAGCACATGAATTAGCTGATTGTTGAGGAGGTAGACTACTAGGTGGAGGGGTTGCCAGATATTGGCAGGAGTTCACTCTCCCCTGGGACTTGCCTATCAGTTCTTCTTCTGACCAACTCTCTTTCTGGCAGCCGCACATCCACCCCACCCCATATGTTAATAGCACTGATCTAGGGTCCAGTTACACCAGGTGGTGGTTCTTCCTGTTCATGGCCAGGAAACTTGAGCATCCAAGGTGCTATTACCTGAATGTCCTCTGGTCCGGGTCTGCAAAGGAAAGCTCCTTTCCCTGTAACTGAGATACTGTCTTCAGGCCAAGGGTGAGATACAGGTCCCCATTCTGTCTGTCATTCTCTGGGTAGCCCTGGCCTTTGTATCACTGGTGTAAAGGAGATCAGGGATCTGGAAACCTCGTTCCCTCCACATCCTCCAAGGCTCACAGCAGCCCTCAACCAACACTTGTTTAAGGAAACACCAATGAATGAATGAACAAATCATGATTTTAAAGTAAAATTGCCTATTGAATCATAAATTCAAATCAAGTGACATATTCTCTGCCTAAATTTTAGAGGACAGGAGGAGGAATAGGAAATAAGATAAACCTAAGTTTCCATTTCCTTACCCATAAAATGGATAAAATCTTCAATTTAAGATTATAATATAGCTCTACCATGACAGGCTGTTAAATCTTGAGTGTGTTGAAGAGTGCTTTTCAAAATGCAGAGGCTAAACATGAAAGGCTCAATTTTTCAAAGGCAGATAAAAATGTTAGCACCCAAGTAAAAGAGTTTTAAAAGTCAGTGGTTCATGACTCAAGCAGAAATGTGAAATGGAGACATTTCTCTCCTTTCTGAATACTCCCTGTGTTCAGGAAGGATGCTTATCCTCCCTAAGCTCTACATGTGCTATTGGCCTGTAAACCATTCCTCCTGGGCTGAAGAGTCATTCTCCCAAGACTTCACTGTGCATGAGCTGCATGTAGAAGGTTATCTTGTAGTGCTCTATGATGAATGAGGAAGAATTTCTGTAATGCTTTCAGCCAGATTTGTCCAGAGTGCCAGGACTCAGAAGTCAGTTCCAAAGCAACCCAAAGGTCTCCAAGCTGCTGGGGGGCCCGTGTGATGCAGTGATGTCCCTTACTTTGCTGAGATCATTTCTGGTGCTGTGGAAGCAACTGGAAGTGCTAAAGGAGCACTGGGGCCGACTCAAGCTACAAGTCCAGGACATCAACTCTCCCTCTCTCCACAAACAGTTCTCGGAGCTCTATGGGTGAGTGTTGCTCAGGGGAAAATTCATGTGGAGGAGTTGACCCTGGGGTCTGGCAGATTGCTGTCCTTGCTCTGAGGGTGACATTTGGTCCCTGAATCTGTTATGCCTAGCCCCACTGATCGCCAGGGAAACTGGGCAGTGTGTCTCTACCAACAGTGCTTTCCAGGAAAAGCTGAGTTCTATAGACTGCAGCCGTAACACTGGATTCCACTGAGCAACACTGTATATCATTTACCCAGAGTTCTGGCCCTGGAAACGGGTGCTTCTGAAGTGTCCCTTTGGTACTGACTCTAAGCATTTTAGCTCGTAGGATCCCAGTGAGTATTGAGTAGGGAGTGCTGCTGCTGTGACCTCCTCCCCACTCTCTGCCATGTTGAACTTATGTCTAATGAGTCTCTGAGAACTTCAGCATCACAGCCGGGGTACAGTATGGTGCAGCATGAGGTGTTCGGTCTGTGGTCCATGTTGTTTTTTCAGCTTCAAGAGCTGGCTGGGATGCCTTAGCTGGCAGGAAAGACAGGTGGCTTCTGCCATGTGTCTGTTACCAAACAAGCATTCACTAAGCACCCACCTGCCACGCTGGGCCTCACTGAGGACTCTAAGGCCCACTTTGGTGGCCTAATCCAAATTATCTGTCTTATGAGTTATGATAGTCAGCTTTCCTGGTAAACAGAGAATGAGAAGACATGTCAATATTTTGAAGAACAAAGAAATTAAGTGTGCTGATGAGAAATGGCCTTGGGATTTAATATTGACTAAGGGAGTGGCAACTATGGTGAATTTAGATGTTGATGTGAGTGTCTATGACAAGTTGGGAGGTTTATGCATGATGACAGGAAACAGAACATGAAGGAAAAGAATTGTCAGAGAATCCAAAAGAGAAAAAACATGTTTGTTTGCTAATTTCTGTTGCTCTTCTTTAATAGAACTGACATTCTCTACCCCAGCATGAAAGCTATAGCTAGGCGGATGGGGAAAGAAGATGAATTTGAAGAAATTTTAATCACTAGTCAGTCTATTCTTCCCCTCAAAGGAGCTTCAGAAATCGAAATAAAAACTCAACAGGTATGTAGAAGCTATTTGGAACTTGGCTTGAAAATCTGCTTTATGGTATTAGCATGTAAAACTATGGCTATACCCAAGTGGTGTTTTTCTTCTAGAAATTAAGTGTAAATTGAGGGTTTGTAAATCATTGAACAGACTCTAAGGAAGCTTAAGTGTTTAAAGGTATGTGGGGCTTTGATTAAGTAAATAGCTAACCTTAATGTCTCAGTTCTGTAAGTCTAGGTTTTCATATTCTTATTTTCCTCAAATTACAGTGCACCACCACAAAAAAGACAATAGAAAACATAACCACTAGCATCTTAAACATAAAGTTCAGCACACAAGTGTCCTCTCACCCCAACACACGCTCACAGAAATAGAATATTTAAAATAGCTTCTGCGATTGTTTTTCTGAGAATAAGACAACACAATTTATGTACTAGTCTATTTGGTGTGTGTTGATGGCATGTGGAGGGGTTGTTTTTCCAAGTGTTTGCTCCCTTTGGTCCTGGGACACAGGTTGTCCCCTGCCATGTGTCTGTTACCAAACAAGCATTCACTAAGCACCCACCTGCCACGCTGGACCTCACTGAGGACCCTAAGGCCCACTTTGGTGGCCTAATCCAAATTATCTGTCTTATGAGTTATGATAGTCAGCTTTCCTGGTAAACAGAGAATGAGAAGACATGTCAATATTTTGAAGAACAAAGAAATTAAGTGTGCCGATGAGAAATGGCCTTGAGATTTAGTATTGACTAAGGGAGTGGCAACTATGGTGAATTTAGATGTTGATGTGAGTGTCTATGACAAGTTGGGAGGTTTATGCATGATGACAGGAAACAGAACATGAAGGAAAAGAATTGTCAGAGAAACCAAAAGAGAAAAAACATGTTTGTTTGCTAATTTGTCCCTATGAAATTCCTGGCCATATTTAGAGATTCCAAAACTTGAGAGGTCACTTCAGACACTGAGTACTTTGCAATTTTTAGCAGAACCTGGTAAAAAGGGTTGTATTTTATCAATTGAGATATGAGCCAGGAAGAAGAGATATTTGTCTCCAAAAAGATGCCTCTTCCCCACTTCAAAAAAAGAATCCTTTCTTCTTCCTCAGGAGAGAGTAGCTAAAGGACAGGACCCAGCCCAAGGCCCTTATGTAAGAATTTAGGAGCCTGGAGTATAAACTAATAGTGAAGAGTGACTCTCAAACTGCTTACTCTAGCTTCAGAAACTTCTGGAAAATCTTGAAATTCATATGATCCAGGAGGTATTAAGGAAAGTTAACAGAGAGATAACACTGGTTGTATCAGAAAAGTCCAAGGAGCAGCATATTCTCCCTACAGGTAAAGTATGTTTATTACTTTAGAAAATAACATTTTAATTATTTTTCCTAATTATAAAAGCAATCCATGTAACTATCCATATTCATGGAAAAACAAAAACACTAAAATGCCCAGAAAATAGTATCTAAAAGTTATTTATTTATATTATTTTTGGCTTCCCTGGGTCTTTATTGCTGTGGGAGCTCTAGTGGTTTCGGCTTGTAGGCTCCAGAGTGGGAGCTCAGTGCTTGTGGCTCACAGGCTTAGTTGCTCCACAGTATGTGGGATCTTCTTGGACGAGGGATCAAACCCACGTCTCCTGCATTGGCAGGTGGATTCTTCACCTGTGGGCCACCAAGGGAGTTCAAATAAGTACTTTTTTAAAAAAGTTTTTTATTCAAGTATAGTTGATTTACAATGTTGTATCAGTATCTGGTGATTCAATTATGTATATTCTTTATCATATTGTTTTCCATTGTAGTTTATTACTAAATGTTGAATATAGTTACCTGTGCTCAGAAAGGAGTACTTTTCATGTTTTGAAGAACATATATTCTTCACTTAGAGGACTTTTAAATAGAGAAGATCTGTAAACTTCAGTCTCTTCTGATTAACTCCTAACTGAAATAAAGAATAAGGTTGAAATGGAAGAAATACATGAAGCTTTTTCTTATATATATATAAATGTATATAAATATCTGTCTTAGAAATACATGTACTTGGGGTGCGAAGGCCATCAAAATTGTTTCCTTTCATCTGAGGTCCAAAGTCAGGAGGACTTCGTGGGCAAGTGACCCGTGCACTCTCACAGGACTCCCAGGGGCACATGGGGTTTAACGCTCTATTGGTGCCATCTTGACACTCTTTATTTTAACTTAGAATTTGTATTCTGTCAGGGTGTCCAGTGAACCGATGGAGTAAGCACCAAAAACTTGGTGCCTGGGCTCACAGTCCCACTTCCTGCTGCCTCCCCGCCTTGCCAGGAGGAGTTCTCCCTGCCTAATCCTCTGCTTTCTGCCACCCCAGGCACCACTAACCTCCCTCTCACCATACCAATCCTCCCCACACCAGGGGGAACCTGAGCATGATGAGGGCATGTGTGGGGCGTGTGTACCTGGCAGCATCTCAGGGACTCCAGATTGACAGCACTGTGGTTTGTTTGATGGGTGACTTAGTGAAAGTGAGCTTGCTACCCATCCCTGTGTACCTAGAATATCCCAGGGCAGAGGATGCAGTACCCTTGGGGTTGCCCATCCATGGTGGATAGGAGCGATGGGCTGGTGGGAAGAGGAGACACCTGGCTCAACTTCTTTGCCCCTGGCTAGGGCATGAAGCCTTGGTCCAGTAGCTGGTAGACCATGTGTATTCATTCCCCCATCACAGGGCAGGGCCCCTGATGACTATGAAGGTTTCACTTGCCCTGCCAGCATCCCCAAGCCCGGGAGTTCAATATTAAAACAAAAGCACCGTGACAGGTCAAGAGAGAGACCGCAGAAGAAAGAAAAATACTTTATATTTTAGTACCTTTAATGGTACCTTTCTCTTGTGTTTTGAACAAGCCTGAATTTTTATTTTTCATGGGGCACCATAGATTGTGTGACTGGTCTTCTCTGAACTACAGTGTCTGTTCCTAACTCCTACTAATTCTGTAGGAAAATCCTCAATCTTTGAGCTAAGAAGAATTGTCTGACTGACAAAATTAATTAGGGTTTCCTTTTGAGACAAGGTCTACAGACATTGTAATGTTAATTAATAACCTCTGTCCTCACTAAGACACTGTGGTTTTATCAGTGTTTTGAGTAACTGAATTCTGCAAGCAGGACTTTGGGGAAAGGCTGTGCAGCAAGAGGGGAAGCCCCACCAACTGAGTATCTCTGAATGTCACCAGAGAGCCAAGTGTGATTGAGCTCCAGTTACAGAGCATTTAACAAGACACAAAGTCTCTGTTGTTTATGCTGTGTTTGCTGCATCTAGGCAGCTTCCTTCTGAGTCCTTGGAGAAAATCCACAAGCATACAACAGGTGCAACCATCTGCATGATTTAGGGCCGTGGTTCTTATGAGATGGCCAGGTGGGGGCCCAGGGGAGGAAGTGTCTTTGCTTTGTGGCTGTGCTGTGTGTTGCCTTGTGCAGGGTGCTCATCAGCTGTGCTTGGAAAGGGCCTTCAGTAAGGAGCTGGTGGCAGTCAGGCAAAAGGGAGGGGTAGAGTTATTTTTAATGGTGGTACGGTTGATGTTACCAAACCTTACTCTGGCTAGAATATACTGGCCAATTCTAAAGTTTTGTTCAGATTCTGTACTCATAAGATTTTTAAAATAAACAGCAGTAGTGAGGGTGTTTTGTTATTGCTGATTTTGTTTGGGGTCTGTTCAGCATGCTTTGGTGCAGAGGCCTGGGTCTCCTTCTCTGCTGAGTGTCCCCCAGTACAAGTGATGGAGTCCCAACTATGTACCAGGGGTGCTTTTATATTCTTTGACTTCGTCTTCCTGAGACCTCTGTGGGTTGGGTCTCATAGAGGAAGAGGATGGTAAAACCTTGGAAATCTCACTCACCTATTGCTCATCTCAGCAGTAGGAAGCAGCCGTAGTGAATTGGGGCTTCCAACAGGGCCTGCTTTTTTATGCAGTGATCACCCTTTGTGGTCAAGGCTAGCTTGGGGCTAGGGGTTTCTCCAGAGGGAGCTGGAAATAGAGAGTATTGAGAACAGGGGACATCACAAGCTTGAATATTTCTCCTGTTTACTTCCCTCCTCCCCACTTTGTCGTGGAGCTTAATCTTTTTATAAGCTTCTGAATGAGCTTCTAGTTTGTCCGAGAGCATCTGAAAATGTCACAGCCACACCTAGTTCTTGGTAGTTTGTGTTCCCTGAGAGCAATCAAAAGCAGCCCCAGGTATCCTCGCTCAGCCTCAGGGCTTGCTTAACAGAGAGATAGGCTCCACTGATTCAAAGAGGCTCTGCATTCCCCATCTTTGACGTTTTGGTATTGAAGTAATTTTTAATTGACTTTCTCAATTTCTCTGAGCAGATATAAGACCAGCAGTCTCCAGAATAGAGACATACAGCCCAGGGATGGGGGAAGAAAATACTAGAATTTCTGAATAGATTAAGTCCGTACGTAAGAAATCCATGTTACACTCTATAGTAAGGTGTCTTAATGTGACCATGGGGAGGCAGTCCACAAGAGAATAATAAGAAATAATAGAGTTGACAGTTTTAATCCTAGTACATGCTTATCTTTAGTCACGTTATGAGGTTTAAAAAGATAAACTAATCACATCTAAGAAGTCAGACAAAAATTTTCTTAAGTCAAAAAAACTATTGGGAATGTGGATTGAGATTCACTCTCACTGTTGGTGAATCTCACCCTATGTACAGCATGTTTTGCAATATTAGCCAGTGATAGTACTGGAGGTAGTTATGAATACATAAACAGATCTATGTTAAAGGTGAGTCAACAAAAATGCTTTTCTTGAAAGAAGCACAATCAAAACATCTGGGAGAACATGGGCTGAGTCAGCATTTCCCCAGCAGTGTGCCCTGCTAGTTAGTTAGAATACTAACTCCTCAACTTGTTAATGCAGTAGTTCTCCCAACCACAGACTCATGGATTACCTGAATCTTTCCATTTTCTTGGTAATACAAGCCAGCAAGGTGCTCACTAATTACAGCCTTTGGGTTGCATATGTTTACCTAGCATCACTGATCATTGTTTGCTGCAAACCTGTTTGTGCCAGTTTTACTTGTCATTGTGTTTGAGTAATTTAATTATTATGCAAACTAATGAAATAGTACAAAAAGAAAGATCTGCTCTATAAAAACTAAATTGAAATAGATAAATTGTGGTACATCCAGTCAATGGAATATTACTGAACAGTAAAAAGAAATGAGTTATCAAATCATGAAAAGACATGAAGGAAAGAAACTTAAATGCATATTATTAAGTGAAAGAAGTCAACTTGAAAAGACTACATATTGTGTGATTCCAACTATGTGACATTCAAGAAGAGACAAAATTATGGAGCCAGTAAAAAGGTCAGTGGTCGATAGCAGTTGAGAGAGGAGAGAAGAAGGAATAAACAGACCACAGAGGATTTTTAGGGCCATGAAACTATTCTGTATGATACTATAATAGTGGATACATGCTATTATACATTTGTTCAAATCCACAGTTTCACAAGAGTGAATCATACTGTACACTATGGACTTTGGATGACAATGATGTATCAATGTAGGTTCATCAGTTTTAGCAAGTATACCCACTGGTGTGGGATGATGATAGTCAGGGAGGTTGTGTGTTTTGAGTGAGGGTGCAGGGGATTTGTGGGAACTCTCTGAACTGTCCAATTATTCTGTGAACCTAAAACTTCTTTAAAAAAAACAAAAAATGAGGCATTTGGGTTGTTTCATGGTCTTTAAGATTTGTCTCCATAAAAAGAAACCAAAACACACACACACACACACACACACACGAAACTGTAGACCACACACCTTGTATTATGATTTATGGTATAGAATTCCAATGAGTGGGTGCATACAAAGAAAAGGCCTAGAGTCTATGTTAGAAGATTGACAAATGTTTGTATATTTGTGAACTTTTATTTTAAAATTTTTTAGATAGTGCATGTCATTTTTAAAGCATTCTCTGGTTTAACAGACTTTTTATGATTGCCCAACCAACTTTTAGTCTTGATTGCCTTGGACAGGAGGATTTCTGCTTGCAGGGGTTAAGGAAGAAGGTGAGTGTTTTATTAGCTTTTTAAAAGTGTTTGGGAAACTGAGAGTAAATAATGTTAGAAAGGTTCCCTTACTCCAGACCTTCTCAGAGCCTTTACTGTCCTGCTGTGTATTGTGAATCTCCAGAGAGAGCATGAAATGTTCTTTGAATTTATATGACCACAGAACCTTGGGAATATCTTTCATCAACTCAAAGAACTAGTGTTCTGGTCAGCATTTTGAGAAGCAAAGGAGTACAGAATTCATATATATGCTTGAAGCAATAAGGCTTTCAACCTACCCACTCCCCACCACCACCACCCTGCTGATCACGAAAACAACCGTGATTGTTGGCAGTTGTGTGCCTTCAGTTCTGCCTTGGCTTAGGATACAGGGGCTGCTCAGACACAGTGAGTTTGTGGTTGTGTTAGAGAAGTACTATGCTGTGTGCTTAGTCATGTCTGACACTTTGCGACCCCATGGACTGTAGCCCATCAGGCTCCTCTGTGCATGGGATTCTCCAGGCAAGAATACTGGAGTGGGTTGCCATTTCCTTCTGCAGGGGTTAGAGAAGTGAAGTACTGCCAAATCAAGGTGCCCTTCCTAGAGGAAGGGGGCTGTATGGGGGGTGGAGCAGGTGGGGTGTTCAGAGAAGAGAGGGAAAGTGGTTTGGCCACCAGGAAGTCTAAGTTTCCTTCAGTCAAATGACCTGGGAACAGAGTAAAAGGGAAGAAAAAGCCCTAATTGAACCCCCAGTATGCTATCTCCCTCCCACCTCCACATTTCTTCTTAGAGAAGCCATGGCCACACACACACACCAAAAATAGAACACATTTGGAGACCACGAACACCACCTGGACAGGAAGTGCTTCTATTGGATGAATTCTGCTCACCCTGACTTCCCCTGACTCCTGCACGCAGATGCATGTCTGAACTTGAACTCAGGAGTAAGAAGCATGCTGGGAAGATTTCCCAACCTTTTAGTAAATAGAATATTTCCCCCTCAGCTAAGCCCATAGCTAAACCCCAAAGCAGCTTTTTGGCAGGGGAAGGTCTCCAAACTAGAAGTGTGTGGCCCCTAGCCAGGCTTATCTGTGAGCCAGTGACCTGCCAGGAGAGTACCCTGGAAGAAAAACTCTACACACACTTCCTTATCTGAGAATTTCTGAAGCGTACATGAGTTCTGTCCTATCAAAGTTTACATTTGTGAAAGTCTTAAACTTCTTAGAAGCATGAACTTCTACTCACAACATTAATTCTTTTGGATTTCCTACTTCAACTGTGTTAGGAGAGTGGCGATATGTCTATTTACTTTCATTATCCTAAAGAAAAAAACAAAAATCAGACTTATTTGTTTATGATGAAAAGTAGCCAATTGTTGAAGAAATGTGGAATCCCATTTTGAAAACCAGGACCCCCAATAAATAACAGTAAATGTAAATACCAGAGGCTCCTGCTCTGTCGTATCACATTTCTGGGAGGATTTTGCTGGATGGTTTCTCTTGTGTGTACTGAGTCTCTGGTCAGAAATATGGAAGTATGAGTAGGAAATCTCATCTAAAATTAGAAACAGCCAGGGGCAGAGAGAGGCCCTGTGGGTGCACTTGCTGATGGCCAGCCCCACCCCCAACAGAAAAGGGAGGGGAGGAAGGGGGCTTGGCTCCTACCTCTGACGCCATAGGTCTCTCTTAGTTTCAAGACTCCCCTGGAGTGGGAAGAGGAGAGAATAGGTGAGGGAGGTTAAGAGGTACAAGCTTCCAGTTGCAAAATAAATGAATCACAGGGATGAAATATACAGCATAGGGAATATAGTTCATAATATTGTAATAAGTGTGTATGGTGACAGACAGTAACTAGACTTATGGTGGTGATCATTTTGTGATGTTTAGAAATATTGAATCACAATGCAATCCCTATCAAGCTACCAATGGTATTTTTCACAGAACTAGAACAAATCATTTCACAATTTGTATGGAAATAAAAGAAACCTTGAATAGCCAAAGCAATCTTGAGAAAGAAGAATGGAACTGGAGGAATCAACCTGCCTGACTTCAGGCTCTACTACAAAGCCACAGTCGTCAAGACAGTATGGTACTGGCACAAAGACAGAAATATAGATCAATGAAACAAAATAGAAAGCCCAGAGATAAATCCACGCACCTATGGACACCTTATCTTCGACAAAGGAGGCAAGAATATACAATGGAGAAAAGACAATTTCTTTAACTAGTGGTGCTGGGAAAACTGGTCAACCACTTGTAAAAGAATGAAATTATAACACTTTCTAACACCATACACAAAAATAAACTCAAAATGGATTAAAGATCTAAACGTAAGACCAGAAACTATAAAACTCCTAGAGGAAAACATAGGCAAAACACTCTCCGACATAAATCACAGCAGGATCTTCCATGACCCACCTCCCAGAATATTGGAAATAAAAGCAAAAATAAACAAATGGGACCTAATTAAAATTAAAAGCTTTTGCACAACAAAGGAAACTATAAGCAAGGTGAAAAGACAGCCTTCAGAATGGGAGAAAATAATAGCAAACGAAGCAAAAAACAAACAATTAATCTCAAAAATATACAAGCAACTCCTGCAGCTGAATTCCAGAAAAATAAACAACCCAATCAAAAAATGGGCCAAAGAACTAAACAGACATTTCTCCAAAGAAGACATACAGATGGCTAACAAACACATGAAAAGATGCTCAACATCACTCATTATTAGAGAAATGCAAATCAGAGCCACAATGAGGTACCATTTCACACCAGTCAGAATGGCCGCTATCCAAAAGTCTACAAGCAATAAATGCTGGAGAGGGTGTGGAGAAAAGGGAACCCTCTTACACTGTTGGTGGGAATGCAAACTAGTACAGCCACTATGGAGAACAGTACAGAGATTCCTTAAAAAACTGGGAAGAGAACTGCCATATGACCCAGCAATCCCACTGCTGGGCATACACACCAAGGAAACCAGAATTGAAAGAGACACGTGTACCTCAATGTTCATCGCAGCACTGTTTACAATAGCCAGGACATGGAAGCAACCTAGATGTCCATCAGCAGACGAATGGATAAGGAAGCTGTGGTACATATACACAATGGAATATTACTCAGCCATTAAAAAGAATACATTTGAATCAGTTCTATTGAGATGGATGAAACTGGAGCCCATTATACAGAGTGAAGTAAGCCAGAAAGAAAAACACCAATACAGTATACTAATGCATGTATATGGAATTTGAAAGATGGTAACGGTAACCCTATATGCGAGACAGAATAAGAGACACAGATGCATAAAACAGTCTTATGGACTCTGAGGGAGAAGGTGAGGGTGGGACATCCTGGGAGAATAGCACTGAAACATGTATATTATCATATGTGAAACAGAACACCATTCCAGGTTTGATGCATGAGACAAATGCTCAGGGCTGGGGCAATGGGATGACCCAGAGGGATGGGATGGGGAGGGAGGTGGGAGGGGGGTTCAGGATGGGGAACACATGTAAATCCATGGCTGATTCATGTCAATGTATGGCAAAAACCACTACAATATTGTAAAGTAATTAGCCCCCAACTAAAATAAATAAATTTATTTTAAAAAAAAAAAGAAAAGAAATATTGAATCACTATTTGAACCTGGAACTAACACAATGTTGTAGGTCAATTATACCTTAATTAAAAAAAAAATACTCTTCTGGCACCATGCACAAGGAAATAGGCCCCACCCACCATAATTACCATGCACAGGTACTTTTTGCTCTCCCACATGGAAGTTGGAGTGTTGACATACTTCATTGTTGCAGCACTGTCATATATTTAACTTGATTTTATTTTTTTAACAGATAATTCATTCACCTGGTTCAAAACTCAAAATGACACAAAACATATATTTAGAAGGTTCATTGCCACCCCTACATAATCACCTTTTTCAGTCTTTAATGTATCCTTTCAGTGCTTTTTATACATATACTAATTCATCCTTTTATTCAATACCTATTTCCTAAGCACCTGCTATTTTCTAAGCTATATATTGTAAGCACTGTTTTGGGCATATAGTAGTCCCCTTTTCTGTGGAGAGCATGTTCCAGCAGCCCTAGAGGATCCCTGAAACTGGGGATAGTACCAAACTCTACACACACACATACACATACACACATGTATATATACTCAGTTGCTTCAGTCATGCCCAACTCTCTGGGACCTCATGGACTCTAGCCCACCAGGCTCCTCTGTCCATAGTATTCTCCAGGCAAGAATACAGGGGTGGGTTGCCACTGCATGCTCCAATACACTGTATACTATAGTAAACATAGTGTGTGTTTTTTCTATACATACATACCTATGATAAAGTTCAATTTATAAGTTAAGCACAGTAAGAAATTAACAGTAAAGTGAAGTGAAAGTCACTCAGTCGTGTCCAACTCTTTGAGACCCCATGGACTGTAGCCTGCCAGGTTCCTCTGTCCATGGAGTTTTCCAGGCAAGAATACTGAAGTGGGTTGCCATTCCCTCCTCTAGGGGATCTTCCCAACCCAGGGATTGAACCAAGGTCTCCCACATTGCAGAGGATTCTTTACCATCTGAGCCCATGGTTGTCATTGCCTGCTCCAATATATATACATGTTTGTACTACAGTAAACATAATGTCTTTACTATATATATGTACATGTATATATAGTATACTATGTTTTTCCATACATACATACCTGTGATAAAGTACAGGGATCAAGACCATCCCCTGGAAAAGAAATGCAAAAAAGCAAAATGGCTGTCTGAAGAGGCCTTACAAATAGCTGTGAAAAGAAGAGAAGCGAAAAACAAAGGAGAAAAGGAAAGATATTCCGACTTGAATGAAGAGTTCCAAAGAAGAGCAAGGAGAGATAAGAAAGCCTTCCTCAGTGATCAATGCAAAGAAATAGAGGAAAATAACAGAATGGGAAAGACTAGAGATCTCTTCAAGAAAATTAGAGATACCAAGGGAACATTTCATGCAAAGATGGGCTCAATAAAAGACAGAAATGGTATGGACCTAACAGAAGCAGAAGATATTAAGAAGAGGTGGCAAGAATACACAGAAGAACTGTACAAAAAAGATCTATGCCCCAGATAATCACGATGGTGTGATTACTCACCTAGAGCCAGACATCCTGGAATGTGAAGTCAAGTGGGCCTTAGAAAGCATCACTACGAACAAAGCTAGTGGAGGTGATGGAATTCCAGTTGAGCTATTTCAAATCCTCAAAGATGATGCTGTGAAAGTGCTGCACTCAATATGCCAGCAAATCTGGAAAACTCAGCAGTGGCCACAGGACTGGAAAAGGTCAGTTTTCATTCCAATCCCAAAGAAAGGCAATGCCAAAGAATGCTCAAACTACCGCACAGTTGCACTCATCTCACACGCGAGTAAAGTAATGCTCAAAATTCTCCAAGCCAGGCTTCAGCAATACGTGAACCGTGAACTTCCAGATGTTCAAGCTGGTTTTAGAAAAGGCAGAGGAACCAGAGATCAAATTGCCAACATCTGGTGGATCATCGAGAAAGCAAGAGAGTTCCAGAAAAACATATATTTCTGCTTTATTGACTATGCCAAAGGCATTGACTGTGTGGATCACAATAAACTGTGGAAAATTCTGAAAGAGATGGGAATACCAGACCACCTGACCTGTCTCTTGATAAACCTGTATGCAGGTCAGGAAGCAACAGTTAGAACTGGACATGGAACAACAGACTGGTTCCAAATAGGAAAAGGAGTCAGTCAAGGCTGTATATTGTCACCCTGCTTATTTAACTTGTATGCAGAGTACATCATGAGAAACGCTGGGCTGGAGGAAGCAGAAGCTGGAATCAAGATTGCCAGGAGAAATATCAATAACCTCAGATATGCAGATGACACCAACCTTATAGCAGAAAGTGAAGAGGAACTTAAAAAGCCTCTTGATGAAAGTGAAAGAGGAGAGTGAAAAAGTTGGCTTAAAGCTCAATATTCAGAAAACTAAGATCATGGCATCTGGTCCCATCACTTCATGGCAAATAGATGGGAAAACAGTGGCTGACTTTATTTTGGGGGGCTCCAAAATCACTGCAGATGATGACTGCAGCCATGAAATTAAAAGACGCTTACTCCTTGGAAGGAAAGTTATGACCAACCTAGACAGCATATTAAAAAGCAGAGACAGTACTTTGCCAACAAAGGTCCATCTAGTCAAGGCTATGGTTTTTCCAGTAGTCACGTATGGATGTGAGAGTTTGACGGTGAAGAAAGCTGAGCGCCGAAGAACTGATGCTTTTGAACTGTGGTGTTGGAGAAGACTCTTGAGAGTCCCTTGGACTGCAAGGAGATCCAACCAGTCCATCCTAAAGAGGTGATCAGTCCTGGGTGTTCATTGGAAGGACTGATGCTGAAGCTGAAACTCCAATCCTTTGGCCACCTGATGCAAAGTGTTGACTCATTGGAAAAGACCTTGATGCCGGGAAGGATTGGGGGCAGGAGAAGGGGATGACGGAGGGTGAAATGGATGGATGGCATTACCGATTCAATGGACATGAGTTTGGGTAATCTCCAGGAGTTGATGATGGACAGGGAGGCCTGGCATGCTCTTATTCATAGGGTTGCAAAGAGTCGGACACGACTGAGCGACTGAACTGAACTGAATAATAAAATTGAAAATTTACAATATATTGTAATAAAAGTTATGTGAATGTAGTCTCTCCCAAAATAGTGTACCGTCCTCACCTTTCTTTGTGTAATGGTATGAGATGATGAAATGCCTACGTGACGAGAGGAAGTGACATCGGCACTGTGATTTAGCACTCTTTAGGCTTCCATTGAGCTTCTATGATAGGTCAGAAGGAACATCAGCTGCTTTGGGTGATCCTGGATCATGTAGCTGTTGTGATATCCATGCTTTGATGCCAGGAGAAGACTATGTTAGTGGTTGGGGATCCCAAGTGGGGCGGAACATAGCCGAATGGCAGGAGATTTCATTGTGCTACTCAAAACAGTGTCAATTTAAAACGTATGAGTTGTTTATTTCTGCAATTTTCCATCTAGTATTTGCAGACTGCAGTTGACCACAGGCAACTAAAACTGAAGAAAGCAAAACCATGAATAAGGGAGGACTGTTGTACATCCTAACTGTCATGGAGCAAAAATCCTTATTCTTATGGAATTTATCATCTTGTAGGGGATAGACAGACAATAATCAAGGCACATAAGAAATAAGAAAATAGTGGAGTGAGGAGGATGGTGGTGTGGTGGTTTAAAGGGACACAATGTCATTTTAAATAGGGAGGTCAGGATAGACTTTACTGAGAAAGTGACATTTTGAACGAAATTGAAGGTGAAGGAGTTAGCTATGGGGGTATCTGGAGGAAGAGCATTCCAGACAGAAAGACAACCCATACAAAGCCCTGAAGCAGAGCATACCTGTCATGTTTTTCCAACAGCAAAGACCCAAGTGTAGCTGCAGTGGAGAGGGTAAAGGAGAGCAGTAGGAGATGTCAGAGAGGAAACATGAAAGGGCAATATCATGTAGGATCTCGTGAGGACTTCAGCGTTTACTCTGAATGTGATGGGGAGCCTGTCCCAGATTTTGAATGGCATGATCTGATTTATTTTTGAATAGAATTTCTCTGGCTGCTATGTTGGAAAGAAAAGGTGGAATAAGGGAGAGATTGGTTTTGAGGCTATTGCATTAACCCAAGCAAGAGAAGATGGTGAATCAAACAAAGTTAGGAGCAGTGGAAGTATTAAGTGGTAAGATTCTGGGCATATTTTTGAAGTATTCATTGATGGATTGGGTATAAGTTTTGGAGAGAAGAGAAGAGTCCATGATGACTCCAAGATTTTTGACCTGAGCATTTGGGAAAACTGAATTGCCATCTGCTGAGATGGCAAGTTAAGGAGGGAAGATCAGAAGTTTAATTATGCACAAGTGAAGTTTGAAATGCCTTTCAGACATGTAAGAAGAGATGTCAAGTGGGCATTTGGTCTAAATTTGAGACTTGTCAGCATATAGATGGTGTTTAGCCATGACACTAGATGAAATAGTCAAGGGGGTGAGTATAGATAGAAAAAAAATAAAGGCAAACCAAGGGCTGAGTCCTAGGACACTCGAATGTTAAGAGCTGGGTGGGGCTGGGGGTCTAGAAGGAAAACCAGAAAAAGGAGCCTACAAGGAACAGTGAGGTAGAGGAAAACTAGGACAGAGAGGTCTCCCAACATTTGGTGATGGAGGTTTCTCAAGCAAGAGGAAGTGGCAAATTGTGTGAAATGTTACTGGAAGTCAAGTAAAAACACTGGCTTTAGCCATGTTGAGGTCACTGGTGTTTATGACAGAATCACTTTCAGTGGAATGGTGAAGATAACAGCTGGGTGAGCAGGTCTAAGAAGGATTTTGAAAGAAGTCATAGACAATAAGTGTAGACTTATTGTAGACTCTTTTGGAGAGTTTTGCTGGAAAATGAGCAAAGGAATGAAGCAAAGGCTGACATGGGAAATGGGGTCAGGTGGAAGATTTTTATGAGGTTGAAGAAATAATGTATGCTATTGTGAAGGATCCAGGGAAACAGGAGAAATGAGTATATCAGAGAAAGCCCAATTTTTGGAGCAATGACCTTGAATAGGCTTGAGGGGATGGCCTCTCCTTTTATTGTATTTACTGTATCTTTCTTATAAAAGATAGGATTTTATATCCACTGTTCTACACCTTGCATTTTCCACCTAACAGTCTATAATTCTTTTCACATCAGTACATGGAGAAATTCTTCTCTTTTTTTAGTTTCATACTATCCCATTGGAAGGATATACCACGGTTTGTGTGTTGTTTCTAAGTTATTGATGTCCTAAACAATGCTACTCTTAATATTTGTGTATATGCCTTATCACATCCTTCCTTTGTGGCTCAGCTGGTAAAGAATCTGCCTGCAATGTGGGAGACCTGGGTTCAATTCCTGGGTTGGGAAGATCCCCTGGAGAAGGGAAAGGCTATCCACTCCAGTATTCTGGCCTGGAGAATTTCATGGAGTATATAGTCCATGGGGTAGCAAAGAGTCGGACACAACTGAGCGACTTTCACTTTCACTTTTTCACTGATCACATGTATGTCAGCCTTGTTGCTGTTTCTGTATAGGAACTAAAGTTCATATTCTGCAGCTCTCTATATTTCTAATCTGTGACTCTTTCTTCTTTCTTTTGAATTTCCTGACCTTTTAAAATTAACTCTGTATTCAACTTACTTGAATTTGTAACACTTAAATGTACTTAAATAGATAAATATAATGGCTCTTCATTTATTTCTGATAGTTGTGTTAGGTCAAAATAATTGTTCAGTTACATGTAGGGACTTTATGAAAACAGTGTCAATAATTATAAGGTCAATAATTACATTTGATTTGGGATATTTAGTTATGGTAACAAAATATTGTCCACTGGGCTTCAGAGGTGCTTTTCCAAATCTTTTCTTAGAAATCTTGTTAGAGATCTTCCTTATTCCCATGTTCTGGAGGATCCTGTATCCTCAACCACCACCTCCCCCTGCCTCACCCGTTAGTTTTTGTGTATTTGGAAATGACACCTTGTGTTATGTCTTGGACAGTTGCCAGTTTGTAACTATTAATAGTTGTTCAATGTTTCCTGATACTATTATTGGTGTTTCTTTGCCTAGACCTTTGGAAACACCAAGTCATGGAAGAAAACTTTTCAATTATCAGACCGCAAATAGTTGAAAATTTTGTACAGAGATTATTGGAGAATTACCAGGATGGTGGATTAGAGGTATGAGGTGAAAATTAGTCATTCTAGAGTGTCATTTGCTTTTTTTTTTTTTTTAGACATTAACCCCAGTAAGAAAGACTTTCTCTTAAAATTAGTCATTCTAGAGTGTCATTTGCTTTTTTTTTTTTTTTTTAGACATAAACCCAAGTAAGAAAGACTTTCTCTCTAATGCTTCCCTTACTCCCTTAAAGTGAAGATATGAGAACTGAGCCTGAACTCAAAGTAGAAATCACATGTTACCATTTTAATTTTGGAAAAAGACTGATTTCTAATTAAGATGGGAGAGTAATTATCATATGCATGTTGGCTAATTTCAGATTTGGCCAATTTTTAATGTAACCTTGGAGCTTATTTATGGATGAGTTATTTTTAGCAACATTTCCTGTTGTTGATTTTTTTAGTATAAAAAATTTAAGAGAAAAACAAAATAGCCTATGAAAACACTACCTAGAAAACATTTTTAAATGAACAATATGAAAAAAACAACAGCTCAAAAAGGTAGCATTTTCACGTGTTCTCCACTCCATCATCTCCAGTTTCCTCTCCCAAAGGAAGCCAGTATCAATAATTTGTATATATTATCGGTATTTGAATTCATAACAACTCTATATAATATGTATATAACAATAATATATAGTTAATACATACAACAGTCATACATATAGTCCTTGGAGTTTTGAACTGTTTACTATTGACAGAAAGTACCTTTCTAAATCAAAAGAATCTGCTGAAAGGGCAGGATAGGAGAGCTGGGTCCCTGCAGGTCAGCAGTTCTCAGTCAGAGATACAGAGGTGATTAAGGTGGGGCATGTGCAGAAAAATGTTTCAATCAAAAAATTTTTTGACCTTCCTTAACGGGAAGGAAATTCTTACACATGCTTCATCATGGAAAACATTCTATTAAGTGAAATAAGCCAATCACAAAACATAAATGCTGTGTGATTCCATTTATGTGAGATATCTAATGTAGTCAGATTCAAAGAGACAGAAAGTAGAATGGTATTTGTTAATGTATAGGGTTTCAGTTTTGCAACATGGAAAGAGTTCTAGAGATTGATCACACAACGGTGTGAATGTATTTAATGGCACTGAACTGTACACTTAAAAATGGCTAAAACAGCAAATCCTGTGTATATTTTACCATGACAAAAGCAAAAAAAAAGTTTGTGGCTCAAGATCTGCTTGTCCTTTGTCTATATACTTCACCCCAACATTGAAGACAGGATCTTCTAGGAAAGAAATAAGGGTGTTAATAAACAGGGGAAGCCCACATCAGGCACAGCTGAAACTCAGGGTGCATTGATGAGGCTGGTATCAGCCGACAGTTGTCCAGGAAGTTAGGTCTCTCCAAAATCTGTGCCTGGTGGGCCTCAAGACTCTTCTGGATCATCTGTAGTGACGGGGAGTGCAGTCTCTTTCAGTGCCACCCCCCACTGCCCATTCTTGGCAGCTCCTGTTTCTGGCAGCTCTTACTGAGCTGAATTTGGCCTCCCCACCATCTCCACCATGGATTCTAGTCCTTATCCTTGGGACACCACAAATCATGATTCTAACCCGTCACAACAAGCCTTTAAATAACTGAGGGCAAGTCAGTCAGAGAAGCTCAGTTGGCACCATTGCTAGCATGTGTGAATCTTCTGTAAAATTACAAGTGGGATTAGCTCCAGGAGGACACACCCAAACAGGTGTTTCTCTGGGTGGTGGGTAACAAATTGTTACCCCTTCCTCTGTGCAGTGCAGCCTATACCAGGGACACAGACATGGAAATGAATCAGGCATCATGGTCACCTGTCCTGGGTGCCCCTGTGAAGAGCAGACCACACTAGTGTGCAAGGAAAATCCAAGCCCTGCCTTCCTTCCTTCAGACTACACCAGCCTCCTTTCCTACAATCTCTCTATAGGAGCGCCCCACCCTCCTTCTCAGGCTCCTCTATTTCATAGTTGTCTGACCAGCCTAGAGTGCCTTTGTCCTGGGTGCTGTGCTTTGATTAGCGCCCATGAGTGTGTTGGATTTTGTCATAGCTGACTCATTAGACTAATAGCCACCTGAAGCCCACACAAGGCCTTCAGGCATCCTGCTGCTGTCACATTATTAGTCTTGTTCTTTTTCAGCCTGGTTCACTCTTTGAACCTCTCGAAAACTTTAAAAATCTGGATTTATCATCTAGCATAGTCTGTTACCCTCCCGGGTTCACATCAGCTTGCCCTCAGTATCCTCATTCAAGCTTCTAATGACAATGTATGACAGATGGGTCCCAGTGCAGCGCTACCCACTCTGGGTCCCCTCCACACTGAACAGTGGCTTCAGGGCACAGTCATGCACTGACCAGAAGCCCATTTGATTGTCCTGTCACTCAGCTCATGTTCTCCATTTGTCCAAAAGGACATCATGAGAAACCTTCTCAGATGTCCTGCCAAAACCCAGACACACTGCATCTGCTGTATTTCCTCAGGGAAAAGATTGATCTGATCTGATTATTCTTGAACCCATGTTAGTATCTCGTGATTTTTGCTTCCTTCTCCAAATTCTAGAACACCAGACTTTCACAATCAATTCTAATATATTGGCCAAATTTTATACCAAACACACTGGCCTGAAGTTAGAGACTGACCTTTTTTGGAAACCAGAACTGAAATAGTCTATTTTGTGGATTTCAGAACCATTTTCATTCATATGCTGAAAGTCATTCCCTCATTCAGCAAGTGTTTATGGATCTCCTTTTTTTTCAAGCACTTTATTATAGATATAAATGTAAAGAGCACAGTCCTTGCCCTGAAAGAACTTATAGAAAAAGTTAGGTGAACCAGTGATGTCCAGAACAAGTACTTCACATTAGGCACTTTGATAGAGACACAAATAGGGTGCTGTGTTAGCTCAGAGAAGGGGGAACACAACCTAGCTAGGGAGAGGAGGGATGGGAAGTAGTCAGGGAAGAATTCCTGGAGGAGATATTGTTTGAGCCAAGTTATAAAGCATAAATCAGGATTGGCCAGATGAAAAAGGGCAGGGGAGGGAAGGCAGCAATCTAGGAAGGGGGTTCTAGCAGAGTTCAGAGGAGGACGTTGTAAAAGTAAGCAGGGCCAGATGCTGAATGGCCTTGTGTGTAAGCCTTATGAGTTTGGATTTCATCCCAGAGTCAGTGGGAAGTCATTGAAGCATTTTGTCAGCAGAGGTAGGTTTTAGAAATATCATCAAAACACCGTGTGTGTGCCTGATGTTAGATGAATTGCTATGAGAAGCACGGTTACAGAAACACAGTTTGTTCCAGCAGGGTTAGACTTTTGCTGTAACAAGGCCTGGCACCTGCCATCCTTCACCCTGGCTGGGTCTCCAGAAGAATCCACGGGACACTGTGATGCTCTTCCAGCTGGTGCCATCTGACACAGTTCAGGTTTAAGTGTTGGTGACACCTGGAGAGCACCAGGCCAATGGTCATCACTCTGGTTCTTGTGGAACCCAGGGGCCTGCCTTGGAGAGGAAGTTGGCAGATGAAGCCCCTTGGCGCTGCTCTTTGACACTGAGCTGACTCTTAGTGACCAAGGAAGGCAGGGATGAGTTTCAGAACAACTTTTGAGAAGCAAATTGCTCTGAGACCTCATAGAATGACTGTGCCAAGAGAAGCACGTAGGCTGCAGCCCCACAATAGATGTTTCTCTGGCAGCTCCACTGCTGCTCTGAGGGGCTGGGCACCATCTGCAGAAGCAAAGGTCATGTGCAGAGAGGGACTGCCGGGAACTGGGAGTCTCCCTGCACCTCTCTGTCACCTGTCAGCCATGGTTGCCTGTCTGCCCCACTCAGACATGGTCCACATTCCCAGTGCCCACTGCAGATGCGCTGGCGGGGTCCTGACCTCTCTCCCTGCCTGCACATTCACCCTCTGTGTGCCATCCCCTTGGGCTGATCTTTCAGCCCAGGCTCCTAAGGCCTTAGTTGAGCCACTGAGGGAAGGAAGCAACACAATTTCTCTGGCCTCTGGAGATGCTCCGGGGAGTCCTGGCCATTCTCACTTCTTTGGTATAACACGGACTCACCCAAGGCTTCCTTAACCTGGGCTGGTTCAAATAGCATGCTAGCTAAGAGAGGATGGCAGAGGGCCACGGTGGTTTGAACCTACATTTCTGTTTGTTTGGGATCCTGTATCTGCAGTGGTTATGGAGGGTTAGTTTGAGAAGTGTGCCCTGCTGAAGAGGTGTGGAGGCCCTGTTGGCATACTGACACTGCTGCCCAGGGCAGTGAGGGGTGAGTCAGTTGTGGCTGACTCCAAGCACTGGGCCCTACCCACCTGGCTTAGGTCACTGGCCACACCCTGCTGGCCTCCAGGGAAGTCTCATGACTTCTCAAGGCTTCAGGCTTTCATTGTACTCAGTCCAAGAAGTGTTTCCTTTGTGGATGCTAATCCATGTAGCCTTGGCCCTATCACTGAAAAGAAGGTCCAGGGGATGGAATCTTGGTGTCCTTTGCCTTGGAGGCAGCAGCTGACTCTGGCTATCCTACTGCTCACTTGCCAGGGGCAGGATGGATTGCTCTCACCCCCCTCAGCTGAGGGACCCCCTTGAGGAGGCCCTGGAGAGTGAGGGAGGGAGGCTGAGCACCACCGTTGACTGCCTGGCTCCAGCTCATAAAATCCTCCAAGACATTCCATTCTACGTGTCTTGAGTGCATTCCTGCAAAGTTGCTGCAGTTGATAACTTTTACCAAAGCTTTACTATTTTTTAATTAGTATATATGTTTTATTAATACATATATTTTATATCTAATTATTTTAATTATATATACATTTTGTGAGTATATTAGAAAATAGAAATATGTATTAGGAAATACACTCATTAGCTTACCCTCCTCATTGATAACCACTATTGTTATTTTGGTGTTTTTCCTTCCAAGCTTTATTTGTAACTTTTTAGAATTCATGTACTTTTTAAACAAAATAAGATTATTCTATATGCCTTTCTATTATGGTGTACTTGACTATATGTTATAAATATGTTTCCTTGCCAATAAACATACATCCACAGCACAGTTTTTGGTGGCTGTTTTGTATTTCCCTGTATAGATGAATGAGCAGATTCAACTTGTTTTCCATTATTAAGCACTTTAGGTTGTTTCCAATTTTCTTTTCTGTTGGAAGGACTACTATAAAGAACATCTGTTAACATATATTTTTTGTGTATAACTTTTATCATTCTCTAAAAATAAATTCCTAGAAGAGGCATTGCTAGGTCAAAGAGCATGAATATTTTAAAATCTTTTCATAGCTGCTGCTAGTCCACCCTCCAGAATACCTTGCTGATTTCCCCTCCCATCAGCACTGATGAGCAAACCATTCTCCTCACTCCATTCGTACTGGGTTTCATCTCTATGTGCCACCTCTGTTAATCTGCCTCAACAACTCAGCTGGCAAAGGCTGTTTCTGCTCTCTCTGGAGGTCAATGGCACAGAGGTTGCACTGATGGGTCAGTGTCACCAGGATAATCAAATCAGAGCCGGGGGAACCAACCCAGGCTGGAAGGGAACCTAGTTTCTACAGCAGACTTCCAGGGAGCCTAGAGATGTCCTGACACTAGAGGTGTCACTGGTAGAGTTCATCAAGTGAGCAGGCTGAATCTTGGAGTAGGCCCCCCACACACGAACACACTTGCTGATACATGTAGAGGGACACACACACACACACACACACATAGAGTATATGGATACTCACAGATGGAAACATACACAGAGAGGTACAGACACACACAGACATGCACTTGTGAATACAGACACACACCCAAATGGACACAGACACACTGGATGATATAGACACACAAGCACTCCCGTGGACATGCAGGTGCTGGTAAGGTAGATCTGTCCTACTGCCCACATATTGGCTCCTGTTTCTCTTGGAACCTAAAACTAAGTCTGCCTTGAAGGGGTAGACTTTTCATCTGTTCTTAATGGCCATTTCTTCAAAAAGGTGTTGAAAGGGAAGAAATGGGACAGCCTAGAGAGTGAGCACTATGGCCCTTTGACCAAGGCAAGAGGAGCCCCTGTCAGATGCCCCACTTCAGAGGCCCCTCTGGCTCTGCTCCAGCCCCACTGTTCCCCACAGGAAAACCCCAAAGCCAAGGGAATGCACCCACTCAGATCCCTGGCCTCCCTTCTGGACCATGCTGCAGATACCTGGGGCCCTGGGATTCCCTGAATCCAGGGCCTTGTCCCCAGATCACCCTCTCCAGAGAGAGAGTGGACCTCACCACCTGTGTGCACACTCGGGCCTGTGGCGCAGCCGAGGACAGCTGTGCAAGGGCAGAGACAGCTGGGGTGTCTGCTTACACATATACAACCCTCCCCCCAACTAGTCCCACAGTGTGATGTGAGGGCAAAGGTAGGGAGCGAAGAGGGTCAAACTGTAAACTATGCGTTGGGGCCTACTTCTCCCCCAGGTAACCATATCTCAGCACTGAACTCAAGAGTTGTCCGAGAATGATAGAATCAAACCTGGTCTCCAAAGTCATTTGAAGGTCTGTTTTTCAAAGTGGAAGAATTAAACATTTTCAGTTTAATAGTTAGTTTGATTTATAACTGTTAAATATTTAAGACACTTAGACATCCAGAATGTGAGCCTCCATTTGTACTTTTTTTTTAACTGAAGAATAATTGCTTTACAGTATTGTGTTGGTTTCTGCCAAACATCAACAGGAATCAGCCATAGGTTTACCTATGTCTCTTCCCACTTGAACCTCCCTCCCGCTTCTCTCCCCATCCCAACCCTCTATGTTGTTACTGAGCCCCAGTTTGAGTTTCCTGAGTCATACAGCAAATTTCCGTTGGCTATCTATTTTATATATGGTAATGTATGTTTCCGTGTTACTCTCTATACATCCCACCCTCTCCTTCCCTCCCCCCACCCAGCCGTGTCCATAAGTCTGTTCCCTGTGTCTCATTTGTACTCTTATCCTTGACCCTGCAGATGTTAGGACCAGACCTGAAAGAGAAGCTTGCAAGGCTGACGCCAGTGTTTTTCTGTGGAGGTTGAATGGAAGTGGGTCTGTGAGCCAAAGCAACGTGTGCCATGAGCACTCGTGTGGTGGCGCTGCCCTGGGGGAGCTGTTGTGAGGGATGCCCCTTCCCTTTCAGGTCACTTTCAGGAAAGACCACCTTGAGGCCTGCCTCCTTTCCCTGGGTTGTGATGTGATGGCCAGAGAACGCAGCAACTTCGAGAACTACTCCATGTGTTACGAGCATATATTGGAGCACGTTAGACAGAAGCTCTGCCAGAAGGAGCAAGTATGTTCCCAGACGGATGAGAAATACACTGGGGAAGGTGCGGGTAGGGAGGCCCAGGAGTGACTCCACAATGCAAGAGGTGTTCTTAATGTAAGAATTGAGGGTCAATGGTACTCTCCAAATTTCTCTTCTTATTGGCTTATTTCCTTGGGCTCTGGTCTTCTCAGCTGGGATGGTGATGGCCCCAGCAACACTGGGTTGTATGCTTTGGAGGCTTCTAGTGGGGAATATAAGAGGTGAACAACAAGGCAGCTGGCCCTTTGGGGAAGATCCTCAACTGACCTTCCCACTCTCAGCAAACACAGGGGACTTTGTGCTGTTCCTGGTCCAGCAAGAAGCCAGGATACCTGAGTAAACTGTCTTCAGGATGTACATCGTGGGTCTCACTGATGAGACCATCTTAAAATGAGATCCTATCCCAAAGTGCAGTGGGGCAATGAGTACAGTCCAGGCTCCAGTTGGAGCTTGAGGATCTCAAAACGAAGCACCAGTAACACAAACAAGAGAAGTCTGGAGCATGTTGTACTGAATATATGTTTTGAGTTTGGCGGTGCACTGTTTTTTCCTCTTCAGGAATTAGACATTATACGAAGAGGTCAAAGTCCCCCTGAAGACAAGGCTGGTCAGGTAGGCCAGTTATTACTCTAAAAGCTTTCTTTGTTACTCTAAAAGATTTCTTCTCCATTTTTCAAATCCACAGTCTCAGCAGTAGCGAGACGTGGAACATGCTGCTGTCATCTTCTTGTGCCTCTTCCTGTAGAAAGCCTGTCAATGACTGGTCCCCTGCAGAGACATCCAAAGAGTGTGTTTGTACTTTTTAAGCAATGAGACTTTTTTCCCTTAGTTTTTTTGGTGACTCTTGTTATTTTTTATTGCTTTGTTTTTTCTTTTTGTTGTTATTGGTTGGGGGGGGTGTTGTTTTCTTCTCAGGTCAGCATGCCATCTGAGGAAAAGGTAGTTAGGCTAACGTGTCAAGGGAAGGCCAGTTTGGAAATGGAAACCAAGACAGTTGAAGTATTTTCTCCATATGAAAAGTGCTTAAGTAGCATTTCTTCTGGGTTCATTCATTTGTCAACCATTTATTGAGCACCTACTATGTGTCTGCGACTGTTCTGGGACTCTTAAACCTTCCTTAGCTTCTTCTGCCTGTACTTGCACAACAAGATATTCACCTTCTTCATTGGGCCCAAAGCAGAATGCCAATTCAACACTGATATACAAAGAACTCTTTCTGTAGTGGCTGTTTGGAATTCCTGAATTATTTCCCATTAAGAAAAAAATATTTCTGCCACTAGGTTGCAGAACTCAGTCACAATATGATTATGGAAATCATTGCCCTGAGAGCCCGACTCACAGATTTGGAGGAGGAGAATCTAAATCTCAAAAAGCAAATTAGAAAAGAAGTCCAAGAAGAATATGAAGCGTTAGTCCAAGCTTTGTTTGTGACATGTTTGCACATCAAAGTAAGTGACCTGGGTGGGATGTCTGGACAGTCCCATGGAGACCCGGGTGTACCTGACTCCCATGGTGGCTGTACAGAGGGATCAATGACAGAGTGGGCTTTGTGACAAGAGATTGTTGGGTTCAAGAATGCTCCAGCTCTAGGCTTTCACTGAAGAGAGTGAGTCAGCGTTGGGTGGTCATTATTTTACCAAAAGAGACACTGAATTTTAATTAATTTAGATATTTGCTATTTTCCTCACTCTACTGCATTGTTACCATCTGATTTCTGTTGAGGCAAGGGGGAGTCCTTCTTCTCCCAAACCCCAACAGTTTTATGTTATTCTTTTGTCTACTAAATGACCATCCAAAACAGGAGAGGGCAGTGCCCTGGGCCAGGCCAAGCCCTAATGTCGGTAGCAACAGCTACCTCCTAGAAGCTCACTGGACAGATTCAGAATTTGAATCAGCTTTTGAAAGTTTTACAACCCTCAAAACTCCCACTAGCTGGGCATCTACAGTACCAGGCAACTGCTGACCTGTCAGTAAAAGTCCACTCAGAAGAGGAGTGATGGGTGCACGTGTGCCCACAGCACCGTGGAAGCCTGTCACTGTCTTATGACTTCTGAGCAGCTGTAAGATGGAGACCCATGCCTAAAACAGGCCATCATGGAGGCTGGTCCAGCTGCCCCCGACAAGTGAGAATTTCAGCACAGCCATACCTCCCCCAAGTCCCCCAAATCTGCCCCCTTCCCTGCTATCAGATGTTCCCGAGCCAGCCCCATGTGGGTCCTTCCATCACTCCCTCCTCCCAGGGGATTCCATGGTGGTTCCTGGACTTGTTCCATTGAGAGGAGTTTCCACTGAGCCTCTCTACCTTGATCTGGTTATTCCAGAGTGGATTGAACATTGCTTCTTACTGTGAAGTGTCCATAAAGTACAAGTGCTTACAAATATTAAGGGATCCAAACCAACTTGCATTGGGCGTGGCACTGCAGCAAAGTATAAGCAGACAATGAAATCTAGAATTTACTAAGCCATCTTTCAGGTGTGAAATTGTTAAAAAAATTTCTTAGGTTCCTTTTAGCTTCTATCAGATTCCAAGACAAGAAATTCTCTACTTTTCTCAGGCTCAACTAGTTGCACAAGCCCCTGGAGGTAGGGAATCCCTGTTTTACCCCAGGGTCCCAAGAAGGTGGTGAAGCTTTTGCTGTGTGGTCACTAGCCAAGCTTTCTGCTGTGGCTCCCTGGCACTAACCTCCTGGTTCCTCTCCAGGGAAGTGGTTCAGAGGTGACAGGACACCCCACAGTCATTCCTTACCCAAGGATGCTGGGTCTTCAAGTTGTACTAAGCAGTGAGCAAGCTGTTTCACCATAAGGTGTTAGCCACAGCCACTCAGAACAAACGGGCTGTTTGATAATGAGATTTCTACTGGAGCCTAAAGAGGAAGGCAGCCAGCCTGATTCCTTCCTCTAATGTGTCTATTTTCATGGAGTTCCTTGTTAGTGGCTCATGGATAGTGTCTTATCTGCTCAGATTCTGCTGAGTAAACCTGATAGCAAAAATCCCTAGGTTCAAATTCCCAAGTAACTCTTTGTGTGTGTTTCTGGTCCCGGGGGGGTTAAGGGGGGACTAGGAGGGTGATTTGATTTTCCACCTGTGACATCCCATTCTTCTGCCTCCTTGGCATCTGACAACCACAGGCTCTAAGATGTGCAGATGATGAAGCCCTGCAGATTGAGGACAACACTAAAGGGGCCATGAGTGACACTTTCAGACAATACCCAATGGAGTAATTGTATGGTGGATGACATTTTAATGTGAGATCATTCCTGAAAGTTGGGTTTTAGAAGGCAAAATGACTCTTCCTCAACTGCCCTTCCTGAACCTGAGTCTGCACTTTGCAGGAGAAGTTGGACGAGAATCAGCTTAATTTGATCCAGAAAGTGTGTGAGCTCATCGGCGAAGTAAGAACAGAAGGGATTGACAACATGAAAAGCCTAAAGAAGAAGTGGGGCTCTGCCAGGCCTGATAAAGAAATGAAAGAAAATCCAGCCGAAGTATGTGATTTCACTTAGAGTGGGGTATCAGCACTTCATCCTAGCGTCTGACCCTGCCGCTTGCTTGGGTTGCATTCCTGTTCTGTTTCCCAGAGAAAGCCTGTGTCAGGCATTTTAAAAGGGCACTGGGGCTCACTGCAAAATTGTCTCATCTTCTGGAAGGCATGTTTCTCACGTTAGGATTTATGTCCTTCCTGAGAAAAGTGCCGGGGGCAGCCTTTTCTGAAAGTGAGCCTTCTAAGCAGGAGCAGCTGCAGGCCTTGGAGCAGGACAACTGCAGCCTGGCCGCCCTGGTGCGCAAACTGAGGAGCCTGGGCCATTGGAGGCTGGTGGTGCAGCAGGCGCACTTCCGGGGCCAGCTGAGCAGGGCTGAGAAGGTGAGCGCTGGGGGAGGGAGGCCCCGCCCAGCCAGGAGGAAGGGTGGCACTGGCCCCCCTGGATGCAGCTGCTGCACCGGTGTCAGGTAGCAAGACCGACCAACCATCTTAAAGAATCTGACAGTTGCGGATTTCCTGGGAACTGGCAATATCAGAGCCTGGGGAGCAATAGGAAAGAGCCAAAACCAAATGGCAAAGAAACAAATGAGAGGACAGATCAGAGAGTTTAGCACAAGGAAAGGGAAAAGATGGAGTTGGCAAACTTTGTCAAAGCACTGCATATCTTTGGGTTTCAAACATGCTTATCGGTGGGAAATGCACTAACAGCAAGTTGAAAATGTGTTTTAAGAAAAATTGAAACCAAAGCACATATCAGTAGTGGTTTGGAAACTTTGACTTACTGTTTCCGAAAGTCTTTATTTACTCTGATCTGTCCCACTGTTCTTAACTGAAATTAAGGAGGCAGTGGCCAGGGGGAGCTCTATGCTTCCAAAAATTTCAAAGAATGGTGGATGATGGTTCAGAGACTGCTTATGAAACTGAAAATGTGGAAAGGAAACTCATATCCTACCTTACTGTGTTTGGGATGTTCACAGGAAGCTGTGCAAACTAAAAAAGGGTGTTTGAACATCAAGCTAATGGCAGAACAAGAAGTGGTTTTATTTCGTCAACAGCTATTGGCTCTAAGGCAAGCCCTGGCTAGGGCTCAGGCAGACAATGTGAAGATGTGCAGGCAGCAGGAGAATCAGGTATATGAGCTCAGAACCCCTCTTCCGCCCTCTCTGTGAACACGTTCTGGCCAGGAGACACGGCACTGAGCTGCCTGTAGCAGTCACCAGAGTGCCGCAGTGTGAAGCTGAGCAGACGGCACTGCTGGAGAAAGATGGCCAGGACCCCAGCTTCCTTTCTCCCTCCTTTCCAGCCCAGAGACCAGGGGCAGTGGCCAAAAGGCTTTTGTTGTTATTCATATTTGGCTAAAATGGTGAAATACTGCTCATATGTAAGATTGATCTCTCTCTCTCTCTCTCTGTGTTTCTCTGAGTATTTTTTTTACCCAGAGAGCTTCTAGGGGTCTGAGTCTCTGCCTCTAACACCTTCCTTTCATGCTCCAAGCATGTTTTCTATGAGTGTGGTCCAGCCATCAGCATAATGCCCCAAACAGAGAGTCTTGGTTCCTTTCCTGGTGACCCACACTAAGTCTTAATTTCAGAAGTTACTGCTGCTCTAAAGAACTGGCACCAAAATAAAGGCTTTTTAAAATCTAAGCTCTTAATAACTGTGCCAACCCTCTGAGCATAAATGAAACAGAGACCTTAGGTTTAAAGAGACAACAACTGAGTTTAAATAACAGCCTAGGAAACAGCCTGGGCATATTTTAAAACATAAAATACAATCTGTTCCTTTTGGACCCTAATTCCTCCATTATGGTGTGCCAGTGAGTTATGGTGTATAATTATGTGAGGTCACCCTACAAATATTAATCCTCATTATTAATATAGTATTATAAGTGAGGATCGACCTTCTGGTAACTGTTGATTAGAAAAATTTCAGAACAGAACCAAATTATAACTGCTCTTTTTCAACCATCTGCAACCTGGCTTTTCCGAGGCTTTTTTAGAAGTCAAAACAAAGGCAAGATTAGTGCTTCCCTTGCCCACTCTCTGTACATATTGCATCACCCTGTTCTCCCCAGGTCCAGCCCTTCCATTGCTATCACATGATAAAGGTGTAGTGACACGCACATGCAGTCTGTAGTAGGTATGACTGTTTGGTCTTGCTGATGGTTGGCACAAGACAGGACAGAATGGCTGGGAGGTGGTACCTGAGTCCAGGAACACTTCACACAATTCTGCCCCTGGGTTTTAATTGAGGGGCAGTTGTGTTGGCCACCGTCTCATTCCCTCTGCTGAGAAAGACCATGTGCCTTTCTCATTTCCTTTGGCTGTTTCCTATCGCAGGCACAATTGCTGAAAGAGTTAGAACACAGAGTGACCCAGGAAGCTCTCCACAGGCAGCAGCTGCATTTAATGAAAACCTCCAGCATGGAGAAGCTCTTAAAGGATGTGGAGCAAAAAGAACAGCACCTGCAGCTCCTTACTGAAGATGCCAAGAGGACTTCTAAACTGGGCCAGCTGCAGCAGAAGAAAATTCAGAGAGAACTCCGACAGGTAACTCCAGTGAGAGGTAGCAAGTCAGGGCGCACCAGCCAGAGTGGTTTCTTTCTTGTCGTCCTCTCCACACCTCTCTTGCCTCCACAGCGGTGTTCCTTACCTTGGTCACTCCCAGGAACAGCAGGGAAATGGAAATATCTATACCTGGGTGATTGTTCAGGCTGCTTGTGTACAAAGATGATGGCTTGAGTGCCATGAGGCCCAGAATCTTGGCATCTTTGTCACCCACTTGGAAAGCATATTTCCACATGGCTCTAATCTTTGAGCTAGGAGGGATCTTTTAGAAAATCCTGACAAGTAATCTGGAAAAGCAGCAAGTATTGTTGTAAGGGAATTTTATTCATGGTGTTTCTGGAATTGTAGAAATAAAAAAGGAAAGGCTGAAGTGGGTTCCAGACCCAGTATGTTCTTCTTCAATATACCCCACAGCAAAAAAAAAAAAAAAAAAAAAGAAATAATGTACATGTGGACTAATGCAAGTTCCAACAAAGGAGACCACAGAATGGAATGCAACACAAAAGGAAAAATAAAAAAACCAAAACAGCACTTTCTGGGGCAGGTGTTTCACACATATTCATTGAATAAATAAGTCAATTAATTCCCCAGATATATTAGGAAACAGAAATCAGAAGGTTAAATGATTGACTGTTTTAAGTGCTCAAGGAAGTCAGTAAGGGGAATTTTACAAAATAAATGACCAAAAAAGGATTAAAAAATGTATCCTCTCACAGGTCAGAAGGCCAGAGTCTGAAATCAAGGTGTGGGTCCCTCCAGGTGGCTCGGGCAGAACATGTTCCATGACTCCCTTGGCTGCTGGCAGCTGCCCTCAGTCCCCGGTGTCCCTCTCCGGGCAGCTGCAGTTCTCCATTCAGCCTTCTTCCCTGAGTCTCTCTGTGTGTGCATCTGTGCTTGCTCCACTGTTTATAAAGTCATCAGCATTCAATTTAGGGCCCTCCCTTTAATCCAGTATGACTTCATCTTAACTTAATTACGTCTACAAAAACTATTTTCAAATAAGGTAACATTTTGAGGTTCCAGGTGTCCATGACTTTGTGGGAGACACTATTCAACCTGTTACACTATTACTTTTTCATAATTAAAAACAATTAGGAGATGATAAAAAATAAATTTAAAAAGAAAAAAATACCTGTGATCTATGCAGACGAGTCACTTTGGACATAGAGACTCTCTGGCCAGGGGACTCTGGGTCAGGGGTGCAAGGGGAGAGCAAATATGTTGTCTTCTGGATGTGGGCCTTGTGTCAGGCCTGGAGATGGTGCTCAGTGCATTCCCTTCAGATGATTAGTTGAACTTAGAGGTCTGGGAGAGAGATCAAGTCTTTGCTTGAAGCCATCCAGGGGTCCCACAGGCACTGGGGCTCGGCCTACAAGGTCCTCTGTGAACTGGTTCCTCTCCCCTCCCCGCTTCTCCTCTGATAAAAGATAACTTTTGTGAGTAAACTTCTTTATAAGGGGATAAAGTGTTCCAAGGGCTGCCTCTGTTCCTCGCTGATTAAGTTCTTGACCTTCCTGGTGCTCCTGATTTTCATAAGGCTCAGTTCAGCCTGACCAGGAATTTTTTGAAAACTTGTATTCCTGGGATAGCTTTGGACCCACACTCTCCCTGGCAATCCCCCTACCCTACCCTTCACAGTGAACTGATGGAACAGTTTACAGTGAAGTGTGCACCAAAAAGCATTTCTGCTTCCCAAACACTTTTCCACTCAGGTGAGAAGCCGGCTTACCCATGAGCGTAGTGTGAAGCTGGATGCTTTCCAGTGGGTAGAAGAGCTACAAAGTCAGCTTAATGATGCTGAGCAATCCTCCACCCAAAGGAACTCACTTGGCGGTAAGGATACCCTCTCTCTGGGTAGAATAAGCTCCCAGGGTCTTGGGTGGGGATTGAAGGAGGGTCCTGGGGACTAATGATAACAATCCAGTAGCTATTAAGGGAGTGCTTCATATTTGTTGAATGAATGAATGAACATTTATTCTCATTTGCAGTGAGCACTTTCTATTTTAGTTCATCTTGGAGTATTGATATGCTGTATTAAAAGGTTTCAATCATAAAAAGTAGTTCAAGCTGAAATATGTCACCTAAAGAAGACAGAGTACATCACTAGATTTTGAAGCAAGGTAACACCTTAGGAGAATAGAGGAGTAGAATTTGCCATCCTAATGTGTCTCTTTGGCATAAAGTTTTAAGCTGATTATTTTTGAGAAAAAGCAGACATGGGAAGGGAGTTGCCCTTTTGTAAGAAATGTTTACAGTTTTAACAGCATCTCTTTCTTCAGTACACGGAAGAAAAGGATGACCAAATCTCTAGAAATTTATCTATGGAAAAGACAAATCTGTGTAACGTTACCCTTATTTATTGTGCTTTTCCTGGTAACCTCTCATAACTGACTTTCCCCCATCCTCAACATCCTCTTCTGTCTTTAGCTGAGGATGGCATTTAAGTTGAGAGCCTCAGTAATGCTGCCAAGTTACTCAGTTTTTCTAGGTCTCTCCCATGTGTTTGTTGTTGTTCAGTCACTAAGTCATGTCTGACTCTCTGTGATCCCATGGACCGTAGCCCACCAGGCTCCTCTGTCCTCCACTATCTCCTGGAGTTTGCTCAAATTCATTGAGTTGGTGATGCTGTCTAACCATCTTATCCTCTGCTGCCCCCTTCTCATTTTGCCTTCAATCATTCAGCGTCTTTTCCAGTGAGTCAGCTCTTCACATCAGGTGGCCAACATATTGAAGCTTCAGCTTCAGCAATAGTCCATTCAGTGAATATTCAGGGTTGATTTCCTTTAGGACTGACTGGTTAGATGTCTGGCAGTCTAAGGGACTCTCAAGAGTCCTCCAGCACCACAAATGGAAAGCATCAGTTCTTCAGCCTCAGCCTTCTTTATGGTCCAACTCTCACATCCATACATGACCACTGGAAAAACCATAGCTTTCACTAGACAGACCTTTGTTGGCAAAGTGATGTCTCTGCTTTTTAATATGCTGTCTAGGTTTGTAATAACTTTTCTTCCAAGGAGAAAGTGTCTTTTAATTTCATGGTCGCAGTCACCATCTGCAGTGATTTTGCAGCTCAAGAAAATAAAATCTGTCACTGCTTCCACTTTTTCCCCTTCTATTTGCCATGAAGTGATGGGTCTGGTTGCCATGATCTTAGTTTTCTGAATATTGAGTTTTAAGCCAGCTTTTTCACTCTCCTCTTTCACCCTCATCAAGAAGCTCTTTAGTTCCTCTTCACTTTCTGCCATTAGAGTGGTATCATCTGCATATCTGATGTTGTTGATATTTCTCCCAGCAATCTTGATTCCAGCTTGTGAGTCATCCAGTCTGGCATTTCTCATGATGTACTCTGCATGTAAGTTAATTAAGCAGGGTGACAACATACAACCTTGTCGTACTCCTTCCAATTTTGAACCAGTCTGCTGTTCCGTGACCAGTCCTAACTGTTGCTTCTTGACCTGCATGCAGGTTTCTCAGGAGACAGGCAAGGTCTCTGAGAATTTTTCCACCGTTTGTTGTAATCCACACAAAGTCTTTAGTGTAGTCAGTGAAGCAGAAATAGATGTTTTCTGGAATTTCCTTGCTTTCTCCATGATCCAACGAATGTTGGCAAATTAAACTGTTGTGTGATTTTCTGCTGTTAATCTCATACCAATTGAATTCTTAGACCAGCCAAAAGAACCTGGAAGGGTAAAGGAAAATTTCTTCCTTCCCGACAAGATACTAGTGACCACATTTCTCCAATGTTATTCATAAAGTACATTACAATTGTTGGGTCCTAGGGGCTTGAGGAGTCCTATGGAAATGGCAATCAAAACAGCACTCTGGACAACACAGTCACGAGCAGCAATGGAATGGAGGCCAGAACCTGGGATGTCTCTAAACTAGCTTCGTCTCCTATAAGATGAGGACTAAATAAATTCCAAGTTCTCTCCTAGATCCATCAAAAATATTACCCAATCAATAGCCACAATCAGCCTATTGTTAAGGTCAGCTAGGCCTTTCCTTTCTGTTCCATAGCACAGCCTGGTAGTTGACAATATGGACTTTGAAATAAGACAGCCAAGGTTCAAATCCTGCCTCTGTCACTGCTAGCTGTGTGACCCTGGACAGGTTATTCACCACTCTGTAAAATACCCACCTCAAAGATGTATTCTGAGGACACTATGAAACAGTGTGTGTCTGCCACAGAGTGTAGTAACACTAGGTCATTGTGCAAATGTTTGTTGTTATACTTTTATACATGTGTGTCCTCCTTTATCTGTGTTTTCTTTTGGCCACTTACAGTGGTGTGAATGATGTGAGGAAACACTGTCAGAAGCAGAAAGATCATTTTCAAAGGTCAAGATAGTTTGGGCTGGGCTTGTTGGTAAAGCCCCGGGGTACCCCCTCACTGCCCATGCCTGCTGCCTGGGCCCTGACAGTGGGGACTGGCATCCCCCACCCAAGCCCAGATCCAAAGAGGAAGAGTGTCAAGAGCACCCAAGGGTCCTGTTTTGACCACTCACCCTGAGTGATTCTGTACCTTCCACTATCCTCTACAGACTCCCTGGGGTTTTCTGTTTCTCCCTTTCCCCTCTGCCTCCATATGCCTCCAGTCTAGCCAAACATCTTTTAAATCCTTCTCCGAGTTAACAGTCCAATCAAACTGCCATCTGTGTCCTCTAAGACCTGCGCGTTTACAAAGGAGGACCAGAGTCAGGCAGGAGGCACATGGGGAGAACCCTAATTACCAGGATAGGAATGCAGCAGGAATGAAAGAGAAGCCTCTTTTTCAGGAAGCAAAGGTAGAAGTTACTCGCAGGTCTCAGCCCCCATGTGTCCCCTTCTGCAGTGATGGGAGGGGGTTTGCTCAGGACTTTCTACATGTTGTCTGTTGAGGAAGAAATGCACAACCTAAAAGTTGTGATTAAGTTTTATTTGGGGAGCCTACTAGAGTTTTTGCTGAAAAAAAATCATGTAGTTGAACATCATAAGATTACTGCTAATCACAAAAAACAAGTTAATGATCTTAGTGTTTCTCTGTGTATGGGAAGATACAAGAATCTTATTAATAACTGAGTAGTATTTCATTGTATGTATGTACGTATATGCCACATCTTCTTTATCCACTTATCTGTTGATGAGCACTTAGATTGCCTTCATGTCTTGGCTGATGTAAATACTGCTGCTATGCTATCTTTTCAAATTATAGTTTTCTCTGTGTATATGCCCAGGAGTGGAATTGCTGGATCATATGGCAACTATTTTTAGCTTTTCAAGGATCCTCCATATTGTTTCCCATAGTGTCTATACCAATTTACATTCCCATCAATAGTGTAGGAGGGTTCCCTTTTCTCCATACCCTCTCCAGCATTTATTATTTGTAGACTTTTTGATGGTGGCCATTCTGACTGGTATAATACCTCAGTGTAATTTTTATTTGTATTTCTCTAATAATTAGCAGTGTTGAGTATCTTTTCATGTATCTGTTGGTCATCTGTGTGTCTTCTTTGGAGAAATGTCTATTTAGGTCTTCTACCCATTTTTTTATTGGGTTGGTTTTTTGTCATTGAGTTTATGAGCTGTTTGTATATTTTGGAAATTATGCCCTTCCTTGTCACTCATATCATTTGCAAATATTTTCTCTCAGTTTGTAGGCTGTCTGTTTTATGGTTTCTTTTGCTGTGCAAAAACTTAGTTTGATTAGGTTCTATTTGTTTATTTTTATTTCTGTTGCCTTGGAAGACTGACCTAAGAAAACATTGCTACAATTTCAGAGAATGTTTGACTATGTTCTCTTCTGGGAGTTTTATGGTGTCATGTCTTATATTTAAGTCTTTAAGCCATTTTATTTTTGTGTATGGTGTGAGGGAATGTTCTAATAACTTCATTGATTTACATGTAGTTGTCCAGCTCTCCCACCACCACTTGCTGAAAAGACTCTCTTTTCTCCAATGTATATTCTTGACTCCTCTGTCAAAGATTAACTGGTCATGGATGCATGAGTCTATTTCTGGGCTCTCTCTTCTGTTCCACTGATTCATATGGCCTTGATCAAGGTTTGCTTCTTGAGGACTGATTTCTCTCTGCATCTCTGGGCCCTGAGCATGCTGGGAGCAGACAGGAAGTAGAGCCCCTTGGGAAGCAAGATGTCTGTCACCTCTGTAGCTTCCATCCTTTGTTCAAGCTCACATGACGGGAGTGGGGAATGGAGAGGGAACCGGGCTGACTCTGGTCATGTGACCAATTTTGAACAAATCACTGAAGCCAGAGACTGAGATGCCTGGTGGGCTTAGGCCCAGCTCACGTGTTCTCCTGGAGCTGAGGGGAAGGTCAGCTCACCCTCTCCTCCTCTTCACAGCAACTATTTTATCTTATTTATTCTTAATTTAAGTGTTATTGATTTACAGTGTCATATTAGCTTCAGATATACAACATAATGATTCAGTATTTTTATAGATTATACATTTTAAGAAGTTATTATAATACAGCAACTATTTTAAATCTTCATGGTCTCTGCAGACACTGTCCTCCTCCTCCCCTATCAGATGGGAACTCCCTCTACTTCTGTCCCCAGCCTACCTAAACCTAAACTCAGCTGCTTCTCCTTCCTTCCTGTTAAAATGGAAAAGGTGCTCCTTTTCCTCCCTGGGACAGTTACTGTGATCAGCATCCCATGGGCTTCTATCGTCTCAGGGGCCTTGAGCTAATCTTTGTCTACTTCCTCTCCATACACTCATATTTCCCACTCATCTATCCTGATCTTGCAATGAACAATGACTTGTTGAGCATGTATGTGCCATCAGCATAAAATCCACCATAAAATTAACATCTGATCAGTTGCTTGAGCCAGAAATCTGAAAGCTATTCTTCCTTATGCTGCAAACCCAACTAATTACCAAGTCCTATTAATGTGAATATCTCAGTCTGTCTACTTCTACACACAGGTCCAAGTAGCCCATCCTCTCTTTCACTTGGTCATAGACACTCAGGCAAAAGACACTATCTATGTTTTGACATCTTCACTCAAAACTGATGAAGCTGAATCAGATACCCATTTTAAGTTCTAAAATTTTATGAATTAAACCTAGGCTTGTACATTGCAACCAGCGATATAATTTAACATTTTTCACATTACAGGCCTTATATCCCAAGCTCACTACTCCCTAAGTTCTGCTTCCACATCATCCAGATACACCCAGCAACACCTTTTAAAGACTCAACTCATGGGCAGAAAAATAACAAGGATTCAAAGGCCAAAGACTGTAAGTAATGATAAACTTGATTATATGAAACAATGAAAAATGTAAATATGAAATCATGGATTTAGGGTCACTTCAAACTTACATTAAAAAAAATGTTTATCAAGATCTTATCTCAATGGTTGGGTCTTAGAAAATAATATTCTGGGTTTCTCACTAAGGGAATTTGTCCATGAATTATTGCTGAATCAATGTGTTCCTTTAGGAAGGAGGGTCTAGGATTTCCTATTTGGCCATCTTGATGGCATCACTCCTCAATAATAAAATTCTAATATTGAAACAAGCCCCAAAGCACTTCAGTTCAGTTCAGTTCAGCTGTGTCCAACTCGTTGAGACCCCATGAATCACAGCACACCAGGCCTCCCTGTCCATCACCAACTCCTGGAGTCTACCCAAACTCATGTCCATAGAGTCGGTGATGTCACCCAGCCATCTCATCCTCTGTCGTCCCCTTCTCCTCCTGCCCCTAATCTTTCCCAGCATCAGGGTCTTTTCCAATGAGTCAACTCTTTGCATCAGGTGGCCAAAGGATTGGAGTTTCAGCTTCAACATCAGTCCTTCCAATGAACACCCAGGACTGCTCTCCCCTTTAGGATGGACTGGTTGGATCTCCTTGCAGTCCAAGGGACTCTCAAGAGTCTTCTCCAACACCACAGTTCAAAAGCATCAGTTCTTCGGCGCTCAGCTTTCTTCACCGTCAAACTCTCACATCCATACGTGACTACTGGAAAAACCATAGCCTTGACTAGATGGACCTTTGTTGGCAAAGTAATGTCTCTGCTTTTTAATATGCTATCTAGGTTGGTCATAACTTCCCTTCCAAGGAGTAAGTGTCTTTTAATTTCATGGCTGCAGTCACCATCTGCAGTGATTTTGGAGCCCCCCAAGATAAAGTCTGACACTGTTTCCCCATCTATTTGCCATGAAGTGATGGGACCAGATGCCATGATCTTAGTTTTCTGAACGTTGAGCTTTAAGCCAACTTTTTCACTCTCCTCTTTCACTTTCATCAAGAGGCTCTTTAGTTCTTCTTCACTTTCTGCCATAAGGGTGGTGCCATCTGCATATCTGAGGTTATTGATATTTCTCCCAGCAATCTTGATTCCAGCTTGTGCTTCTTCCAGCCCAGTGTTTCTCATGATGTACTCTGCATGTAAGTTAAATAAGCAGGGTGACAATATACAGCCTTGACTGACTCCTTTTCCTATTTGGAACCAGTCTGTTGTTCCATGTGCAGTTCGAACTGTTGCTTCCTGACCTTCATACAGGTTTCTCAAGAGACAGGTCAGGTGGTCTGGTATTCCCATCTCTTTCAGAATTTTCCACAGTTTATTGTGATCCACACAGTCAAAGGCTTTGGCATAGTCAATAAAGCAGAAATAGTTTTTCTGGTACTCTCTTGCTTTTTGGATGATCCATCGGATGTTGGCAATTTGATCTCTGGTTCCTCTGCCTTTTCTAAAACCAGCTTGAACATCTGGAAGTTCACGGTCCACATATTGCTGAAGCCTGGCTTGGAGAATTTTGAGCATTACTTTACTAGCGTGTGAGATGAGTGCAATTGTGTGGGAGTTTGAGCATTCTTTGGCATTGCCTTTCTTTGGGATTGGGATGAAAGCTGACCTTTTCCAGTCCTGTGGCCACTGCTGAGTTTTCCAGATTTGCTGGCATATCGAGTGCAGCACTTTCACAGCATCATCTTTCAGGATTTCAAATAGCTCAACTGGAATCCCATCACCCCACTAGCTTTGTTCGTAGTGATGCTTTCTAAGGCCCACTTGACTTCACATTCCAGGATGTCTGGCTCTAGGTGAGTGATCACACCATCGTGATTCTCTGGGTCGTGAAGATCTTTTTTGTACAGTTCTTCTGTGTATTCTTGCCACCTCTTCTTAATATCTTCTGCTTCTGTTAGGTCCATACCATTTCTGTCCTTTATTGAGCCCATCTTTGCATGAAATGTTCCCTTGGTATTTCTAATTTTGAAGAGATCTCTAGTCTTTCCCATTCTGTTGTTTTCCTCTATTTCTTTGTACTGATTGCTGAGGAAGGCTTTCTTGTCTCTCCTTGCTATTCTTTGGAACTCTGCATTCAAATGGGAATATCTTTCCTTTTCTCCTTTGCTTTTCGCTTCTCTTCTTTTCACAGCTATTTGTAAGGCATCTTCACACAGCCATTTTGCTTTTTTCCATTTCTTTTCCACAGGGATGGTCTTGATCCCTGTCTCCTGTACAATGTCACGAACCTCTGTTCATAGTTCATCAGGCACTCTATCAGATCTAGTCCCTTAAATCTATTTGTCACTTCCACTGTATAATCATAAGGGATTTGATTTAGGTCATACCTGAATGGTCTAGTGGTTTTCCCTACTTTCTTCAATTTAAGTCTGAATTTGGCAATAAGGAGTTCATGATCTGAGCCACAGTGTGCTCCTGGTCTTGTTTTTGCTGACTGTATAGAGCTTCTCCATCTTTGGCTGCAAAGAATATAATCAGTCTGATTTCAGTGTTGACCATCTGGTGATGTCCATGTGTAGTCTTGTGTTGTTGGAAGAGGGTTAGCACTTACTCAATTACAATTCAGTAAATGGGTGTGAAAGTCAGTACAACACCTGGACATGGTCTCTCAATTTTTTTTTTAATCATCTGCAGTAATTAACTAGCAGTGCCAGAGCCTTTGTGTTCCCTGGCAGAGCAGAAATAATTTCAGAAGTCAGCCTTAAAGCATGTGAGCAATGCTTGGAATGCAGATCAGGTTGAAGTATAGCACATATTTGAAGAATTTTTTTTTTTTTTTTTTTACTATTTCAGCTCTTAGTTTATGTTAAGACACCATTTGAATCCTCGTTTCACCATCTTCTCTATACTACTTTAATAAGTATTACACTCTTTGCTCCATTGTTTTTCAGAATCCCCTCCAGAGACATATATATCTAATCAACAAACTTAAGAATTCCTCTGCTCTTACCTTGAGAAAAGAGGAAAAAATACAATGTCAGAGAAAATATGCCATCCTAAGGCCTCTTTTGAAGCCAATGGTCTAGTTATTGGACCAAAAATTTGTTGCAGTATTTCCAGACATACAGTTAAGGGAGACAGAGAGGCAAGCAGCAGGTCAGGAACATACCCAACTGACAACCTTGACCAAGTAGGGCCACATTATCAATGCCTACCTTTTGCTTGACCCACCAGTCTCTGTGCAGTCGTCTTTCACGGAAAGGTAAAGTTCTACTACATGTCTATTTGCTTCTGCAAAAGCCCTTTCCAAAAGGAAGCAATGTTCTGTTGATCTGTATGGGACCGCAACGGCTTTTAAGATTTACTCTATGCCCATTTCACTCCCCAAAGCAAACGGTCCTTATGGGGCAGGTTGCTGATCACAACTCTCATGGTTGAGAAAGCTGCTAAGGAGCTAAGTACATTAGCGTAGATGCACTACGTTTCAGATTTAGAAGGGTGATGGTCTAAGACTAATTGTTGGCTACGTTACCTTATTAAATAAGTAAACTGTAATAAATTAGGAAGTGTCTTGTGGGCCCATTGGCTTGTGTATAGTAGAGACCACAGGCAAAAAACCTGAGGTCCAGGAAAGCCACAGAATCATCTGGCACCTCTTCAAATCTATCTAAGGTCTGACTTCTTAAACAAGGTCTATGAGACAAGTCAGATAAATAGACTGGGAGGAATTTATAGAGGGCTGAAATATAAGACCACCGATTTTCTTTTAAAAGTAGCACTGCACTAACAAATGATAAACATTAAGGAATTTATTGATTTCTCCAAATATGAGATATCTTTCCTTCCTTAGCTGGATATGGCTTTCCATTAATGGATTTATCCCTGACTAGTTCCTTTTATAAACAAGAGGCAAAATATGCATGTCAAAGCACACTAAACGGTCTAACCCCGACTTAACCAATGATCTTGGTCTCATTAGTAACATTGACTTGTAATGATGTGGTAATTATTCAGCATCTTTTTTAAAGGCTGTAATACCTACTTAGTAATTATTTTGCAGGTACCTATTAAACACAAAAAAAGAACTGACCATGTCTTCCTACCCAATGTGGCAGATACTGTTCACCTTTCAGCTTTTCAAGTTAAAACTGCTCCATCCAGAATCCCATTTAGACCCGATTGGTAATCACATAGCCTTTTTCCAAGTTTTATTTCTGTTTATTTCTGAGCATTTGAATAAAAATGATTCTAAATTCCATTAAGCCTTTTATTTAAATTTCACCACATGTGAAGATAGTATGGAAGGACTGAGATGATTATATGTTGAATGTCCCAAGTGAAGTAGGGTTTGACCCTAAATTTTAAAATGTCAACACTTGATTTGCATTTCTACATCTAGGCCTTGCCTCTGGTCAACCAGCAGCCTCTTAATATGGGTTCTCAAGTTACTGATTAGGTGGGAGAGCCGAGAGAGAGGGCATTGCTGGCCAGACAGCATTTATTAACAAGTGAAAAACCAGGTCAGAGACTAATCTAAGTAAATTTCAAAGCACTTATTTCTATTTGTTTCACTTAAGAACACCATTCTCTCATGTCTTTTTATTCTTCCTACGACCAGCAAAACCCTCTTCAGACTTTTGTAAAGTCCTAATCCAAGTCTTTTTGTTGAGACAGGAAAATTTATTTTGGGTAAAGGAATAAACATCAATAAATAGATAAGTGGAACAGAACATACCAGAGAAACATATTTACAGACATACTTATATATAAAATATCTAAATGCACACACACATGCACATGCAAATTTATTTCTGAAATAGGACATTAAAAACAAAAGGAAGGTTGATGACTGAGATCAAAACTAAAAAATCAGCATGACCAGGTAAGATACCACTTGGGACTTAAGCTTCTTAGGTCCAAATTCACCCTTCATTGTCTTCTATCAAGTAATGAATCTGGACACTGCAAACATGTCTTCTTTACCACCAGGCAGGATGTTAAGCTTTGTCAGTACAGGGTGCTGGAGGAAGAAGGGTTTCTCTTGGGTTCTGGGCTCCTCACCTAGGCAGGCACCCGCAGCTTTTTCCGGGCTGAACTCCAGTGGCGCATGCAGGTTCCTGGTGGAGTGCCACTGGCATAGCACCTCCTGTGAAGGGGCTCCCCCCTCCCCTGCCCCACCCTTCACAGCTTCAGTGAACTCCTCTGCCATTCAGCCTAGGCCACACCTTCTCCAATGAAGTGTGGATATAAGCTCAGGAGGGCAGTGAGGCACAAGGGTACTGATGAAATAACAAGTGCTAATAGTAAGTGGAAGGATAAAGAAAACATTCTGATATCTGCTGGTAGGAAATGGAAGGCAATCTCAGTGTGTTAAAATTTTCAAAGTGGAAACCCTGGGCGCAGGTGTCCACTTCTGTTTGCTCTAGAGAAACATTCACACATATAAGCAAGGTGGCAGGTACCAAGATATTCTTTAGAAAACAGTAAAATCTACAAATTACAAACAACCTAACTGTTCTTCAGTATGTAGATACTTACAATAGTCATACTACATATACCAACAGAGAATTTAAGAATTTGGCATAGCTAATGAGTGAAAAAAAGTTGCAGAATACTAAAATAAAAATCCACATCATTTATTTTCTAAGGGTATATTTAATTGTGTGTATATAAATGCTGAGGGGGAGAGTTTACCACCAAACCAGTTCCTAGCAATTATCTCTGGAAAGTGGAGAAGGACAAAGATGGTGAAGGGACTGGGATGATCAAAGCAGATTTTACCTGTAGTAGTTTAAGAAAAAAAAGAATATGTATTCATTACTTAAATAATTAAAAATGAAGACTTTAAAGGCCTATCTTGAACTTTTACTTCTTGCCAAGATAAAATGAGAGACTGGATATACCCTGAAACAAATGAAAAACAAGGCAAAACACAATAAACAGTGGTTTCCAACACACTGGGCTTCAGCCAAAGGACAGTGTTCCTTGAAGGAAAGGAAACCACCAACCCAGCTTACTGCCTTGAACTTCTACGACATGATGCAGGAAGGCAACATCTAGGCAAAGGTCCGTGAACTTCCCTGACTTGAGGAGATGGGAGCTGAGAGTTAAAGGAGATGAAAGCAGATAGAGTTCCCAGGGCAGAGGACCAGGGAGGAGAGAACTACACAAAGGAGAACTCCAGAGACCTGCAGAGGATACCCCTCAAGTACTCAACAATGTATTGGTCAGGACATGTACACAATGAAACTATCCAAGGCTGGGGAAAGGTTTAGAGGAAATAACACTTGGAACGCACACAAGGCCAGGAATAGAGGCCACTAACCCAGACCAGAAAGCCTCTTAATCCAGGGAGCACTGGGTAGATAATTAGCCAGTGCAGAACTGGGGAACAATCAATCCTAGAACAAATGTTCTGCTCTCTTAACAAAGCCTAAAAAGCAAGATCTGAAAGGAGCCAACTGCTGTCAAGCAACTTAACTATATCCCAGAACAAAAATAACTAACACCCAACAAGTTAAAATTTACATCTGGCATGCAGTAAGAAACTACCAAGCATACAAAGAAACAGGAAAGTTATGACCTATAGTGAGAAAAAAATCAACAGAAACTGACCCAGATGTTAAAAATTGTTACATGTTCAAAACGTAAAGCTGGAATATGTGGAAATACGAATAACACCCAAACTGTTAAACTTTTAAAAATGAAGACATCTGAAGTGAAAAGACACTAAGTAAGATTAACAATAGATTAAACATAGTAGAAGAAAATATTAGTGAATTTAAGGATAGTAATAATCTGACACGAAGTAGAAAGAGATTTTTTAAAAACCAAAACAGTGCACGAGTAAATTTTAAGTCACCTTCTAGCAGCCTCTGTGGAACTGAAGTCCCCAACACAGAGAATGGAAAGGACAGAAAAAGATATCTGAAAAAAATAGCTGCAAGTTTTCCAAATCTGATGAAAAACCACAAATCCAAGACACTCAACAAACCTCAACCACAAGAAACAAAACAGCATCAGTTCAGTTCAGCTCAGTAGTGTCCGAACTCATTGCAACCCCATGGACTGCAGCACACCAGGCTTCCCTTCATCACCAACTCCTGGAGCTTGCTCCAAGTCATGTCCATGGAGTAGGTGATGCCATCCAACCATCTCATCCTCTGTCGTCCCCTTCTCCTCCTGACTTCAATCTTTCCCAGCATCAGGGTCTTTTCCAGTGAGTCAGTTCTTTGCATCAGGTGGCGGAAGTATTGGAGCTTCAGCTTCATCATCAGTCCTCCCAATGAATATTCAGGACTGATTTCCTTTAGGATGGACTGGCTTGATCTCCTTGCAGTCCAAGGGACTCTCAAGAGTCTTCTCCAACGCCACAGTTCAAAAGCATCCCTTCTTCGGCCCTCAGCTTTATGGTCCAACTCTCACATCCATACATGACTACTGGGAAAACCACAGCTTTGACCAGACGGACTACAGCATAGCACATTACAATCAAAATGCTCAAAACAAGTGATAAGGAGAAAAATCTTGTAAAAGCAAGAGAAAAAAAAAGACATGTACTGAGGAATAAAAGATAAAGATGAGATTTTTCATAGGACACAATGCATGTGAGATGTTGGATCAACATTATTAAAGGGCTAAAAGCAAAAATGTCAACCCAGAATTCTATATCCAATGAAATCATTCAAAAATGAAAGCACACAAAAACTGTAAGAACTCATAACCCGTATCTTTACCAACAAAACTAGAAATGTTGAAGGTTAAAAGACATCCTTTAGGCAGGTGAATACCAGCAGCAACATGTTATCTACACAAATTAAGGAAGAACACACAGATAGTAACTACATGGATAAACACACAGGACTTTAATCATTAAAAAATTAAAACAAAACACCCCACCTACTGTGAACACCATTCTCATCAAAATCAGTTTGTCTTTAGCAATGTACATGAGTCTCTAATCCACTCTTCTGGGCTTTAAGGCTGATAGAAGAGTATCTATTCTCTCTTTTCAGTCCAAGTTCTGCGATTTCATATAGAATGTAATTTTGCCGAGAACATGGGCCTACAGAATCAAGATTTCACATACCAGCATGTGGCTTGATACTAAATATTTATACCAAAGACTCTGAACAGAAACCCAATTTTACTTTACATGCAATCTGAATAAGGCAGAGAGTCACAAACAAGCTTTCAGATATCTAACAACAGATGGTATTCTCATAAATACTTGGTATACTAGCACATAAGTAGATGATTTCTATTTGAGGAAGATGAACTTTTTTTGTCAATAGCAAGGCAAACCAAGTCCTCCTTCCAATTATCCTTTCTAAGGCTCTGTTCTCCACTGATAAAGACATCCCTTGGCTACTATCTGCTGGTCTTGAGGAGCAATGAAACACTGAGCCATTTCCAACAAGACTAAGGTAAATCCACTAGCATTAAATTTCAGTCAAAATATAAACGTACACTTTAGTTAATAAAAAAAAAAAAGAGCAGATTAACCCAATAAACATGTAGATTTATTTTAGATCAGTTTGGTACATGATACAGATTGGTTTTGCAGTTTTTAATGAACTGAAATAGAAATTTCCAAATACAGCAATGTCTGCCTGTGCAACAATTATCTGTAAGGTAAGATACGGGATTTTAATAGAACTACAATCTGCATGAACAAATCAGGTGAAAAATCTGAAAATGTTTCTATATACCTTCTGGATTAAAAAAAAAAACAAAACCCAAATCATTAATGGCTCAAGATACTAAACTGCTAAAGAGGGGAAAAGGCTGTGAGTTCACTGTAAGAGCTCTTCTTGTAAAATCTAGTTCCATATTATGATTCTGTTAGGGCAGTATTCAAAACTACAGAAGATGAGAGGCTTCATCAGCTACATTTTCACAGAAATAGCTATGGCGTTAACATTAATGTGTGGCAAAGTATTTGTATCTAAGTAAATGACAATTACACTGCTGTAGCTAATTTTTACCCCTTTGGGAGAATGGAAATTCTGTGTATTTTCAACTGAATTTTCTATCTTAAAGCAATCACTAAAAGCTAACAGCCATGGCACCATAATAAAAATTTTTGTGAGGTACCTAAGAATATCACTACTGAGGGAAACACAAAAATGTGAGGTAAGCCTACCTTTTCCCAAAAAACCTTTGAAGCCAGAGATTTTAAACAATTAAGGCACTTGAAAACATTAGGTATATGTACAAATGTGCAAGTAAAACAAACTTTAGCTGTACCAGCAAGTAACAAAGAAACAGTAAATCTTCATTTTAAGAACCTTTAATTATCTAAATACAAGGAATTTTGGCATATGAAATGGACCAAAGCAACTTGTCTTTTACTATAAAATATTGAAAACCAGTACTAAAATCGGCCCCTATTGGCTAAAGAAACTAAAACAAAACATCTTAATGACCTAGAAAAGCAAAAGTTCATTTTAAACTGATTTAAGCCCCTGAACTAATCCAATGTGTCAAAGGCAGGGAAGAAATATCCCTCAACCGGAAAAAAACTAGTGCTTCATGAGGAAACTAAAAAATAAAAGTATGCTTTTCCTACAACAGGAACTGAAACTAAGAGGAAAGGCTGGGAAAGGAGAAACAAAAAGTTTAATCTGTTTATCCAGGGCAATTATCAATAAAAATTTAGTCACCTGATCAACTAAAATTTTTTCTGATGTTATACTGCTCACATTTGCTATCTCAAAACTTAAAATGACTGTCTCATTTAAAAAGTTAGTAAATGATTCTAAAACAACTTATTTCTTCCTTGCCTTATAGAAGTTACTTTTCAAGAAAGCTAGGTGGAAATCCTTTTAAGGTACAACAGTGTTAGGATACTTTTTTGAAGTACAAAGGAAAACATAATTAAATCAACTTTATCTTTATACTTTTTAACAGCCATAAGAAAAATGGTGGGAGGCCCAATAGATGAAAGCTTTTGACTCTGTAGAACATCATTTAAGTTACTCAGGCTTGAAATAAAGTAAGTTTTCAATTAAATACTAACAGTATGGTATCTAAAAGCAGGTTTACTACTGCTCACATCAACAGTTACATCCTCAGACCAACTTTTCCCTTCATTAATGTAAAAGAACAAATCACCACCATTTTTTAAGTTACAGCCTACCTTTCAGTCTGTCTTTTAAGGCACTGTTCTTTATTTTCTCAATGATATAAGGTGCTTTACAAGTATGAACAATAACCTGCTATACTTTTCATGTTTTGTATCCTCTCATTTCTTTAAATCTGGAATGTAATTCCCTGTGTGGCATCTTTTTTCTAATGTAGAAAAAATAACTGTTATCGAGCACAAAATTTTACTCTAAGGATACTAAATTTATAAATTTATTCCACTTTTGAAATGACAGCCAAAAATCCACCTGATTGATGCTCATTTGGCACATTCTTCTCAATTCTGGTCACTAAACTACATCCTGAGTTAGGATGAAAATAATGCAGCTTTCAGGCTTAAAATGACTACATTTAAATTGCCAAAAGAGTCATGAGGTTGTCTGCGCAGGACAATGTTTTCCATCACTTACAGTTACATTTGGCATGTTAAGAAAAGAGAACATAATCCCACAGCAGCAGCCATTTAAAATAAAAGAAGACAGCCACAAGGATTCATGCAGCATAGTTTAAATATTCCCGTTGAGCAAAATGATTTAACTGATTTTTCTTCAAGGGTGATGCTCCTATATACATCCTTTGAAAAATTAAAGATCCTAGAACAGCGTCTTCCATGTGGGACATCTTGAAAGATATTTTGGTTTCAGTGAGTTACATGCCAGTCCTTGTTAATTTAGTGGGTCTGTTTACAGAGTGTGGTAGTTTCGTTCTTTAGATTTGCAGAATTTATAGAGAAAGAAAATTACAGCCTGCACACCCAAGACAAGGACAATTCCTCCAATGAAACTGGCTGCATCAAAGGTAGACTTCCGCACAGGTTGTGTAGTTGGAGTTAAAGTGGTATTAGTTGTACCTGGTTAAATGATAAAAGAAATAACAAACCTTAGTAAGTCTCATGATCCTCTGTGACAATTCAAGACTCATCTGAGCCACTTTTTTGCCATGTGTTTCTATAAAGTATTTCCTCTTGTGTCAACAGCTTCCTAATTGAGGAAGACAACCATTTATCAATCCCATTCTTCATTCTATCCAACAACATCAAGTGGTCAGTGGTGCTAATATAATTTCAAATATGAAAACAAAAATTATTCTCTTGGCACATTACACCCTGTGAACATATTAAGCACTTTTAAAATTTGCAGTTTCTTCAGACTACATATCGTAGTTAATTGCTAGAGTAAATATTAATATTTGTGTTTAAAATTCATACAACTTTGCATTTTTCTAAATTTATAAAAGGTAAATGAAAATTTGATTATAGGTTTTCAAATTACAAAAATAATAAAGCCAAAAAATTCACAGAATCAAAATTTTCAGTATTATAAATATGGCTGGAGGGAAGGGTTCCTAACCTATGTGCATCTACAGTGTCCCGTGGCAAAACCTAAATATGACTTAGTTAACAACATGTAGAAACATTAGTTAATAAACTTTACTTTCACACATACTATCAAAAGTTATAAAGGAATTATAAGAAATGGTAAGAAATATGAATGAGGTGTACATTGGGTAGTTATCTCGGCTTTTAAGACCTAAAAGTAAAAAGGATGGCTGTATTATCTTCACTCAAATTGGCGCAGTCTAATAGAGCACACAACCAATTTCTAACAGTAATCAGTATTTACTTTTTAAGTTATACGAAATTAGATTTTACCTACAGATTGTACTAAAAGGGTTTTGGAAAACCATTACCATTTAATTCTAACATGTCACGCCAAATGTGATTACAATTTTAAAATGATTAGATGACTCTCAGCAAACCTATCTTTATTGCTTTAACAGCCTACTACCTTAGTCTTCCAAATCTAAGAGATGAATTTCAGTTCCTAACTATTTATGAATAAAATTGGAAAGTGACAACAAATAGTAAAAGCTAACACTACACACACATCCCATCTCACTGTTAGTTTTAAAACCCACAATTACCTGATGTAGTAGCTGTGGTGGAAGTTGTAGTAGTAGAAGGCAGAGTTGTGGTTTTAGCTGGAATGCAAATGAAATGTATTAAAAACTTAAATTTCTCACTTACCTAGCATCTATCTTTTAAAAACACAACTACCACTTCAACATGCTTCCAGTTTTTTTTTTTTTTTTTTTAACAGAATAAAGGCCAAATCTCAGTTAATGGTTTACTAACGTATCTACACATTCAGAACATTAGCTTTGAAGTGTATTCTAAAACATTAAGCAATCATAAAGTTGTATATATGTTAACATCTATGTACATATATAAGTATAAAAATTTATATATACACCTGGATACAATTTACAAAAAGACACACAGGTGGGCAAGAATTTAGATGAGGGAACTATTGGTTCTTTCTCAATAATCTTGCTTCTAAGACAAAAACCATTAACTTAGTAAGTCATGGTAAAAAACAAATACAATTCAGTATTTCTTAAAGTAGATATCAAGATTTATCTTCTTCATTTCAGGGGTTTGGCAAACTTTTCTTAACGAGGCAGACAATAAACATTTTAGACTTTATGCGCTATGTAATACACAAGCAGCCAAAGACAACAAGCAGATGAATCCACATGGCTGTGTTCCAAAAAATTTTATTTATAAGAACAGGTGCCCCGAGGCCCTAATTTCCCTCACCTAAATGATGTTAAGAGCCCAAGGGTAAGCTCTCCTCTACTGTAGCACATGAGTTCAAACAATCATCTGCTGGTGTCTCTAAAGAAATGCACACCCATGGGAAGACTAAGTTTGAATGTAAATACATTTTAGGAACTACAGCACTATATTAAGAGACTTCAGATAGTATCAATACTACCAATAAACATTAGTAAACACTATGATATGCTCACACACTTATTTGTATCCTTTCTCTCTCATTGTAAGCACTGTGGTCCTGTTCTTGGTTGGACAGTTAGGTCATCTTTCATTTCTCCAAGCTATGAACATCTCACAGGGAAATATTTGATCTCCTCTCTGATAGGACAGATTCTTTTACAGATTTCCTAGATTAGAGGGTATGGTTATTTTAAGACTCATAATCCATTCAAAGTTTTCCTTGCTTGTACTTTCTGTGAATCCACACAAAAAAAATACTTTATAAATTAAACATGTATCAAATCCTTTACAATACTAAAATACTATTACTAATTTTGTCTGACAACACTGGGAGAAAAAATTGGCAAATTTGCCATTTGTTTCTCACTATTCACCCTCTGAACATGGCAAAAAAATTATCTTTTAATTTACACTGGTTTCCATCTCTGAAGCACTAGAAGCCCACTACATAATCATTGAAGACAGAGCTATGAGGTTTAATTTTCAGATTCTTGTAGAAGTTGCCCTCATTTTTTAAAACAGTTCTCTAGAATTACCACAACAGAACACCCCATCTGTGTTCAATCTTGCCTCTTTCCAAAAGCCTCTCTACACAGAGTAACTTATTATAATGCAAATCTCATCATATGATCTACATGCTTCAAACATACCAGCAAGGCATACAATGGCACTTCCCAGTCTGGCTCTTGACCTGTTGATTGTCCTGCTTAACTTGTTCTCATCTTGTTACTGGATACTCCAAATGCAATTCCCTGACTTTATTTTATTATATTACACTCTTTCACCTCTCCTTCACATGTGCTGTCTGCCCTACTCCACTTGGGAAATTCCCCTCTTATTTTACCAGGTAACTTCAAGACTCAGTCTGTCAACATCTCCAGGAAGTTGTCACCACATATTACTCAACACACACACCTTCCTACAAATCCCCCAACACACTGTGCTTCCTGACCTTTCACAGTTCCTACAAGAGACAAAATACTATCTTACTTCTGTTCCTATATCCCTATCTTCTAATCTAGTACTTGTCCTGGAGTAGACATTTTTATTTACTCTATTAAACTGGTAAAAATTTATACAAGGAGATAATATTTAATGCTGTCGAAGTGAAGTGAAAGTCGCTCAGTCGTGTTTGACTACTTTGCAACCCCATGAACTATACAGTCCATGGAATTCTCCAGGCCAGAATACTGGAGTGGGTAGCTGTTCCCTTCTCCAGGGATCTTCTCAACCCAGGGATCGAACCCAGGTCTCTTGCATTGCAGGCAGATTCTTTACCAGTTGAGCCACCAGGGAATGCTGTTGAAGGTGTGGTTTAAAACCTTTCCAGTTTCTAGAAAGCAATCAGTATTAAGAGTCTTAAGATAATCATATCCTCTGACCCACAATGCTGTTTGAATCAATCCTACCAGAGATGACAGCAAGTATTTTCCTGTAAGATATTCACTGCACAGAGAATGAAAGATGACCTATCCAACTAAGAGTAGATGGGTAAAGTGCATATAACTATGTGTGCAGTAAGAAGGGAATTCAAATGTGCATGGGCGTATCAACCAATTTCCTAATAAGTGTATTTATTAGGAATCTATATATAAAAATATATTCAGTTAGTTCGGAAAGAACTGACGACTTTTTGGTGTACCTATGGATGACAAGAATTAATTTCCTTTAGGCTTCTGTATTTCCTTAAGAGTTACACAAAATCCACAAAACGTAGTTTTCAGAGTCAATGTACAAAACTACAAATCTGTTCAGATTCAATGAACGTGAAACACTATAGTTATGTGTCTCTGTCACAAAACAGTACATATTAATGTAATTACTGCAGTACTCATCTTTAAAATTAAACTAATGATTTTTAGGTAGTAATTACTAAAGTTACTCATTAACAGAAGTTTAAAAAACCGTCCGAGGAGGAGAGAAGAGTCAATTATCTTGTATTACCTGTAGAATTGGTCGGCGTCGGTATGGCAGTGGGCACTATTTGAAAAACACACACGTAAGTCAAAGCTGTCTAAACTATTGTAATCAAAGCTGCTAAAGTATCATAACCTGTAACACTGTTTTCCAACATGCAGTCATTTGAGTACTTTTACAATTTTTCAGTGCCGCCTACGGAGGAGACAGACAGTTGCTCTGCCCCAATACTGGTCCTCCACTCTTTAGAAACAGCACCAGTTTTTAGTGACGTCCTCCCCTGCAAAAACATTTCTTAGTCTCCCCTGCAGCTAGGTAGCCATGTGTAACTGCTACAAAGCATCTGTAAGGTAGATACAGGTCTCTCACTTTCCCTTCCTTTTTCTGTTGGCAAAAAAAACCATTCTGATGGCCGGAACACGAGCATTCACCTTGGAGAAGAAGGGCAAAGCCATTTCTGAGGAATGACACAGTAAAAACATAGAAAGAGCCTGGGTCTCTAATGACTGCAGATGCTACGCTAGCCTGCTAGCTACACTCAAGCCCAGATTTCCTTTACATGAGAGCCAAATTAATCTATCAATTAAACCACTTTAATCTGGAGTTTTGTGTCCTTGATGGCCAAAACTAATTCTGTTACATCACCAAATGAATAGAATTACTTATTCAATTTTTCCTTAACATATTTTAAAATTTTATACTCTTATTTCTAACCATTATCATAAAATTACATTAAATACTAAAACTGTTCATTTATTTACCACCTAAACCATATTATGGACTCTATGTAGGGTATAACTGATCTCATACTAAGGAAAGTTTCAGTTAGAAAGTTCAAGTCAGGGTGAGGGGAGGGAAGGAGAAATGACTACTGAAACTAGTTACAGGTAGACTTGAAAGGTTCTTTACTCCAGAAAAATCTTTTATTCTATTTAATTATTATCTATATACCAAATTAGGAATTTGACTTTCCCATTAATTTATAATCTTGTTAGAAAAACCAGCTTTCACCCAGGAATTTTAACTATTTCCTGGGCAAAGATGAAAGGTTAAACCATCAAGTTTCTCAAACTAAAATACAGAAAACGGATGAATAAAGCAGGGATTCCTTTAATCACAGCACAAACTAAGCTGCAGACTGTGATAATCACCAGTACCATAATAAAGACAGTGAAAGAACAATGTTGTTCAAGCCTGTAAAATGCGAACAGAGAGGGTCTAAAATTCAGTGAGTATCTGGAAGAGGTTAAAGAAAAATAAAGTAGAGGAAGAGATATCTGTACTTATACCATTCCACATTATGTACCACCAAACGACTAAATCAAGCTTCAAAGCAATGAGTATGAATATGCTATTCAGATCCAAATTTCTTACAAGATTAGAATTATGGAAATGCTTCAAACCAAATATTGAAATAAGGTTTCCTGAGGCAATGATCTTCCTCATCTTCTCTTCTCAGATACCAAAGTGAACACTTACCAGAACAGGATCCTGTGGTGTTCACCACCTTGCAATCACTAACTGTTGAATTATCTGAACAGTAGCTTTTACCTGTTATGGGGAGTGAGGGTGGTGTGGGATGGAGGGAAAAAAAAGAACATCAATTACTCACTTATGTTATCTCTGACTTTGTTACTACGCTCCAGAGTTCCTCCCCAAAATAGAACTCAAGTACAAACTCTCTAGAAGTCCACAAATACTTCATTATTACTTTTCCCCCATTGCTTTAAACACACTACACAGGATCTCTCCAAACATCCTTCTAAAATCCACATGAATATACTGAACAGATAAGTCAGAAACACATAGACCTCAGAACTGGGGTACAACGAAGGTTGCTAGAATTCACAAGAGGGCTGAGTCAGTAGGGAGAAGTGCTTAGAAACTAATGAAGACTTAGTAAACATGGGAGGTGCCCCAGAGCAGCAGCTCTGTTCCAGACCTCTGGCTTTAGTTTCCCACACTTTCTAAAACTGCTTTCCTGGATGGGAAGATGTGTAGCAAGAGTAAGAGAAAGTTTTCCGCAACATAGTCAATGGTAAGGCATCCAATCTCCAGAACTTGCTGATCCTGTCATACAAGAGGGGAGGGGCGCACTCTTAAATTTCATTTCATGACCTAAAGAAAAGTAACCCCTATATAACAAAAGAGTTAATTCAATTCAATCTTAGGCTAATTCCTTATTTTTAAAATGGGTTTTTAAACTTTCTTACATAGTGATATAACTTCCAGAACTCTTAAATCTTTCAATGAAGAATAACAAAGCTTAATACCATGTAGCTTTGGATTTTTCTTTACATAAAAAGGAAACCTGAAAGATTGTTTTACCGATAAGAAAAAAATTCAACCATCTTACACTTGCAGAAGATAAATATGCCTCAAACATTTTTCAGAGCAACAGTTTTCAGGGGAAAGTCCCACAGCTTTCTTTCATGGCTAATTTTAGTGTATTAGTACACTTAACCTAACCACAAAGGTCTAAAATTTCTCTTTCTTTTAAAGCTATTGAGCCTTAATTATCAAGTCTAAGAAATTAAAGGGGGTAGCATGGGAGACAATGAAAGATTTTATGGGCAGTATTAAGCAACTGGTATTTTAAAGCAAGAGTATTTGATTTGCAAAACAAATAACGCCCACCATCCTAAATGTTTTACATTTCCAAATATTCAAGAATACCTTGCAGCAATTTTTTAAAATGTTAGAACAAAACAATATAGCATTCTCAAAATTAAAGCAAATCCAGAGATTCTTACCTTTACATTCTATCCAAAAGCAGGTAGCATTACCATCAACACAGGAAATACAACTGGTTCGGTTTCCACAGATATCTAGGAGTGGGGGTTAAAATATATAAAATCAATCAATCGGTATCTCATTTTGAGTTTGTACTACTTACCTTTGTTAAACAACAGCAAGCACTGCATACATTATCAGACTTACTTATTTAGAGAAATGGCAAAACTTATAACTCATTCACAGATGAATGGATAAAAATGTGCTACACAATCGATTATTATTCAGCCATTAAAAAAAAAAATCAATCCTGTTATACACTAAAACATGGATGAACCTTGAGGACATTATGATGAATAAAATTATCCGGTCACAGAAGGACAAACACTGCGTGACTCTACTTATATAAAGTATCTTAAACAGTCAAAGTCTGAAGCAGAAAATAAAATGGTGATTGTCAGGGGCTGGGAGAGGGGAAAGGGAGGTTTGCTGTTCAATGAGTACAAAGTTTCAAACAAGATGAAAACTTCTGTTTTTAGTTTATATAGTAAGTACACTTAAAAATCTATTAAGAGGGCTTCCCTGTTGGTCCAGGGGTTTGGAATCCGCTTTGCAATGCTGGAGTTACCAGTTCCATCCCTGATCAGGGAAGATCCTGCATGCCTCAGGGCAACTTAAGCCCCTGCCATCTGAATGGCACACCTAGAGCCTGTGCTCTGAAGCAGGAGAAGCCACCCCACCACGAGAGGTCGCCCCACTGGAGGAAACTAGAGACAGCTGGCACCTAGCAACGAAGAAGACCCAGCATAGTCAAAAATAAAGAATAAAAAGATATTCTTTAAAAAAGCTATTAAGAGGGTAGATCTCATGTGTTTTTAAACCAGACACATTAAAAAAAAAAAAAAACTATAAAACAGTTTACTAAAAAATTCTTTCCAATCATTATAAAAGACTTATGAAACCAGAAGGCAACTCAAGAGAAAGGGGGAACAAAGCACAAGCTGGTTGTTAACGCTCAATACTTCATGGTACCTATCTTAACAACCCCTTTGTGCACAGCAAAAATTTCAGACACTCAGTTTCTTGAGGCATCTTTAAAAAAGAGAAATATTGGAAAAAAGGCTGTCAGAAGGCCAACACTACACACAGGGAAATCACTGCCCCCAAACATCAGATGTGAACTGGAATTTTTAATAGTAATAAAGATTTATTATAGGTTGAACCCAAGCTCTGATGATGTCTATTCTGAAAAACCTGAGATTATGAACTCACAAATGATCCACGCTTTCCGGGGTTTTACATGAGAGGATAACAGACAACACACCTGGAAGGGGCTACATTCACAAAATTTAACAAGTTAGCATGGTCTTTGTCAATAATTTAAGCCACACAGCTCTGAGACAGAACATCGAAGAAGGCTAAATACAATTCAGTGTCTGTACTATAGAACTGGGCTCTACACATTTTCCTAGAAGCTGCTGCTGCTAAGTCACGTCAGTAGTGTCCGACCCTGTGCGACCCCATAGACGGCAGCCCGATTCTCCAGGCAAGAATACTGGAGTGGGTTGCCATTTCCTTCTCCATTCCTAGAAGCTAGGTGCCTCCAAAAATATTCTCATTTGCTTTCCCCCTGCCTAAAAAAGAGTTCTGCAAAGAGGAACTGCATTTCAACATTTATCAGAAATTGGAACAAATACAGTACTTTTTTGGGGGTAGGAGGAGGGTCACAAAGTAGAAATGAGTTCAGAGGTTTGTATACACCTGAAAAACGCTAGTTGTTTAAAATCTTTTGTGCTAGATGATGAATGTTTGGTTAGCATAGTGTGTGTTACTTACAACGAACTAAACTGCTGCCTTTCAGACTGCAGTTTATCCAACCACCACTTAACAGAAGAGACTAATCATCTCCTTTGCACTCATTTCAAAATACACAAATGCAATTAACGTATCTCCAAACCTCTCTTCACACACACACACCCCCTACCAAAAAAAAAAAAAAAAAAAAAAAAATTCTAGGAGGAAACTACCAAAAGGGCACAGAACAAATTCTGCTCTATCATCTTGGAAACAGTGCAGTTAGAATCTCCAGTATTGTACTGTAATTTACTTTCCTCATTAAAAGATGTTTAAAATCTTTCATTATATATTTTATTTAAACCCCTATAAAACACAAAAACTAGAGAAGATATTTTCAAATATGACCGGCCTGGGGGAAAAAAAAAAAGGTAAAAATTCTTACACCGCAGCAATTCTTAGCTCAATGTGTTACTCCTTACCCAGTATTAACTAGGATAACCAACCAAACTGGACTCCAAGTTTTAAATATCTAGGGAAGGTCTTCACTTTAGTAACTCAAATTTATCTCCCCCTCTGTTGCGCGTGTTGTCAGTGACTTTTCTGCTTTTCAGCGTAGGTTTCAACCAGTCCCCAAATGGAGTCAGAGCTTAACAAAAGGTCCCGATCGGGTTCTGAAAAATCGATAGACCTGGGTTCCAATGTCAGCTTCACAATCTAAACACAGGGTTCTGGTGGAATTACTTGATCTCCATCCAGCTCCTAGGTACCCATCTTCCAGTTTAGCCTAAAGTACTAAGAGATATATGCCAAAAACCGGGTACACAAATGGGTACTTTTCCTCCTTTGCACACAGCACCGAGTATGAAGTTTTAATCAATTAAATGCTCAAACCTCAGATATATCCTGCAAAATCTATGTAATTAAGTCCCAAGCGACTAATTTTTTCAGACCGAGGACTGAGACACCAGCGAGTATTTCTGTCTCCCAGCGTCTCTTTCCTCCTTTTGCCAACTCCGGGAGAAACCTCCCTTCGAAAAGACGACCTGGGTTGCCCGGGTGGACACAAACGACTAACCTCGGGGAGAGCGAATTGGGTCGCCTCGCCCCACAGTCAACCTCACTGCCGCCACCGCAGAAGGAAGTCACGTCCCCTCTCAGGAGCCTGAAGTGAAGCTGGGAACTACGAGGCGCTTTTAAACAACACCTCGGCGCGGAACACTGTGGGGTCGCAATCAACCCTACGCCCCCGAGGCTCGACCTATCCTTCCAACCAGGCACTCCGCAACCGCGGCCACCTCGGCCCAGCCCCAACCGGACTCGGACGGGCCGCCATGTTGCCGGACCGCGGCCCGCCCCGGCCCGAGCGCACCAGAGACAGGGAGGGCGGCTCGGCCCGACTGGCGGGCGGGCGAGCGCAGAAAGCCCGTTGGGCCGGCGCCCACCTGGTGCTGGAGTGGTGACCGGCGGCGGAGTTGTCGTTGACACCGGGACTGTCGTGGTGGTGGACGGTAGAGACGAGGGTGTAGTCACGTTCGGGGCCAGGGTGGTGTTCTGAGCCGCGGTGATCACGCAGAGCGCGGCCAGGCAGCTGGCGGCCAAAAGCAGCGGGCGAGAGAGCCCAGACATCGCGTCCTCCGCGCCGGCGCTAGAGCGAAAGCTGGGACACCCTAGGCTGCGCCCGTCCCTCTGTCCACTGCGGCGCCGCCTCCGAGACTCCGCTCCCCTAGCGGGAGCGCGCCGGCGTCACATGAGGGCGGCGTGCGAAGGCGGGGCGCCGGCGATACCAAGTGGAATCCTCTGGGAGGGGCGAATGGAGGAACCGAGAGGAAGCCGAGGAAAGCTTTTCTCTCAGGTGACTGTACTGGCCAATAGAAGAAACTGGCCAGATACAGGAAACTCTTTCCTTTGCCCTCAGGTTGCCACACAGGGCGCGGCAGGGCTTTTCTCGTTCCTGCAATAGAGAAGGATCCCACCTCGGCTCAGATGGAACAACCTACATGACGTGGCGACGGCGTCCTCGCGAAAGACTTGTTAGGCCCCACGTGACCCCTGGGGCGGTGCCTTCCCAGACGGGTTCGCGTTGGGCGGAAGTTGTTTCCTAGCGTTTCGCTTAGAACCCCGGCAAGAGTTAAGTTTTTACTGTCTTCCGGCGTTCCCAGCGTGCTTGCATAGGTAGCCTTCGTAGGACTCCTTGAAAGTCGATTTCTCTGAAAGTAACCTGGTGTTTGGACACCCCAGGGAGGTGGAGACCCCACGCGTTTGAGGAGTTTGTGCTCCGCCGCCCACGTAGTGAGAGCGGCTGAAACACCGAAAGCAGTCTGCCGCTGCCGCACACTGTGTACTCTGTCACGCTTTCCGACCCTGACTTATCTTGGGGATTTCAGCCAGCGGTAGAAACAGCTAGTCAGTGCCACCTTTGTAGTCGAAGAATCAAAGACAGTATGGGTTGGAGAGTCATCCGGTCTGTTCCCACCCCCACTTTACAGGTGAAAACACCGAGACTCAGGAGACTTGACCGAAAGGCGCAGTTGCTTAGCCTCAGGGCTGTGTTTCAGAAAAATGCCTATCACTGCTCAGCCTTTTAGTGAGGATGAGCGCCATCTGATGTCCAGTCTCACAAAAATATTTACAAGTGCAGCCATGCTGATATCAAATGGTAAAAATTCGGTCATAAAAGCTGTATTTAACTCTTATTTTCAACTATTTGTATTTATCATCTAATTTTAATTACAAACATTAACCCTTTAAAATAATGGGACATCAGTTGCTTTTGTGAGATCTGCTTTGCTATGCAAATCCTGAAAAAGATGACTGCATAGGCACTTTTTAAAAAAAATCTAAACTTGAAGTCTTTCCTGACCCAACCCTAAAATCCAATCAGTACTCTCATGACTATGAACATTTGTTCCATCAACTACGCTAGTTGAAGATTTGCTTGGATGCAAACGAGAAACTCGGTTTTTGACTGAGCCAACCAATGGCAAGAAGCGTCGGAGTACAGCCAAGTAAGTGAGGTCTCAAAAGTCTTCAAACAAAAAAAGGTATCTCTTCTCTCAGAATATCCGTCACACGGTGTTTATTTAGCGCATAACTGGACTCGAGAGCAAATGAAGGCCACTAGTCAACCGTTATTATTTTTAAGATTAAAAATATAAATTCTGTTTTCTTCCGTTAGCTCGATAGATTATCTTGTTTACAAGCTAAAATGAACACACCTCACTGTGGAGGCCATTGTTTTACAAGTTGCCATCTTGGTGTTTACCTCTTGTCCTCAAATTTTTGTTAGTCTTTTTAGGGGGACATTTCGCTCTCTCAAATTAAGAGTAGAAAAGCATCACCAGTTTTTTTTATTTTTAATTTTTTTTACATGGCATCTGTTGAGCTAGATCAAGAACTTCAAAAGTTTTTTTCACCGTTTCAGATCAAGGACTGGCATCTAAAATACAGGATTTTTAAAAATGGAAATCTAGTTGATTTACTGTGTTGTGCTTTTTCGGGGTACAACAGAGTGATTCCGTTATATATATACACATATGTATCTTATTTATTCTTTTCCATTATAGTTTGTTACAAGATATTTTTTATAGTTCACTGTGCTATACAGTAAGTTCTTGTTTCTCTCTTTTACATGTAGTAGTGTGCATGTGTTAATCCCATACTCCCAGTTTATCTGCCCAAACCCCTTCCCCTTTGGTAACCATAAGTTTCTTTTCTATGTCTGTGAGTTCATTTTGTAAATAACATCATTTGTACAATTTTTTAGACTCCACATGTAAGTGATCTCACATGATATTTGTCTTTGCCTGACTTCATTTAGTATGATAATTTCCAGGTCCGTCCATGTTGCTGCAAATGGCATTACTTCATTCTTTTTATTGCTGAGTAATATTCCATTATATTAATACATCTATGTACCACTTCTACTTTATCCACTCCTCTGTCGGGGGACATTTAGGTTACCTCCATGTTCTGGCTGTTGTGAATAGTGCTGCTCTGAACAATGGGGTGTATATATCCTTTCTAGTTTTAGTTCTGTGCAGTTATATGCGCAGGAGTAGGACTGCTGAATCTTATGGTTATAATTTTTAGTTTTTTAGGGAGCCTCCACACCATTTCCATAGAGACTGTATCAGTTTACTTTCCCACCAACAGTGTAGGACAGTTCCCCTTTTTCCCTTTCTAGCATTTGTTATTTATAGACTTTAATAATGGTCATTCTGACCGGTATGAGGTGATACCTCATTGTAGTTTTGATGTATGTTTCTCTAATTGTTAGCATTGTTGAATGTCTCTCCAGGTGCCTGTTGTCCATCTGTATGTCTTCTTTGGGGAAATGTCTATTTAGGTTTTCTGTCCATTTTTTGATGCAGTTGTTCATTTTTTTGTTATTGAGTTGTACGAGCTGTTCGTAGATTTTGGAAATTAAGCCTTTGTTAGTTGCTTCATTTGCAAATATTCTCTCCCAGTTCATAGGTTGTCTTTTTGTTTTGTTTATGACTCCCTTTGCTGTGCAAAAGCTTATGTTTGATTAGGTCCCATTTGTTTATTTTTGCTTTTATTTCTGTTGCCTTGGGAGACTGACCTAAGAAAACATTGCTACGGTTTATGTCAGAAAATGTTTTGCCTATGTTCTCTATTAGGAGTCTTGTGTCATATCATTAAGTCATTTTGAGTTTATTTTTGTGTATGATGTGAGGGAGTGTTCCAACTTCATTGATTTACATGCATATGGTACAGTTTTAACATGTTTTAAATCTTAACTAACTTTCAACAAAGTTTGAGAAGGATTGTAATAAGTCAAAGATTAATAGTGAGCTAAAACTGTATATTCAGATTCTTAATGTTAACACTGTGATTAGGGTTGGTGATAAAAGACTAGAGGTGCTCTCCACTTTGACTATGGATATTGCTTTGATAATTGTTCCAGGGTTTTCTTAGGGAAGCATTGCATTTTATAGCAGTTGTTCTCAACCTTGGCTGCACAGAATAACCACTAGCAAGTTTTGAAAAGCAGTGATGCCTGGGTACTGATTTAATTCGTCCGGAATGAAGATTGGGTATCAGGAGTTTTAACAGCTCTGCAGATGTTTTTATTCTGCAGCTTAGGTTGCAAACCACTGCTTTACTCTTGCTTCTCAAAATGTGGCTCATGAACCTATACCATTCATAGCCCTTGAAGACTTGTTGTAAGTGCAGAATGTCAGGCCTCACCTCAAACCTCCTGAATCACAGTCTGCATTTGATCCATATGCAGATCAAAACATACGCCTATTAAAGTCTAAGAAGACTGCTTTACAGTTTAACCCATGGAGAACTATTCTACTCTCCTAAGTGGCTGCAATACTTAGTGGTAAATCCTCTACAAAATTACATCAAGCAGGACATGTTGTGAAGTTTTATTTCTTTGGGTTTTTACTTGTTTTACAAATGTATGTAAGGTTGGGGTACAAACAATACAAAACTCCTGGATGTGCACGCATCTTGGAGCCCAGCCTAGGTTCCCTGTAGACTGGCACTTGAGATGCATTTATTTTTATTTCTATACATTTTTATTTCATATATTTTATATTTCTTTAAATCCTTGGCAAGCTAGAACTTTTCCCATTATATCTCTCAGTCCTTTAGGAAACAGAAAGTCTTGTTAATAACTCATTGCTTAGGAACAACCCCAAAGTTCAAGCTGAACTATACCCAGGCAGCTTTCTGATACCCAGCATTACTTGCTGCATCCCCCTGTGCCGAGGCATCTTTGTGCTCCTCCTAATCAAACCAGTCAGTGGTAAAGGAAATCAGTCCTGAATATTCACTGGAAGGACTGTTGCTGAAGATGAAGCTCCAATACTTTGGCCACCTGTTTTGAAGAACTGACTCATTGGAAAAGACCCTGATGCTGGGGAAGATTGAAGGCAGGAGGAGAAGGGGATGACAGAGGACGAGGCAGTTGGATGGCATCACCAACTCGATGGACATGAGTTTGAGCAAGCTCAGGGAGTTGATGATAGGGAAGCCTGGCGTGCTGCAGTCCATGGGGTCGCAGAGTCAGACACGGTTGAGCAACTGAACTGAACTAACCCTATTTGGGAGTGCTGCTTTTCAGCCGCAACACACCCTGATGAATATTCATCTTTTTAAAAATATTCAAGTGATTCTGTTCTGAATGGTGAAGGGCACCACCCTGAGCAGCCCAAGCCCCCCCGCCCCCCCTGAAGCCCCAGACTTGGCCCCATTGCCTCTCCAGCAGCAGAGGGCTCACCTCCAACCCAGCCAAGAGGTCCAGGACCCTGCATCAGGCCTCTAGTTGCTGTCCCTTGTGATTGGCCAGTGTTTGCATACCTCCCTCTGCCTTAATGAAATCAGTTTCTTGTCTTATCATTTTTCATTCTTTTGTGTGTGTGTGTGTGTGTTGTTTTGGGTTTTTTTGGCCATGCCACTCGCAGGATCCTAGTTCCCTGACCAGGGATCAAACCCCGACCCTCTGCAGTAGAAGCCCAGAGTCCTAATCACTGGACTAGCAGGCAATTCTCCTCATTCTTTTCTATTGTCACACTTCAGTGTTTAGTAAGTTTTATCTTTGTTCTGCATACTTGTATGCCCCAAGTCTCTCATGTATCTATGACTTCAATACATTTCAGTGGTTCTTTTTTTTTAATTAATTTTTATTTTTGGTTGCACCAGGTCTTTGTTGCTACGAGTGGGCTTTCTCTAGTTGCGGCAAGCAGGCTACTTTTCATTGTGGTGTGCAGACTTCTCATTTCAGTGGCTTCTCTTGCTGCAGAGCACAGGATCTAGGTGTGCTGGCTCAGTAGTTGTGGTGCACGGGCTTAGTTGCTCTGTGCCATGTGGAATATTTCTGGACCAGGGATTGAACCCATGTCCCCTGCTTTGACAGGCAGATTCTTATCCACTGTACCACCAGGGAAGTCCCCAGTGGTTCTTAATGTGTGGTCTCCAGATCAGCATCACCTGGAACATGTTAATGCAAATTCTTCAACTCACTCCAAATCCACTGAACCAGAAACTGGTGTGAGGTCCAAGAACTTGTGGTTTAATAGGCTCAAACATTTTGATGCACCTTTGAAGAACCTATGATTCATCACATTTTCAAAGCCCCCTTTCAAGTGTCAGACTTTATGTTGTGTTACTACTGAGTTTGTTACAAATATTTTGTATGATGTATAAAACTTACTGGAAATATGGACTGACTAGATTTGCTAGTTTAAGTCATGATTCCATTTTGGGAAGGGTAGCAGATGGTATAAGCAATATACTAGTTTAAAAAGTGAGTTTCCATGAGGGAGAGAGTATCACTAGGTTGATAGAGATTAATTTTAATTTTGAGGATATACCTTTGAATTAATTCAGTCAATTGGAAATTAGTATGTTAGTGCGAATAGCTAACACTGAGTGTAACAGGGATGTGTTGTTCTTGAAATGATAATAATGTTCTGTCAGTGGCAGTTTCTCTGGTTTTTGTGGGTTGACATTCCAGAAGGGAAACCAGCGTTCATTGAATTTATGCTTTATGTCAAGCCTCATTAGAGGTGTCTTCACAAATTAGCTCAGTCCTCAAGCCGTTATGAGATGTGCCCCTATTTTACTAATGAAATTGAAGCCCAAAAGTAAATTACAGTGTTGTTATTGATCATATAAATTTACTCAGGGAACCACCACAGTATTAGCGCCAGAGGGGAGCTGACAAGCTTCTTTACTTCTTTTAAGAAATGAAGAAAATGCAAAGTTAAGTGATTTGGCCACCATTTTGCTAACTAGCCAGAGAAGGCAATGGCACCCGGCTCCAGTACTCTTGCCTGGAAAATCCCATGGATGGAGGAGCCTGGTAGGCTGCAGTCCATGGGGTCGCTAAGAGTCGGACACGACTGAGCGACTTCACTTTCACTTTTCACTTTCATGCATTGGAGAAGGAAATGGCACCCCACTCCAGTGTTCTTGCCTGGAGAATCCCAGGGACGGCAGAGCCTGGTGGGCTGCCATCTATGGGGTCGCACAGAGTCTGACACAACTGAAGCGACTTAGCAGCAGCAGCAGCAGCAGTTGCTAACTATCTGGGACTAAAACAAACACACCTGATTTTAAATATGTATAAAATGTAAATACTCTTGAGTATGGAATCCTGAGGTTGCCAGCCTATTCATTCATTAACAAATAGCTGGCATTGTTTGGAGTTGGGGAAAACATGTTCTTTAGATAGAATTTTAAACATTTATCTCAAATTTCCCCCTCCAAAATGAACAGATGAACAAATGAACAAAGTGAACACACTCTGCTTATCAACATGGCTTGCTGTAAGATAGAGCATATGTACTTGCCTTTGCCATATCAGCAATTAGGACAAGGTTGCATAACTAGCATTTTGTATAAATCATCAGAATGCCCTCACGCTTGTATTTGTGGACTTGGAAAAATTTAGAATTCCTTCTGTTTAACCAAATCAAAATCTTTCAGTTTGGTTAAATCAAAGTCTTATATTTGGAGTTAGTTGGATAAGCTTGTGTCCTTTGTAACAGTTTCTTCAAATGTTATGGTTAAACATATAAATCATTCTAAGATAGAATATATTCTAATACAGAAGTATCAGTGTGTATACCTTTAAATTATGATAATAAGAACCAGTGCATATATAGATCTGTGATTAAAGTTACTACACACCCTGAAAGTGGGAAGTGAGAGCAGACAAAGGGACCATGAACTTGCTATCCTTTAGATGGTCAGTGGAGCTTTACCTTTACATTGCAGCTAAACTGAAAAATAAAGAGTTTCTTATGTCCATGCTGATATCCCAGTTCTTTAACAATATTAGATAAATGCTTAATTCTCACTATCAGTAAGAATTGTTCTGCTGCTGCTTATTACATGACTAATGCTTGTAATTTGTTTTAACCAGGATTTTTGCAAAGCGTCAGTTTGACTTATCACATGCTTCAGGAGTTGCTGAGACTCTCTGTGGCAAGCTCAGCACCCCTTTGTTTGAGGTGTCACCAGTGTGACCGGAGGAACCCCTCCAAGTACGAAGAGCTGGGATTCTTAGGTAGGGTACAAGTCCTCAGAGTAGAGGAAAAGGAGATACTTCCTCTTCAGTGTTTTCCAAATCTGGCTGTTAATCAGTCATTGAGGAATTTTTTAAAAATGCAAATTCCTCGACAACACTCTGAAGGTCATACACCAGGAATTTATCAATCATACATATATTGAGCACTTACAGCATAACAGTTCGTATTCTAGATCCTGTCTACAAAGTATTGATTCCCTGAACTCTCAGAGCAGCCCTGTGTGGTAGGTACTACTGTTTTGAGATGAGGCAATCAAGACAGCGAAGTTCTTGCCTACGTTCATGCAGCGAGGGAAGGGTAGAGCCAGGACTCTAACTTTGGCTGTCTGGTTCCAGAACACACATTCTTAATACTCTGCAGCCCCCAGATCATAGAGTGTGTGACACAGGCAGTACGCTTCATCCTCATCCACCTCAGACCTGAGGATGGAACCATATCACAGTAGCAATTAAGCTGTTATTAGAAAGGAAGAGAGGGAGGGAGGGAGATAGATGGATAGATATAGATAGATACTGGTTGGCAGGAATTAGGGATGATGGGAAGCAGGGGAGTAGGTGTAACTATGAAGGGCTAGCCAAGAGAGGTCTTTGTGGTGCTGAAAAAGTTCTGTGTCTTGATTGTGGTGCCAGTCATGCAGATCTACACAGGATAAAAGGATAACTCTGCTACTGTCAATTGCCTGGTTTTAATATTGTACTTTAGTATTAGATGGGCTTCCCTGGTGGCTCAGATGGTAAAGAATCTGCCTGCAATGTGTGAGACCCAGGTTCAATCCCTGGAGAAGGAAATGGCACCCACTCCAGTATTCTTGCCAGGAGAATCCCATGGACAGAGGAGCCTGGTGGGCTACAGTCCATGAGGTCGCAAAGAGTCGGGCACAACTGAGCATCTTTCACTCACTCATAAAGATAGGACCTCTGGGGAAATGGTGATCAGTACACAGGATGACTCTATTTTTGCAGTTTTCTGTGAATCTATAACTATTTCAAACAAAAAAAAAATTTTTTTAATCCTTTGCCTCCCTTTGGCAAGCCCCAAGTCAACTAGAGGGCTGTCTCCTGAAGATCGGCTCAGAGAGAGACAAACCTTCACTTAAGCGCAGGAAAAGTGTGGTGGCTCTGGGAAGAGCAGCAGTGTGGCAGCAGTGGTGGTGAAAACAGAGTGGTCACCACCAACACAGACAAGCATGCACTCAAAAGGGGGCTGAAACCTGTTGCTTATGTCTTGCAGTGATTCCCAAGTGACCAGTGCTCAGGTGACTAAATAAGAACCTCTGGGGAGAGAGCTGGGTGAATGCCAAGAATCTGTGTCCCATGTTTAGAGACTCTGTGGCTCAAGGATACGTTCCAGCCATCTGTGTTGAAAAAGTTCCTTAGTTGATACCTCTTAGCTTAAGGAGCAGCTGGTAAAACTGGATCCCAATAGCATCTCAGGAATCCACCACCGTAGGGACTGTAACTCATGCCCTTGGTTTTCACGTGGTTGGTATGACTCAGAGACAAGCATTCTACTCATAAAAACATCTAAAGTGTATACCCTTTTCTGAATGCTATGTATAAACAAATATTACAATGAAATTTTTTTTAATGCCTCTCATCTTTGATTATTTACCAAGCTTCTTATGGAAGAAATATAAACAGCAACATAATTCTATTATAGTTACAAATGTTTTAGGATTCAAGTATTGCTGCTAAGTTAAGAATGGTTTTGGCTACAAGTAACAAAATAACCAACCAACAAACAGTAGTCTCTTTGTCTCATATAGTAAGAAGTCAAGACATAGGTAGGTGCTGCTATCGGTCCTTACCGCTCAAGAACTGGAACTAATATCTTTGTTGTTCTCTTGGCCTTTCCTTCATGGCTCCAGCCTCTCTGCATTCAAGACTGGATAGCAGGGAAGGGGCAGGACCACTGGCATTCTGCTCCTGTCTGACTTGCTGAAACAATATCCCATGGCTACTCCTAACGCAAAGGAAGCTGAAAATTTGTGTATTTTGCTTTAGATAAGAAAGGAAAATGGGGAGGGATTGGGTATTGAAGAGCTACCCTACAGCGTCTGCCACAGCTTTCAAATTAAATTTTATCAAGCACCATTTAATTAAATCTAGAAACAGCTGATCAGATATATAATAATAAAACTGTCAGAAAACACTGATATGAAAGTTAGGCATAAAGGTCTCCACTGTCAGTAATTACACAATTTTGTATTGGTCTTTCATTCTCTGTTGGAACTGATTCTAGTTGATGAAGAACATCTGTTCCTTCAATCAGTTGCCTATATCGGAGAAAAAAAATGGAAAAAAAATTGTCAAGTTTCACGTATACCTCACATTCCTAAATTGAGTCCTGTCTAGCTTAGCTAAGGCTACAAATTAAATTAACCTCAGTCATAAATATCTTAAATTGCTCTAGATGTGTGTACTCTGTCACACTCCTCCACTCCTCCGGGACTCTTCCAGTCTGTTATCCTCACTGCCGCCAGAGTGATCTTTTAAAAATGCTAATATAGTCTCACCTCCCCACTTCAATAATTTCCCATTATCCTTAGGCTAAAGACCAAAGGTCTCTACCATTACCCACCTCCCCGCTCCCCTTGAGGGCACCCTGCAGCACGCTCCGTTGTTCTTGGCTCCAGCTGGACCAGCTCGCAGCACCTCAGCCACCCCATGTGCCCTTCCTGCCACAGCTGTCAGCTTTGCTCTTGCCTCCCTCTCCCTCTGCCTGGTCACCTCCTGGCCTTCCTTCGGATCTCACTCAGTCATCACTTCCTTGGGGGATGTTTCCTAGACACTACCCTGCTTCCCCACCCTACTTACGTCAAGTTCCCCTTCTTCTTTATAGAACTGATCAGGGATAAGTTTGACACTTATTTCTATGCTTCATGAGTTAATTTCTGATTCTCCCCTGAGGGCAGAGATCATGCTGTCGCTTAGTGCTACTCAGTGCCTGGCACAGAGTAGGCACCTCATCGGCATCCGCGGAACACATGAATTAAAGGCAGCCCAAAGCCGTGCTAGTTTGAGTCTCTGTACTCATTCAGTGGCCACAAGCCAGAACTCCCTGAGTGGAACTAGACTTCTAATGGTTCTCGCCACAAAAAAAAGGCAGCAGGGGCCAGAGAGCCAGCCCTAAACAGAGGACTATGCCCCCTGCCAGGGTTTGGGTTGAAGCAGTGGTTGAGAAGGTGTGATTCCCATTTCATGATCCTTTACGGGGACACGGTCAGTGCTGACACTGACCATATGCTAGTCACCTCTCTCTTTTTTCTTTTGGTGGGGGGGGGGGGAGAGGAGAGGGACTGTATTTTTTCCATCCCAATTAGAAAACATGACAGAGCAGGACAAAAAGTATTTTCTCAGGATAGACAGCAGGGAAGAAATGGACAGACTCATCTTTGTCCAAAGAGGATGTGAAGCCTATTCTCCAAATTGGTTTCATAGACACTGAATGAGCACCTACTGTATGCACCTCTCCAGGTGTTAGGGCATAAGATAAGTGAGGCCCAGTCCCTATTTCCAGTTGTTCACACTGTGCCAAAAAGGACAAGGAAGCAGTTTGATTTTGGTAGTTGGTGGGGATTTCTGACCTAAGCCCTGAATGGGATTTTGGCAGACTGAGGGAAGGCAGAAAGTAACAAGACAAGCAGAGGCCCAGAGGCTGTTCTGGGAGGGATGGTACTCTGGGTCTGGCTGCAGCTCAGCCGCCATGTTGAAAGCTTCCAAATGTACATCTCCAGCCCTGGCCCAGCTTGAATCCCTTACTTCTGGTATTGAGGAGTTGCCACTGGCCTGTCATAGAGCTGTCTTCACTCGAAACATAACTTGTCTATCTTGAATTCATGGTCTTCTCTCCCATATCTTCCTTTTTGTGTTTTCTGCTGAAGTGAATGGCACCAACCATCCCACCAGTTCCAAACTCCTTGTAGTTCCTCCAGCTCTTCACTGCCCAGTATGGTAGCCACTAGTCACAGGTGGCTGTTTACGTTTAATTAAATTTAGTTCCTCATCTGCACTGGCCACATTCCAGCTGCTCAGTGGCTCTATATGGCTGGGGCTATCATATTGGGCAACACTGATCCTACTATTTCCATCTCTGTGGAAAGTTCTACTAGGTATCATTGCTCTAGAATTTTCCCATAACCTCACCACCAGCATCTAAATAGTCATAAAGTCTTGTTGAATCTAAGTTCCAAATATCTCTGAATTTGTATTTATTTATCCCCTGCTCATATGTACTTCCAGGGCCTTAGATAAAGACTTCATGGCCTGCTGTTACCATCACTTGTTAACTGGCGTCTCTCCCTTCATTTTCATCCTTTGCTAATTAATTCCTCACTTCTACTGAAAAGATATTATTTTCAGAACGAGAACCTCGTCATGTTGCTCCTAATTTAAAATTCTTCCATGGCTTCCCAGGGCCTTCAGGTGGGGGTCCATGCTCAGCAGCATGGCACCCTCAGCCCTTTGAGAGCTGGGCCCTGGCCATCTCATCTTCTCCAGCTGCTGCTCTCTCCGTTTCCCCTGGGCGCTAAGCTCTAGCCAGACTGACTGGTAGATAGGATAGTCTCCTTACTCCTCAGGTCTCTCTGCAAAGGCTCTTCACTCCTTCCAAAATTGATTGTACTCATTTTGATTTCCAGTGCGCTCTATCTGCCTAACTTCTCTATGACTTTCAGTCCTCATTTCACCTTCTCATGAAACTTTCTATGACTCCTCCCCACTTTAGGGGTCCCTTAGAGTGAAATTAATTCCTCCCTAGCACTATCCCCAACATATATCCCTTCTACCTTTGTGTGAATGGACTTGTATTTTGATATTCTTTCCCCATGAAACCACTGGACAAGGGCATCAACAATACCGGCTGTGGGTTGACACAGCCTCACCAAAGGGCATTCCCAGTGTTAGCCTTCTGAAGACAAAGCAAGGTAATGTACCAGAAACGAGGGCTTGGATGGATGGTCTGTCTCAAATAGGAGAGGAAATTTCTGTCTCTCTCTGGACTTTGCCAGCCATGTCTAAGCTTCTGGAAGCTCAGATGAAGCTGGGGGTCTTCTGTGATGACAGGGAAGAAAAAGCATCTCCCACTAGAGGCAGCCCCACAGCAGGGAAGGAGGATATCTCTGAAGGAGTTGGTTCTATTATGTCGGATTATCTAGTTGCCTACTATGGTATTACTTTTCTGCTTCTCCCTTAACCTTCTTCAAGGTCTTGTTTAAATAGTTCAGCCCAGACTCAGCTGTTATTTGGAGGCTTCAGGGGGAAAAAAATGAGATTATACTTGGGCTAGAGCAATAAAACGGTGCAGCTGCCTCTCTGAGGCCAATGTGTTGGTGATAATGATTCAGTGGGAGAGATTCCCCCAAAGGTGAATCACATGGGAAAAGCAATCATCAAAAGGAGACCAAGCACTCCTCTACTCCACTACTGTCCTGTAAGGATCTGCATTGGCTTTTACTAGGGAGCTGGAGGGTATTTATTGCCTTGCCCTCCCTCCTATATTCCCAGTGCACTTTTTACAGGGCTTGCTGTCTCATGGCTCACTGTCTCACAGTTGTTGGGTTTTCTAACATATTATAGGCTCCCTGAAGGCAGAAATTGTGTCTCATCACTCTTTCCCCAGGACTGAGCACAGGGACTAGCATTCGGTGGGAGCCTAATAAAATGCTAGTTGAATGAATAGGTCAGAAGGCCAGCAGCAGTGAAGGCTGAAAAAAGATGGGGGGCCAGAGGGCAGAGGACCTAAAATGCTACTCTGAACTCCAGGCTGTATGCATCTGGGGGTGGAGATGGTGAAAGAGGCATTAAATGTTGCAAAAGTCAGTTTGTGTTTGAGAAAGGTTCTTTTCAGAACGATATAAAGAATCAGCTAAGTATATGGTTGAGGGCAGTGATACTACCAGAAGGTGACAGGAAGATATTTAAAAGACCTAAGAAATTGTGAGAATTATTTGAACTTAAAAAATACTGAAAAATGCATTTTCAAAATCAGAATATAGTTTATTAAGTCCAGGGAAGATGGAGGAAAATGCATTATTTTAGCTTATGTAGCTGTTAAAATTACCTCTTTAAAGAAATCTCCTTTGGCTGAAAATATATTTTATGCTTTTTCAACCTGGAAATATCATCCACATTACCCTGAATGAATAATTGTGCTTAAAATTAAAATTGGCCTGGAAGTTTTCCTTGGAATGAAGGGTCAGTAATTATCCCTATGGAGTAGCTGGAATAATCTAAATATTCAGAAACGTTCTGACACTTTATACATCATTTCAGGAAAGACTAAGTAAGCTTCAACTTATATTCATTTCAGTAATCAAATAGAGATATGAAACACAGGAGTGATGGATAGTATCACCATTCATTTTAGGTCCACATGCCTATATGCATCTTGCTAATAATATTCTAATAATTATTACCTGAGACATTTCTATATTTTAAGGGCTTCCCTGGTAGTTCAGATGGTAAAGAATCTGCCTGCAATGCAGGAGACCCAGGTTCAATCCCTGGGTCAGGAAGATCCCCTGGAGAAGTGAATGGCTACACACTCCACTGTTCTTGCCTGGAGAATCCCATGAATGGAGGACACTGTCCAGCTACAGTTTGTGGGGGTCTCAAAGAGTTGGATGGACATGACTGAGCGATTAAGCATACATGTATGTTCCACAGTTTAAATTGCTCAGTAACAAAAAGTTACTTGTAACTTGGATGACTTTCATCTTTCTCTTTACAGTGTTGATGGATAGTTACTTGAATGGCTTTGCCTCACTTCTGCATCTAAATATATATACAATATTAAGAGCTATGGTATTATTCATTTTAATTGACAATATCCTTGAGGCTAAAGATCCACAGAAGGATGGATGATGGATGAATGGATGCACAGAACATTGTAATGGCTAAATAGTTTCTGTGTTTTTAATAGATAGCAAGCGTCTTGTGTGTTCAGTCGCTCAGTCGTGTCTGTTTTTTTTTGCGACCCCATGGACTATAGCCTGCCAAGCTCCTCTGTCCACAGAATCTTCCAGGCAAGAATACTGGAGTGGGTTGCCATTTCCTTCTCCAAGCAAGCTTCTTATGAAATACTTATTTCTAAATGTATTTGTCTATAGTATTTGTATTACTTTTGTTTTTTAATTGTTTTCAGTTTACTCGTAGACTATGTACAATACTCACCCAAATATTTTTGTACCACATTTTAACATATAAATATTACATAGACAAACTTAAAATGCACATACCCAAAAGCCACATATTTTTTATCTAGATACGGAGTAGCCTGTAGTGTGATATAGAATTGTGACCCATTGCTGTGACGGCCTTTGTTGACCATTCCAAGAACTCCCCTTTTATTATGAGGAACTGAGAAGTTTTCATCTAGAAAAGACAATACATAGTAGGTCATTAAAATATTTATTTTCTTGACTGATTGTAACAGAGCACAAACAGAATGCTTGGTTACAAGGATTCTCAATCATATTTATTGATATATTCCAAATTATAAATATTCTATTTGTTTCATATAACTTTCACTCAACTGGGCTATTAAAAAAGATAAGCTGGAAAGTCTTATTAGAACTATTTGAACATTTACCTTTAGTTTATCATTACCATCGTTAAAAACAAGTGTGGTAAGAAAATTGATAACGTAAAAGGAAAAATTTGAAATTAAAAATGTAAAAGGAAGTGCATACCTTTTTTAGGAATTAAAGTCAGTAAACATTCTTGTATTGTTTTGACAGTAATATTTTATTCAAACTACCAACGTGATTATTAAAAATGCCTCCTTGGAGACACTTTTCATGGACAGACCCTTCCCCTCACAGCATCTTCTACAGGCCTCTATTGTAGTCTTTAAAATACTCTGTAAATTGTTCACAGGTTGTTTCCTGTTTGTGAAGGCAGGGACTTTATCTCATCATACCTTTTATCCCCAGGGCCACCTAGCATATTACTTGGCACATGTGTGGCCTTAAATATTGATGAAGAAAATAATTTATGCTTATTGTTAGTAGTCTTTAAGTAAATTTTCATCTCAAACCTTACATGGATTGACCAAGATTTTGTGGAAAGTGATTTTTTTTTTTTAGCAGAAGATTTAACAAGTAAAAAGAATTATAGAGTGATTATCAAACCGCCATTTTCAGGAAGAACCATTTCCAGCATGAAATAAGATTTGCCTCCAAACTCAAAAACACAGAAGGAAGTAATAGAAGAGAAATTCAGTAAAAGTTTTCATTTAGGAACTTTATCAAATTCTGGGGATAATTGAGAGATGAATATTAACTGTCAAGATTTTCCTAAACTGCAGTTGCTGACTATTCTTACTTTAAGTTTCAAAGCTAAGTCAACAAAACAATTAAGCCATACCCATGATGGTTACTTTTAGCTTGTTAAACTGTACACTGAATAAAGACCTGAAATCTTATGAAATGCAAATAAAGCATTATTGTGTAAATGTATCTTTATAATTACATTGATACTCCATATTCATTTTGGTGGAATGGAGAGTAATCCATTAATTTCACAGAAAATAGCATGGCATAAGAAATCTGCCCAAGCAAAGATTCAGAGAGTTTTAACAAAATGATATTTGTCATTGCTCTTAGATATTATGATCAATTTTTCTTAAAATCTGGAATTAGTTGGAAAGAAAATTTATAGCATTGTAACATTTTTACGAAAAATTCTGTGATTATGGGAGAACTTTTGAAGCATTAAAGGTGTAACTTTGTTTGAACTAGAAATCAGAATTCAACTGGTGATGAAAATCAGTTTCTGATTTTAATGTAAAACTCATTCTGATGTTTGTAATGAAAGCAACTATTACTTTACCAGGTTTAGAGAAATTGCCTTGCATTCTCTCTGGTAAGAAAATAATCAGACAGTTTAGGGGCATTTCCATATAATTTTCTGAAGACAGTAATGTCAAGTAGAAATTGGACTTGAATCCTGCAACATCAATTTTTTAAACCTACTGCTCTAATTTTACCAGCATCTTTAAATAATAATAGATGTTCACTAATTATTTATTGTTATATAAAAGTAAAGTATGTGTGCTACCTACCATTTTTAAACTGCTGCTTTAATGATTATTTTTTATATTTTTAAATAAATTATAGTTGATTTAAAGTATATTAGTTTCAGGTGTGCAGCATAGCGATTCAGTATTCTTACAGATTATATTCCATTAGAAGTTATTACAAGAAAATGGCTATAATTCCTTGTGCTATATAATATATCCTTGTTGTTTATTTTATACATAGTGGTATGTATCTCTTAATCCTATACCCTACCTTGTCCCTCCCTGCTTCCCTCCCCTCTCTGGTAGCCACTAGTTTGTTTTCTATATCTGTATTGTATATACACTTGTTCATATTAATTTTTAGATTCATATATAAATGGTGACATACAGTATTTGTCTTTCTCTGACTTATTTCACCAAGCATAATACTCTCTAGGTCCATCCACATTGCTGCAAATGACAGTATTTCATTCTTCTTTATGACTGAGTATTGAGAGATGAATATTAACTGTCAAGATTTTCTAAACTGCAGTTGCTGACCATTCTTATTCTAAGTTTCAAAGCTATGTCAATGAAACAAGCCATATCCATGGTGGTTACTTTTATGGTTACAGTATTCAAAATGGAATATTACATATATGTATATATACATTACATAAACACACACACATATATACACTACATCTCTTTATACACACACACACACTACATCTTTATCCATTTATCTGTTGATGGATACTTAGGTTGCTTCCATATCTTGGCTATTATAAATAATGCTGCTTTGAACACTGGGGTACATGTATATTTCTGAATTAGTGTTTTTTTTTTTTTTTTCTGGATATATACGAAGGAGTGGAATTGCTAGATCATGTTGTAGTTCTAGTTTTAGTTTTTTAAGGGCCCTCCATACTGTTCTCCATAGTGGCTATACCAGCTACATTCCCACCAACAATATGCAAGTGTTCTTTTCTCTCCACACCCTCTCTAACATTTGTTATTTGTAGACTTTTTGATGATGGCCATTCTGACTGATGTGAAGTGATAGCTCAATGAATCAATCACTTTGATTTATATTTTATAGCCCACCAGGCTCCTCTGTCCATGGAATTCTCTAGGCAAGAATACAGGAGTGGGTAGCCATTCACTTGTCCAGGGGACCTTCCTGACCCAGGGATTGAACCCGCTCCCCTCATTGCAGGCAAATTCTTTGCCTTCTGAGCCACCAGGGAAGCCCCAGTGATTAGTGATATAGAGCATCTTTTCCTGTGCCTGTTGGCCATCTGTATATCTTCTTTGTAAAAATGTCTATGAAGGGCTTCTACCCATTTGATAGGGTTGTTTGGGGTTTTTTGAAATTGAATTGTATGAACTATTTACATGTTCTGGATATTAACCCCTTGTCAGTCATATCATTCACAAATATTTTATTCTATTCAGTAGGTTGTCTCTTTATTTTTGTAGATGGTTTCCACTGATGTGCAAAAAACTTAAGTTTAATTAGGCTATTTTCACTTTTATTTCTTTTGCCTTAGGAAACAGATACAAAGATGCAAAGCAACCTACAGATTTAATGCATTCCCTATCAAAATACCTATGACATTTTTCACAGAATTAGAAAAAATTCCGTGGAACAACAAAAAATTTTATGGAACCACAGAATATCCCAAATTGCCAAAGCAACCTTGGGAAAAAAAGAATAAAGCTGGAGGTATCACCCTCTCAAACTTCAAACTATACTATAAAACTACAGTAATCAAAACAGCCATGGTACAAGTGCAAAAACAGACACATAGATCAATGGAACAGAATAAAGAGCTCAGCAATAAATCCATGGTCAATTAATCCGTGACAAAGAAGGCAAGAATATACAATGGAGATAAGAAAATCTCTTCAATAAGTGGTGCTGGGAAAACTGGACAGCTATGTGTAAAACAAGGAGATTAGAACACACCCTCACGCCCTCAAATTATATACAAAAATAAATTCAAAATGGATTAAAGACTTCAGTGTAAGATCTGAAACCATAAAACTCCTAGAAGACAACATGGGCAGAACATTCTTTGGCACGGAAATATTTATTTTAAAACATGTTGACTGTGTGCATGACATTAGGAATAAAAAGCCAGGTGTTCATCAATACATGAATGGATAAATTCTTTAAGAATATTCATAATATTAAACCAGGAAAATGAGAGAATTCCAGCTATAGACAACATGGATAAATTTCACAGGCAGTGATGAACAAAAGAAATGACACAAAGAACACCTGCCATAGGAATCCATTCATTATTGTTATTCAGTTGCTAAGTCATGTCAGACTCTGCAACCCCATGGACTGCAGCATGCCAGGCTTCCCTGTGCTTCACTGTTTCCTGGAGTTTGCCCAAACTCATATCCATTGAATCAGTGATGCCATCCAACCATCTCTTACTCTGTCGCCCCCTTCCCCTCCTGCCTTCAATTTTTCCCAGCATCAGAGTCTTTTCCAGTGAGTCGGCTCTGCATCAAATGGCCAAAGTATTAGAGTTTCATCTTCAGCATCAGTCTTCCCAGTGAATGTTCAGCGTTGAAGTGAAGTGTTAGTTGCTTAGTCATGTCTAACTCTTTGTGACCCCATGGACTGTAGCCCTTGGGCTCCTCTGTCCATGGAATTCTTCAGGCAAGAATCCTGGATTGGGTAGCCATTCCCTTCTCTAGGGGATCTTACCCCCCAACCCAGGGATTGAACCTGGGTCTCCTGCATTGCAGCCCAAGTCTTTGCCATCTGAGCCACAAGGGAAGCCCAAGTTCACTTCATATAAAGTCCAAAAATAGGAAAAACTTAATTTTGTTATTTGGGGATTTATGCACGAATGATTGGAGAATCCCATGGACCAAGGAGCCTGGCAGGCTACAGTCCATGGGGTCGCAAAGAGTTGGACACGATTCAAGCGACTTAGCACGCTTGCATGCATGAGTGGTAAAACTAACAAGAAAAGCAAGGAAAAAGTTAGGTTAGAGGTTACCTCTAAGAGGGAGATGGAGTTATTATTGAGGATGGACAGATGGGGTGCTTCTGGCATGCTGGTGGTTCTTTCTTGACAAGGATGGTAATATGCTGCTGCTAAGTCGCTTCAGTCATGTCCGACTCTTCGTGACCCCATGGACTGCAGCCTACCAGGCTCCTCCGTCCATGGGATTATCCAGGCGAGAGTACTAGAGTGGGTTGCCATTGCCTTCTCCATGGTAATATGGGGGGTTGCTTTATAATTAGTTTTAAATTGTACATATGAAATTTATATATATATATGATAAATCTCAGAATTTAAAAAAATAGCCCTTAAATGGCTACCCAGCCATGTTATCTTCAGTTCTTAATTCTACCGAGAAATACTTTTGTACAACTTTTAGTTGCATTATTGAATATTAACAGTGTATCAGGCTCTCTGCTTTTTGGTTAATGTCTACTTTCATTTAAAGGAGATCTAGGAATTAGACAAATGGATTTTAAGTGCTTTATCTGTTTGTTAATTAGAGCACATGCTAATATTAAGAAACTGGTCTACTTAAAGTAATAAGGATAATCCAGTATTTAAATACATTACTGACTTCCCTAGTGGTGCAGTGGTTAAGAGTCCACCTGCCAATGCAGGGGTCACGGATTTGATCCCTGGTCCTGGAAGATTCCACATGCTGCGGAGCAGCTAGGCCCGTGAGCCACAACTACTGAGCCTGTGCTCTGGAGCCCATGAACTACAACTGCCAAGCATGCACGCAGCAACTGCTGAAGCCTGCATGCTTAGAGCCCATGCTCTGCAACAAGAGAGGCCACTGCAATGAAGAGTAGCCCCTGTCCACCCACAGCTAGAGAAAGCCCTCGCAAAGCATCAAGGACCCAGCACAGCCAAAATGAATAAAATTATTTAAAAAAATATATATATCCTTTCTTTTCTTCTGCTTTTCACATAAATAGCCTTTTTCTCTAGTCAGCCCAAGCCATGGAGTCACCAACCCTTTGAGAGTGGGAAGGATTAGGGATATTATACAAGGAATACAAAGCAGGGGAAGAGTTGATATTTAGCTTCTAACATTCACAACAGGACCTGGGAAGACAAAAAAAGTTGTGATTCAAAATAAAACAAGGCTTCCCTGGTGGCTCAGTGGTTAAGAATCTGCCTGCCAATGCAGGAGACACAGCTTCAATCCCTGGTCCGGGACTATCCCATATACTGTGGGACAGCTAAGCCCACGTGCCGCAACTACTGAGCCCGTGCTCTAGAGCCCAGGAACCACGACTACTGAGCCTAAGCCCCACAAGCTGCTGAAGCCCACACGCTCTAGAGCCTGTGCTCTGCAACCATAGAAGCCACCACAAGGAGAAGCCTTCATGCTGCAACTATAGAAAAACCCACGCAGCAACTAAGACCCAGCACAACCAAAAATAAATCAAAAACTATTCAAAATAAAGCAAAACAGACTTTCCTCAAGTTAAAGACTAACTGATTTATAAAACAACAGTTATATAAAATTTATTTCATTATTTTAAATTCACTGTGTTAAGCTTAATAAAAGTGATTCTTGTGGTTATAACTTTTTAAGAAGCCCTGGGTTTTAACTGTGCATCTCATGGAAATACGGTCCAGTGAGAGAATGTAGTAGAAGGTCTGGCTGTCGATGTATTAACTAACATTCCATGGGGCCGGAGGAGGGTGAGTCTACATGAAGAGGGAATCCATGCTGTAGCTGTTTTGAATACTGGCCCCACATTCTCTCTTCCAGCCATTTATCTTTCCTTTGGGAGCATCTCTTTTCACTTGACAGTGTACTGAACTCCTGATTCTGCACTGCCAGACAAACTGAGGAATGAAAGCTTCCCTAAGCCCATCGGGCTCCCGGGGCACCAGAGCAGCCAGGCCTCCAGCTGGAGAGGAAATCCCCACAGTATCTAATGGGAGCGAAGGGGAATGGACGGAGGCATGGGGATGTCCAGAGGGACAAGTGAGGAGATGAGCCAAGAGATCGATCTCCTGGACGGAAGACCCAGGCTCTGCCTGGGACTGCAGTTCCAAGCAGAAAGAGTTTGGGTGATCTGATAATGGCCGTGGGGTGAAGTATCGTGGACCCTCATTGGAGATTAAGGATTTCAGGAAAGCTGCCCAAATGCCCTTTCCTCGTCTGCAGTGTCTTATTTTAAGACCTAGCTCAGAGCTTCTCTGGTCAGCACCCTCAACTCTCCCAGGCAGTTGTTCTTTCCTGCTGCATTGGCTTCTTCCTCTGTAAAGGCACTGGGCACGGCACCAGTACTTTTACGTGTTTAAACATCTGTCTGGGCAAAAACACTGAAGTCCTTAAGGGTGGAAACTTGGTCATAACATCTATGTTTCCTAAGGTCCTAGCACCTTGTTGGCACCTAAGAATTTAAAGTTATATGAACAAATAAATAAATGAGTGGCGTCACTTGCATGATTTCATTTGATAAAGCTGTCTCCGCATGAATTTAGAAGGAAAACTAGCTCTTACTTTTCCTGTTCTCTTTGGCCATTGATTCAATATGATTTTTTCTTTAAACTTTTCATTCTATTAAACTATAGACACAAAAAACCTTGTAAAACTAATGTATAGTTAGAGTTATTGTTAAGGTTATTATAAGGCAAATACCCTTTTAAACACCATTCAGGCCAAGAAAAAGAACTTTGCCAGCCTTCCCCAGAGTCTCTTGTCAAGTCCCTCTCCCCCTCCAAAAGCACGTACTTAATGTTTTATGTAACTCACGTAGAGTTTTACCATCCAAGTATGCCTCCCTCTGGAGAAGGCAATGGCACCGCACTCCAGTACTCTTGCCTGGAAAATCCCATGGGCGGAGGAGCCTGGTAGGCTGCAGTCCATGGGGTCGCTAAGAGTCGGACACGACTGAGCGACTTCACTTTCACTTTTCACTTTCATGCATTGGAGACGGAAATGGCAGCCCACTCCAGTGTTCTTGCCGGGAGAATCCCAGGGATGGGGGAGCCTGGTGGGCTGCCGTCTATGGGGTCGCACAGAGTCTGACACGACTGAAGTGACTTAGCAGCAGTAGCAGCATGCCTCCCTAGGCACTATGGTTCAATCTCTCTCATTTTAACGGACTTGTTATGCCTTTTAAATCTCTCTTAATCCACAGGTTTTATCTCTGTCCCTTTCTTTTCCTTGCACTGTATCTGTTACTGAACCTGAGCTATTTCACCTTTAAGATTTCTCCCAGGCTGGAGTCTGCTGACTGCATACACTCGGTGCAGTTCAGCAGGTTTCTCTTGTTCCCTGTCCTGTCAGTTCTGTGTTAATGCTTGTGTTGAAGATGCATGTTGCTTCACTTTGATTGATATGTGAGGGAGGGAATGACTTGAGCATGATGAAGCTCACCCCTGCTTTAATGTGCTGTTCCCTCCAGGAGAACCATCAGGTGACTGTAGGAAACGGCCTTCACTGAACTGAGCCAGCTGCCCAGGAGCACAGACACCTCAGACGTGACCAACCACCTTGGTCACTGCATGTGAGCCGCATCCACCCACATCTGGAGTTACAGCCTCCCTCCGACTGCAGAGAACGCGCCTTCCATCGCCTCCAGATCACTCATAAGCTGCAGCTCTTCCCACACTGCCTCCACAGATATCAGGGGCTTTTCATTTTCAGGGTAAGGTGCCTTATTTATTATCACACTGATGTGTTTCTTGACCACATAAAACATACAAAACTATGTTACTGTTTTTATTATATTGCAAACTTATTTTTTAATATGTCACTGAGGAAGTTTTTTTTACCTCAGTTTTGCCGTCAGCCAGCCCTGTGGTTTTTACTGGGTGGTTTGACAAAGCACAGAGATCTTTTAAGAACATATTACTAGCAGAACTGGTTGCATTTCTCGCAAACTGGATGCTGGGTCCAAAAGCTTCATCATGCTCATGTTCTATCCCTTTGGTTCTATCCCTTCTCATCAGAAGGCCCACACTGTCTGTCCCTGTTCTTGTGAAGGCAGTAGATACTTATGCAGCAAATGCCCACATCCATTATTTCACTGGGGGAAGCAAAGTGGTGACATTCTAATTTCCTTTTCACTGTTAATTGGAATACTTTTATAACAAGTTGTTTCCCCTTATCTGTGATTTAGTATAGTTCCTATAGGAGAGGCAAGAGAAATGCTTGATTTTTACCTATATTTATCAGTTTTCAAGATAATTAATTTCCTATCATTTCCCCAAAGGTGAACAAGTAGGATTTATTTTACAATATCATTATGAACTCATGGATTTAAAATCTTTGTTGGGTTTCAGTTAGCTGCAATTACCACTCAAATTACTCCATCTTTGACCAGTGAGAGACTCTTCAAATTGACTCCTGAGCCCTTTGTCATGACCCCAGTAAATTTTTAATAGTGCTCTTGGCTAGGTCATGATAGCATGACTGAACATGAGCTTCCATGCTCATTTTGAAATTTCCTGTCTCAAAACTGGAATCTGCCGTGTTTTCCGAAGACCCTGGTTTCTTTAAGCAAGAAATGACATTTCAAAACAGCAATCTAAATTCTAGGAGAATGTATCACTACTGGGCTGGTCACTGTAGATAAATTCCATGGCCAGAACTAAGATATAGATACGATACTTCTTGAGTTTAACAGGATATTTCCAATTCAAATTCAGGACTATGGAATATTTTACTTATTAACCTCTATCATATTTCATCTGTATTTCCTTTCTTCCACAATGAAGATTCTAATTCTCAAGGACAGGAAATTATAAAATTAGAATATCTCATAATTACTTGATTTTTCCTACATTGTATATACAGCAATCTCAGTATAATACAACTATCACCAGTAAAATTTAACTGAAAGTTTAAAATTTTGCGTATATTCTCCCCATTTCTTTCATTTTTAAAAAATTGTTAGACTAAGCATATAGTCATTATATATCATACTCTCACCCTTGTATTCCTCATTAAATTTTAGTTTTATAAGTAATTATATGATTAATGCTCACCACCAATTCTTCTGTCAGGATTCCTCTTGTAATCTGGCTGAATGAAACTCATTCTGCAATCATTGATTCCTCAGGAACGACTCATGATAACACTATTTCCTGGAGTTTTACATATTGATAACTCTGTGTGCCTTTTAAAATTCACATTCAGTTTGACTGGATATAAAGCCCCCAGGTCACATTTCATTTTAATTGAGCATCATAAATATATTACTCTGTTTTCTTCTAGCATAAGAATATGATGATAATGCACTTTTCTTTCCCTTATAAACCACTTACTGTTTTTGTCTAACTGCCCAAAGATTCTTTTTTTCTTTTTCTTTAATATCTAATAATATTAGTAAAATATGTCTGGTGTTGGTTGTTCTGGTTCAGTATTGTCAGGTAGCTGTCTGTTCTTTCAGTAAGTAGTTTCAAGTTTTTAAAAAGATACTTTTACTTGAGGTATGAACATGCAGTAAAATGCATATATTTTAGATGTTTGGTTTGATGCATTTTGACAGTTGGGTACAGTTGTGTAACCACCACCCAAACAAAATACAGAATATCAGATCCTTTTTTATTTCAGGAAAGCTTTTTAAAATTATGATTCTTGGTATCTGTTCCATTTCCTTCTATTGGTTTAATTCCTTAAGGATACTTATCTGTATGCTGGATCTTCTTTCTATATCACTTTCTTGTAAATCCTTTTCGTCTTTATTCATCTCGTTTTGGTTTAAAAAATGTTTTCGTCCTTCTGCCTTTTGCTTTTTTTAATACACATAGCAGTTGTTTTTATTTGGTCTTGTGTTCCTTATAATTAGTTCATTTCTGAATTTTCTTTTATTGTTAATTCTTTTATTCAGTTCTGTAAACAACCTCATATCTGAGATTTTCTAATTCTGATTTATGAGTTCTTTCCTGTCATATCATTTTATGTCTTTATTTTGAAATCAGTTTGACCTGTGAGCTTTCTTTTTATGGTACTTTCATTATCTGTAGTTATATGACTATGCACCTTTTTTTTTTTTTCAAGAAAATTTCTGCTGCTTTCTAACGCAACTTTATTTTTATGTAAAGTTAGTCTCCCTCAGTGTTTAGAAGGAGGTGTGGCTTTAGAAGGAAGGCAGTTTCCCAACTTCACAAACTCCCTCTAGTGCTGTTTTCATGTGTTGTTTGTCCGCGTGGCAGCTTGGTTTCCGGGATTCCTGGCTCTGGTCCCTCTCCCTCTTCATCACTGTTACCCCAGCACCTGCACACTTTCGATTCCGTTCCCCGCACTTCTGCCTCAGTGTGTGCCTGTCCTGGAGCAGAGGGCTTTCACATCAGTTTTGAGAGTTCACAGAGGTTTGACTGCTCTGGCCTCAAGCTTGATGAGGGGTCCCTGCACTACCCTGCTCTTGCCTATTGTGGGGTTTTATATCCTCAGCTCTGACAGAAATGTCCTGCTTTCGCTCACATCCATGCTGATACCATGCAGATTGTGTGACTGTTGGTAGTTTGACCTCACCTGTTTATATTTGAAATTCGTGTAGATACCTTGCACGTAGTTTTGTTGTGTTATCCATGGGTCTTTAGTTTTCCCATCTAGTTTTTTGTCTATTTTTAGGTTGGGATTTCAAAAAATTAAAAAGTATGACACTACCACTACCATCTTCCCAGGATCCCCAGTGGCAGTCTTAGTAGGATGGTTATCAGGTACCAATTCTAAGTATCATAGCAAAGTACAAGCCTTGAAAATATAAATTCCCTTCTACCCCACAATTCTAATTCTAGAAACTTATTCTAAAGAAATAATACACTGAGGTAAGTGAAAGATTGTATGTACACAGCTGTTCTGAACTGAGCTGGGGTGCCTTCCCACCTATCCCATTTTCAACTCTCACTTCTAGCAGCTGTCCTTGTAGTGTGTTACTCCAAACGCTATCTTATTTGGGATCGTGAAATTGTCCAGTCCTGTTAAATTTGAATAATCAATTAAAATATGACTGACAAAATTTAAAAACACATACCTTCAAATGTTGGTCCATAAATTGACTCTCCATTATCTCCTTTTCCAGCAACTATATCTGAGAAATAGCAGTAAATAAACATTAAAATTCTGAAACTAAAAAAGAGATAATGGCAGGGGGAAAATGCTTTAAATTATGATTCCATTTATAACAATAACTAGAGTAAGTGACCTAATTGTTCAGTATCTATACCATGAAAATAGTTCTATAATGATTTCACTTGTATTTTGTAAGTATTTCAACATTCATGATCCCATATTTTTCCCCTCGTAACTCCCAAGAAGGCAAAATTTAATGTAAAAACTTTGAAATGATGAAGTATTAAATTAAATTTTTGGCCAGACTTTAAGTGTGTTCATATAGGTTCACCTTATTTCACAAGTTATTCTATGGTCGATCTTACTTTTCAGAAAAAAATGGGAAGATTAAGCTGAGGATGAAACAGGAACAGTGAGGTCTTTTTAACACAAGAATGAAAATAGATGCTCTAGAAAGAATTCATTTTTATTCTTTGGAACTCTGTAGTGATAACTCATTTATCTGGTGTTTAGAACTGAAGTTCCTTTGCAATATAAAGAGATTTTTTTAATGGTTAGAGATACCAAGGGAACATTTCATGCAAAGATGGGCTCAATAAAGGACAGAAATGGTATGGACCTAACAGAAGCAGAAGATATTAAGAAGACGTGGCAAGAATACACAGAAGAACTGTACAAAAAAGATCATCACGACCCAGAGAATCACGATGGTGTGATCACTCACCTAGAGCCAGACATCCTGGAATGTGAAGTCAAATGGGCCTTAGAAAGCATCACTACGAACAAAGCTAGTGGAGGTGATGGAATTCCAGTTGAGCTATTTCAAATCCTCAAAGATGATGCTGTGAAAGTGGTGCACTCGATATGCCAGCAAATCTGGAAAACTCAGCTGTGGCCACAGGACTGGAAAAGGTCAGTTTTCATTCCAATCCCAAAGAAAGGCAATGCCAAAGAATGCTCAAACTACTGCACAATTGCACTCATCTCACATGCAAGTAAAGTAATGCTCAAAATTCTCCAAGCCAGGCTTCAGCAATACGTGAACCGTGAACTTCCAGATGTTCAAGCTGGTTTTAGAAAAGGCAGAGGAACCAGAGATCAAATTGCCAACATCCGCTAGATCATCGAAAAAGCAAGAGAGTTCCAGAAAAACATCTATTTCTGCTTTATTGATTATGCCAAAGCCTTTGACTGTGTGGATCACAATAAACTGTGGAAAATTCTGAAAGAGATGGGAATACCAGACCATCTGACCTGTCTCTTGAGAACCTGTATGCAGGTCAGGAAGCAACAGTTAGAATTGGACATGGAACAACAGACTGGTTCCAAATAGGAAAAGGAGTATGTCAAGGCTCTATATTGTCACCCTGCTTATTTAACTTATATGCAGAGTACATCATGAGAAACGCTGGGCTGGAAGAAACACAAGCTAGAATCAAGACTGCCAGGAGAAATATCAATAACCTCAGATATGCAGATGACACCACCCTTATGGCAGAAAGTGAAGAAGAACTAAAGAGCCTCTTGATGAAAGTGAAAGAGGAGAGTGAAAAAGTTGGCTTAAAGCTCAACGTTCAGAAAACTAAGATCATGGCATCTGGTCCCATCACTTCATGGGAAGTAGATGGGGTAACAGTGGAAACAGTGTCAGAGTTTATTTTGGGGGGCTCCAAAATCACTGCTGATGGTGACTGCAGCCATGAAATTAAAAGATGCTTACTCCTTGGAAGGAAGGTTATGACCAACCTAGATAGCATATTTAAAAGCAGAGACATTCCTTTGCCAACAAAGGTCCGTCTAGTCAAGGCTATGGTTTTTCCAGTAGTCATGTGTGGATGTGAGAGTTTGACGGTGAAGAAAGCTGAGTGCCAAAGAATTGATGCTTTTGAACTGTGGTGTTGGAGAAGACTCTTGAGAGTCCCTTGGACTGCAAGAAGATCCAACCAGTCCATCCTAAAGGAGATCAGTCCTGGGTGTTCATTGGAAGGACTGATGTTGAAGCTGAAACTCCAGTACTTGGCCATCTCACGCGAAGAGTTGACTCATTGGAAAAGACCCTAATGCTGGGAAGGATGGGGGCAGGAGGAGAAGGGGACGACAGAGGATGAGATGGTTGGATGGCATCACTGACTTCGATGGACATGGGTTTGGGTAAACTCCAGGAGTTGGTGATGGACAGGGAGGCCTGGCGTGCTGCGATTCATAGGGTCACAAAGAGGTGGACACGACTGAGTGACTGAACTGAACTGATAGAACCTGTTTCACATTATATGCATTATATGCATATTTTGGCTTAGGCAATGATCCTGCTATAAAACTCCTCTATACACAGCTACAACAGAAGCAAAGCTAACTCTAGTGAAATAGAGGTCTCCGAGGTCTGTGTTCTCCCCATCACCCCCTTTCCTTCTTTCAGCTCTTTAGACAGCCCTCCTCGAATAATGTGCAATAAATAAATGTTGAAGAACTGGCCCATTTAAACTCAGTATGAGCGCTTTATAATAAAAGTGTCTGTGCTATTTAAGGAAATCTGATGCAGCAGCAAGCATGTGAAGAGAATTTATGCAGGAAAGGGGCATATAGCATTTAAATTATACTTCTCATAAAGCTGGTTCAAAAGTTAACTCATAAACCTAAGTCTTCAACCTACTCTGCCAGATATATACTTCCTTCCTGCCACCCCCACCCCATTCACCACACAGCCCAAGGCTATTCTCAGAAGCCTGCTGCAGTAGCCACAAGCTAAATCCGGTTTGGAGAAGTTGAACGTCCTCTAGCACCAATTCCTTCCTGTCCCAGAGTTTGCTTTGCTCGGTGAACCTGCCCAGGTGATTCCCGTCTGCTGACTTACGTAAACACCAGTGACACTCCTTGCTTTCTCTCTCCAACACTTACCACTACTCTTGCCCTTTGCTTCTGATCTCCCAGGTGAATATTTTATATTGACACCATGTCAGTCAGTATTTAATATTTTTTGTGGCCATAACCCACCCCTTTGAATTCAGCTCTGGATATCTTCTATACTTGTGATAACAGATTCAGCAATGCAGAACAATGGTTAAAAGTAAACTCCAAAGTCAGATGATTTTGATTTTGACCTTGATGTTGGTTACTTTTCCCAACACTGTTTCCTCATCTGCTATAGACAGCGATGATGGGAAGTGCCTCCCAGGTAGTTCTGAGGGTGAAATGCAGTCATGTAGGGAGAGCACATGTATGGTGCCTGGCAGAGTACCATGCTCCTTCGTTAGTGGCCATTATTATTGTGCAGCATCACACACTTATGGAATGCATCTTCTCATTGTCATTTTCACCATCATTCTGATGACCATGATGATGATAAAATATATTAAACTAAATCTCAAGAGCTCCTTCTCAAGGCAGTAGGCCTTGTGGGAGCCACAAAGAGGATCCTGCCAAAGTGGCTTAACAACTTGGTATCTTCATTAACTTCAACTTTAGAAACGAACAGAATGTATATTTCCTGTTTTATCTGTTCATTCATTCATTCTTTGAACAAACTTTTAAAAAGCATCTACTAATACTGTATGCTAGGCACTGTTCTCTAACTTGAGGATGTAACAGTGAATGAAATAGATAAAATCTCTGGCCTCATGGAACTTATATTCTATTGAAAAGAAACAGACAGTCAGTTAACAAAGAAGTATTAATAGTATGTCCTGCGGTGAAAAGTGCTAGAAAGAAAAATAAAGCTAGGTGAGGGGACAGGAGAGCAGCCCAGAAAGGGGTGAGGAGAGGTATATGGAGAAGAAGGTGGCAGTTTTTGAATAGGGTGGTCAGGTAAGTCCCTCCTGAGATAAACTCTTAGCAAAACCCAGAAACAGGTCAGCGGGTGATGCAGGGGGATATGCAGAGGAATAGCTGGGTGTACATATCTCCAGCAAAAGAAACAATGAAAGACCTCAGGGCATACATACGCTTGATAAACTTAAGGAACAGCAATGAGCCCTATGTGTGGAGCAGAGTTAGCAAGAGGGAGAGGTCAGATGATGAGATGGGGTCGAGGGAGGAAGAAGACTTTATAGGGCCTCTTGGTCCCAGAGAGCAAGCAGTAGTGCTTGGAAGCATCCTAAAGCACAACACCAAACCACAGTCAGTTCCTGTACTCCAAAATTCTACCCAAAGCCCTCTGAGAATCTGACATCCTGAAGGAGGAGGGTGCTTACGGAGCTTAGCAGTTTCAATATACCATGTCCTTGAATCCTCACCATATCCTATAATATTATAATTATCCCCATTTTGTGATTAGGAAACTGACTCAGAGATGACAAGTTCCTTATCCAACATGGTACAACTTATCCATGTCAGTTTGGATCTGAATCTATTAAACAGAATTTTTTTACAAACTCCTTAAACATCATTGCTTTGTAATCTGAAAACATGAACTGAGACCTATGCACTTTTTGGAAATTTTACTTCACATAAATAAATATCATGGTCTGCTTTCCCCAGATCCTGCTCTGGCTCACAGGGGTGAGAGGAGGTCTAGCTAAAAACAAAACAGAACACCGCATCTGGAAGATTGGTGACAACACTGAACTAAGTATCAGGAGACACGGATATGGGCCCTCTTGAGGATTATCTTACACTAACAAAAAAATCAAAAACAGTCTAAATGTTCACCAATGGGAAACTACTTCAGTTAGTATAGCAATATGATGAAAAACTAGGCAGATCCTAAACATTTTATATGTCAATACACATAACCACATAAAATTTTTAGGGGCTTCCTTGGTGGCTCAGATGCGGGAGACCTGGGTTCGATCCCTGGGTTGGGAAGATCCCTGGGGGAGGGCATAGCAACCCACTCCAGTATTCTTGCCTGGAAAATCCCTATGGACAGAGGCACCTGGCAGGCTACAGTCCATGGGGCTGCAGAGTCAGACACGACTGAGCGACTAAGCACAGCATAGCACAATTTCTCATCATATTGCTATGCTGATTTAATTAATTTCCCATTGGTGAACATTTAGACTGTCTTTCATTTTTTGTTAGTATAAGACAATCCTCAAGAGGGCCCATAAAAATTTTATGTACTTATGTGTACTGATGTGGGCTTCCCCAATGGCTCAGGGGTAATGCAGGAGACTTGGGTTTGATCCCTGGGTTGGGAAGACACCTAAGAGGAGGAAATGGCAACCCACTCCAGTATTCTTGCCTGAAAAATCCCATGGACAGAGGAACCTGGTAGGCTATAGTCCAAAGGGTTGCACAGAGCCAGACATAACTGAGTGACTGAGCACACACACACACACTGAGTGCGTGCACATACACTGAGCGCACGCACACACACACACTGACATATAACTGGGCTTTCCAGGTGGCGCTAGTGGTAAAGAACCCACCTGCCAGTGCAGGAGATGTAAGAGACATGAGGTCGATCCCTGGGTTGGGAATATCCCCTGGAGCAGGGCATGGCAGCCCATTCCAGTATTCTTGCCTGGAGAATCCCATGGACAGAGGAGCCTGGCAGGCTACAGTCCATAGGGTTCAAAGAGGCAGACACGATTGAAGTGACTTAGCACACACCATAAATATTAAGTAGAAAATCAACTGGATTAGACACAGTACTGGTGATATCTCATTTTAGAGAAACTGATTTACATACAAGAGCTGATTTACATATAAGATACTCAGATTAAATCTATATTTTTCTCCTCATCAGCCCGAGAATGTTCCAGATTGTAGAAAAATAATGAAACATTATTAATTTAAGCCTTTGCATATTTCATCAAGTTCAAGAAAATCTCCTTCCACACTAAAGCAATTATTTTTAAATTACTGCCTGATTGCTCCCTATGGGCTATCTCCTAAAAGGCCTCTAAAATTGAATTTTGTGTTGCTAATCAAGGTACCTCCTTTGTGTAAACCCAAAGGATTGACCTGGAAAGAAGCAAAGATGGAGACCAAAATGCTTTTGATCTTATTTCAGTTGTAACAGTGTAAAATCTTTGGTGAGAAACAAGCTGTTTTTCATTTATTGTGTTTTCAAATTCCTACCTTTAGTATGTTTCTTAAAAGCAATGTATTTTCTATATACTCTATTTTTAGGTGAGCATTTAAAATTAGCTTTTGGTTAAAAAAATGTTACCCATCCTACTTTCTTATATCACTTTTTAATCTGGAATATTCCTGGTAGCACACTTTAGATTTATTTTAATAATGACGGAATTTTTAAAAAGAGTATTAATATCTTAATTCATCATTTGACCATCCTTTAAATATATCTATATAACATCCAATGTTAAATATATTCTAATTCTATATGAATTTCAAAGAGGCAGACAAACAGAAGTTTGGATATTCGGATTTGATGTTGCAACTAAGTTGTATTTAAGGTTTCAGACTCACCTCCTCCTTGTACCCAGCCATTCCGTACCACTCGATGGAAAATGGAACCTGTGTAATGTAGCTTGATGCCACTTTGGGAAAATCCTGCTTTTCCTGTGCACAAGATCTGAAAATTTTTACATGTTTTGGGACATGTATCAGAATATAGCTAAAAATAAAGATAAAAGATTTCAAAGATTAAACATTTTGACAGAGATTCTTACTCTCCCCAACTTATTAAGAAACAACCACCAAAATCCTCTTACCTCAAAAATCAATCTTCCAACTGGGTAAAGATCAATAGAAATGTCCAAGAACACAAAATTATGCTATTAAAATTAAAGAGAAGAAGGTAATGCAGGTCAGTGTTTTGGAAGAAAGTTTTAGAAGTGACCAAAAATATATTATAATAATGTTTTCAGTGTTAAGATGACTGACAGCATTAACACAGATGATGTAACAGCAAAATTAAACGAATGACTTTAAAAAGTTTGTTTCACTTTATTATACTACCATTTTACAACCTAAATAACATGCTTTTTTAAACCTTTCAGTAGTAAATCACATTAACTTATCACACAAGACTAGAACACATGGCCTAGATAGCAACCACATCACAAACTGGGTGTGGAAAGGAACACTGATTGGTCCCTTTGGGAAAAAGAGCAGACTGGGAAGCCTTTTCTTTCCTGAGTAATTCTGGAAAAAGATCCACATGAGCCCATAGATTTGGTTACTATGTGTTCTGGATTTTCAAAGACTGCACAGATTAGCTAAGCAGAGCCAGGCCACAGTTCTTCTGAGTGGAAAAATAAGGCCACTGTATGCATAGGTACTATGCCAGGGGTAGGGAAGAGAGGATGCTGTGCTTTTTAGTTCTTCCTTTCATGACCTCATACTCCCAGATGCCCCAAGCTCTTATCTTCAGTTGACATCCTTTCTGGTAGAGGCAGCTAACATTTGTGAGCCCTTGTCTAGCCCTACAAAGAGGCACCCAAAATGAAAACACTGTTCACCATCACAGTGGCATTCATTTTGGTAGCAAACCACATCTAATAGAATACATTGCAACTCTTAGGCACCATTCTTCTACATAAAAATGCTGCCTGATTTAACAATTAGGTTAAATATTAAATCTGCCTGATTTAATAATTTTCCCTGCCCTATTTCTTAAGAATCTAGGAGGCATAAATGAAATCACTTTTAAATGTATAACTATCATTTTATGTCGCTCTAAGCTCTTTTTTTAAGTAAAGACTAAGATAGTATTATAATACCTGGTATCCAGGAATGAAGTATTTATATCCATACTGTTAATAATTATGATTATGTTTGTGCTTCTCTGCTTCTGTACTACAAGTTCTTAATTATAAAAGAATATTATAACTTTAAGAGGCATAATATAGTGAGGCTGCTAGATATGTGGTAGACAAATGTTAGTTTTATAAAATGACATCTACATATGATTTGCCTGGTAGGCATGTATTTTGTGTAACTTCCCTGGTGGCTCAGGTGGTAAAGTGTCTGCCTACAATGTGGGAGACCCGGGTTCAATCCCTGGGTCAGGAAGATCTCCTGGAGAAGGAAATGGCAACCCACTCCAATATTCTTGCCTGGAAAATCCCATGGTCAGAGAAGCCTGGTGGGCTACAGTCCATGGGGTCTCAAAGAGTCGGACACGACTGAGCGACTTCACTTTTCACTCACAGGTTTAGGAGGAAAAAGGGGACATATTGGAAGTTATGACTGACTTCTAAAATAAGTGAGTCCATTCAGGCATTACTAAACTTCCCTGGGCATCAGTATATTATCTTTATGTGGTTGTCAAGAGTAGATAATTCTAAAAATCCTAACGAAAACAGAGCAAGTGACTTTTAACACAAGGTAATGTCACCTATTAGCCAAACCTAATTATCTACTCTCTCATTCCAAACCAGAAGTAAACAAGTCTCCCTGGGTTTAACTCAGCATGAAAAATCTAGCCTCTGGGCAAAAAATCCAAGGATTTTCTCTAGAATCTGGGTCCTCTCTCCTCACCCACTAATTAATTCAGGCTCCCATTATTTCTAGCCCGCACTACTCCATCAGCTTTCCAAATGGCCACCCTGCCATCAAGCTTTCCCCACTCCACTGTTTGGCCTCAGCCCTAAACTTTTTTCTAAAACACCAAAGAAGGTTATGTCATACTTCTGATGAAAAGTTCTGTTGGCCTGCTTTCTTCTAGATAAAATCTAACTCCCTGGTTAAGAGTAGACAGTAAGTTCAACCTTTTTTTAGTGGGTCCGGTTTTGGGGTTTTTCTGCTTTTTGTTTTTGTAAAACAAAAAAGTAGGAAAGAAAAGCACCTTTCCTATTTGGGAAACTCCTCCCAGGGTTGCACCAGCCTCTGCAGAACATTCGCTCTTTCCCCACCATGTGAGAGCCAGGGTGTGGGCACACAACCTGGGCTTGACTAGTCAGGTCCTTCTGCCTGGGGCCTTCGACCTCTGGGGAGCGACACAGACCCAAGGAGAGCAGAGAAGTTATGCTCAGTGAAGACGGCAGGGAGACCCAAGGGCTAGCAGGCACCCATGGCAGCACCCTGACTGCACTTTCCTGGGGTGTGACTCTGGCCATGTTTTCCTGCTGCCAGGTCTCCCTTGCTCCTGAATGCTTTCCAAAGCTGACTCTCCAACTTTACTGTCAGTTGTGGATTTACCAACATCCCTTCAGTACATACTTTTTCTCCTTAAGTTAATCAGAACAGCTTGGTACTGCTGGCACCAAGAATCCTGACTGATACTCTCATTTTCCCAGCCTCCTTTCCCACTCATTCTGGCCTCCTTGCTGTCCTCTGCCATCCCCAGAGTACACCATGTACTTTGAGACTCTTGGCCCTTTGGGAATGAACTGCTATGAATGTTAAATTCCTCTCCACACCTTAGAGTTTAGAGCATTTCGCAAGTGTACTGTTTATTCAACAGAATATTCACTGAGCACCTCCTGTGTTTAAGGTTCTGTTCAAGGCAGTGGTTGAATAAGGGTGAACGAGACAAGGTTTTTGCCATTGCATGGCTCAGATCCTAGCTCGGGGTCTTTATGTAGGCACAGGCCACCATGGGCATGACATGATTTTCAGCATGTGGCAGCTGTTGCTGCAACAAGGTTTCTGAACAAAATTGCATGCATTTACCACCCTCACGGAGGGTGCCCATTCCACCGTGATGTCTGTCTCTTGCTCTCTGGACCTCAAGCTTCATGACTGTCCTCTGCCACTGGAAACCCCCCAGTGCCATAGCTTGTCTCCTCCTCTCGCCACCTGTGTGTCACCTTTCTTCTCAAACTTGCCAGTCTCTCAGTGCAGTAGCTCCCACTTAGGTGTTACAACATACTAATCAAAATAGTTCATGCTCAAAGTGAGTAAAGGATAGGTTTGACTTTGTCTGAGGAAGGAGGTCTTAATATTTTTAAATAGATGCCAGTTAACACACATAAGCTTCTCATGGGGAGTTGAAATGTTTGAACAGGGATGCTCATCTGCCTGTGCCGTCTACCCACTGTGAGATAGGCTGGCTTTACACACCACCAAGCCAAACCCCACCAGTTCTTTGCAACTAGAGATCACAAGTTCATTGAGAACTTAACCTAGTCCTCTATGCTTTTATATTCCCTTGGCTAGGTTTATCAGTAATTAGTGCTTAATCAATATAAATGCTCAAAGATTCCACTATTTTCCTTTTTAAAAAAATTAGTGTAACTTGCCTTGGTGTCTGTTAAGAATTTGGCCGAGTAATCCACAGTAAGTGCTTCATAAAGTGCAGGAGGCTTAAAATCAACTATATCCCACACTTTGTGGGCCCATTTCTGTAGATCAAGTGCATCACCCAGGAGCTTATCATTAATAAAACACATCACATAGGAAGAATATTCCCAGACTTCATTCTTAAGTTCCTGTAAAGGAAAAGGACCAAAAAAAAAAAAAAATTAATGGGGCATGGGGGTGGGGGGTGAACCTTGCTAAACCCACAAGCCGGAGCGTCTATCAATCCCAGGACTGAACCTTTAAAAAAAATATTTTTTGCCATCTTTCAGAATTTTGCTCTCAAAGGGAGTTGAAGAACATTTCAAAACTCTGAAGGTGCTGAAATCAATGATCTAAAGTAATCTTTAAAATGGTACAGTCGTAGAAAATAGATGGTAATCTGGTAATAAAAGTCAGTGTGCATAGCATACTTGTTATATATGAATGTAAAAACAAAATGCAGTCCTTTAGGCTTCATTTTTGGAGCACATTTTACTGTATGCATACTTGGTTAGGGGTCCTAAATAAGACATGGTTTTCAATGCCACGGATGGAAAGAGTGCTTTTTGATGGAGGGAAGTCAGACCAGGTGAGGAAATGCCTCCTGAGGCCCAGCAGGGTTTCTGGGACACATGAGGGGCCATGAGGAAGGGAACTCACCTTCTTTAACACTTTTAAGTCCTGAGCCCTTCAAAATTAAGTGTGTGTTTTCATCCACACAACAGTTACGGCCAATGTGCTGAACCTCAGTGTGTGGCTGCTGAGTAATGTCACCTCAGAGGAGATCTGGTTTGTTATTACCCAGTGCCAGTCCTGGCAAAACCATGCATCATCTGGGATAGCTGTTCTCCAGTTTTATTGGGCAGTCAGAATCACAGATTCCTGAGCCCCACCCCAAGTTTCTGATTCTGGGATGGGGCCTGAGACTGCATTTTTTTTTACCAGCATCCCATGAGATGCTGCTGCTGCTGGTCTGGAGACCGCACTTGAAGAAATGCCAGTTTGGGGAACGGCGTGCCTTTTGCTGCCAACATGCTCCATTCCCGGCTCCTGTCTCAGGAGGAGCTCACTTCCAGTTCCTTGCTTGTTTATGCTGAACTGTCAGTCACTGAGACAGCCCCTGGGTCAGTACTCCCTGGAATGTTTACATTTATCAGGGGTCTCACATTTTACAGGACACAAAACTTGAAAAAGGAGAGGAAAAGTTTAACTGTGGATATTTGAGTTAGCCTGGTAGGAGAAATGCAGGAACACATAGACTTTATTAGGAAGCTGAAGGTTATTACATGCCTTGTCTGGGTGTCTTCTACATGTAAGGAGCCTTCATCACCTGCTTCAAGATAGCAGGCTGGACCCGATGGTTTCTAGGGCTTCCCAGCACTAAGATGTATGATGCTCCCTTTTTTGGAGGTGGGGGAAAGGTCTTCCAGAAGGTTCAGAAGCCATCCCTCAGAGTTGGCATTACATTCTGCTGAAGCATAAAGCCAGTTCAGACTAACCTCATATGTGCTAAGAAGCACTACGTATAACATAAGACAGTGCTCTTTTTTAAAAAAAAAAAAATTATGTATTTGGCTGTGCTGCATCTCAGTTGCCGCACATGGGACCTTTTAGTTATGGTATGCAGGACCTTTAGTTGTGGCATGCAAACTCTTAGTTGCAGCACGTGAGGATCTAGTCCCCTGACCAGGAATCAAACCCAGGCCCTCTGCACTGGCAGTTCAAAATCTTAGCCACTGGACCACCAGGGAAGTTCCATGACAGTGCTTTTGTAGGAGAACAAAAGACTGAAGAGGAAGAAGAGGTTAAGGTGGCAAGTATCCAGGAGATGAGGGTCGGGTGGAGGTGGAGAAAAGAAAGACAAGAGTTAAAGGGTATGTGGGAAGCAGCAGCAGTGATGACCCAGGAAGCCTCATTCAGCCCCCGTGAGAAAAGCAGAAGAGAACACAAAACATCTCAACGTCAGCAACCCAGACTGACATGGGTCAGAAACTGCACAATGGAACCCACGCCAGTCTTCCCAGTATGGTGGGAATATGGAAGAGAATGGGTGCAAACCTCGAAGCATGAAATCATGTAGGTGAACACAGTATGATAGGCAGTTTAGGAATTTTGATGATAAAAATTGAGAAAAACACTGTTTTATGTTAGTGTGCCCAATGGTCTGGGTTTGCCTCAGACCATCCCAGCTTAAATCAACCCTGTATACTCATTGGAAGGACTGATACTGAAACTGAAGCCCCAATACTTTGACCACCTGATGCAAAGAGCCAACTCATTGGAAAAGACCCTGATGCTGGGAAAGATTGAGGACAGAAGCAGAAAGGGACAACAGAGGATGAGACGATTGGATGGCATCACCGACTCGATGGACCAAACAAACTCCAGGAGATAGTGAAGGAGAGGGAATCCTGGCAGGCTACAATCCGGGGGGTTCAGAGAGTCAGACACACCTTAGCAACTGAATAACAACAACAATCCCAGCTTTAGCAATGAAATTTGTGCATCCCAGCAAAGCCCTCCAATCCAGGCAAACCAGGACCATTGGTCACCATAGCTGTTGTAATGATTAGAGTTAATATTTATAGAAGTCATTAGAATAGCGCCTGGTATATAATAAGCACCATAGGTTAAATGTTTGTTATATTTCTATTTGAATTACAATGAAAATGTACTGTGGCTGTGAAAATGGTATGAGACTCATTTACAGTGATCTTGTAAAGCAACACAGTCTGCATGATAATCACAGGACATCCTCGTGCAGTCAAACACGGGACAATCAAAACTGCTCTGGTCAGGAGAAATGCGATATCAGCCACTGAGAGATGGGATGGGGCAGGGAAACCAGGACTGGGACTCTCTACAGGACTGGTCCAGAGGTGACAAGCAGATGTATCCATTCCAGTCTGCCCCCAACACGAGCTGTAACAGAGCCAGGATGCCACCTTAGAATCCTTCATATCACACGTTCCAGGCAGCACTACCAGTTAATTAGGGTTGGCACTCAAGAGGAAACCAATCTGCCATCTCTGGATAATCTCTGCCAACCTTAGGGTCTGGGGTCCTTAAGGGGTACTGTTATCAGGGAGAGTGCAGAGAAGGAAGCTCCCATTTGGACGTGGTTATCCTGTGGGAAGCTGACGCCTGCCCTCAGAGCTCCCCTGGAACCCCACATGCTCTCCTGCTGTATCTGTGCTGGACACCACTGAAACCTTCCAGAATTCGGGCCTAAAAGAGTGCCAAGCCACAGTAACCTGAGTGCCAGGGTGTCACAGGAAGTAGGACTAAGTGATAGGCAGAGAAGGAGGGGTGGTCATCAGCAAGAGTAAATAGCAGCATTGACAGTGTCAAACTTACCTTTATTGCTTGCCTTCCAAAAGAAAATCCTGGAAGTGTTTTACCTTTTCTTAATATCAGCTTGGTAAAATGACTGAAATAGTTTAGGAAAAGTGCATAATTTAGAGAAATAAAATCCAGTTGTATGAAAATTACTGCTTCAGTTTTTCCAAAGCAATGCATAGGTAAATAATTCAGGCAAAACTTTGCTCATTTCCCATGCCCCAAATACCCTTTACCCTTTTTATCTCTTGTATATATTGATCCCATGCAAATTCTTGAACAGGAACTATTATAGGATCTTCAAATTTGGATGGATAATTACTCTTCAGACTCTAGGTTTCAAAATAGAATATTATATTAGAGTATATTCTCTTTTAAAGTAGAAATCATTCTCCCTGATTTTTATGGAGTCTTCAGGAAGTTTTACACGGTGTACACCCAAGTCTGGCTTAGATGCCCCTTGCCAGTTCCCAGAGGGGCCTGTGCTTACCTCTATTAAGTCCCTCCCCAGGCCACACTTGTCTCTCATCTGAAGAGAATAAGCTCCTTGAGGGTAAAGACTATGTCTTAGTTTCCCACTGGCCTCAATATCTGGTACATAGTAGACCATCCCACATAGCAACTGCATAAACAGGTGAACAAATGAGTTTATACCAACAGTTTTGTGATCTGCCATGTTCTTTTAGAACCAGTTTTTCCCTAAATTAACTCTTACTACACCTCAGTGGAGCCATGGGTACTTTTAACTAAAAAAAAAAATGTTATTACTTTAATTCACTGACATGGAGAATAACCAAAGATATGGCTGTGGTTATAGCCCTGGGGAAAAGAGAAGTAAATATTAAATGTTTTGGTCTAGATATTGAGCATGTATTGACTTAATGTACTTTGTTTTGTCTGTATGAATTAGAGAAAATTCTTTCTGGTTAACAATACCTGTTAAAAAAAAAAAAGAAAAGTTTTTTTAAATGTTAATGTTCCTTTTAATGTTATAGTTTGTCTTCTTCTAAAGCAAAAGAAGGCAGTTGAGGCAATAACATTTAGGCAACACTTTTTTGAGCAGGTCTGAGGAGTAAATGAACCAACAGGGAAAAGTGTCAGCTGGCTGCTTCTGTCATAGTCTAAGGGGACACTGGCTTAGCACACTTCCTCAAGGGTGAATAGTCCAAGGGGGAGAAAGCCAGGACGAGTACCCTGCCTTGGGACCAGGGGTAGCAGAGGAGGACAACAGCAATCTGGCCATTGCCTTCCTAGACCACTGTACCCAACCAACAGCTGATGTGTCCTTTTTTTCAATTCTAGTGTCTGTGCTCTGTCTGAGGCAGTCATGCAAGATGACTGCTGTTTCTCACTGAGGGACCACCTGGTATAACTAATAAGCCCAAGAGTTTTCAAATTAAGCATACTTAATCATACTTTCTTCATAATTTGTTCCAGAATGGACTATATTATGTAATACTACTCTCTATAAATCTAAATCTTTCAGTTAATTAGGTATCGGAGATTGCCTGCAAGTGATCATGTTCGAAAAAGGAGTACGTCAAGGCTGTATATTGTCACCCTGCTTATTTAACTTATATGCAGAGTACATCATGAGAAACGCTGGGCTGGAAGAAACACAAGCTGGAATCAAGATTGCCGGGAGAAATATCAATAACCTCAGATATGCGGATGACACCACCCTTATGGCAGAAAGTGAAGAAGAACTAAAGAGCCTCTTGATGAAGGTGAAAGAGGAGAGTGAAAAAGTTGGCTTAAAGCTCAACGTTCAGAAAACTAAGCTCATGGCATCTGGTCCCATCATTTCATGGGAAATAGATGGGGAAACAGTGGAAACAGTCTCAGACTTGATTTTGGGGGGCTCCAAAATCACTGCTGATGGTGACTGCAGCCATGAAATTAAAAGATGCTTACTCCTTGGAAGGAAGGTTATGACCAACCTAGATAGCATATTTAAAAGCAGAGACATTCCTTTGCCAACAAAGGTCCGTCTAGTCAAGACTATGGTTTTTCCAGTGGTCATGTATGGATGTGAGAGTTGGACCATGAAGAAAGCTGAGTGCCGAAGAATTGATGCTTTTGAACTGTGGTGTTGGAGAAGACTCTTGAGAGTCCCTTGGACTGCAAGGAGATCCAACCAGTCCATCCTAAAGGAGATCAGTCCTGGTTGTTCATTGGAAGGAATGATGTTGAAGCTGAAACTCCAATACTTTGGCCACCTCATGCGAAGAGTTGACTCATTGGAAAAGACCCTAATGCTGGGTAGGATTGGGGGCGGGAGGAGAAGGGGACGACAGAGGATGAGATGGTTGGATGGCATCACCGACTCAATGGACATGGGTTTGGGTAGACTTCGGGAGTTGGTGATGGACAGAGAGGCCTGGCGTGCTGCAGTTCATGGGGTTGCAAAGAGTCGGATACGACTGAGCGACTGAACTGAACTGATCATGTTGGAAAGGATTCTTTCCATTCAAGGATCCTTTATTAACACAGAACTAACTGAATTTACATTGATATACTTTCATACTCAAATAGAGCTACTGCTTATTTAACTTACATGCAGAGTACACCAGAGAAACGCTGGGCTGGAAGAAACACAAGCTGGAATCAAGATTGTCGGGAGAAATATCAATAACCTCAGATATGCAGATGACACCACCCTTATGGCAGAAAGTGAAGAAGAACTAAAGAGCCTCTTGATGAAAGTGAAAGAGGAGAGTGAAAAAGTTGGCTTAAAGCTCAACGTTCAGAAAACTAAGCTCATGGCATCTGGTCCCATCATTTCATGGGAAATAGATGGGGAAACAGTGGAAACAGTCTCAGACTTGATTTTTGGGGGGCTCCAAAATCACTGCTGATGGTGACTGCAGCCATGAAATTAAAAGATGCTTACTCCTTGGAAGGAAGGTTATGACCAACCTAGATAGCATATTTAAAAGCAGAGACATTCCTTTGCCAACAAAGGTCCGTCTAGTCAAGACTATGGTTTTTCCAGTGGTCATGTATGGATGTGAGAGTTGGACCATGAAGAAAGCTGAGTGCCGAAGAATTGATGCTTTTGAACTGTGGTGTTGGAGAAGACTCTTGAGAGTCCCTTGGACTGCAAGGAGATCCAACCAGTCCATCCTAAAGGAGATCAGTCCTGGTTGTTCATTGGAAGGAATGATGTTGAAGCTGAAACTCCAATACTTTGGCCACCTCATGCGAAGAGTTGACTCATTGGAAAAGACCCTAATGCTGGGAAGGATTGGGGGCAGGAGGAGAAGGGGACGACAGAGGGTGAGATGGTTGGATGTCATCACCGACTCTATGGACATGGGTTTGGGGAAGCTCCAGGAGTTGGTGATGGACAGAGAGGCCTGGCGTGCTGCGATTCATGGGGTCTCAAAGAGTCGGACACGACTGAGCGACTGAACTGAACTGAACTGAGGCAAAAGCTTAAGAAAGTGAAAAACAACATTATTAATATAATAAAGACATTGTTTTCTTGACTTAGTGTCCTCTCTGACAAGGGTTGGCAAACTGATCAGCGGGCCAAATCTGGACCACTGCCTGTTTTTGTAAGACTTGAGAACTAAGAGTGATTTTTAGATTTTTAAACAGTTAAAAAAGAATCACAAGAAGAATCACTTCACATCATGTGAAATTATATACAAGTCTAATTTCACTGTCC